>CM053030.1:178984067-180214567 GCA_028564925.1 Lithobates sylvaticus | reverse complement strand
TTTTATATCCAGTATTTTCTTCTTTGCGCCATCATATTCAATAATTTCTCCCCCCCCCCATTAAATAGTCCAGTGTGCTTTTATTTATAGCGAACCACACAATTTGAACAAAACACTTTATTGTCTGAGCTAAGTACAAGCATTGCTAGGTCTCTGTATTTGAATTGTGTTATTTTGTTAGCTCTCTGCCTCTCACATTGGCAAGTCCAGAAGTCCCTAATGAAGTAAAATCAAAACCTGTTGTCAAATACCACCAACGGTATACACTGGGGTAGATTTACTAAAACTGGTGCACACAGAATCGGGTGCAGCTGTGCATAGTAACCAATTAGCTTCTAACTTCAGCTTGTTCAATAAAGCTTTGACAACAGAACCTAGAAGCGGATTGGTTACTATGACCAGCTGCTCCAGATTCTCTGTGAACCAGTTTTAGTAAATCCCCCCCCCCCCTCGGTATTTTGTAGGTAGCCCCCCACATACACTGATTTAACTTATACTTATGCAAATATATTACTAGTAATGTTTAAATAAATGGATAATGCTCATTTCATTTATTCATTTAGCTTTGTGAATAAAGCAAAACTGTGTTAAATTCTATAATCTAATAGGATGCAGAGCAAAGCTGTTTTTCTTGTTATTTCCCCTGCACATAATTGAATATTCAAAGTTATCATAGCTTTACCTTTTTCATAAAGCTAAGGAAACATTCTCGATAAAGTAAGTAAAGTGAATCAGAAAGAAAGATAGGTGGAATATGCACAGTAGAACATTTGCATGAAATTGAAGTGCACATTTAGAACATAACTAAAGTAACATTTTGAAATTGAAAGTTAAACATATTGTATGTATGCTTACTTACAAAATTGTATATTTTTCCTATACCAACTGGCATTGCCTATTACATTTACTTCTTCACTGTTAGTAGAGGTAATTAGAGGTAATGAAGATGGCTCTACTGTCTCAGGGAAGTGATTTAATCATTCCCACAAGAAGTTCTTTGTAGGAAAAGGGTGTGTAATAATCAGTGTTAGCCCCACCCTAATCTTCCTCTATCCTTCCCTTTTATCAGCTACATGTTACATGATTTAGTAAATATAAATGTGAAGTGCTGGTCTTTACCCTTATGTAAAAGTTTGAGCATAATTATATACTGGGAAGGACGTGTGGGAAGCATAAAGCCAGCAGAGATCAAGCCAAGAGGTATTAAGAAAGCCCCGTGCTATGCCTGCACAAAAAATTATACTATAATTATAAATTATACACTGTTTTAATTTAAATACGTGTATTTCTGCTCAAAGGATCATTCAACAATTTTTAATGTACAATGTCAGATTATTTTCATCTTTTTAAAGTCCATATAAAATTTTTATTGACTTGTCAATCTTTTGCTGAAACACTAACTAGAGTAATATTCATCACAAATTGTGATGTATATTTGATAATATATTGGAAAACTTTCCTTCTGTAAGCTGTGTAAATGCTATGTTAAATGTCTAAATTTACAGCGGGTGAAATATGTATTGAACATGTCCCCATTTTTCTAGATAAATATATGTCTAAAGGTTCTATTGTCATGAAATTTTGCAAGTCTCCTGAAAGACCACATGTCAGTAAAAACCCATGCAATCCATACATACAAAAAAAAAAAAAACAAATAAGTTCAGAAATTAAGTTAGGTGTAATAAAATGGAATGACACAGGGGAAAAGTATTGAACACATGAAGAAAGGGAGGAGCAAAAGGGCATGGAAAGCCAAGACACCAGCTGAAATCTATCAGTAATTAGAAAGCAATCCTGCCCCTTGTCCATGCAAATTAGCATGTTGAAGCTTGTTTAAAGTTTGCTCCACAACTTTTAGACAAGCTTGTGAAATACCATACCAACAGTGAAGTTTGGAGGTGAGAACATCATGGCGTGGGGCAGTTTTTCAGCATATGGCACTGGCAAACTTCATATCATTGAAGGAAGGATGAATGGAAAAAAGTACCAAGACATTCTTGATAAAAATCTGCTGAAATCTACCAGGATGATAAGGATGAAACAAGGGTAGACATTTCAGCAAGACAATGATCTAAAACACAAAGCCAAGAAACTCTCAATTGGTTTCAAAGAAAGAAAATAAAGCTGCTAGAATGGCCCAGCCAAGTACTTGACTTAAAGCTCTATAAAGTTGTGCTAATAGATAAACTAAAAAAGAACATCTAACAAAAGTCCATAAATATGATAGTCCAATAGTGAATGATCTAGTGATCCCAATAAATCTTCACCACCATCCAACACCTTGAAAAGTGATCCTGTGAGTTAACACCACCACCAGGAGCTGAAGGGCTTGCTTACCAGATTAAATGGGCCTCTCATTACAAAAGGTCATAAACTCCTGTGGCTCCATACCCAGCCAGGGCCTTTAACTCCAATCAGTCTTCTAAATTAGGACATCAATCCTCCCCATAGGATGGTCACAGGAGTGCACCAAAATAGAAAAGTCTCCACATAGTGTAAAATCTTCAAAACTTTAACATACTCAAATAAAAATTGCACTTACAAGATTTGTGGTATAAAAAAAACACCTTAATTCATATGCATAGGCACACGTACACAAATCCCGTCCTTCCGGGACATGGGTACAACGGTGAAGTCAGCGTGTCGCTTCTCCCTACACGTTTCATCATACATTTGACATCGTCCAGGGGCATGGGCAGTGCATTGAGTCACTGCTTATTATACCTTACAGCTTAGCCACACCTCAATCTGAGCCTCGGATGGCGATTACAAAGCTCTTTAGAAGGCTGTATTGAAACCAAGCCTCACTTTCACTTGCAAAGAGAAGGACAGAACTTAAAACCATTTATATGACCCAATAATTAACAAACCACAAATCCCAATATAGGACAGAGATATTTGTATTTTTACGGGCTTAACCATACCCAAGGATTTCTAAAATTATATTCTAACAGACAGCAGATCGTAAACCACCCAGTGGAATTAAGAGCGAAAGCCCAGTGGAACTTAGATCGAAGCCCATGCAGCGTTCCCAGCACACCACTGTGGCCAGCGACATGTCTCCCAGAGCTATTTATGGGTATCGTGGGCTGCGGCGATGTGATTGGCTGGAGCCGCAATAATACGCGATGGTACCGGCACAGCAGCTGATGAAACGGCACAAGCAAGCCGTTTCTTCAGTGTGCATGTGTCAATGACGGTACATGCCGATACAATGAATAACTCCTAAACAGTGCAAGTTTAGGAGATATCCAAGGTACCTACAGGTAAGCCTAGCCTTATTATAGGCTTACCTGTAGGTAAAAGTGGTGTGTAATGGTTTACAACCACTTTAACTCAATTATTTGATCCAAGCTGCATATTTTGGAGTATTTTTAATTAAATTAAAATACAATTTTATTTAACCACTTCCAGACCAGCCTCGTTTTGAATTTTAGGTGTTTACATGTTTAAAACTGTTTTTTTTGCTAGAAAATGACTTAGAACCCCCAAACATTATATATTGTTTTTTTTTCTAACATCCTAGAGAATAAAATGGCGGTCATTGCAATACTTTTTTTCACACCGTATTTGCGCTGCGGTCTTACAAGCACACTTTTTTTGGAAAAAAGTAACTTTTTTGAATAAAAAAATAAGACAACCGTAAAATTAGCCCAATTTTTTTTTGGATTGTGAAAGATAATGTTACGCCGAGTAAATTGATACCCAACATGTCATGCTTCAAATTTGCGGCCGCTCGTGGAATGGCGTCAAACTTTTACCCTCAAAAATCTCCATAAGCGACATTTAAAAAATTCTACAGGTTGCATTTTTTGAGTTACAGAGGAGGTCTATGGCTATAATTATTGCTCTCGCTCTACCGATCGCGGCGATACATCACATGTGTGGTTTGACTACCGTTTTCATATGCGGGCGCTGCTCACGTATGCGTTCGCTTCTGCGCGCGAGCTCGTCGGGACGGGGTGTTTTAACATTTTTTTTTGGTTTTTTATTATTTATTTTACTTAATTGTATTATTTTTTACACAGTTTTAAAAAAAAAAAAATTGATCACTTTTATTCCTATTACAAGGAATGTTAACATCCCTTGTAATAGAAAAAAGCATGACAGGTCCTCTTAAATATGAGATCTGGGGTCAAAAAGTCCTCAGATCTCATATTTGGACTTCAATGGGAAAAAAAAAAAAAAAAATTAAAAAAATGTCATTTAAAAAAATGACATTTGTAAATTTCCCTTTAAGACGTATGGGCGGAAGTGACGTTTTTGACGTCGCTTCCGCCCTCCTATGGTATAGAGATGAGTGGCGGCCATCTTAGCGTCACTCATCTCTATGCACAGGCAGGGAACGGACCCGATCGCCAGGAGGGGGGGGGGCACCTCTCCCGCCGCCGAAAACGGTGATCTCGCGGCGAATCCGCCGCGATGACCACCATTATCGGAAAGGGGACCGCTCACTGTAAAGAGGGATACCTCGGTTGTGGCAGCAGCTGCTGCTGTTACCGAGATATCCCTCTTCAAAAAAATGACGTATATATACAGTGAGCGGTCGTGAAGTGGTTAAAACTACCCATATGACCCACCCACATCTCACTTCAAACCTAATGTATAATTAAGCGAGAAAAAACAAAAAAATAATAACATTTTGCTGCCTGAAAGTCAATGAGGTCAATACACTTGTGGTATAGCTCCCTGACACACACTGCTGGAAACCGGAAAAAGAGTGACATCTAGCGGGCCAAAATCGAATTACTATATATATTGAGTTTATGGTCCTAAGCAAATAGGGTAGAATTCCCTAAGGGTAAGAAAGTAAATATTCCTAAAAATCTTAGGTACAACCCCATAAGGCCGATCATGACTCAGATACAAGTTTATATGTTTAAAATAAATCTATATTGAATAAAAAATTCAAGAATTATTTATAAATGTATTTACATCAGTATCCACATTTAAACCATAGGGAACATAAGATTTAACCTATGTATCCAGGCCATCTCTAACTTGGATATCTCCCTAATTAGAGAACTACCTCTCCAGTGAGGTCAGTACCTATCTATATTTAAAAACAAGATATTAGAAGGTTCCCTATTGTGTACCAAATCATAATGCTTTGACACAGAATGGTTCTTAAAACCTTTTCTAATGTTATTAATGTGTTCATTTAACCTCACCTGTACTGCCCACATATTGGAGTCCACAGGGGCACTGCAATAGATACACAACCCCTGTGGTGGAGCACGTGATGAATGGCTCTATCTCCTGAGAAGAGAAGACAGAGCACCCCTAAAGATTACTTCAGTTTTTTTAGGAAAGACAGTGCTCAATACTCTGTCATTGCCCAAACAATGCCAGTGTTTCTGTATCAATCGTTTCACATTCTGATGTTGTACTGAAAACATTGTGATAAATGGAATAGATGGTATGTTAGTGCCATTATTTTTTATTCTTTATTTTAAAAGGGACGACCTATCCATTTCCTGAATCTGGTTAAAAGTCCTATGAGGGGACTCTGGATTATATCCCTTCTCAGTAAACCTATTAGTTAAAACAGCTAACTGATCTCTGAGTTTCTCAAACAATATAGTCCTACACCCATTTCGGAAACATTCTACCAAGATCTAAACAAGCCCCTGAACAAAGAAGAAGCGGAGATAGCGTTAGATGTTAAAGACGGGCAAAAGCCCAGGGCCTGACGGCCTCACAGTAGGATATTACAAATTCTTTGCACACATTCTAACTCCCTTCTTCACATCAATATTTGACACTTACGCTACACCAACCACACCCCCACAAGATTTATTAACGGCACACATAACGGTTATTCCCAAACCCAGAAAAGACCCATTATTAGTAACCAATTATAAACCCATCTCATTATTGAATGTGGACCTTAAGTGGTACGCAAAAATATTAGCTAATAGACTCCTTCCCCTACTCCCCAACCTCATTCACTTAGAACAGGTGGTATTTATCCCAGGTAGAGAGGCGTGGGATAATACCCTCAAAGCCATAAACATCCATCACTGGCTCACGACCTCACAAAAAAGAGGATTCTTCTTATCATTGGACGCAGAGAAGGCATTTGATAGGGTGGCCTGGGATTACATGTCGGCAACTCTGCGATCCATTGGTCTTCCTGATCGTATGCTTAACTATATCCTCACGCTCTCCTCTGTTCCCACTGCGAGGGTGAGGGTGAACGGCCACCTATCAAATGCCTTCTCCATCACAAATGGAACCCGACAAGGCTGTCCCTTATCCCGATGATCTTCATTCTAACATTAGAACCATTACTAAGAAACAGCAGAGCGAATCTGGACATAAAAGGTATCGATATAAACGATCGTACTTACAAAACAGCTGCGTTTGCTGACGATATACTCCTATTCCTATCAGAACCGCTGACAACCCTACCAAACCTTTTTAAAACTCTTGATCACTTTAAAACTTTGTCAAACCTTCAAATAAACTTTGTAAAATCAATCGCCTTAAACATCACTCTATCCGCAGAACAGTATTTACAATGTCAACACAATTTCCCGTTTAAACGTTTTAACAATCGCATTCTTACATACTTATGCCTCGTACACACGAGCGGACTTTTCGACAGCAATGTCCCGATGGATCGAATCCATCGGACAATTCGATCGTGTGTGGGCTCCATCTGACTTTTGCTGTCAAAAATTCTGACGGACTTTATAAATAGAACATGTTTCAAATTTTTCTGCCGGAACTCCACTGGACCGAGTTCCTATCGAAAAATCCGTTCGTCTGTATGCTAGTCCGATGGACAAACAACGACGCTAGGGCAGCTATTGGCTACTGGCTATGAACTTCCTTATTCTAGTGCGGTCGTACGTCATCACGTTCGAATCTGTCAGAATTTAGTGTGATTGTGTGTGGCCAAGTCCGTTCATTCGAAAGGTCCGCCGGAACTCTGCCAAAAGTCCATCGGTAAGACCGTCGGACCTTGTCCGTCGAAAAGTCCGCTCATGTGTAGGCGGCATTAGGAATCAAAATAACCGCGTCACTATCAGATCTCTACTCAGCAAATTACCAACCATTATTACAAACCATAACTGATGACTTAAAAAATGGTCTGTTGGACTTTTTTCTTGGTTTGGAAGAACGGCCATAATTAAAATGAACATCCTACCGAGATTACTATACCTATTTCAAAGAGTCCCGATCAAAATTCCACCAATTTTCTTTGCAGCTTATCGTAAAATATGTACAAAATTTATTTGGGGTACACTACGTCCCAGAATAAACTATATCAGACTTACCTCCCCTAAGCTACGGGGGGGGGGTTAGGTTTACCTGACATCCGAAAATACCAAATAGCTAGTCATTTGACTAGAATTATCGACTGGAATGTATACTCTTCCACCAAGGATTGGGTCCAACTAGAACATTCCTTTTCTTCGATCCCTCTAGCTCAAATGCCATGGATGCCCACTAACCACATCTCAGTAACATGTCTTTTCTCATCCCTTGATCCTTCCTATGATATACGCATACAAAAACGCCTGTGATAAATACAAGCTTTTGTCAATTAATGGCCCTATGACCCCGCTCAGGCAAAACCTGGCATTTACACCAGGAATGAGGGCATCTTTTCTGAAAGATGCATGGCCGCACACGAATGTCTGAGCCATGCACTTCTTCAAAGATAATACACAACTCACGTTCTCCGAACTAACAGCCAATCTTCACCCGTGCAGTGAATGGTGAAAAATATATAAAATGTTACTGTGTTCCATTGGAGACCGTGAATTACTGGCTATTAAGTTAGCACTTGAGGAGTGGAGACATCTCCTTGAGGGGTCCATTCATCTCATCACGATCTTCACTGATCACAAAAATCATATCGGTGGTCGTGGATCGTTTCTCCAAAATGGCACATTTTGTCCCGCTTCCAGGGCTACCTTCGGCACCTATACTCGCGAAACATTTCTTCCTTTAGATTTTCCGTCTTCATGGACTTCCATCCCACATTGTCTCGGACAGAGGCGTCCAATTTGTGTCTAAATTCTGGAGAGCACTCTGCAGTCAACTGAAAGTCAAACTAGACTTCTCCTCTGCCTACCACCCTCAGTCCAATGGACAAGTGGAGAGAGTCAACCAGATCCTTGAGGCCTACCTGCGACACTTTGTCTCGGCCCGTCAAGACGACTGGGCTGACCTCCTCCAGCAAAAGAAGACCTCCTCCGGTATTCTCCCCTGGCGATAGGGTGTGGTTCTCCTCCAAGTACATTAGGTTCCGCATCCCCAGTTACAAGTTGGGTCCCCGCTACCTCGGCCCATTCAAGATCAAGGCTCGGATCAATTCCGTGTCCTACAAACTGCATCTTCCTCCTTCCCTTCGCATTCCCAACTCCTTCCATGTTTCTCTCCTCAAACCCTTTGTTCTTAATCGCTTTTCCCCCAAGGTCACCGCTCCTGCTCCGGTCACCGGCTCCTCCGACATCTTCTCCGTTAAAGAGATCCTTGCCTCTAGAACCGTCCGAGGTAAACGTTTCTATCTTGTTGACTGGGAGAACTGTGGGCCTGAGGAGAGGTCTTGGGAACCTGAGGGGAACATCATTGACAAGGATCTCATCCGCAGGTTCTTGGGTTCCAGGAGGAGGGGGAGGCCCAAGAAGAGGGGGAGACCCAAGGTGGGGGGTACTGTAACGCCGATCGCTCCGGGTACCTCCTCCACCCCGGAGCGCTCACGGCGTTCTTCTCCCTGCAGCGCCTCGGTCGGCTCCCCTGACCGCAGGCGCTGCTTTGTTTCCGGGATGCGATCCACGGCCTGCCCGTGGATCGCATCCCGCTCCTCTCACCTGTCCCCTGCTGTATTCCGTCGGCGTGCGCGCGCCCCCGCTCCCCAGGCGCGCGCGCGCGAGTCTTCCTCCACTTAAAGGGCCAGCGCACAATCAATTGGTGCCTGGCCCAATTACAGTTTTCACCTAAAACTAATAAAAACCCACTTCCCCTTCCTGTCCTCGCCAGATCTTGTGTTGCCTTAGTGCCCAGTGAAAGCGTTAGTGTGTTTTGCTCCTTCTGTGTATCCAGACCTTTGCTGTTGCCCCCGACTACGAACCTTTGCCACCTGCCTTGACCCTTTGCTACGTTTGACCTTGCCTCTGCCTAATCCTTGTGTACCGCGCCTGTCTCAGCTGTCAGTGGGGTCGAGTTGCTATTGGAAGACGCGACCTGGTTGCTACCGCCGCTACAAGTCCATCCCGCCTTGCGGCGGGCTCTGGTGAAAACCAGTAGCAACATTAGAACCGGTCCTCCAATACAACCCGTGCTATCGCCCCATTGGCATAGGGGATCCACCTCCTGTTCCCCGCCGTACCCGGAACGTGACACCTAGCTCTTTTTGCTCCTGACACTTGAGGGTATCTCCCCCTTTTCTGTTCCTCAATAACTACCTAGGGCAAACTGTCAATTGCACAGGACCATAAATTAAAGTCTGGCGATGATGTCCTCCAACCCACGACACAGCTTGCTCCCAGTTGGGGTGTCTGGTGATGGTAGACAATGCCATGGTATCCGGAATAGCTTTTGAGTAGCACCTACTGGTCCAGGTTAATTGTGAATCCTTTCTGGCTGTCTAAAGTCATTATATTAGCAACCATTTGCTTTATGTTCTAATGTTCCTTAACCACTTCCCGACCGCCCCATGTAGATATACGTCGGCAGAATGGCACGTACAGGCAGAATCACGTACCTGTACGTGCCATTCTTCAGGCGGTTGGGGGGTCCGATCGGACCCCCCTCCGCCGGCGGGGACGGTCGGGATCGTGTCAGGAGCGATCCGGGACGAGGGGATGGCCAGTGGTTTCTGGCCACCCCCTCGCGATCGCTCCTGGCCAATGAAAAGCTTCCCCTTCCTGTCTATTGTATAGACAGGAAGGCGGAAGTGATGTCACGCTCGGTGCGCCGGTCTATGTGACCGGAGACGCCGAGCGGCGAACATGTAAAGGTTAGTGCACAACAGTACACTGACACCAGTACAGTTAGGCACATATTCCACCCCCCTGTCACCCTCTGATCACCCCCAGATCACCCCCTCCCCCCCCAGTCACAGTGTCACTAATTGCAGTGATCATTTTTTTACTGATCACTGCATTTAGTGTCAGTGTGACTGTAATAACTGTCAGGGCAGTTAGTTTTAGGTCCAAGGTAGCCCCCTACCCCCCCCTAATAAAGGTTTAACCCCTTGATTGCCCCCCAGGTAACCCTTTCACCCCCTTTTGCCAGTGTCACTAAGCGATCGTTTTTCTGATCGCTGTATTAGTGTCACTGCTGTCGCTAGGTAACCATTTTTTTTTTTTTAGGTAACCGCCATGTTTATATAGGTTCATAAATAGTTTTATAGGTCAGGTACCCCCATATTACAACCTAAATAAAGGTTTTAACCCCTTGATTGCCCCTAGAGTTAACCCTTTCACCAGTGATCACTGTATAACTGTCACTGGTGACGCTGGTTAGCCAGTTAGTTATTTCGTTATTTAGGTTCCCCGTCAGGTTTTTATATAGCGTCAGGTACCCCCATATATTACCTAATAAAGGTTTTAACCCCCTGATTGCCCCTAGTTAACCCTTTCACCCCCTTTTGCCAGTGTCACTAAGCGATCGTTTTTCTGATCGCTGCATTAGTGTCGCTAGGTAACCATTTTTTTTTTTTAGGTAACCGCCATGTTTATATAGGTTCATAAATAGGTTTATAGGTCAGGTACCCCCATATTACAACCTAAATAAAGGTTTTAACCCCCTGATTGCCCCTAGAGTTAACCCTTTCACCAGTGATCACTGTATAACTGTCACTGGTGACGCTGGTTAGCCAGTTAGTTATTTCGTTATTTAGGTTCCCCGTCAGGTTTTTATATAGCGTCAGGTACCCCCATATATTACCTAATAAAGGTTTAACCCCCTGATTGCCCCTAGTTAACCCTTTCACCCCCTTTTGCCAGTGTCACTAAGCGATCGTTTTTCTGATCGCTGCATTAGTGTCGCTAGGTAACCAGTTTTTTTTTGTATTACTGTTACGGGTGACGCTGGTTAGTTAGCTTGTTTTTTATACTGTCAGGGCACCCGCCATTTATTACCCAATAACGGTTTAACCCCCTGATCGCCCGGCGGGTGATATCAATTAGGTTTTAGGGTCAAATAAGGTCTGCGTCGCCCCAGGTTAGTGCCAGTACCGCAAACACCCACGCACAAGGCATACACCTCCCTTAGTGGCACAGTATCTGAACAGATCAATATCTGATCTGATCAGATCTATACTAGCGTCCCAGCAGTTTAGGGTTCCAAAAAAAACCGCATTGTTAGCGGGATCAGCCCAGATACCTGCTAGCACCTGCGTTTTCCCCCTCCGCCCAGCCCAGCCCACCCAAGTGCAGTATCGATCGATCACTGTCACTTACAAAACACTAAGCACACATAACTGCAGCGTTCGCAGAGTCAGGCCTGATCCCTGCGATCGCTAACAGTTTTTTTGTGGTAGCGTTTTGATTCAGTCGCTTCAGTCAGGAGCTTTTTTACCTGTGAATCTCAAAAAAATAAAAAAAAATAAAATAGTTGTCGTTTTATTGTTCTCTCTCTCTCTCTATTCTCTCTCTATTGTTGCTCTTTTTTTACTCCATTCTATTCTGCAATGTTTTATTATGTTTTATCATGTTTTATCATGCTTGCTTTTCAGGTATGTAATTTTGTTTACTGTGTTTTAGTGTTAAGCATTTTTTTGTTTTCAGGTGCGCCATTCAGTTGCAACGCGGATTTATTTATCTTGACAGCAACAGCGTTTGCTCCCACGATACATAAAGACGCGACTCCAACACTGTAGGAGGTGTTTTCACCACCACAGTCAAAAAAAAAACACCACATCGGCCGCCGCCTGGGGGCAGCAGGGGGGGGGAGGAGCGATTGGCTCCTAATGCCACGTACATACGGTCGAAATTCCGACCGTGTGTACACGGCATAACTTTTGCGGGAGGATGCCCCCATGCATCGGCATATATAAATGGTGCATGTATGCCCATCATTAGAAGTGGGTGGATGAAGGGAGGTATTCTAATGGTGGGCATACCCACCAATCAATCTCTTTTTTTTTCGTTCAGCCAAGAGGCTGCATGAAAAAAAAAAGATTACAATATATGTCCAGTATGTTGCTGGACTTTGAATGGTTATACCAGAATGATGCCTGCAGGTTTAGGTATCATCTTGGTATCATTCTTTTCAGCCAGTGATCGGCTTTCATGTAAAAGCAATTCTAGCGGGTAATTAGCCTCTAGACTGCTTTTACAAGCAGTGGGAGGGAATGTCCCCCCTCCCGGATATAAACCGCGCCATTGGGAAATTGGGAAAGCATTTTATCACACCAATCTTGGTTCTTGGTGTGGTCAGATGCTTTGAGGGCAGAGGAAAGATCTAGGGTCTAATAGACCCCAATTTTTTCAAAAAAAGAGTACCTGTCACTGCCTATTGCTATCATAGGGGATATTTACATTCCCTGAGATAACAATAAAAATCATAACAAAGAAAAAAAAATGGAAGGAACAGTTTAAAAATAAAATAAAAAAGCTAAATAAATAAAAAAAAAACCAAAAAAAAAAAAAAAAAGCACCCCTGCCCCCCCTTCTCTTGCGCAAAGGCGTACACAAGCGTTGGTCTGGCGTCATATGTAAACAGCAATTGCACCATGCATGTGAGGTATCACCGCGAAGGTCAGATCGAGGGCAGTAATTTTAGCAGTAGACCTCCTCCGTGAATCTAATGTGGTATCATGTAAAGGCTTTTAAAGGCTTTTAAAAATGTATGTAGTTTGTCGCCACTGCGTGTTTGTGCGCAATTTTAAAGCATGTCGTGTTTGGTATCCATGTACTCGGCCTAAGATCATATTTTTTATTTCATCAAAAATTTGAGCAATATAGTGTGTTTTAGTGCATTAAAATAAAAAAAAGTGTATTTTTTCCACAAAAAATGCGTTTGAAAAATCGCTGCGCAAATGCTGTGTGGAAAAAAAAAATGCAACACCCACCATTTTAATCTGTAGGGCCTTTGCTTTAACATTATATATAGTGTTTGGGGGTTCAACGTAATTTTCTTGCAAAAAAAAAATATGTTTTCATGTAAACAAAAAGTGTCAGAAAGGGCTTTGTCTACAAGTGGTTAGAAGAGTGGGTGACGTGTGACATAGGCTTCTAAATGTTGTGCATAAAATGCCAGGACAGTTCAAACCCCCCCCAAATGACCCCATTTTGGAAAGTAGACACCCCAAGCTATTTGATGAGAGCAATGTTGAGCCCATTAAATATTTTTTTTTTGTCCCAAGAGATTGAATAATGAAAAAAAAAAAATATATATATTTTTTTTTACAAAAAGTTGTCACTAAATGATATATTGCTCAAACATGTCATGGGCATATGTAGAAATACACCCCAAAATACATTCTGTTGCTTCTCCTGAGTACGGGGATACCACATGTGTGGGACTTTTTGGGAGCCTAGCTGCGTACGGAACCCCAAAAACCAATCACCGCCTTCAGGCTTTCTAAGGGTGTAATTTTTTTTATTTCACTTCTCACTGCCAATCACAGTTTCGGAGGCCATGGAATGCCCAGATGGCATAAAACCCCCCAAAATGACCCCATTTTGGAAAGTAGACACCCCAAGCTATTTGCTGAGAGGTATTGTGAGTATTTTGCAGATGTCGCTTTTTGTCACAAAGTTTTGAAAATTGAAAAAAGAAAAAAAAAATTTTTTTTTCTTTACTTTCTTCATTTTCAAAAACAAATGAGAGCTGTAAAATACTCACCATGCCTCTCAACAAATAGCTTGGGGTGTCTACTTTCCAAAATGGGGTCATTTGGGGGGGTTTTGTGCTATTTTGGCATTTTATGGCCTTCGAAACTGTGATAGGTAGTGAGGAGTGAAATCAAAAATTTGCACCCTTAGAAATCCTGAAGGCGGTGCTTGGGTTTCGGGGCCCCGTACGCGGCTAGGCTCCCAAAAAGTCCCACACATGTGGTATCCCCATACTCAGGAGAAGCAGCAAAATGTATTTTGGGGTGCAATTCCACATATAACTATGGCATGTGTGAGCAATATATCATTTAGTGACAACTTTTTGAAAAAAAAAAAAAAATCTTTTTTATTTTTGTCTTTATTCAATCACTTGGGACTAAAAAAAAAAATATTCAATGGGCTCAACATGCCTCTCAGCAAATAGCTTGGGGTGTCTACTTTCCAAAATGGGGTCATTTGGGGGGGTTTTGTACTTCTCTGCCATTTTAGCACCTCAAGAAATGAAATAGGCAGTCATAAATTAAAAGCGGTGTAAATTCCAGAAAATGTACTCTAGTTTGTAGACGCTATAACTTTTGCGCAAACCAATAAATATACGCTTATTGGCTTTTTTTTTACTAAAGACATGTGGCTGAATACATTTTGGCCCAAATGTTTGACTAAAATTGAGTTTATTAGATTTTTTTTATAACAAAAAGTAGAAAATCTCTTTTTTTTTCAAAATTTTCGCTCTTTTTTTTTTTTTTTATTTTTTCGTTTATATCGCAAAAAATAAAAATCACAGAGGCAATCAAATACCATCAAAAGAAAGCTCTATTTGTGGGAAGAAAAGGACGCAAATTTCGTTTGGTTACAAAATTGCATGACCACGCAATTACCAGTTAAAGTAGTGCAGTGCGAAATTGAAAAAAGACCTCTGGTCCTTTGGCTGCCAAATGGTCCGGGGCTGAAGTGGTTAATAGTTACTATTGTGTTCTTCATTTTGTTGTACCTAATAAAAATGATATACCTAATATAACAAAAATATTTAAACAATTCATCTAATTCCGATTCGCCCTTCTGGGGACTTAATTCCCATCTAAGACTATGTGGGACCATCGTATTCTTAATATAAGTCTCCAGTAAAGCAAATTAATTGTGTTAATATCGCACAGAAAGGTTGCTGCTTGGTGACGTTTATACATAGCACATTTTTTTCCACGTTTACTATATAACGTTTACTATATAATCACCTGACTTGAATTCAAAAGAAAGCCTATAGAAAAAACTAAATATCACAGTTCATGCCTTTCCATACAGGAGGCTTCTTGAAGTTGTCATTACCAACAAAGGATTTTGTATGAAGTATTAAAAAAATTTCAGTTACCAAGCGCAATACTTTTTCCCTGGGTCATTCCATTTTATTACACATAACTTAAGTTCCGAACTTATTTGATTTGGTTTCTTTGTATGTATGGATAGCATGGGTTGATACCTACATGTGGTGAACATTTCATGTCAATAGCACCTTTAGAAATATATTTACTTCGAAAAATGGTGACGGGTTCAATACTTGTTCACCCGCTGTATAGTCTCATAAATATAAATACATAAGTAGTCCATATAGTGAACTTGGCATAGAGTCATTACAAAAGACAAAGGGGGACACTGAGGCTACTTTCACACTGAGGCGCTGGGCGCGCTGGCGGTAAAGCGGCACTATATTTAGCAGGGCTTTACCGTCATTTTAGCGCTGCTAGTGGGGCAGTTTTACCCCAGTTTTACCCCCCGCTAGCGGACGAAAAAGGGTTAAAACCGCCTGCAAAGCGCCGCTGCAGCGGCGCTTTGCAGGTGGGTTTGGAGCGCTCCCCCATGGTTTTCAATGGGAAGGGGCGCTTTAGGAGTGGTAAATACACTGCTCCTACAGTGCTCCAAAGATGTGGCTTGCAGGACATTTTTCAGCGTCCTGCAAGCGCACCGCTCTAGTGTGAAAGCCCTTGGGCTTTCACACTGGAGTGACAGCAGCGGCTGTTTGAGGGCGCTTTGCAGGTGCTATTTTTAGCACTTTAGCGTCTGCAAAGCACCTCAGTGTGAAAGGGGCCTAAGTCTTGGAGGAAAAGAGATTTAACCTTCATGTATGGAAAGGCATCTTCAAAGTAAGAGCTGTGTAAAATGTGAAATAGACTTTCTTAAGAACAAGTTCTGGCCAGCTTAGTGGATTGTTTTATAAACGAGCTGAATGCATTCCTAAATGCACAAAAAATAGCTGAAAATTAATATGTATAGGTAATAACACCAGAGAATGTTGATCCAGGCAAGATCCGATTGCCTCCTGAGTCCTGGGGGAACAAGAAGGATCCCCCCCTCACTGGAGTAAATTAGACCATGTTTCACAGTTTTTTTTGCCTTCCACTGGATCAACTGTTCGTATAGGATTGTGTATAGAATTGTTTTTTTTATTTATTGTTTTCTATTGGTTGAACAAGATAGACTTTTTTCAACCTGACCAGCAATGTAACTATGTAACTATATTACACATTGGATAGATAGATAGATAGATAGATAGATAGATAGATAGATAGATAGATAGATAGATAGATAGATAGATAGATAGATAGATAGATAGATAGATAGATAGATAGATAGATAGATAGATAGATACAAAGATGAGCAGGCTAACTTATAGAATGCCAATGCTTCGTCCCTATCTCCCAATTGTGCCCCTGTGCTATCACCCTTTAACATGTATCAAATGAGCACTACAAGCTGCGCTGATGCACTTTGTGATGGTATGTTCCTTTCTAGCCAAATTTCCATCATTAGAAAACTTTTCTGAAAAATGCCAAGCACTCATTGCAGTGGTACATGAATGTGTATGGTAAATAGTTGCTAAGAGGCTGACAGAGATCAGCAGCACTGATAAATAACAAGGGATGATAAAAAAAAATGTGTGATTGTGAACATGACATTTTATTTTATTTTACATTTGCTTTAGTAAACTAAACATCACCTGGTTTGTTTTTACATCTATTTTAGCTACAAAGTTAACACTCTGACTACAGGTAAAACAAAAAGCAAACACTGCAGCTAAATGCCAAACACTAAATAAATAATAATTACAATGTACACAACAATAGATCATTTATATTAAACCTGACTTCTAGTTCACAAGTTGTGTGAATACTATACTGAATATTGAAAAAAATATGTATTATTATTATTATTATAAAAAAAACACTTTCACTTTGTGAATCATTAATATGTTTTTTTCAGTTTGGTGTGGAAAACCAAACAGTATAAATTTAATTCCTGCAAATGTGTTTTATAGTAATACCTCATTTTACAACTTAAACACAAAGCACAGCAGTGACTTACAATCATTTTACATAATTAAAAACATTTATCTTGCTATTCCTTTAATTATAGATTTGTCTCTGCTGGAGTAGAGCAATAGAATGTCTACTCCAGAGTACTTTTCTACATTTCTGTCTAGAAGCATATTAAAGAGGATTCATTAAGAGGACATATTATCAAATAGTTGATGCACTTTACCAAGAGAATAATACCCAGTTCAGCAATATTTTAACGACTAAAGGAATTTATCATTCAGTTATAATATAATGAGCTGAATTTCTACTTCACTAATTTACACAAACACCAGATATTTTTCATCTTGCCATCTCAGAAGAAAAATGGAGAGTCTTTAATTGTCAGTAAAAAAATAATTTTGTAGAAACAAGAATGACTTTAATATTATGGCATATTGGTAATTTCTGTAACTGTGAGTCTGATAAGGATTTTAAAACAAAACAAAAAAAAACATAATTTTATTAAATCATAAATGTAAAAGTTTTAAGTATGTAACATATATACATATATAGAACAGATGTAGCCATTGGAAGAAGTTTTAATTACTCTCACTTTAGGTCCTAGTGCCAGCAGTCACCAGGGCAAATGAACTGCTTACTGCCTGCCAACAGTACATTTACATACAGTGGACAGAGCGGATCATGGCACTAAGTACCCGGCTGCTCACAGTGGCTGTGGTATCATTTGATCACTATGATTGGTCATAGCAATCACATGATTACAATGTCATTCATGACTGTCTTGTGATTCTGTGATTGGTCTACAGCTATCACATGGTACCTGGACCAATCACAGCACCCTGTGCCATGTGATTACCTGTAGCCAATCACAGAATTTCAACAGTAAGCAAGCATGAATATGAATGAAGTGTAGTCCCCCCCCCCCACCTAGAGTAGCATAGTGTCACTATGGTTACAATGAACTACTGTAATGAAAGTTTGTAAAAAGATTGTTAAAAAGAAAAAAGATGTTAAAAAAAGAGCACAAAAGTTTAAACAATTGAATAAAAATATGAAATATAAATCTTTATTAATTTTTTTTTTTTACATACGGTCACCAGTCAGTATCCTTAATCATCACCACACCCGTCATAAAAATGTGAAATGTGAAAAGAAAACAAATTTTATTTAATTTCTAATTTGCCCAGAAAATTGTGACACAAAAATTACAACTTCAAAAGCTCATCATGCCTCTTACTAAATACCTCAGACTGTCTTCTTTCCAAAAAAGGGGGCCATTTGGGGGGTATTTGTACTGTCGTGGCATTTTAGGGCCGCAAGAAACATCAGGATTGATCTATTTTTAAATATGTATATACCATAGTTTGTAGAGAATATAACTTTCACACAAACACTAAATATTATACACTGATTTGGATTATTTTTACCAAAGAAATTTAGCAGACTACATTTTGGCCTACATTTATGAAGATTATTTGTTTGCAAAAAATTTTTTAACAGAAACTAAAAAAACATGTCTTTTTGCAAAATGTTCGGCATTTTTTCATTTATATAGCAAAAAATAAAAAACCCAGTGGTGGTCATATACCACCATAGGGAAGCTATATTTGTGTGAAAAAATTAAATAGATTTTGTTTGCGTAGTGTTGCATGACTGTGCAATTGCCAATTAAAGTAGCGTAAAGTAAAACAAGTGGTTAAGATTGTAAATAATTTAACACACAGAGATAACATTAAAAAAAAATAAAAAACCTAATATATATTGAAGAAATGACACTTTGCTACAATGTAAAGTAGTGAGTGTACAGCTTGTATAACAGTGTAAATTTGCTGTCCCCTCAAAATAACTCAACACACAGCCATTAACGTCTAAACCTCTGGCAACAAAAGTGAGTACACCCCTAAGTGAAAATGTCCAAATTGGGCCAAATTAGCCATTTCCCCTCCCCGGTGTCATGTGACTCATTAGTGTTACAAGGTCTAAGGTGTGAATGGGGAGCAGGTGTGTTACATTTGGTGTAATCATTCTCACTCTCTCATACTGGTCATTGGAAGTTCAACATGGCACCTCATGGCAAAGACTTCTCTGAGGGTCTGAAAAAAAGAATTGTTGCTCTACATAAAGATGGCCTAGGCTATGAGACGATTGCCAAGACCCTGAAACTGAGCTGCAGCACGGTGGCCAAGACCATACAGTGGTTTAACAGGACAGGTTCCACTCAGAACAGGCCTCAACATGGTCGACCAAAGAAGTTGAGTGCACATGCTCAGTGTCAAATCCAAAGGTTGTCTTTGGGAAATGGACGTATGAGTGCTGCCAGCATTGCTACAGAGGTTGAAGGGGTGGGGGGGTCAGCCTGTCAGTGCTCAGACCATTTTTTATTTTTGGCTAGTATGGTGTGGGGTTAGAGCCACTGTGAGGTTTTTACTACTGTCTGTATCCTCATTAGAATGATTTGAGACGACAGGAAGTTAGATTCACTTCTGTAACAGTTATCATGGGAAAAGGGTGTCTAAACTAAAGCATTATCACTAATCATGACAACCCAAAATTTTCAAAATGTTATTGTCACAGGGATAGAAAGTGAGGTGAAATCTTCTGAACAGTAGCACAGACAGTAAAACAAATGTTACAGGGGTGTTGAGCCCTCCCTATGCATTCCATAACTTGAGAATATTTTTTTGCCTGGATTTACACTTAAAAAAATTACCTGTTCCAACTTACATAATAATTCAACTTAAAGAGGAGGTCCAGCCTGGGTGAAAAAAAATAAAAGTCAGTAGCTACAAATACTGTAGCTGCTGACTTTTAATATATGGACTCTTACCTGTCCAGGGAGCCCGCAATGTCGGCACCCCAGCCGATCTTCGGATTAACTCCGGAGTGCTGCCGCCACCATTCCTGGTAAGAGAACCTGGCAGCGAATCCTTTCAGCTTCACTGCTGGTTCCCTACTGCGCATGCACGAAGCACACTGCACTTTATAATTGGGGCGATTGCGGGGGAAGGAGGAGGAAGTCTGAACTTCTGGGAGATCGGGCCGCGGTCTGTCTCCCGAGGGTGGGGAAGGGGACATGTCAAGGACTGGGCCCCGTTCCCCCCTTCCCCCTGAAAGGTGCCAAATGTGACACTGGAGGGGGGGAGGAAGCATATAAGTGGAAGTTGCACTTTTAGGTGGAACGAAGCTACAGAACCTTGCTCATAACCCAGGGACTGCCTATATATATATATATATATATATATATATATATATATATATATATAGATAGATAGATAGATAGATAGATAGATAGATAGATAGATAGATATAGACATATATAGAAATATATATCTATATGATCCTTTTTATTAGACTAATACATTCTGGTTAATACTGTAAATGCACCTAGTAAGAATAAATAGCCTGCAACTGTACAATCCTATGATCACCTTCTAGGCTGCACACACACCACACACAATACAATCTGATTGCATAATGGATCGGGTTGTTTGGGTTTATCTCCGTAATACATGAGGTGGGTATGACTGGAAGGGATTGTTCAGCAATTGTACAATCAGATTGTACAGTGTATGGCTCATATCAGTTTTTGTTAGATTTTACAAATTGTATGTATTCTCATTAAGTCCATATTTTAACCAGATTTTTTTTTTTTATTATTATTATTATTATTATTAATAGTATTATTATTATTTTTTATTATTATTATTTTTTATTGTTTAGCGATTGTATTGTATAGCTCAAGTTATAAATACATCAGTTTTGAGATATATTTTGCAAATGTTTTTATATATTCATTCTCACTGAGTTCATATATTAACCAGAATGTATTATTTTAATAATAAGGATTCTTCTTCGTCTTAATATAAAAAATAAATATGTGGTATATTAGTATATTTTTGGAAATTAAAATTAAATGGTATATTTTTGGAAATTATGTTGTTATCGTTTTCTGAAGTTTTTGCATTAAATTTAATACTTCCAATACAATTTTTGGGGTTTTACAAATGCCCTTGAGGAGGGGGTATTGGATTTATATCAGATTGATATGAAGATGTTCTTATGTTATTTCTAGCCCTGATGAAGTGGCGACTCTTGAAATATGTTGACTATTTTTTGGATTGTTTCCATTACTTTTATCAGAAACAAATTTGTATCTGGACCTCTTTTAGAAGTGGAGTGACACTTCAATTTCCATTTTTGTTACATTACAACACAAGCCAAAAAGACCGTGGATATCCTCTGGGGTGTAGAAGCTGTCTGCCTGGGGACCAGATCATTTACATCAACCTCAAAACTTTAAGATAACAATACTAGTGAGATAACCCTATGGGTCAAGAGCAATTTTTCCACCTTCCTCAAACATTAAAAACCTGACAGGCATTCTAACCCTTCCCCACTCTATCCAAAACAAAAACCCTAAATACAAAAGGCAGGGTGTTCATTGCATCATGTTTAGCCATGCTGTAGTGTTAACAAGATTAACCAATATGGAAACGCTCTTGTAAAGGTTTAGAAAACCATATTCCAGAAACCTGTTTATGGATGTGCCATTAAATATTAACTACAAAATCTGCAGGGGTCAGTGGGATATAGAAAAGCCAATAACAGGATGAGGAGCTGTTTTATTCCCCTGATATATTTTAGGTGACAGAGTGGTTTTATAATTTTATAAAGAGCTATCTTTGAGACAAAAGATGTCTCTTTGTGGGCAATTTCACGTAGGTAGTTTATATAAAAAAAAAGTTTGAGACCTTTTAAGACAGAGGATGGTGAACTTGGTTCTGTCCTTAATATCTAATTGTATTGCATTTTTATTGCATTTGCTACTACAGGTATTGTAAGTGAAGCAGGATTTTAAAATAGGACACAGATTAAAAATTGTTAGCTACTTGCAGCTGAAAATGAGTCACATGAGAACAACTATTTTGACTTTTTAGTATGCATTTAGCTTTTCTTAACAATGATCACCAGAGTTGTAGTTAACATCTGCCTCGATATGAATTTTGATGCAGATAATATACAAGGCTGCAATCACAGCTAATGTATAGAACAATAAACTTTAAAGATTTGTCATTCCAGTTAAGCACTGAAATTCTGTTCTGCTTAGCCTGATACGTTGGTCCAGATCTGAGCTAAGTGGCAGCAGCTGTCTACTGCATAAAACTGCAGTTTTACTTTCATTTATATGTTTTTCTATTTCAATTGCCTTTTATTGGCATGCATTTTGCTCTTGCTGTTTTATTAACATATGAATGTAGTAGCACTTATTTTCAAAAGTAATATAAAGTTAAAGGATAAGTTTACTTCTCAATGAAAATGTCCAATATGACCCTACTTGCCTTCCCAGAGAAAATATGTTTAACTGCAGACCTTATTGTCCCTGGTCTGCTAATGGCTGAGCAGCATGTACAGCCTCTTAAGAGAGGCAACCTGTGTGTTACTGAACATTCTCCAGTGCTGGCATTAGAGATAAATGGCCAATCTGCCTTATTTTACAGAGCTGCTTCAGAAAATCTACTTGCTTTATTTGTGTTCTGTGGTTATATTTACTTATTTTCTCAGGGAGTAAAGGAGGTCATATAGAGAGCTTCATTTTAGAAGTCTACTTATACTTATACTTATAGTGTCTCCGCCATGAGAAATGTATTAGGGATACCCTGTTTTGAACATCCTGGAACAAGCATGCAGTAGATGAGTGGCAGAAAAGTGTAAGAGGTCCATATCTCTATACTTGTTCCTGGTCAGTGACCCAAAAAGCATTAATGCCAAATCATTATAAATGTAGAGAGTAGGGATGAGCCGAACACCCCCGGGTTCGGTTCGCACCAGAACCTTCGAACCGACCGAAAGTTCGCGCGAATTTTCGAACCCTATACGTTATAATGGACGCGAACGTTCGAAATCAAAAGTGCTAATTACAACGGCCAATATGCATGTTAATGTCATAAAAAAGGTTTGGGGACCCGGGTCCTGCCCCAGGGGACATATATCAATGCAAAAAGAACTTTTAAAAACTAACGTTTTTTCGGGAGCAGTCATTTTAATGATGCATAAAGTGAAAAAAAAAAAGTGAAATTTTCCTTTAAATATGGTACCTGGGGGGTGTCTAAAGTATGCCTGTGAAGTGGCATGTGTTTCCCGTGTTTAGAACTGTCCTTGCACAAAATGACATTTTTAAAGGAAAAAAAGAAGCCATTTAAAACCACTTGCGGCTTTAGGTTTGTTCTTAAGTAGAATCTGAACAGGTACATTATGAAGTGTAGCTCCATCCCAAAAAAATCTATTTTTAAGCTTTTTGGAGAACATAGGGAGGGGTTATCACCCCTGTAACATTTGCTGTCTTTGCACATCTGTTCAGAACATGTCACCTCACTTTCCGTCCCAATGACAAATGTTTTTGGAAAAAGTGGGGTTTTAATTGAAACAAGGATTGGTGATAAAGTATCAGTAGAGAGGAGATACCTTTTTCCCAAATTAAATCTAACAGGATAGAATTTCCCTTCCTAGGGGTAGATTTCCTCTCACTTCCTGTTTTCTCTTTCCATTTGCAAGTAGGAGTCGTTTGTAAGTTGGATGTATGAAAGTAGGGGCCTGGCGTATATACTCTGCAGAAATTTGCCCTATTAGATGTTGGTGTAGCCACAAGACTGCTGGGCACAGGAATGGGCCCTGCTGTGAGTTAATAGATCAAGATTTGTAATTGCATGCACCTGTTGAACAGGGCAGAAAAATTGGGGGTGGTGGTGGTGGTGGTGGTGGACGGTGTTGCCACAAGACTGTAAGCTCTCACAGTTACTCTTGGTGGGCGCAGGAATGGGCCCTGCTGTGAGTTATTAGATCAAGATTTGTAATTGCAAGCACCTGATGAACAGGGCAGAAAAATTGGGCCTTTGGCGGTGGTGGTGGACGGTGTTGCCACAAGACTGTAGGCCCTCATAGTTACTCTTGGTGGGCGCAGGAATGGGCCCTGCTGTGAACTATTAGATCAAGATTTGTAATTACCCGCCCCTGTTAAACAGGGGCTGAAAAATTGTGCCTTAGGCACTGGTGCTGGTGCCACAACACTGCAACCCCTCACAGATACTGTACTTGGAGCACAGCAGTCACACGTGTTGCGAAGCATTTTTTTAAAAAATTGTAAGTACACGCCCCTGTTAAACAGGGGCTGAAAAATTGTGCCTTAGGCACTGGTGCTGGTGCCACAACACTGCAACCCCTCACAGATACTGTACTTGGAGCACATTGTTGCGAAGCATTTTTTAATAAAAATTGTATGTACACGCCCCTGTTAAACAGGGGCTGAAAAATTGTGCCTTAGGCACTGGTGCTGGTGCCACAACACTGCAACCCCTCACAGATACTGTACTTGGAGCACAGCAGTCACACGTGTTGCAAAGCATTTTTTTAAAAAATTGTAAGTACACGCCCCTGTTAAACAGGGGCTGAAAAATTGTGCCTTAGGCACTGGTGCTGGTGCCACAACACTGCAACCCCTCACAGATACTGTACTTGGAGCACAGTGTTGCGAAGCATTTTTTTATAAAAATTGTATGTACACGCCCCTGTTAAACAGGGGCTGAAAAATTGTGCCTTAGGCACTGGTGCTGGTGCCACAACACTGCAACCCCTCACAGATACTGTACTTGGAGCACAGCAGTCACACGTGTTGCGAAGCATTTTTTTAAAAAATTGTAAGTACACGCCCCTGTTAAACAGGGGCTGAAAAATTGTGCCTTAGGCACTGGTGCTGGTGCCACAACACTGCAACCCCTCACAGATACTGTACTTGGAGCACAGTGTTGCGAAGCATTTTTTTATAAAAATTGTATGTACACGCCCCTGTTAAACAGGGGCTGAAAAATTGTGCCTTAGGCACTGGTGTGGTGGCATGGATCATTGAGGAGGAGGAAGAGGATAGTCAGTGAACATAAGAGGACAGTCACTCAGCATCAGCATAGGCAGTCTTGAAGGGATGTGATGTGACATTAAAAATTATTCGGTTATATCCGCCTCAGGTGCCTGGTAGCTGGTGGTGATCCAAGACTGATTCATTTTGATGAAGGTCAGTCGATCAACCGAGGCGGTGGACAGGCGCACCCTATGATCAGTCACAAATCCTCCAGCAGCACTGAATGTGCGTTCGGACAGAACGCTGGAGGCAGGACAGGCCAGTAGCTCAATTGCATACTGTGCAAGCTCTGGCCAGTGATCCATCCTCAGGACCCAGTAAGCCAGAGGATTTTCGGTGGGAAAGGTGTCCAAGTCTGACCTTGCCCCAAGGTATTCCTGCACCATGTATATCAGACGCTGGCGATGGTTGCTGGAACCGATCATACCTTGGGGCTGCGGACTAAAAAATTGTCTGAACGCATCGGTCAGACGTCCACCTTCCCCACCGCTCCTTCTGCTACTGACCGAAGCCTCAGCTACTCGTCGCCCAGGACCAGGAGTTTGTAGCCTCCCAGTTTCTGGGAACGCGTTGCACAGACCTTTCTGCAAGGCCTCCCTGAGATGTCTCATCCTCTGCTCCCTCTGCGACGGCAAGATAAGGTCCGCAACCTTACCCTTGTACCGCGGATCAAGGAGAGTGGCCAGCCAGTAATGGTCCCTCTCCTTGATCCGAAGAACACGAGGATCCTTCCGCAGGCTTTGCAGGATCAGGGAGGCCATGCAGCGTAGGTTAGCTGAGGCATTCGGTCCGGAGTCTTCTGGGTCACTGAGGATGACATGATCGCCAGCCACCTCCTCCCAGCCACGTACAAGTCCACTGGTTTGTTGGGACTGTACATCATCCCTAAAAGACTGCTGCTGCTGATGCTGAGTGCCAGGCTCCACCTCCATGCTCACACAATCCTCCTCCTCCTCCTCCTCCTCCTCCTCCTCCTCCTCATCCTCTTCCTGTGTGATGGGTGGGACAGGAGGAACACTGTCCGGATAAAGGGGGCCTTGAGAGGCAAGGAAGTCCTCCTCTTCCTGCCTCTGTTCTGCCTCAAGTGCCCTGTCCATTATCCCACGCAGCGTATGCTCCAACAGGTGGACAAGAGGGACAGTGTCACTGATGCATGCACTGTCACTGCTCACCATCCTCGTGGCCTCCTCAAATGGTGAGAGGACAGTGCATGCATCCCTGATCATGCTCCACTGACGTGGGGAAAAAAAACCAAGCTCCCCTGACCCTGTCCTGGTGCCGTAGTCGCAAAGGTACTCATTGATGGCCCTCTGCTGCGTGTGCAGTCGCTGCAGCATGGCCAACGTTGAGTTCCACCTGGTGGGCATGTCACATATTAGGCGGTTCTTGGGCAGGTTCAGCTCCTTTTGCAGCTCAGTCAGCCGAGCACTGGCATTATAAGATCGGCGGAAATGCACACAGACTTTCCTGGCCTGCCTCAGGACATCCTGTAAGCCTGGAAACCTGCCCAAGAACCGCTGCACCACCAGGTTGAGGACGTGAGCCATGCAGGGCACATGGGTGAGCTGCCCCTGTCGCAGGGCGGAGAGGAGGTTGGTGCCATTGTCAGAAACGACCATTCCTGGCTTAAGCTGACGTGGCGTCAACCACCTCTCGGCCTGCCCCTGCAGAGCTGCCAGAACCTCTGGCCCAGTGTGGCTCCTGTCCCCCAAACACACCAGCGCAAGCACGGCATGGCATCTTTTTGCCTGCGTACTTGCGTAGCCCCTTGTACGCCTACGGAGCACCGCTGGTTCCAAGGACAGAGCACTGGAGGAAGAAGAAGAGGAGGGGGTGGAGGAGAGAGGTGTGTCACAACCAGTAGCAGTAGTAGCGTTTTGGAGGCGTGGTGGCGGAACAACCTCCAACACTACTGCACCTTGTCCTGCATCCCTCCCAGCTGCCAATAGAGTGACCCAATGGGCCGTGAAAGAAAGGTACCGTCCCTGTCCATGCCTGCTGGACCATGAGTCAGCGGTAATATGCACCTTACCGCTGACCGCCCTGTCCAGCGAGGCATGGACATTTCCCTCCACATGCCGGTAGAGAGACGGAATCGCCTTCCGTGAGAAAAAGTGGCGTTTGGGAACCTGCCACTGAGGAACCGCACATTGAACAAACTCACGGAAGGGGGCCGAGTCTACCAACTGAAAAGGCAGCAGTTGAAGTGCTAGCAATTTAGCCAGGCTAGCATTCAACCGCTGGGCATGTGGATGGCTGGGAGTGTACTTCTTTCTACGGTCCAGCAGCTGGGGCAGGGAAATTTGCCTGCTGCAATCGGACGTCGGTGTACTGCAAGTACTTGGTTGTGACACACCTAATTCTACACCTTCAGTCCTCTCAGAGCAGCTTTCAGAGAGGACTGAAGGTGTAGTGGGGATGGAGATCCCAGCTGAGGAGGAGCAAGGAGAGGTCCGCTTAGTTCTTTGGTGTGGGTCTTTTATGTGTGCCTGCCAACGAGCTGCATGGCAGGTCGCCATATGTCTGGTCATGCTTGTGGTGCCCAAGCGGCTGATGTTTTGGCCACGCGAGATACGCTTGAGACAAATATTGCAAATAGCAGTGGTGCGATCTGATGCACTCGTCTCAAAAAAGGCCCACACCAAAGAACTTTTCTGATAACGTGCAGAGGCAGCGCCCTGCACAGGCGGAGCTCTGCGGTGTTGTACAGTTGCTGTGCTGGCCTCTACCTGGCCTCCAGGGGGCACCCTGCCTCGTTGGACATGTGACGCCGCATCCTCCTCCTCCTCGTCCTCCTCCTCATCCTCTCTCCCTTCAGGCACCCACGTGGAGTCAGTGACCTCATCATCCCCTCCCTCTTCACCACTAGAGCAAACCTGGCAGTAAGCTGCAGCTGGTGGAACAGTACTGCCAGATTCCTCAAGCTGGGTATCATCATCCGAGCCTTCGAATCGTTGGGCATCCTCCTGGAGCATGTACCCAACACTGTGCTCAAAGAGTTCGGGGGACTCCTCAGGAGGACATGGTGGGTCTAGGGAAGGGGTGGCTGATGATGCTCTGCCAGTACCCTGAGCCTGGGTGAGAGAGGATGAGGAGGATGAGGAGGGCTTGGTCATCCATTCTACCAAGCCTTCAGCATGATGCGGCTCCACATGTCCAGCTGCCGAAAACAAAGACGCGCGTGTCCCATGGCCACGTGCTGATGACGATGCACGACCACGTCCACGTCCACGGCCACGTCCACTAGAAACAGAGCCTGCCTGCCCTGTGTTCTTGGCTCTGCACGCTCTGCCTCCCCTTGGCGGTCTTCCAGCCATTGTAGTCGGTAGTCCTGTGGGTGCTGCTGAGAAGAATATATAGGAGCTCTGTGTGATGCCACTAACACACTAGAAGTCCTGTGGGTGCTGCTGAGAAGAAAATATAGGAGCTCTGTGTGATGCCACTAACACACTAGAAGTCCTCTGGGTGCTTCTGCAAAGAAAATAGAGGAGCTCTGTGTGATGCCACTAACACACTAGAAGTCCTATGGGTGCTTCTGCAAAGAAAATAGAGGAGCTCTGTGTGATGCCACTAACACACTAGAAGTCCTGTGGGTGCTGCTGAGAAGAAAATATAGGAGCTCTGTGTGATGCCACTAACACACTAGAAGTCCTATGGGTGCTTCTGCAAAGAAAATAGAGGAGCTCTGTGTGATGCCACTAACACACTAGAAGTCCTATGGGTGCTTCTGCAAAGAAAATAGAGGAGCTCTGTGTGATGCCACTAACACACTAGAAGTCCTGTGGGTGCTGCTGAGAAGAAAATATAGGAGCTCTGTGTGATGCCACTAACACACTAGAAGTCCTATGGGTGCTTCTGCAAAGAAAAAAGAGGAGCTCTGTGTGATGCCACTAACACACTAGAAGTCCTGTGGGTGCTGCTGAGAAGAAAATAGAGGAGCTCTGTGTGATGCCACTAACACACTAGAAGTCCTATGGGTGCTTCTGCAAAGAAAATAGAGGAGCTCTGTGTGATGCCACTAACACACTAGAAGTCCTGTGGGTGCTGCTGAGAAGAAAATATAGGAGCTCTGTGTGATGCCACTAACACACTAGAAGTCCTATGGGTGCTTCTGCAAAGAAAATAGAGGAGCTCTGTGTGATGCCACTAACACACTAGAAGTCCTGTGGGTGCTGCTGAGAAGAAAATATAGGAGCTCTGTGTGATGCCACTAACACACTAGTAGTCCTATGGGTGCTTCTGCAAAGAAAATAGAGGAGCTCTGTGTGATGCCACTAACACACTAGAAGTCCTGTGGGTGCTGCTGAGAAGAAAATATAGGAGCTCTGTGTGATGCCACTAACACACTAGAAGTCCTATGGGTGCTTCTGCAAAGAAAAAAGAGGAGCTCTGTGTGATGCCACTAACACACTAGAAGTCCTATGGGTGCTTCTGCAAAGAAAATAGAGGAGCTCTGTGTGATGCCACTAACACACTAGAAGTCCTGTGGGTGCTGCTGAGAAGAAAATAGAGGAGCTCTGTGTGATGCCACTAACACACTAGAAGTCCTGTGGGTGCTGCTGAGAAGAAAATAGAGGAGCTCTGTGTGATGCCACTAACACACTAGAAGTCCTATGGGTGCTTCTGCAAAGAAAATAGAGGAGCTCTGTGTGATGCCACTAACACACTAGAAGTCCTGTGGGTGCTTCTGCAAAGAAAATAGAGGAGCTCTGTGTGATGCCACTAACACACTAGAAGTCCTATGGGTGCTTCTGCAAAGAAAATAGAGGAGCTCTGTGTGATGCCACTAACACACTAGAAGTCCTGTGGGTGCTTCTGCAAAGAAAATAGAGGAGCTCTGTGTGATGCCACTAACACACTAGAAGTCCTGTGGGTGCTTCTGCAAAGAAAATAGAGGAGCTCTGTGTGATGCCACTAACACACTAGAAGTCCTGTGGGTGCTGCTGAGAAGAAAATATAGGAGCTCTGTGTGATGGGACTAACACACTTCAAGTCCTATAGGTGCTTCTGGGAACAAAATATAAGATCTCTGTGTGATTGGACTAACACACTTCAAGTCCTATAGGTGCTTCTGGGAACAAAATATATGATCTCTGTGTGATTGGACTAACACACTTCAAGTCCTATAGGTGCTTCTGGGAACAAAATATATGATCTCTGTGTGATTGGACTAACACACTTCAAGTCCTATAGGTGCTTCTGGGAACAAAATATATGATCTCTGTGTGATGGGACTAACACACTTCAAGTCCTATAGGTGCTTCTGGGAACAAAATATATGATCTCTGTGTGATTGGACTAACACACTTCAAGTCCTATAGGTGCTTCTGGGAACAAAATATATGATCTCTGTGTGATTGGACTAACACACTTCAAGTCCTATAGGTGCTTCTGGGAACAAAATATATGATCTCTGTGTGATGGGACTAACACACTTCAAGTCCTATAGGTGCTTCTGGGAACAAAATATATGATCTCTGTGTGATTGGACTAACACACTTCAAGTCCTATAGGTGCTTCTGGGAACAAAATATATGATCTCTGTGTGATGGGACTAACACACTTCAAGTCCTATAGGTGCTTCTGGGAACAAAATATATGATCTCTGTGTGATTGGACTAACACACTTCAAGTCCTATAGGTGCTTCTGGGAACAAAATATATGATCTCTGTGTGATGGGACTAACACACTTCAAGTCCTATAGGTGCTTCTGGGAACAAAATATATGATCTCTGTGTGATGGGACTAACACACTTCAAGTCCTATAGGTGCTTCTGGGAACAAAATATATGATCTCTGTGTGATGGGACTAACACACTTCAAGTCCTATAGGTGCTTCTGGGAACAAAATATATGATCTCTGTGTGATTGGACTAACACACTTCAAGTCCTATAGGTGCTTCTGGGAAGAAAATATAGGTCTGTGTGATGGGACTAACACACTTCAAGTCCTATAGGTGCTTCTGGGAACAAAATATATGATCTCTGTGTGATTGGACTAACACACTTCAAGTCCTATAGGTGCTTATGGGAACAAAATATATGATCTCTGTGTGATGGGACTAACACACTTCAAGTCCTATAGGTGCTTCTGGGAACAAAATATATGATCTCTGTGTGATTGGACTAACACACTTCAAGTCCTATAGGTGCTTCTGGGAAGAAAATATAGGTCTGTGTGATGGGACTAACACACTTCAAGTCCTATAGGTGCTTCTGGGAACAAAATATATGATCTCTGTGTGATTGGACTAACACACTTCAAGTCCTATAGGTGCTTCTGGGAACAAAATATATGATCTCTGTGTGATTGGACTAACACACTTCAAGTCCTATAGGTGCTTCTGGGAACAAAATATATGATCTCTGTGTGATTGGACTAACACACTTCAAGTCCTATAGGTGCTTCTGGGAACAAAATATATGATCTCTGTGTGATTGGACTAACACACTTCAAGTCCTATAGGTGCTTCTGGGAACAAAATATATGATCTCTGTGTGATGGGACTAACACACTTCAAGTCCTATAGGTGCTTCTGGGAACAAAATATATGATCTCTGTGTGATTGGACTAACACACTTCAAGTCCTATAGGTGCTTCTGGGAACAAAATATATGATCTCTGTGTGATTGGACTAACACACTTCAAGTCCTATAGGTGCTTCTGGGAACAAAATATATGATCTCTGTGTGATGGGACTAACACACTTCAAGTCCTATAGGTGCTTCTGGGAACAAAATATATGATCTCTGTGTGATTGGACTAACACACTTCAAGTCCTATAGGTGCTTCTGGGAAGAAAATATATAGGTCTGTGTGATGGGACTAACACACTTCAAGTCCTATAGGTGCTTCTGGGAACAAAATATATGATCTCTGTGTGATTGGACTAACACACTTCAAGTCCTATAGGTGCTTCTGGGAACAAAATATATGATCTCTGTGTGATTGGACTAACACACTCCAAGTCCTATAGGTGCTTCTGGGAACAAAATATAGGAGCTCTGCCTGCCTGCCAGGAACACACTACAAGTCCTATAGGTGCTTCTGGGAAGAAAATATAGGAGCTCTGCCTGCCTGCCACGAACACACTACAAGTCCTATAGGTGCTTCTGGGAACAAAATATAGGAGCTCTGCCTGCCTGCCAGGAACACACTACAAGTCCTATAGGTGCTTCTGGGAACAAAATATAGGAGCTTTGCCTGCCTGCCACGAGCACACTACAAGTCCTATAGGTGCTTCTGGGAACAAAATATAGGAGCTCTGCCTGCCTGCCACGAACACACTACAAGTCCTATAGGTGCTTCTGGGAACAAAATATAGGAGCTCTGCCTGCCTGCCAGGAACACACTACAAGTCCTATAGGTGCTTCTGGGAACAAAATATAGGAGCTCTGCCTGCCTGCCACGAACACACTACAAGTCCTATAGGTGCTTCTGGGAACAAAATATAGGAGCTCTGCCTGCCTGCCACGAACACACTACAAGTCCTATAGGTGCTTCTGGGAACAAAATATAGGAGCTCTGCCTGCCTGCCACGAACACACTACAAGCCCCTCTTTCTAAATCAATCTAAATGAATGAATCTATCTAACTCAATCTCTCTAAGTAAATCTCTCTAACTAACTAAATCCAGCAGAGTGTCACAGATCTAGCCTGCTCTATCTGCGCCGGAACAGCATGTGACCGGCGCAGACGGCGTGGCGGCCTTTTATAGGGGGGGGCGTGTACTACAGCCCCTGAGCTGTAATTGGCTACAGGCGTCCTGCCTGTAGCCAATTATGGCTCTTCGAGTTTCCGGGGCTGTGATTGGCCAAGCATGCGGGGTCACAGTGCATGCTTGGCCAATCATCAGCCAGCAATGCACTGCGCCGGCCGCGCCGGCCGCAATGCATTGCGGGGCCACTCGCATCACACGAACGTGATGCGAGCGGCCAAAATAGTTCTGGGCTCGCCGAGCGAGCGAACGCCCGGTGCTCGATGCGAACGTGGGTTCGCATCGAGCACCGGGCCCATCCCTAGTAGAGAGTTGAAAGGTGTTTTTGGATTCAGCCTTGTGGTCTCCACTTTTTTTTTTTTTTTTTCACAATCAAAGGTTTTTATTAGAGAAAAAACTGTAGCATACAAAGAAATAACAAAATTGACAGATCATCATGTATGTCATAAGATAGGTGAAACATTACGCATATTTTCATCAATAATATACGGCTTTAAGAGAAGGGAGCTCATGTACTGTTAAGTTGAAATGGTCGAGAGATAAAATAGAGGAGAAAGAGAAAAAAAAAAAAAAAAAAAAAAAATATATATATATAAGGAAAGGGGGGGGGGGGGTTGTGGGCCAGAAGTTGGGTAGGGAAGGGGGAGTGTATGTGTAGGAGTATATGCTAGGGTGAGGTGTCTGTACTCTGTTATTGAGTTATACTAGCAATAAGTTTTGTGTCAGTTAATATATAGCTGCTTATTTCAGTGTTGATCAGGTGGAGATAGAAGTATATTCAGTAGAGAGGGTGAATAATAGCCATGGTTGCCACATTGAATTAAAACTTGTGCAGTTTTCTTTTTTCATCGCCAATAGTTCCTCAATTTTGTACATGAAATGAACCCTGTCCAACCAATCCTTGACTGTAGGGATGTGAGTGGTTTTCCAATGTAAAGGTATTAGACACTTGGCCACTGTTAAAAGGTGCCTAGATAAGGACTTTTTATATCTGCTAATAGAAAATGTATTGATATGTAATAGACATGCGGCTGCATCTAGTGTAATTTTAGTATCTGTGATATGCTTAATCCATCTAATAATCTTGTTCCAGTAGTCAAGGATTGGGGGACATTCCCACCAGATATGTAAGAAAGTTCCTGTGTCATTCCCACATCGCCAGCACTGGTCTGAGGACGTGGGAGACCATATTTTGGTCCTGACTGGTGTAATATACCATTGCGTGAGAAGTTTGTATGAAATTTCCTGGCACCTTGTGCTTAGAGAACATTTATGTGCGAAGATGCAAGCTTTTTCCCATTGTTTTTTTTTTTTGTGTTTAAATATTTTTTATTGAAAAGATTTTTTCACATATACAAAAAAAAAAAAGCGAGAAAAAGAACAAAAAATAACATTCCACGTTTTTACAAAGTCTCATATATATCTATATATACGTACACATACATAGGACTTATACATAAATATTTACACAACAAATAAATAGACACAAAGGAAAAAAAAAAAAAAACACAACCAACAAAACACATGGATCAGTCTCAGTATATTTTTCGTAGAAAAAACTAATAGTAGTAGTCCCCCATCTTCCTGATTTAATTCTCTACTCCCTCTAACTTTATTCAAGCAATATTTTATGTAGTATTCCTTTTTCCTTCCCTCCCCCCCCCCCCTGGGTAGTTAACCACCCCCCAATTCCCCCCAGTCCACCCCTCCTCACCACTCCCGTAGTTCCCCAGCGTGTCGTACCCACACATATATACATATACACACCACACCCTATGCCCTTTATGGAGAAGGTATAGAAGGGGATACTATCCAGCTCCTACTGTGGTATTGTGTGGCAATAGGTCCGTATATCTATTTTAGTAATTCTCTAAGTGGTCCTTGTTCCAAAAAAGAAAAGAAAAAAAAAAAACACTTAGTGAAAAAGGTATAGGAGGGGATATTACCCACCTCCTACTTGTGGTATTATGTGGAAGTAAGCCCCTACGTCTATTTTAGTGACTCTCTGGGTGATCCTTATTCCAAAAGTGAAATGGAAAAAGGAGAGAAGAAAAAAGTAATAAAAGAAAAAAGTGAAAAAGGTATGGAAGGGGATACTACCTGCTTCCTACATGTGATATTGTGTGGCAATAAGCCCCTGCATCCATTTTAGTGACTCCCTAAGTGATCCTTATTCCAAAAGTGAAGAAAGGGAATGGCAATAAGCCCCTACATCTATTTTGGTGACTCCCTAAGTGATCCTTATTCCAAAAGTGAGGAAAGGGAAGGAAATAAAAAAATAAATAAATAAAAAATAAAAAAAAAAAAAAAACCTTTCTCCTCTCCTTTTTCCCTTAATAATTGATAAAAACGCCATTTATTTTTTTGTGTTAGCTCCCTAAGTGCTCAATAAGAAAAAAGGGGGGCACATGCAAAGAAGGGGAGGGGAGAGGGGAAGAGGTGGGGACAGGGGGGGAATCCAGAGATGGATAATAATAAAGCATCTAATTGTTCCCCACATAACTCATATAAACTTGAGATCTAAAGTCTAAATTCCAGCCAGCACTTCCAAGTGTCAAGGTATTTTGTTTCCAAGTTGTTTTGCAGGTGTATTACTTCTTCCATACATCTAATTTTATCTATCTCCCTAAACCAATCCTTTATTGTCGGAATATTTTTCGTCTTCCATTGTTTCAGAATTAATTTCTTTGCTGCATTCAGCAGGAATGGTATAATAGATTTTTTATATTTCTTCCTCGGCATCCCTGTTGCATGGAACAGGCATTGCCAGGGGTCAAATTCCATTATAGTCCCGCTAATCTTCTTTATCCAATCCACCACTTCCCTCCAATATGATTGGATTAAGGGACACTGCCACCATATATGTGCATGGGTACCTGTCTCTCCACACTCCCTCCAACATAGAGGTGATTGAGTGGGATTAATTTTATGTAATTTAGTTGGGACATAGTACCACTTTGTTAATAATTTATAATTCATTTCTTTTATCCCTGTGTCCACTGAAGTTGAGTGCGTGTAATCAAAGACTTTACTTCTCATACTTTCAAGCAACGGGTGATTTAGTTCCCTTTCCCAGTTCTCCACGAGATACAGGGAGTCCAGTTCTAAAGGGGTTATCAGTAGGCTATATACTTTTGAGAGACCCTGTCTATTATTCCCGGCTTTGTCAACTAATCTTTCCCATCTATCCAATCTCCTGTCTGAGCGAAGCGGCTTTGGAAGAGAACCTACAAAGTGTTTGAGTTGCCTATATCTCCATGCGTCCCAGGGCGTTTTACCATATTTTCCTTGTAATTCGAGTAATGTACAGAGAACATTCCCTTTCAGAACGTCCTTTAACCTCAAATGGTCCGATGATGTCCACTTTAGGTATAATTTATTTTCTTTGCCTGGAGGGAAATAATTATTCCCTGTAAGGGGTAACAGAGGGCTATTGTATTCCATGGATCTATTTTTAGATAATTTATCCCATATTCTGAGTGTTTCTACAGTAGTTGGGGGCATATCCCTAGGGAGGCCTCTATATTGGGTTGGGATCCAGATAATCTGATTCAGGCAGAGTTACTCAATTCTAGTTCAAGTGTTACCCATTTTTTATATTGAGAGCCATGGGCCCAGTCCAGGATTCTCCGCAATACCGCTGCCTCATAGTATTTTTCCAAATCTGGGAGAGATAATCCCCCTCTCTCCTTTGGTCTACTCAGGACTTTATATGAGACACGATTCCCTTTGTTATTCCATATAAATTTTTGTACTATTAGTCTGAGAATTTTGAAATATGTGGCAGGGATACTTATTGGGAGACACTGAAAGATATACAAAGCTTTTTCCCATTGTGAGCTGCTTATTATGGATCCCAATTCATTTTCCCATCTTTCTCTGTGATTGTTTCTTTCCAAGGCTGGTGAGTGATTTAACCATTTATATGCTAGAGAAGTTGTATTTGCAGTTTGTGATCCTTTAAGGCAAATGTCTTCTAGGGGTGTGAGTCTATGGGAGAATGAGGTTTTATTTTTGTTATTAAGGAGGACATTTTTGACCTGTAGGTAGAACCAGTTGTTTGAGAAAGCATCTCCAAATTCTGTTTTGAGCATGTCTTGTGATTTGATTTTGTTTCCACTCATACAATGAGTGACTAGGCATTGTGAGTTATGGCCTGGTGATGGAAGTCATTTTTGATTTAGGCCAGGTATAAAGTCTGGGTTGTTGGCTATCGGAGTCAGCGGGCCTGGTATAGAGGCCAATTCGTGCTTTGTGGCAATTGTGTGCCAGATGCTAAGGGTGTTTGCTACTAGTGGGTGTGTGATGTTTTTGGGGGTTTTGGAGTGTAGGGTCCAGGGGTAATATCGTTTTTTTGTGTTTATTATGAAGGTATTCTAGATGGACCCAGTCTTTTACCTGTTCATGGCAATGCCAATCTATGATTCTAGAAATGTGTGAGGCGTAATAATACTTTTTGAAATCAGGCAAACCTATACCACCCTGGTTTTTGGCCCAAGTTTGGGTTCTGAAGTTTGTTCTGGGTTTTTTGTTTGCCCATAGAAAGCTTCTTTGGATGGAGAGTCATTTTCTGAAAAAGGTATCGGGAATATGTACGGGTAGGGCGTTGAAAAAATATAATATTCTAGGTAGTATTGTCATTTTTAATATCGAGGCTCTTCCAAACCAAGAGAACTATTTAGAGGTCCATTGTTGTAGGTCTTTGGATATGGAGTTTAATAGTGTAGTGAAATTGGTCGGGTATAGGGGTCTCCACTTTTTAATGTGTTTCCAAAGCCTCTGGGCTCTCCCTACAGTTCCTGTCACACTCATATGCTTTTGACTACACTGTTTAGGGATTCCACCCTCAGAAGCCAGTGAATTGCTGAAACCTGGTCTCACTCTTCTGACTTGACATTTGAGCCCTTGTGTGTTTTTTTATTTGGGTATTGCCCTACTGACCTTATGTGTCTCCTGACATGTCCAGTGTTTGTGTTAAGCTACTGATTCTGTCTGTGCATCCGGTCCAATTTTCCATATCTTTTTACCCTGGTTACTACTTATTCCGCGTACACACGACCAGAATTTCTGGCTACTGGCTATTGAACTTTCTTTTCTAGTCCCGTCATATGTCATCATGTTCAAAATGAACCGACTTTCAAACTGACTTTGGTCCATTCGTGTGGGGGCAAGTCCATTCGTTCGGAAGTCCGTCCGAAATTTGTCGGAACTCTGCCGGACCTATTCTGCTGGAAAGTCCGGCCGTGTGTACGCAGCATTAGTCTTGTTTCAGTGTTAATCTGCCACCTGTCCTGACCTCAAGCCTAAACCTCATCATATTTCTGCTTTACTTAATTCAAAATCAATATTTTGGTGTCACCAGTAATGCCGCGTACACACAATCTGACTTTTCAACGGACTAGGTCCGACAGTCTTTCCGACAGACTTTTCAGCGGAGGTCCGCCTGACTTTCAAACGAACGGACTTGCCCACACACGATCACTCCAAAAGTCCAACAGATTCGAACGTGATGACGTACGACTGGACTAGAATAGGGAAGTTCATAACCAGTAGCCAATAGCCATATCGTCGGTTTTCGTCCGTCGGACTAGCACACAGACGACCGGATTTTTCGACCAGACCCGAGTCCATCGGACAGATTTGAAACATGTTTGATTTCTAGGTCCGTCTGACTTTTGGGAAAGAAAAGTCTGCTGGAGCCCACACATGATCGAATTGTTCGACGGATTCCGGTCCGCTGGACCAAGTCTGCTGGAAAGTCTGATTGTGTGTACGCGGAATTAGACAATCCTGTACATTGCGTACTGAGATTTATTTTGCATTCATACCCCCAACCAGGGCTCTGGTGGAGATCATGAAGTTCTAGAGCCTGTGCTCCCTGACTTTCTGCAGACTGTCAGAAACACCTATTATTCCTACAGTAATCCTAAATCTGTGTTCAGTCTCTTCTTCCCTGCAGAGTGGACCTGCACTCCAGTCTAGTTTTGCTTTCACTGATCCTTGATCTTCACACTAGTTCCTGTGATTACTTTTTGGACCCCCAGTCTGCATAATCAGTATGCTGTCACTGGTTTCCTCCACTTTAGAAACTGTAAAAAGTGCAAAATGTGGCCATAGCAATTATCAGCAAGTATGCCCTAAGTCTATTTGCCCAATAACCATAGAAGAGTAGACTTAGAAAGGTTTCCTTTTATAATATTAGAATTTTTTTCTTTGTTAAAGTCCAGTATCATAATTATATGACTGCCTTGCCAAGGAAGCAAGGTTGTTTACATTTATTTTTACCATTATCATAAAGAAAATAGTAAACTGCCATGCTATAAAATTGTACATAGCGCAGAAAGACTTGAAGGTCCAGGCATCCTTACAGAGCTTAAGGTAATCAAGGAAAATGATAATACAACACTGTAAACTGAATATGTGAGAAAAGTACAAATAAACTGAAAAAAAAAATATGTATTGTTTAGCAACAATTCAGGACTAAAATAAAAACGCTACTTTATATGACATATAATTATAAAATAATGTTTTAATGCATTATTCATGTTTGTTAGAAAAAATGATTTGTACAAATGTTTTACAAGCTCCATACAAAAGCAAACACTTTATCAATACCCTGCTAAAGCTGTGGTTTTAAATCAATAAATATGTACGGTGTACATACAAATGATGCTTATTGCATTTTATATTCTTGTTTATAAGGGCTCATGCTAGTGAGTGGTTTGTAAATTAAAATTAACTATAAAAACCTGAAAAGGGCTCTACCTATTTCCTAGTTATAAATTCTTTAAAAAAACACCTTTTGAAACTTATGGGACCTGGGAGGCAATATATCTGTGTGCAAACATACAGTTTACACAATATACAACTACCACCAAAATTACAAATACACAGTTAAAATTATAATTGGCCAGTTACTAACTATAAAAAACCTGCAGCAATTGCAGAAAAAAGCATATATCCATTTGCAAATATTCAGGAATATAATCTGAGGCTGAGCTGTAAGGATACTAATAGAATCTGAATTTTTTACGGTATTGCCGGACCGGCTGCAAGATACTGGTACTGTAAGAAAGTTCCTATCTTTATCCTTCAGTTGCAACTAAGTTCCTGTGAGAGACTTTTATGTTCATCTAAAGTTTCACAACCAAGTCTGTGGCAGAGACTTTGCTAAGCTAAAATCACTTGTTGACTGCTAGATCCACAAACAAGTATTTATCCAACAGTTGAGTTATCCAGTTGCGAGTGGCTACTCCCTGGATCATCTAGAGAGAGACATTTATTGAGTGTCAGCAGTTCCAAAGTGCCTGAGCTTCTATACCCTTACCCTCTATTCCCAACTGAGAGACTGTGTTTCTGGTCAACGTTTTAAGCAAATAAAAATTCCTAAAGGAATTCAAGTGTCAGTCTCTGCAGTTATTGGGTAATCAACCTCGGGAACCCCTAGACAAGAACGACGAGCTAGAGAAGGTAAACGGTAAGCCCAAACAAACCAGAAGCTCCTTCGGGGGGTCAGTGCTACATTTGCGATATATTGCGATATGGGGGATGTTAGCTCTTGTGGTAGATGCTTTTCAACAGTGAGTCCATGGTAGACAAGAACTATAATTAAAAGCCTAGTGGCCCACTTTTATTAACCACTTAAGCCCCGGAAGGTTTTAACCTCTTCCTGACCAGAGCACTTTTTACAATTTGGCATTACTGGACAAAATTTGCGTCCTTTTTTTCCCACAAATAGAGCTTTCTTTTGGTGGTATTTGATCATCTCTGCGGTTTTTATTTTTTGCAATATAAATAAAAAAAGACCAAAAATTTGGAGAAAAAATAATATTTTCTACTTTTTGTTATTAAAAAAATACAATAAACTCAATTTTAGTCATATATTTAGGCCAAAAAGCATTCAACCACATGTCTCAGTTAAAAAAAATTCAATAAGTGTATATTTATTGATTTGTGCAAAAGTTATAGTGTCTACAAACTAGGGTACATTTTCTGGAATTTACACAGCTTTTAGTTCATGATTCTGCCTATCTCATTTCTTGAGGTGCTAAAATGGCAGGGCAGTACACCCCACCCCAAATGAGTCCATTGTGGAAAGTAGACACCCCAAGGAATTTGCTGAGAGGCTTGTTGAGCACATTGAATATTATTTTTTTTGCCATAAGTGATATATTGCTCAAACATGCCATGGGCATATGTGAAATTACACCCAAAAATACATTCTGCTGCTTCTCCTTAGTATGTGGATACCACATGTGTGGGACTTTTTGGCAGTCTAGCTGCATACAGGCCCCCGAAAATCAAGCACCGCCTTCAGGCGTAAATTCTTGATTTCACTCTTAACTACCTATCACAGTTTCGGAGGCCATGAAATGCCCAGGTAGCACAACCCCCCCAAATGACCCCATTTTGGAAAGTAGACCATGCACCGTTTTTCTTTTTTAAGGTGTGGTGGTAAAATCACCTCTTACAGCACCGGAGTCGCTGATTTACGTATCGTGAGAGCAAATGCTGTTGCTGTCAAGATAAATCAGTGCTGCAGCTGAATGGCGTACCTCAGAAGAAAATAATGGATAACAATAAAACACAGTAAACAGTAAAGTATAAAAGAATTACATACCTGAAAAGCAAACATGATAAAACATAGTAACACTAAAACTTTGCAGTTAAAAAATACAGTAAAACAGAGCAGAACATTAGAGAGAGAACATTGGAGAGAGAATAGAGGGAGAACAATAAAACAACTATTTTTGGCTTTTTTATTTTTTTATTTATATATATATATATATATATATATATATATATATATATTCTTTTTTTTTTTACACTTTTATTTGTAACTGTAACGGTACCAGGTTTGGGTCTCTCAAAATGTGATGGCATCGTTGGAGACCCTGTGAAAGCGTGCCCTAGACTGTGCAGTGCTGTACCCTACGCTAATACTCCATGCGGCATGCACATTTTTCCCCAAGCTTAGTGAAGTAATTTGCAAGGAGAATAAAAAAACCTTTGTTTTTGCTTGTATGTGATTGAATGATAGAAGTCAGCAGGACTTCCTCATTCTCTAAACTCTGGGACAAATTCCTTTACAAAGTGCAACTTCCCTTGCAAAGTTAACAATCTGTTTACCATTAGATCATTAGTAATTGTGTATTGTGTGTGCATGTGGGTCAGCGAGTACACGTTGGTCTGCGAGTGCACGTTGGTTAGCGAGTGCACGTTGGTCAGCAGGTGCAAGTTGGTCAGCAGGTGCACGTTGGTCTGCAAGTGCACGTTGGTCAGTGAGTGCACGTTGGTCAGCAGGTGCAAGTTGGTCAGCGGGTGCATGTTGGTCTGCAAGTGCACGTTGGTCAGCGAGTGCACGTTGGTTAGCGAGTATTGTCTTGTTGGGTACCTGTGTTGAGTACCTGTATATTGTCTTGTTGAGTTCCTGTGTATTGTTTTGTTGAGTACCTGTGTATTGTCTTGTTGAGTATTAGTGTCAGGAAGCTAGTTAGGTAATTTGGACAGGGTATAATCCCCATTAATTTAGTAGGTACGATGCCCGGTGGGTGTGGAGACGCGACTCGTACATCTTGCGGCATATATGCGTTCCTTGATCATTCGATCGAGGGCGAATACTGCTGTGCAAAATGTAAGCACATTGTTTCCCTGGAAGCCCAGGTTCTGAATCTGGGGAAGCAACTGTCAGCACTGAGAATTCCCTCCATACTAAAGGAGAGCCAGGAACATACAAGGCAGGTGCTGGCAGGGGCCAGCACAGAGGCGGGTGGAGACAAAGGGACAAGGGACTTGGGAGCTAAATTGAGGAAAAGGACTTCCAAGGTAGTATTCTCAGAAATAATACTGATAAATTGAGCTCACCAGAAAGGCAGAGGGAGATTAGGGAAGTAAACAAGTGATTAAAGAGCTGGTGTAGTAAGGAAGGGTTTGGGTTCCTGGAGGACTGGGCCGACTTCTCAGTCGATCAACAGTACTATAGAAGGGATGGACTGTACCTAAATGAGGAGGGTGCAGATCAGCTGGGAGTAAAGATGGCCAAAAAGTTAGAGGGGTTTTTAAACGACGAGGGGAGGGTCCAGAGGTAGGGGTGGTCAGTGTGGAACATATTCCAGAGGGTAGGTCCTAGTTGCAATCTCAGAACACCCAATAAGAAGTATGCGACCAGTCTAAAGTACGTGGCATGTTCACCAATGTCCGGAGCCTGGCGGACAAGAAGCCTGGTGAACTAGAGATACTGTTGTACAAGGAGGATTTGGATTTTGTGGGAATTTCAGAGACCTGGTTCAACAGCTCTCATCATTGGCTGGCAACCATTCAAGGGTATACCCTTTATCGCAGGGATAGCGAGGGTAAAAAAGGGGGAGGGGTATGCCTATATATCAAGAATAATGTAGTGAATGTGAATGTGAGAGATGACATCACTAAGGGAGCTATGGAGGAGGTGAAATCCTTATGGGTAGAGCTCCAAAGGGATGAAGCTAAGGGGGAAATATTACTGGGAGCATGCTATAGGCCCCCTAACCTCAGGGAGGAGGGGGAGATGAATCTCCTATCACAAGTTGGATTAGCAGCAAGGATGGGAAGTTTTATCATAATGGGGGATTTTAATTATCCAGGCATAGACTGGGCAGAGGGAACCACGCATTCGTCTAAGGCTCGCCAGTTCTTAAATGTCTTGCAGGACAATTTCATAGTTCAAATGGTAGACGCACCAACTAGAAATAAAGCATTACTGGATCTACTGATTACCAACAATACAGACCTGATCACGGATGTGGAAATATGGGGCAATTTAGGAAACAGCGATCACAGGTCTATTGGCTTCAGTATAAATCACAAAAATAAGAAACATAAGGGGAATACAAAGACACTGAATTTCAAAAGAGCCAACTTATCTAAACTACAAACCTTGTTATAAGGCATTAATTGGGATAAAATCTTAGGAACAAAGAACATGGAGGAGAGATGGGTTTGCTTTAAGAGCATATTAAATAAGGCCATCAGCCAGTGCATCCCATTTGGTAATACATTTAAAAGAGCCAACACAAGTCCTGGATGGCTTAACTCCAATGTAAAAATGCATACAAAAGCAAAGGATAAGGCCTTAAAAAAATACAAGGTTAAGGGATTATCATCAGCATTCAGACTTTATAAAGAATGCAACAAGAAATGTAAGGACGCAATTAGGGTGGCTAAGATAGAACACAAAAGACACATAGTGGAGGAGAGCAAAAATCTTAAGAAATTCTTTAAGTATGTAGAAAGTGGAGGACAGACCATATTGACCCCATAAAGAATGAAGAATGATATCTGGTTACAAAGGATAGGGAGATGGTGAAGGTATTGAATTTATTCTTCTCCTCAATCTTCACAAGGTAATCGGGGGGCTTCAGTAACCAAAACTGCAGTGTTTATCCTTATGACACATCACAGGAAGCACCTCCATGGTTAACAGAGGACAGAATTAAAGGTAGACTTGGGAAACTTAACATTAATAAATCATCGGGGCCAGATGGCTTGCATCCGAGGATACTTAGGGAACTCAGTCAAGTAATTGCCAGACCATTGTTCCAAATTTTTACTGACAGTCTACTGACTGGAATGGTACCAGGTGATTGGAGAAAAGCCAATGTAGCAACAATATTTAAAAAGGGCCCAAAATACATCCCTGAGAATTACAGACCAGTTAGCCTAACATTAATAGTATGCAAGCTCTTGGAGGGGATGATAAGGGACTATAAACAAGATTTAATGAGATGTAACGAGAATGGTATCATTAACAGTAATCAACATGGATTCATGATAAATCATTCTTACCAAACCAATCTATTAACCTTCTATGAGGAGGTGAGTTGCCATCTAGATAAAGGAAGGGCCATAGATGTGGTGTATCTGAATTTAAAAAAAGCATTTGACACAGTTCCCCTATAAACGTTTACTGTACAAAATAAGGTCTGTTAGCATGGTCCATAGGGTGAGTACACAGATTGAAAACTGGCTACAAGGGTGAGTTCAGATGGTGGTGATAAATGGGGAGTACGCAGAATGGTCAGAGATAGGTAGAGGGATCCCCAGGGTTCTATGTTCATAAATGACCTGGAGGATGGGGTAAACAGTTCAATCGCTGTATTTGCTGATGATACTAAGCTAAGCAGGGCAATAACTTCTCTGTAGGATGTGGAAAGAAGAATTCAAATTCAAATTCAAACGGTGAGTGGGTTAAAAAACATGAATTTTGTTTTTTAACCCACTCACCGTTTGAATTTAAATTAAACACTTCTTCCACTTTTGATCCTACTTCTTTCACCATTTTCAATATCGATTATTCTCTCTGCTCCACCAGACCATTCACATACCCAATATCCCTTCAGTGGTCCACTACTGTGTGGCTCTGAAGATCCATAGTACATCTATCTTTTGCTTTAACTTATTCATCCAGATTCCAGTCCATCATGCTTTGTAGCTCCCCCGAGTCACCACGGGAGACCCCTCCTTTGGTGGTTATGCCCTCCGATCAGGGCCTGTCGGAACACGGGTAAGCAGTTGTGCCCCCCCCCTTTATGTACTATATACTTTGTTTAAATGTTGTGTCATATTAAAAGCCTTTTATTGTTTATGCCTTAGGGCAGTTATACTGTTCTTTGATCATCTGTTAATTAATTCACAGATACTCTCCTGATGAAGCAGCTATTGTCCACGAAACTAGTCGAGTTGTTTTTTGTGATGAATTGTCCCACTGTGATCCCCCCATTCCAGGGTCAACTGTCTTGGTGACATATATGAGCTATTGTCATGTTTTTATTTGTAATTGACCATTAGCTTTGTATTAATAAAACTATTTTTATATTTTTACAATTATACATTTGTCACATATCTATACTTTATTGTCTTACTGTACCGCGATAGTCCAAATTGCCCATATGTCCTCTGTGGTAGCCTGGTTGGGGACCAGGCTCCCAATTCCTCATTTCCCACAATAGGGATACAACTTTTTTGCGGAAGGGAGTTTAACAAGACACGTGGCCACTCATTAAAATGAGAAGAAAAGAGGTTTAATCTTAAACTACGTAGAGGGTCATTAACTGTAAGAGCGGCAAGAATGTGGAATTCCCTTCCACAGGCGGTGGTCTCAGCGGGGAGCATCGATAGTTTCAAAAAACTATTAGATAAGCACCTGAACGACCGCAACATACATGGATATACAATGTAATACTGACATATAATCACATACATAGGTTGGACTTGATGGACTTCTGTCTTTTTTCAACCTCACCTACTATGTAACTATGTAACTATGTAATTAGTAGATCAACCCATATGTGTACTAATAAGAGCAACAAACTTCATTTCAGATCAAGTCTGCTAAGCATCTGCTTTTTTGTCTATAAGCAGTAGCAACTTGAAATATTGGGTAGTACCCACATGTGTATTGCTTAAAAAGAGTTAAAAAATCTAGAAATATCTGCTTTTCAGTGATAATATACCTTCCATTCTGGTGAAATTAAATAGAAATATAGCAATTCATCTTGTTTGAAAAAGATGCTAATACTAAAATACAAGTACAAACTTGGTACTAAAAATCAAATTAAAGGAGTATTCCCCAGAACAATTCTTTTTAAAAATACAAATGAAAAAAAAAGTCTGGGGACTGAATAAACATCAGAGACCAGTAGCTGGGTAATTGTGCGTAACACACACTGTACATTTTAAGAGTTCCCTAGAACAACAAGAGTTCAAGAGTTCCTTAGCACCACAAAAATCTGAGGAACTTGGTTAAAGCCCAAATTAAGTAAAATAAATAGATCTTAAAGTGGAGTTCCACCCTAAAGTGGAACTTCCGCTTATCGGATTCCTACCCCCCTCCGGTGCCACAATTGGCACCTTTCAGGGGGGTGCAGATACCTGTATAATACAGGTATCTGCATCCACTTCCGTGACAAATTATCTGGGCTGTCCCGCCCCTATCCAGAGATGCCCCGTTGTGTCTTGGGAAACACAGTTCCCAGGACACAACGAGGACCAATAGGGACGCGCAGCGTGACTCGCGCATGCGCAGCGTGACTCACGCATGCGCAGTAGGGAACCGGGCAGTGAAGACGTTGTGTCTTCACTTCCTGATTCCCTGACAGAGGATGGCAGCGGGGCAGCCGAGAGACGAGCGATCGCTCGTCACATTCTGCCGACACCGCTGGAACCTGGAACAGGTAAGTGTCCATTTATTAAAAGTCAGCAGCTGCGGTATTTGTAGCTGCTGACTTTTAATATTTTTGGTGTGGGTGGAGCTCCGCTTTAAGTTAGAAATTGTACTAACAGCTTCCATTTTCATAGTCTTACCCTTGCTTCTGTTACAACATTAACAGTCTATATAAATCTTACAACAGAGTTGTCCCAGTGCACTTAATAAAACTTTGAAAAAAAAAGACATGATCAGGCACCTCAACTCTCTTCCTCACTATTACAATTCTGGTCTCTCTGGTCCCAGGTTTGGCAGAATGACAGGTCTCTTAAAAACTTGATACCTGCTTTTAGTGTGAGTCCCAAGTGCATAATTCCTGCATTGGAGTCTTGGGTTTCAACCCTGTGTAAGTACTAAGTCTGATAGTGGAGGGGCTTTCACAGAGTTAATTATCTGCTCCCCTTCCTCATGTGACAGTGTTCAGACCTGGGTATTATCTACCTTCAAGCCAAGTGTTGTATCCTGGGAGGAATAGAAAAAAGGTACATTTACCCCCAGCACTGGGGTATTTCCAAAGATGTCAACAGAGGCATGGGGAGGCAGGAAAGCATGGGGAAGGTAAGTATATATCAGTGGGTGGCAAAGAAGGCTTTCAAGACAAATTGTCTTTTTGCCCTGAATGGGAAAAATTATAGATTCCCCTTAAGAACATCATTACCAGATCTTGTATAATAACAGTGTGGCCTGCCTCGTACTGCTCTCCTCAGCTTCCTGTTTATTAGCGAGTCCACCAATCATACTTTGTGGCTTGGAAGTTAGAATGTAAGTCAATTAAAATATGTATAATGTGTGCATGACATCATAAAGCAATCATTGACATGGCAATAAAATAATAACATGAACAAATGACATGTCACATATACCCACATGTAACTTATACTTGATCATATTTTAGATTGTGGTTTTGGAACAAGCTGAAATTTCATGTACAGCAAATATTCTAGTAATTGCTTACCTGACTCACAGGCAAATGTCTTTGAAGTCTCATCGTGAAAGATAATTGCTACCGCATGTTTCTTGGTCTCTCGAGGCAGCCGTGTTATAGTTTTGATATTGTGCAGTTCTGTTACCTAGAAAAAGAAAGACTTATGTTTAATTCCTACAGAATAAAAACTCACACAGGCTCTCATGACAACATACTTTGTCTAAAAAAAGTTACAATAACATTATTTATTACATTTGGTTGTTTCCTGCGCTGCATGCTGATTATATTGCTTGTCCTTGTAATTTACCATTGGATGATACTCCGCCAATTTAAGAATGAGCTATGAATATACTTACCTAATTACAGTATTGCATTCAAGGTATCAAGAAATACTGACCTGGAATGTATTTTCTAAGATAATTAATAATGACACGTGCTATGTGAACCCGCTTCTGAGTAATAACTTTTAAAAATTCACACTTTTTTAGGTTTACAGAACATTTTAAGGCTTATGATTTAAGCTGCCACTAAGTATAACTGAACTTACACCTATCACTATAAGCTATCCTCTCCCCCTTACTGCCAGCCCTATACTCACCTGCCCCAGATTTGGGGAGATCACAGCTGTGCCTTATGTCATCATTTTTTTTCCAGTGGGCACCTGCATGCATGCTATAATCACTATTTAATCTTATGGACTACTCTGTACTTCAGAGTGAACTTACAATTGTCATGTTTTCTTATTTTCCCTCCCAACACCTGTATCTTGCTTTTGGTGAGTCGAGTTGCCTATCACAGGGTCCAGTTAGTGGCCTAGAGATGGCTTATTTACAATGTAATTGGGCACTAGCATCTTTTTTTAGGCCACAGGTCAACTTTAAAGTATATTGAGGAAAACAGTGAATCCTCCATTGCTGCAAATACTCTCATTGACGGGCATTTGTGCTGGTGTATTAACTTTAACCACCTGAGATCCAGGCCAATTCTGACATTTTTCTCCTACATGTAAAATTTCAATTTTTTTTGCTAGAAAATTACATAGAACCCCCAAACATTATATATGTTTTTTTATCAAAGACCCTAAAGAATACAATGGCGGTCGTTGCAACTTTTTATCTCGCACGGTATTTGCGTAGCAATTTTTCGAAAGCGTTTTTTTCAGAAAAAAACAGTTTCATGCTTTAAAAAAAAACAAAACAGTAAAGTTAGCCCAATTTTTTTGCATAATATGAAAGATGAAGATACACCGAGTAAATAGATACCCAACATGTCACGCTTCAAAATTGCATGCGCTTGTGGAATGGCGCCAAACTTTGGTATTTAAAAATCCCCATAGTCGACGCTTTAACATTTTTTGCTGGTTACATATTTTGAGTTACAGAGGAGGTCTAGGGCTAGAATTATTGCTCTCGCTCTAACGTTCGCGGCGATACCTCACATGTGTGGTTTGAACACCGTTTTCATATGTGGGCGGGACTTACATATGCGTTCGCTTCTGCGTACGAGCTCGCGGGGACAGGGCGCTTTAAATATTTTTTTTTTCTTTTTATTGTTAATTTTACTTTATTTTTTTAGTTCAACACCTTTAAAAAAAAATATTTGATTACTTTTATTCCTATTACAAGGAATGTAAACATCCCTTGTAATAGGAATATGACACGATCGGACCTATTTACAGTGAGATATGGGGTCAATAAGACCCCACATCTCACCTCTAGGCTGGGAAGCCTAAAATAAAAAATAAATAAAAAATGATCACCGCTTCCCAGCCGCGGTGCCGCCGTTTTTTGAATGCAGAGGCCGGATGTGACGTCATAAAATCCCGCCCGGCCTCCGAACGACCATAAAGACTCCGGCGACCATCTGGTCCACTGGAAATCTCTATGATCATCATCCGGGGGCCTGCAGATCCTGTGTCCGACTCACCGATGGAAGCGGTGAGTCGGTAGAAGTACCGGAGGGCGGCGGGGGGGGCGTCCCCTCCCGCCGCCCGTAAGAACGATTAAGCGGCGGAACAGCCGCTATGATCATTCTTATGGTGCAGGGAATCGCCGGCTGAAAACGGCAATATCTGAATGATGTCTGTAGCTACAGACATCATTCAGATATACCCCGGAGAACAAAAAGACGTCATATGACATATACTGGGACTGGGACTGGGAAAACATATCTCTGGCATTTGTGATCTGCATTCTTATTTTAGGTCAATGACTCACTATTTCAGGTCAGAAGCTCAACTTCAATGTTTAATTAAAGCGGGACGGTACCTGGAAAAAATAAATAATTAAAAGCCAGCAGCTACAAATACTGCAGCTGCTGACTTTTAATAAATGGACACTTACCTGTCACAGGTTCCAGCGATGTGGGCAGCAGAGGTCGATCAATCGATGGGCTCTCTGCTACTGCCGGCGCCATTCTCAGTGAGGGAATCAGGAAGTGGCTTCACTTCCCGGTTCCCTACTGCGCATGCGCGAGTCGCGCAGCGCAATGAGAATCGTTAGCGCTGTCTGCCGGGACACCTGTGTGTCCCGGCAGACAGCACGCCAGGACAGGAAGTGGCGTAAACTCCCGTGGGAGTTTATGCCCGGAAGGTATCTGCACCCCCTCCTCCCTGAAAGGTGCCAAATGTGACAGAGGGGGGAGGGTTCCGAAAAGCGGGAGTTCCACTTTAGGGTGGAATCCCGCTTTAAAGTGTTTTTAAACCTCAATCATGGAATCTGAACAAAGCACATATACCTGCAGTGTTTACTTATCTCTCTCCAAAGCTCTATGTGTCATTTCTCTTGGGCACCTCTCACTTCTGAGAAGATTTCCCGACACATGGGATAGATTTTTGTTGGGAAGGGGGGTCGGAAAGCTCAGCAGACATCTTGTCTTCAATCAAGTCTCACACACTGTAACTGCAGTCTCTTAACCCCCTCCTCTGTGCTTCCGACAGATAAAGAAATATTGTAACACTTTTTTGCCCGTTTGAAGGGGTATAGGGAAGAGAAGACTGCAGATAAACAAGTAAAACTTATGTAGGGAGATTTGTTTCATCTCTGTGTATCATCTGAGGCTGTACATTTCACTGGGTTTACAATCACGTTAAGTTTCAGATAAAAAGGGGAAGGGTTAAAAAGTCTGAACTTTTGAAAACTTTTTAAAAACTTTTTGAAGTCTCAGTACCTCTCAGTGCACATCTTCTCTTATGGGGCAAAGCAAAACCTTTGCTGACAATCTTTGGCATATGTTGCCACATTTATACCTCTATCTGTACCATTTAATATGTCTGGTTATATGTTAAATATTTTTTGTGTTCACCCTCTGTCATATATGTTCTGGGTTTTGTAAGATATAAAGTCCAAATAGAAGCTGGACTACTCACAGTACTCATCCATGTAATGATGGGTGCTCAGAGTGAATACCGTGGATGGTGTCGTGCCAGAATCAAATGCAAGATACAAAGTCACCAGCACTTCAAATAAACATGTTTTGTGTGTTAAGTGTGCAGACAGTATCACACAGGACTGTTGCCTTGGGAAAAGGACCCTGAAACCTTGGTTTATTATGCTTTATGTGATACTGTCTTCACAATGAACACAAGGAATACATTTATTTGGAGTACTGGTGACTTCACATATTTGTATTTTATAATAAAACATTTCTGACAAAACACAGCACAATGTAAATGTAAAAAAGACCTTGTGCTATGGAATAACAAATTGTGCTTATTAGGGAAATCTAGAAAAATAGTCTGCTCCCCTCAAAGTGCACATGTGCTGTCTTTGTAGGATTTGGGGTGTGTAGAGGTAGGGGGCACTATATGTGTTCAATGATGACATTCCTTATACATACACAATTTAAAGTGCATAGTGCTAAATAATAATTTACAGTTAATAAATCCTGACAATCCAGTGCTAAAATTGATTATTGACAGTGATTCAAATTAATACATCAAAAATAAAGTCCATAAATCTTTTTCTTTTTGGGTGCAACTTCAATTCTTACAACAGTAACCAGTAGCAAACTTCATGTAGATCACCCAGTGAATGTGAATGAATTGCCTACTCACCAGACCAACTAAAAAAAAGGTCAGGTAAAGCTGTTAGCATGGATCAACGTTCCTGCTGGGATAGGGATAGGGAACCTTGTCGTTTCTCCACTGAGATAGGGCATTTAAAAATTGATAAAAACGGGACCTTAGTATAACACTGTTAATTTAAAAAGATGAATATATAAACAGGGGCCAAATGGCTACTTAAATTGGTTGGTGCCTTAGCCTAACACTGAGGACTTTAGACATGAATTGCCAGGCAGATGGATACCACAGCCGCCCCGCTTGCCTGTTTGTTGATCGAGCATGCGTTTCTCCGCTGTGGTGAATTAAAAACCAGAAGTGATGTGACCGGAATGCACCTCGGCATACGTTTTGTCTTACAGCATCATCAGGAATTATGTTGTAAGACAAAACGTACGTTGAGGCACATCCCAGTCACATCACTTCTGGCCACTTCCGGTTTTCAATTTACCACGGCGGTGGAACGCACGCCAATCAACAAACAGTGCAAGCGGCACAGCTGTGCTATCCATTTGCTCATGTCTAAAGTCCTCAGTGCCATGCTAAGGCACCAAACAATATAAGCAGCCATTTGGCCCATGTTTTTATATTCATCTTTTTAAATAAACTGTGTTATACTATGGTCCCATTTTAAACTATTTTTTAGATGGGCTGTTGCGGTGGAGAAACTACAAGGTTCCCAATCGCATTTCCTTTGGCACACCAGCAGGACCGTTGATCCATACTAACAGCTTTACCTGACCTTTTTTTAGTTAAAAAGGTCATAGTGCTCTCACATTCACTGTGTGATCTACTCAAAGTTTGCTACTGGTGACAGTTGTATGAATTGAAGTTGAAAAATGAAAAATTATTTATGGACTTTATTTTTGATGTATTCATTTGAATCACTGTCAATAATCAATTTCAGCACTGGATTGTCAGGATTTATTAACTGTATATTATTAATTATCACTATGCGCTTTAAATTGTGTATGTATAAGGAATGTTATAATTGAACACATATAGCGCCCCCTACCACTACACACCCCAAAAACACAGCACAAAGCAGATTCCTGCTTACCATCCATATTGTAATTGCTAAGCTGTGTAATTTTTATGCTTAGTCCATGACTCAATAATGTGGAGTGTTCTTCTCTTTTATTACACATTACAATGAGCCAATGGGGAGTGTTTACTAAAACACAGAATTTGATGCAGCTGTGCATAGTAACCAATCAGGTTCTAATGTCATCTTGTTCAATTAAGCTTTGACAATGAGGCCGGGTTCACACTGGTACAGCACAACTGTGGATCTGACTTGAAGTCTGACATCCGTCTGACTTCAATGAACGGGCATCCGACTTTGATCACCGACAATACCAGGCACTGTGTCTGAATGAATGAACCTTTAGGGGGAACTGTACGCAAAAAATGGAAAAAAAAACAGCATGGATTTTAAGGGGAACCCCCCACGCCAAAAAAATGGCATGGGGTCCCCCTCAAAAGTTGTGTTTAAAAGGGGGAGGTTTAAGGTGTAAGAGGTAAATTTAAAACTATGTGTAATAAGAGAAATATGAAACAGGAGTGGAGGGAGGGGGGTCTTTGCACAGCAAATGTGATGGAGGATGATGGAAGGGAATGCATTGGTGGGTAGTAAGATGGAGCAAGAGGTGTGGAAAAAGGTCACTGTGTGCCCCCTAGGGGGACACCAGGGAAGGTGGGGGAGGGAGGGCAGAGGGAGGATAGGAGGGAGGGAAAAGGGAGGGGGAGGGTACACCAGTATAATTCAAGAATTTATAATGGAGAAAAGGGATAAAGGCACCAATAGTAACTACAACGGAGGGAAGTTAGTAATAACACAATGTAAGAATATTTATCGTCACGTCTTTTTCAAGAAGAGGAAGGGAACACAAACCACATTAAACATACACAATGGTGAGGAATTTAGAGAAGAATTAGATATTAAACCAGTTTTGGCTAGTTATTTGTAAAAAATATGTAATAGAGAGAATTCCTGATGCAGCATAAAATAATAAGAAAAGGATCATGGAATGTAAGAGATCTGGGTACAACGGTAAAAAGAGCGGTGGTATTTTCTATGATGGAGAAGTATGGTGCGGAACTGGTTTGCCTGCAGGAGACACACCTAACTAAGGATACAACCCAGCCAATTAAGGGGAGAAAAAAATATCAGACACAATATCACTCAGTCTATAGTTCGTATGGCAGAGGGGTAAGTGTCCTAGTGAAGGCGGGTGTAAACTTCTCATGCAGGCAAACCAGTATAGATGACCAGGGTCGGTATGTTTTCTTGTCTTGTCTAATCAATAATAAAGCGATGGTGGTAGCAAATATTTATATTCCCCCGCCTTTTAAATTGATGGTATGCTAAAATTAAATGAATTCTTGATAGATAAGCAAGATATTCCAACTATAATAGTCGGAGATTTCAATGAGGTTCTGGATGGCAAGATTGATAGATTCCCTATAAGGAACGAGACAGGGACTATAGAGAGGGGTAGGTTTTTTTTTTTTCAAATAAATTTTATTAAGTCTTAACAAGATTTAACAGGAAGCAAGTCAGTACAGAATGCGAACATGCTTGAGGTACAGGCTAGGCAGTAACCCAAATAACAAGGTAAATGTAGGCGGAATACAAGCAGGCGAAAAGGGCAAGGAGAGCAGTGCATATGGTTATACAATTATACCTGAAAAAAGAGACATTAAATGAGTATCATCTCAGGGTACGTCAAAAACTAGCCAAAACAGAAAACTCAAGGGGTAGAAGATGGCCCAGGTGGTAGTGTAAATCAAAGCTGGAGCCGTCCGCGAGGCCTGGGTGAAGAGTCGGGTAGAGAGACTTTTAGGAGGGTAAACCAGGAATGACAGGGGGGTATCTTACGTAAATACCGTCTAGGGCGTTCCCCTCCCCCAAGCACCCCTCTCGGGATCTGGCTGTGATTGGGGGGGGGGTCAGTGTTGTGGAACCCAGAAGTGCACGGTGAGACGGTACAGCGCAACTGGTCAGTGAATAATAGGGAGCCGGAAATTTTATAAGGGGAGGGGGGACCAGTGACAGTCAGGAGGAGAGTGTGAACCCACTACGCAGAGGGGCAGCCAGGGCTAAGGTGAGTAGGGGTGGCCAGGGGCCAACCAAAAAATCGCCTACGGGGAGGTCAGTGTGGCGGGGAGTGGGGAGCAGTGGAAGTGGTCGGAGAGGTGAGCGTTTTATAGTGGAGCCAGCACAACCATGTAGAAGAAAATTTAGATGGGTTGTCATGTGCTTGACAGATCAGTTGTTCCATGTCTGCTATTTTGTCAACCTGACGGATCCAGTCGTCAACTGTAGGGGGGGTGTCTTTTCTCCAGAAGATAGGGATGCAGAGGTTGGCTGCGTTAATGAGATGTAGGGAAAGAGATTTTTTATAGGTGTGAAGAGGTGTGGGGGTATGGTGTAGAAGGTAGTGTTCAGGTGAAAAGATCGGTGTATGAGTGGTAATTTGGGAGATCTGTCTGTGGATAGTGGACCAGAACGGTTGAATAAGAGGGCATTCCCACCATATGTGGAGCAAGGTGCCACGAGCTGTGTGGCATCTCCAGCCGGTTGGAGGAGTAGATGGGTGGAAACGGTGGATCCTATCTGGGGTCCTATACCATTTAGAAAACAGTTTATATCTGTTCTCTTGCGTGGAAACGTTGAGTGAGCCTTTATGGAGAAGCGTAAAAATGCACCCCCACTCTTCGGGGGTAAGGTCAATTAAGAGGTCAAATTGAGAGGGGTAGGTTAAGCCGATTGTTGGGAGAGGTAGGTATGGTGGATCTATGGAGGGTACGGAACCCGGGAGTCCAGCAGTATTCCTGTTATTCAGCCACATATTCAACATTATCTAGGATAGACATGGCATTAGGAAATGATAGAATGCTACATCTCACGGAAAAAGTAACATATTGGCTGAGGGGGATTTCGGATCATTCGCCATTAGTGATAGCATTAAAAATGGGGGATCAAAGAACACAGGAGGAGTGGAAAATAAATCCGCACTGGTTTGAGTTATTTAAAGACTCAAGTGGTATTCTTTTGAAAATGAGGGAATTTATTGAAAATAATGAAGGTACAGCATCTGTAACAATAGTATGGGGCACGTTAAAGGCCTATATAAGGGGTGTCCTAATTCAGCAAATAGCTAAACACAATAAAGCAGCGAGGGTCCAGGAGGAAAATAGTAGAAGGGAGGTAATTGGAGCAGAGAATAAATATATAATAGACCCGTCACCAGAGAGGAAAACTGTCTGGGAGGCTAAACAGAAAGAGTATAAACGTAAATATGCAGAGGGAGGAGACAAAACTCCTCCTACAGCATCAGGCCTCTTTTATGGAGGGTGAGACAGTGGGAAGGATGCTGGCACAATTGGTTAAAGCCAATTCCCCTTCATCTATGATTACTGCGATTGGGTCTACAAGAGGGGAAAAAATATCAAACCCTACACAGATAGTTCAGACTTTTAAGGAATACTACCAAAAATGATATACAGCTCAAAAAAAAGGAGTAGAGGGAATAATGGAGGAGTTTTTGTCTAGAATAGAAATACCAGTTATTTCACAGGAAGAGAGAGACGTATTGGAAACACCGATAACACTTGCGGAATTACAGCATGCAGTAGCGGGAATGGCCAACCAGAAAGCGCCGGGCCCGGATGGGCTGCCAATTGAAACCTACAAATATTATGGAGAGATATTCATCCCAGAACTATTAAAAACACTGGTAGGGGCGATTGAAATGGGACATCTCTCTACGTCAATGCTTGAGGCAACAATTATTGTAATCCATAAAGAGGGGAAGGACCCACTGGATGTAGCAGCGTATAGGCCAATTTCCCTCCTATGTTCAGATGCAAAAATTCTAGCTAAAGTACTGGCAACTAGGCTGAATGGGTTGATGCATAAATTGGTCCATCCTGATCAGGCGGGGTTCATATCCAATAGATCCACTAGCACAAATATTAGAAGGACTTTTTTAAATTTACAAGCACCAGTAAAAAATAAAGGTACGAGAGCTATATTGTCACTGGATGTGACTAAAGCTTTCGATACTATAGAATGGGAATATATTTGGAAAGTGTTGGAGAAATTTGGGTTTGGCCCCCTACTGATAGGCTGTATCAAAATGTTATATGATAAGCCTACGGCAAGATTAAAAATTAATAATAATAATAATAATAAGACAGGATAGTACTGGAAAGGGGAACAAGGCAGAGATGCCCATTGTCTCCCTTGCTCTTTGCTCTGGCAATGGAGCCATTGGCTATTTCTATAAGAAAAAGTCCCGAAATAATTGGTTTCCAGAAGAGTTTAGGGGAGGAAAGAATTGCGTTATATGCGGACGATATTCTTTTGTTCCTGGGAGATATGGGACATTCATTGGCGGGAGCAATGAGCTTAGTGGAGACATTTGGCAGCTTTACTGGGCTGGAGATTAACTGGTCAAAATCTGAGTTATTCCCTATAGATCCAATGGGGGAAGAAATAATAACAGGGAAACCGCAGCTGGCAGTGGTGGACGCTTTGAAGTACTTGGGGATAGTTATAACAATAGACCCTGGCCAATATATAAATAAAAATCTTGTACCCCTTTTAAAAAAATTTGGGGAAAAAATAGATATTTGGAAGCGATTACCACTCTCGGTGGCAGGTAGATGTAGCCTGATAAAAATGCTGTGGCTACCACAATTGATGTACGTATTACATAACTCACCAGTGTGGATTTCAAAAAAATGGTTTAGTAAAATTGAGAGTTTGTTCAGGGAACTGATATGTAAGGGGGGAAAAGCTAGGATACGCTTACGTACATTACAGCTCCCAGTTGGGGAAGGGGGAGTAGCACTACCTAACCCTGAACATTATTATTTGGCGGCACAACTGCAGCAACTAATGGGTTGTGGGGAGTTAAATGGAGGAACTCCAAATGGGAACATTTTGTCAGCAGGGATAGTGCATGACTCAATAGTAGAGGCACCGGAGGCGGATTTTTTCCTTCATAAGTACCCAACAATTAGGATGATAATTAAAGTATGGAAGGTGACTAAAAAACTTTTAAAATATAAAGGGTATAATGAATATTCCCCGTTATGGAATAACAATAACTTGCAGGAAACCCTCTTGATAGGAAGGAATAAAGTATGGGAGATCCAGGGAATAAAAAGACTGTGACAACTCTATCTCGGAAATACCTTTAAAAAATTTGGCGAGTTAAAAAGGGAATTTAAAATACCCCAGAATACATACTATACATATCTCCAGATAATGCATGCGTTGAGAGTTCAGTTTAGAATTCACCCCCTACAATGGGAAGAAACCCCCCTGTTGCAACATATATCCCGGTTGGGCCCTACGAAGGGCCTAATCTCGGAGATATACGGGCAAATAAGTAAAATGGCTAATGGGAAGGAGAAACTGGATTTAGTAAAAGCTAAATGGGAACAGGATATAGGGACGATACCCCAGGAGCAGTGGAAAAGAATCCTAGAGTTGAGCCCATTGGTATCAGTTTCACCCTCGCAGAAAATATCACATTTAATGCTTTTAAATAGAGCATATTATAGATGTCCTAGGTGCCGGGGCTCAGGGGACCTCCTACACATGGTGTGGAGATGCCCCAAATTATTCCGTTATTGGGAGGGAGTGATAGGTATACTGAATTAAAGATTTACAACTGAGCTGAAAAAAGAGGCGGTAGTGTGTATTCTGGGATATAGGTTGGAGCAACGGGAAAAGAGAAGTACAACGGTTGCTATTTTGAGGGGTATGTTTCAAGCCAGGAAACTAATTGCTCAGAAGTGGAAATCTTAATACCCCCCGACAGTAGTAAATTGGATAGACGCAGTAAATGAAACTCTTGCTAAAGAGAGGGTAGCTTATGTGAAGAGACGAAATCTTATAGAGTTTGACAGGATGTGGAATCCATGGATGAAGGGAAAATAGTATAAGTTGCTGGGTGTAGAAGATCAGCTATACTGGTGGAGGGTGGGGGGAGGGAGAGAGGAGTTAATAGTAGTAACTAGGGGTAAGGGGGGATAGGGGGAGTAGGCGGAACCGGGGATCCGGTACTGAGACCCAGTGAAACGTCTCTTCAATGAGCTACTTTAAACTCTCTTTAGACTATTGTGTACCCCTTAAGATAGGGATAAGTTAAAAATTTGTATGTGATGGTATTAATTGAGGATATGGGCGGATAAAAGATAGGGGGTAAAGGAAGTTGGATATATAAAAATAATAATTAATGTATTGTAATGATGTTTATAAGAAAGAATTTCTAATAAAGAATGAAAATTAAAAAAAAAAGCTTTGACAATGAGGCCGGGTTCACACTGGTACAGCACAACTGTGGATATGACTTGAAGTCTGACATCCATCTGACTTCAATGAACGGGCACCCGACTTTGATCACCGACAATACCAGGCAAAAATGGCATGGGGTCCCCCTCAAAATCCATACCAGACCCTTATCTGAGCATGCAGCCCGGCAGGTCAGTAAAAGGGGCGGGGATGAGCGAGGTGGGGGGAGTGAAAGGCCCCCCTGCCCCAAAGCACTCACCCCCACATGTTGAGGGCATGCGGCCTGGTATGGTTCAGGAGGGGGGTACTCGCTCATCCCCACCCCCTTTCCTGACCTGCCAGGCTGCGTGCTCGGATAAGAGTCTGGTATGGATTTTGGGGGGACCCCACGCCATTTTTTTTATTTAGCGTGGAGTTCCCCCTAAAGATTCATACCAGACACAAAGTGCCTGCATTGTTGGGATCAAAGTCGGATCCTCGTTCATTGAAGTCGGACTGATGTCAGACTTCAAATCGCAGGGCAAAGTCGGATCCACAGTCGTATGACTATCATGTCGTACCAGTGTGAACCCAAACTAAAATCTAGAAGCTGGTTGGTTACTATACCCAGGTGCACTACATTCTGTGTGCTTGAGTTTTAGTAAATCACCCCAATGTCTCTCTTCTATGTATAATATTACCCTTTTTTTTTACCACTGTGCCCACAACATGAGTACATTTATACACTACATATAAAAACCCACATTACAAGTATGTATATGTTATAAGAAACAAATATATGCATATATATATATATATATATATATATATATATATATATATATATATATATATATATATGAAGTCCCGTAGGATGTAACATGTATGGGAGGTGGAGCCACGTTTTACTGACGTCACCTGCTTCCACCTGATCTTATTGTATGGAACCAAGAGCTGCTCGGCATTTTTACTAAGGCTGTACACAAGACAAAACAAATTGCAAGTGTACTTTCAAATAAAGCGTGTTCACTTATACACAGAGAGCACTTAGATTATGTCCCTTAATGTTACTATTTTCTAATGAAACAATGAGAGACTTCAATTTCCTGAGGAGGTTTAGGGGTCACATACATATAAAAGTCTGATGGACAATTTAACAGTGATTTGTTCATATAAGTCCCAGACGTAAGATATAAGGGAGCACAGTATTATGTACAGAGCAAAATACATATTTCAGAGCTTTTACAAAAGTCAACACCACACTAAAGTTGATTTTCTAAAGGAGTATTTAGGATGTTAACTTAGCAAAGTGAATTTTCAATTTAGCTTAGTGGATGAGCTAAACTGTGCTGATGTCAGTTATCCAATAATGTGTGAGCAAGAATCTTGTTTTTTTTTCCTTCCACATAATGGATATTTAGATTGAACATGGCTTTACATAACTCACATGCTCTAATTGTTTTGTAAATCATCCCCACTTTATTTAAATGTGAACTTGTCAGTGACCGATCTAATAATCTGCCAAACTTCAGGTACCATCTATAGTTGTTAGGCCATAAATCCATGTATGTAGGCCCAGGGAGCTATGTAACCCATTGCAAATACCAGAGAAACCATTCAAAACTATTTTCAGACCTTTTGCAGAAACCTGCCCCTACAAACGTAATGTTTCTGTTACCCCAACATGTTTCTATGTGTCTGTAGTACCATATACTTATGTTAAAAAAGTATCCTGTTCTCTTTGCAATGATTCTTTTGGGTAAAATGATTGGTGATCCTGGCAGTCCCTCTGCTTTCCTATTTTAAACTAACCACACTAGGCATAGAAGCTCATCCATCCCAGTGTGGTGAGTTTTCTGGCTATATTTAGTATTAATACATCATTACAGGGTGGTACTGTGGATGTATAAACCAGTAGAAAGGTGCCACATCTTTATTGAACTGAACAATATAAAGTGGGAAAAACATGGACATTCTAGGCACCAAAACAGACAGTTTTTTTTATAAAAGTAACACATTTTATTTCATATATCATGCAACGTAGGAAAGCATCTAAAATTTGTTTTTCTGATGCTGCATCTATTATACAATTTTTTCTGAAGGTTTGCTATACTACCTTTAATGCTAGCTGCCTCATTCTTATCTTGTTTAAACACAGCACAGATTTTGTCACTTATTTATTTAAATTTTTTATGTATACACCTTATATCTGCAGCAGTGTATGTCTAACCATTATGGATGTCTTTGATACTCGATCTGCTAGGGCCACAGGTTTGGATGATGTATTCCTTATAAATTATGTAAATGATGAATTACACTGTATGTTTTTACAATTATAAAATATCTTGAGAGATTAGGACCTGGTGGGACATTTCATTCTCAGAGAAATACATCTCAGATAAAATGGTCCCACGGTCCTTGAGATGGGATGTCCCACTAGACAGGGATTATAAGGGGGAGACCTTGAATGATCTCAGCTATAATAGCCCTTATAGGGTAGCCACTCATAACCGTTTTGAACCCCTTTACTCAATACAAGATGAACAAGTGAGGGAAAGGTTCATTAACAATCATCCTTACGACCTACCTCCCCAGGGAACTAACACTAGATATAATAACAGGAGGAAAGATAGGAGACCACAGAAGCCCACCCCCCAAGTCCCCTTACAATAAGATTTTTGATGCTCCACATAACAAAATCCCTCAGCCCATGTATGGAGACCCCAGGCCTCCTCCTCACAATTACTCAAAGGGGCAAGTTGAAGTTAGGTTTCCAATTATTCCCCAGGGACGGCCCTCTTTTGCTAATCCTTATGGACCCAATTATAGGGAGAATTCATATGATAGATATCCTCACTATACAAAAACCAATCATGGTAATTATGCTCCCTCAACAGGAAACAGCAAAAAGAGGAAAGTCTAGATACATCAGGTATCTTTAAACTCAGTAGGTTGGTTCTAAATAGAGATGAACTAGTGATACTGAGTAAAGGTTTCAAATATGTACCTAAGACCAAACTCAAGACATTTAAAACATTTATTGATTTACATTGGTTTACTAGACAAATATCCCTGAAGAAACATTTCATGCATAACCCTATTATCAGGAATAATCATACCCCCCCTACCTATAAACATACAAACTTAAAGAATGCGTCTCTTTTAAACCCTCCAGGTGGTTCAAACCCAAACATCATTGGTTTTAAAGAGGTGGTCATGAAGAATATTGCAAATTTGTGAATTAGTAGAACTTATGAAGGTAAGTCTATATCCTAAGGTATAAAAAATCTGGTAGTAATAACACTTGTTATATTAAAGATACTAAGCAAGTGATTAATAACCTTCATGAGTTGTACACACCTGACGGCACCTTTTTAGTAACAGCCCATGTTACATCCATATATATATATATATATATATATATATATATATATTAATATATACAAATATTGCGCATGAAGACGGTCTACAAGCAGTAGAGTTATTCTTGCAACTAGAGAATGACATCCCCCATCCATAAAAGCAATGTATTTTACACCTTATTAACTTTACAATGTCATACAACTATTTTTGCTTTGACAAACCAGGGGTCTAGCAATGGGTGCCAAGTTCGGACCGAGCCTTGCAAATCTTTTAATGGCTAGGTGCAGAGCCGATCCGCCCTATACGCGGACTACGCAAGCTGCGTAGGGCCCCGCGGCGGATCGGCTCTGCTCGGGGGCCCCTGGGGCCGCTGCCGCCACTGTGAGGGCAGCGGCGCCTGAAAAAAGATGGCCGCGGGGCCGACATGCAACTGCGCATGCGCCCGCCTTTCCGAAAATTGCCGAGCAGCGGCAACAGCGCTGGCGCATGCGCAGTAGCCCGACATGCAACTGCGCATGCGCCAGCGCTGTTGCCGCTGCTCGGCAATTTTCGGAAAGGCGGGCGCATGCGCAGTTGCATGTCGGCCCCGCGGCCATCTTTTTTTCAGGCGCCGCTGCCCTCACAGTAGCGGCACCAGTGACACGATGGCGCCAAGTGGCGCCATTTTTAAAAATAAAACGTCCCCTCCGCAGCCTCTTACCTCCTGGGCCCCCTCCCCCTCGCAGCCTCTTACCTCCTGGGCCCCCTCCCCCTCGCAGCCTCTTACCTCCTGGGCCCCCTCCCCCTCGCAGCCTCTGACCTCCTGTCCCCCCCCCCCCCCTCAAAGCCTCTGTCCTCCTGCCCCCCCTTCGCAGCCTCTGACCTCCTGCCCCCCCTTGCAGCCTCTGACCTCCTGCCCCCCTCGCAGCCTCTGACCTCCTGCCCCCCCTCGCAGCCTCTGACCTCCTGCCCCCCCCTGCAGCCTCTGACCTCCTGTCCCCCCCCCTCGCACCTTCTTTCCCACCCCCTTCGCAGCCTCGGACCTCCTGTCCCCCCCCTGCAGCCTCGGACCTCCTGTCCCCCCCCTTGCAGCCTCTGACCTCCTGTCCCCCCCCCTTTGCAGCCTCTGACCTCCTGCCCCCCCCCCCTTCGCAGCCTCGGACCTCCTGTCCCCCCCCCTGCAGCCTCTGACCTCCTGTCCCCCCCCCCTTCGCAGCCTCTGACCTCCTGTCCCCCCCCCTCGCAGCCTCTGACCTCCTGTCCCACCCCCTTCGCAGCCTCTGACCTCCTGCCCCCCCCCCCCTCGCAGCCTCGGACCTCCTGTCCCCCCCCTGCAGCCTCTGACCTCCTGTTCCCCCCCCTTGCAGCCTCTGACCTCCTGTCCCCCCCCTTGCAGCCTCTGACCTCCTGTCCCCCCCCTTGCAGCCTCTGACCTCCAGTCCCCACCTTGCAGCCTCTGACCTCCTGTCCCCCCCCCCTTCGCAGCCTCTGACCTCCTGTCCCCCCCCCCCTTCGCAGCCTCGGACCTCCTGTCCCCCCCCTCGCAGCCTCGGACCTCCTGTCCCCGATGAAGTCACGTGACTGTGATGACACGCGTAGGATACGGACCCCGGAAGTGACGCACTGGCTACGAGCTCGGCGCTCGTTTTGAATTTACACTGTAACTCCATTGTCTATGTGAGTAACCTTTTTAAAAATTAAAGCTCATTTACTGTTTTTCTAAAAACTACTACACTATACGAGTCCTTTCTGTTACTCTCTCCTCCCCCTCACCCACCATACTCTGGTTTATGCTGAGCGGAACTTGGTCCTGAGCACCAGGTAGCAACCACTGTATAGGTTCCAAACATCCCGGACAGGAGAGCAGGACCGGCATAGAGACCCCTTGAGCAACATCCCACAGAGAGACCACTGAAGTACCCCCCAGAGAGAGCCCACCTTCCCGACATCCTCTTACATGCTGCATACCTTGCAGTATAAAGGTAATTAGGGAGTACACCTACGGGTGTCACCAGCACTGAAGACCCTAGCACTGCCATTACCCTGGGCAAGCTCGAATCACTATCACCCACCTCCACTTGGCACTTCAGCACCAGAGTGCAGCCCAGATTGGATTACACCTGTCATTTCCAGCTTTGTGCTGTTCACAGAACCCTATGCCTCATGGACTGTCATTTATTGTTTTGTATATGTTGATCTTTTAATCACATTGCAATTCTCATTATTTTAATCACCTCTCTCTTTTTTGCCAATTTTTTTCACATTTGTTGTCAAACCTTTTGTTCACATCTATTGCTATCACTAGCATTACCACCGACCTTTTGCCGCCAGAGTATTCACCAACACTTTATTGGTTTTTATCCCCTCCCTTTTCACTCTGATCCCCACTGTGGTATACATGTTTCTGTTATTTATACCAACTTGAACCACTCACCCCACTAATAATTTATCTCCACCGTCATCTAGTGATTGTATTTATTCCAGTCACTATATTTATGCGATTTTGCACATTTATTTATTTATGCACTTTAGTGTGTTTTCACTAAGGCTTTTTGTCCCCCCCCTTGCAGCCTCTGACCTCCTGTCCCCCCCCTTGCAGCCTCTGACCTCCTGTGACCTCCTGTCCCCCCCCCTTCGCAGCCTCTGACCTCCAGTCCCCACCTTGCAGCCTCTGACCTTCTGTCCCCCCCCTCGTAGCCTCGGACCTCCTGTCCCCCCCTGCAGCCTCTGACCTCCTGCCCCCCCCCCTTGCAGCCTCTGACCTCCTGTCCCCCCCTTGCAGCCTCTGACCTCCTGTCCCCCCCCTTGCAGCCTCTGACCTCCAGTCCCCACCTTGCAGCCTCTGACCTCCTGTCCCCCCCCCTTCGCAGCCTCTGACCTCCTGTCCCCCCCTTCGCAGCCTCTGACCTCCTGTCCCCCCCCCCCCTTCGCAGCCTCTGACCTCTCCTGTTGCCCCCCACAGCCTATGACCTCTCCTGTTGCCCCCCCGCAGCCTCTGACCTCTCCTGTTGCCCTCCCCCCACAGCCTCTGACCTCCCCTGTCCCATCCGCAGCCTCTGACCTCCCCTGAGTCAAGAGAGGGAGCGCAGCCAGGATGGGGGTCATGGGAGAAGTCAGACATGTATGGACTGTGGAGAGGAAACTATGGGATAAAACCAGAGCCACCAAGCTGGAGCCGACTGACTGAGCCCTGCATGATGCACCTGAGAGGAGGTCAGTGACAGCACCGCCAGGCCAGTCTAGGGGGGGGTCAATACAATATTGTAAGGGGGCACTGATATAAAGGTTTCCCCCTTATCAGTAAACCCCCTTATCTTAGTGTTTTCTTTCTCTGGTCACCAGAGTCCTCCCCACAGTCCCAGAGTTCCCCTTTACATCATAGTATGCAGGATTCCACCTTACAGTGCAAGGGGGAACTCTGATGTAAAGGGCAATGCTGCAGACCCTGATGTAAGTAGGGAGGCTCTCTGAGGACACTGATGTATGGGGGGCTCTCTGGGGACCCCGATGTAAGGAGGGGCTTTATAGGGATGCTCTCTGGGGACCCTGATGTAAGGGGGTGCTCTCTGGGGACCCTGATGTAAGGGGGGTGCTCTCTGGGGACCCTGATGTAAGGGGGGTGCTCTCTGGGGACCCTGATGTAAGGGGGGTGCTCTCTGGGGACCCTGATGTAAGGGGGAGGCTCTCTGGGGACCCTGGTGTAAGGGGGGTGCTCTCTGGGGACCCTGATGTAAGGGGGAGGCTCTCTGGGGACCCTGGTGTAAGGGGGAGGCTCTCTGGGGACCCTGGTGTAAGGGGAGGCTCTCTGGGGACCCTGTTGTAAGGGGGGGACCCTGGTGTAAGGGGGGGGCTCTCTGGGGACCCTGGTGTAAGGGGAGGCTCTCTGGGGACCCTGGTGTAAGGGGGAGGCTCTCTGGGGATCCTGATGTAAGGGGTGGCTCTCTGGGGACCCTGATGTAAGTGGGGGATCCACACTCAGATATGTAAAGATATATATATATATTGTATACATGTCTGTTCTATTTTGTTGTACTTATTCTTTGACTGTTTTGTTTAAAGGAGGGAGGATTGTATTGGGAGCGCTGAAGTGTCAGGTGTGACTGTGTGGCAATGGCAAATGGTTTACATAGCTCACGGCATCACGGGTCAGGTAGAGGGCCCCTCAGCAGAATTTTGCTTAGGGCCCCAGGGAGGTCAGGATCGGCACTGGCTAGGTGGGAACAGGACGTAATCTATGGGAAGCAATAGCCTGCGCTATATTTTTATAAAAGATATATTGACGATATAATCTTGATCTGGAATGGAGACATTGCATCTTTACATTATTTTACTGGGGTCCTTAACAACAACAATTATGTGAACATTAAATTAACACATACCTTCAGCCAACATGAAATAATTTTTCTGGATTTGACAATTGCAGCAATGGATAATAGGAGTATAACTCCTTTAAAAAGTCCTTTAAATAAGTCCTTTAAAAAAAAAAAATACTGATAGGAACTGTTATATCCCTTTGACCAGTTGTCATAATCCAGTATGGCTGAAGGGTATTCCTAAGGGACAGTTTGTCAGAATGTGGAGAAATTGTAGTAGTTAGAATATTTGTAGTGTAGTTAGAATATTTTTTCACACAAAGCCAGACCATCAGAGATCATTTCTTACAGAAGAAATATGAGACAGATGATCTAAATAGAATGATAAAATAAATTGGAGAAAGAGATAGCGTTACACTACTCACTAATAACACCAGAGAGAATGTTACAATTGTCCATTTAAAACACATTTTTCCACCCAACATTGGCAAATTAAACACATCATTAACCACTTTCCGACCGGCGCACGACGATGTACGTCCCTTTTTTGAAGAGGGATATCTCGGTAACGGCAGCAGCTGCTGCCACAACCGAGGTATCCATCTCTTCAGGCGCCGGTCGGCTGTCTGATAATGGTGGTCATCGCGGCGGATTCGCCGCGAGATCACCGTTATCGGTGGCGGGAGAGGTGCCCCCCCTCCCGCCGCTCTCCCGTGCCTTCCGCCGCTTACCGGAACCGTCGGCAGCGGCGGAGGCGATCAGGTCCTTTCCCCTCCTGTGCATAGAGATGAGTGACGCTAAGATGGCCGCCACTCATCTTTATACCATAGGAGGGCGGAAGCGACGTCAAAAACATCACTTCTGCCCATACCTCTTAAAGAGGAATTTTCAAATGTCATTTTTTTAAATGACATTTTTCTTTTTTTTTTCCATTGAAGTCCAAATATGAGATCTGAGGACTTTTTGACCCCAGATCTCATATTTAAGAGGACCTGTCATGCTTTTTTCTATTACAAGGAATGTTTACATTCCTTGTAATAGGAATAAAAGTGAGCCAATTAATTTTTTTTTTAAAAACAGTGTAAAAATAAATAAAATCAAGAAAAATAAATAAGAAAAACAAAAAAAATTTTTTTTAAAGCGCCCCGTCCCGACAAGCTCATGCGCAGAAGCGAACGCATATGTGAGTAGCGCCCGCATATGAAAACGGTGGTCAAACCACACATGTGAGGTATCGCCGCGATCAGTAGAGCGAGAGCAATAATTATAGCTATAGACCTCCTCTGTAACGCAAAATATGCAACCTGTAGAATTTTTTAAACGTCGCCTATGGAGATTTTTGAGGGTAAAAGTTTGATGCCATTCCAAAAAATTGGACTAACTTTACTGTTGTCTTATTTTTTTATTCAAAAAAGTGAATTTTTTCCAAAAAAAATGCGCTTGCAAGACCGCTGCGCAAATACAGTGTGAAAAAAAGTATTGCAACGACCGCCATTTTATTCTCTAGGGTGTTAGAAAAAAAACAATATATAATGTTTGGGGGTTCTAAGTTTTTTTCTAGCAAAAAAAAATGTTTTAAACATGTAAACACCTAAAATCCAAAACGAGGCTGGTCTTAACGTGGTTAAACAACATTGGGGTATCTTTAAAAAAAGACTCAGCTCTCAACACCATCTTACCTGAGACTCCTTCTTTATTATTCTTAATTTTTAGGAGAGCACCCAACCTTGGGGACAGGTTGGCCCCTAATGTGGTTAATCCACCTACTAAAACCCAGATTGTTTTCCAACATTAATGGGTTTCACCCCTGTAATAAATGTGTGATATGTGAGGTGAAAGTTAGCAGGTGTAGAAAATGTAATCATTTTTCTTCCACTAAAGCCCCATACACACGGTCGGACTTTTTCATGGATTCTGTCCGATCGGACAATGTTGTTGAAAAATCAGACCGTGTGTATGCACCATCGGACAGTGTACGTCGGATTGTCCGACGGACAAAGTCTTATCTCCTGCTGGAAAGATTTGCCGACAACACGGTCCGATCACACCAAATCCGATCGTGTGTACGGTTGTCCGACCGGACAAAGTGCTACGCATGCTCAGATCACATTACAAGACCAAAGCTATTGGCTACTAGCCTCTACGTAGTCCCGTCGTAGGCAACAAACGTCACCACGTTCAGAATGATCGGATTTTCCGGCAACTTTGTCCGACCGTGTGTACGCAAAACCAACATCAGACAAAGTATGACGGACAGGATCCGACCGACCTGGTCCGCGGAATGTCCGACCGTGTGTATGGGGCTTTACACTGGTAAGACTTATAATCTGGATAAGTTTATCTGTTCTAATTCTACCTACGTTTTTTATTTCCTTCAATGCATGTGTGGGAAACAATATGCAAGTAGGACTACGTAACACCTAAGGGACCGCCTCAGAGAACATATTTATAACATCAAATGTGGCTTCAAACATCATAGCCTCTCAGTCCACTTCAGAGAAGTTCACAATCGAAGGGACATATTCTTTGTAGGTATTGATAAGCTTGAACCCCAGAAATCTCTAAAATGATATATATATATATTGATATATTCGATTTTTTTGTAAACCCTCCTGCAGGTTAAGTATATCTAAAGTTCTAATTTAAATCTAATTTCCAATATTTAATTGTTTTTACATTTACATTTTTGCATATGATTATGTTTTATCTGTATGAAAATTTTTCTATATTTGATAATGCGCCAATGATGTGTAATAATTGGACATGGTTGACAGTCATTATATTGTTTACTGTTGTCTAATAAAGTTAATTCTATTTGATTATGATTATATAATAATTTTTTTGAGCCCCCTGAATATTATGTGTTCATCCATTTTGGTCTTACTCTACTTCAGACTGCTAAACTGCAATCAGCCCTTTTCCATCATGGCAGCTAAACCACTTCCTGGTCACCGCAAACATGGCCGCAGACCCACTTCCGGTTCATTGACAAAATGGCCGGCGGATCACGTCTGGTGACAGTTTAATTTCAATTTGCGGGCACCTCCAGATGGGGACACTATATTATATACAGGGGGTCCCCCGACTTACAAACATCCGACTTACAAACGACTCCTACTTACAAACGGAGAGAGACAACAGGAAGTGAGAGGAAATCTACCCCTAGGAAGGGAAATTCACTCCTGTAAGAGTTAATATGGGGAAAAAGGTGTCTCCACTGATGCTTTATCACCAGTCCATGCTTCCCTAACAACCCAAAATTTTCAAAATCCAATTGTCATTGGGACAGAAGGTGAGGCGAAATCTTCTGAACAGGGGCACAGACAGCAAAACAAATGTTACAGGGGTGATAACCCTTCTCTATGTTATCTAAAAAACTTAAAAATAGATTTTTTGGCTGGAGCTACATTTAAAAAATGTACCTGTTCCGACTTACAAACAGATTCAACTTAAGAAAAACCCTACAGTCCCTATCTTGTTTGTAACCCGGGGACCCCCTGTATATAAGTGAGATGCCAATGCTAAATCGACCCCTTTGATAACATCCTATTGGACGAAATGTGTCAGGTGGGATATTTGGTACTGATGTCTCACTGCTGAGAGATTCTGGGTTGCCAGTGGCTACTTATGTGAGTTTTAAACCTGTTATTTATTGTATTATTTGGATTTTATTTGAAATAATCCTACTTCACTATAGAAAACATTTCTGGGCTCTTGTGAGCTTTATTTATTTGTAGTGGGAGCCCACCTGAAGGGACAAGTGGAGAGGCTATGCCGCTTTGATTCCAAAGAGATCTCCATGTTTGATATAAGGTGCGCATGCTGCATTCATGGCAGCCGTTACTTCTGGTGAGTTCGCACTTCATCTGAAGGTGGTGGATATCTACTTGGGCACATTTCATACTGTATCTACAGTTACTGGATTTATTATATCAGACTTTCTTTTTCCTATTTTTTCTATTTTTCTATTTTTGTCTACACTTACACTTTGGACTTTAACCACTTGCTTACTGGGCACTTAAACCCCCCTCCTGCCCAGACCAATTTTCAGCTTTCGGCGCTGACGCACTTTGAATGACAATTACTCAGTCATACAACACTGTACCCAAATGAAATTTTTATCATTTTTTCCCACAAATAGAGCTTTCTTTTGGTGGTATTTAATCACAGCTTGGATTTTTATTTTTTGCTAAACAAACAAAAAAAGATGGAAAATTTTGAAAAAAAAAATCATGTTTAATAGTTTGTTTTAAATTTTTCCAAACAGGAAATGTTTTTGCTTCATTGATATACGCTGATGGGGTGGCACTGGTGGGCACTGATAGGCTGCACTGGTGGGCACTGATAGGCTGTATTGATGGGCACAGATAAGGTGGCACTAATGGGGACAGATAAGTTGGTTCTGATGGGCACAGATAAGATGGCACTGATGGGTGGCACGGATGGGTGGCACGGAAGGGCACTGATAGATGGCACTGATAGATGCCACTGATGGGCACTAATAGATGGCACTGATCGATGGCACTGATAGATGGCACTGATGGCACTGATAGGTGGCACTGATGGGCACTGATAGTTTGCACTGATGGGCACTGGTAGGTGACACTGATGGGCACTGGTAGGTGACACTGATGTGCAGCACTGTTCAGGCACTAACAGGTGGCACTGACAGATGGCACTGTGGGCACTGACAGGTGGAGCTGGTGGGCACTGACAGGTGGAGCTGGTGGGCATTGGTAGGCGGCACTTGAAGGGGGCACAGGTGGGCACCGTGGAGCCAGGGCACATCACAGTGATCGGGACTAATCTCGCACTGCCGCCGGTGATCGACTTTTTTTTTCTCCTTGCGCTGTTAGTACGAGGAGGAAAAATAGCCGATTACCGTCTCTGTTGATATCACATGATCAGCTGTCATTGACTGACAGCTGATCACGTGGCAAGGGGTCGGGATCGACCCCTTACTCGGATCCGTGATCCAGCAAATCTCACAGAGCCATTGGCTAAGAGTGCTGATTTGGAGCCAATCGACAGACCTTTTTCGGTCATGCCCCAGAACAGACTGAGTAACACACGGGCTGAATGTCGCAAGAGTGTACTAGGCTTAAGGCCTTGTTTTCTGCAGTTAAAGTGGGAGTAAACTTCCATGCATGATTTTTTACCTTTAGCCTATATTAAGGATTACCTATAAGTACTGTAAATATCTCCTAAACATGAAGCATTTAGGACATATTTACTGTACATGCAGCCAGGGACCACACCGACACATGCACTCTCCAGGAATGCGTGTGAGTGACATCATTGCGGCTCCAGCCACTCACACAGCCGTAGTCTGCAAACTCGTAAGAAAGACTGGGTGAAAATGGAAGTACCTTCAGTGGTGACAGCGCACTGCTGGAGGGCTTCGTTTTAAGGTAAGTTTCACATAATGTGCTAGTATGCAATTCAGTGTCCTTGCAGTTTAAAAAACAAACAAACAGCAGTTCACAACCGCTTTAATAGCAATTTTAGCCGGTTCCCGACCGGTTTACGTCTTTTTATGGGAGCAGAATGGCTCCTCTGCATGAAATCCCGTACGGGTATGGGGTTCCTTTAAGAGCCGCTAGAGGCAGGGGACCTGATGCGCGTGGCCATGATCACTGCCGGCCACATGTGATCGCATGCACGAGCACCAGCACGGCGATTTGTGTGTGTAAACACACAAATCTCTGTGCTGTCAGAGAGGGAAACTAAATCTTTCCCATAGCTTGTAGATGCTATAACTTTTGCGCAAACCAATCAATATACACTTAATGTAATTTTATTTTACCAAAAATATGTGGAAGAATATATATTGGCCTAAACTGAAATTTGTTTTTTAAAAAATTTTTTGGGGATATTATAGCAAAAAGTAAAAAATATATATTTTTTTCAAAATTGTCGCTCTTTTTTGTGTATAGTGCAAAAAATAAAAAACGTAGAGGTGATCAAATAGCACCAAAAGAAAGCTCTATTTGTGGGAAAAAAAGGATCAAATTTAATTTGGGTAAATCATTGCATACCAGTGCAATTGTCAGTTAAAGCGACACAGTGCCAAATTGTAAAAAGTGCTCTGGTCAGGAAGGGGGTATAACCTTCCGGGACTGAGGTGGTTAAGCCACCAGACTCGTTTCCGTCTTTTCTCTGTACAACTTCTTTTTGTAACTCTATAACGTAATTTTCAACACCAAAGTTCAAAAGATTCACCAACAAATGACTCTGAATCCCTCCCACTGTCTGTTTTCCCCAGCTTTGGCCGCTCATCACTTATTCTTTCTCAAACTTTAAACCTCCTTCTGTAGCCGAAATAACTAACCTTATTCAGAAAGCTTAGCCCTCCACCTACAGTGCCTTAAAAAGTATTCATACCCTTTGGAATTTTACATATTTTGTCGTGGTACAACCAAAAACGTAAATGTATTTTTTGGGGATTTAATGAGACCAACACAAAGTGGAACATAATTAATTAAAAAAATAATAAATTGTTTTCAAAATGTTTTACAAATAAATATGTGAAACGTGTGGTGTGCATTTGTATCCAGCACCCTTTACTCTGATACCCCTAACTAAAATGTAGTGGAACCAATTGCCTTCAGAAGTCACCTAATTAGTAAATGTGTGAAATTTAATCTCAGTATAAACTTAGCTGGTCTGTGAAGCCCTCAGAGATTTGTTAGATAATCTTAGTAAACAAACAGCATCATGAAGACCAAGCAACACAAGACAGGTCAGGGATAAAGTTGTGGAGAAGTTTAAAGCAGGGTTACGTTATAAAAAAAATATCCCAAGCTTTAAAACATCTCATGGAGAACTGTTCAAGCCATCATCTGAAAATGGAAAGAGTATGGCACAACTGAAAACCTATCAAGACATGGCCGTCCACCTAAAGTGACAGGTGGGGCAAGGAGAGCTGTAATCAGAGAAGAAGTCAAGAGGCCCATGGTAACTGGAGGAGTTGCAGAGATCCACAGCTCAGGTGGGAGAAGCTGTTCAAAGGACCACTATTAGTTGTGCACTCCACAAAACTAGCATTTATGGAAGAGTGGCAAGAAGAAAGCCAGTGTTGAAAAAAAGCCATAAGAAGTCCCGTTTGCAGTTTACAAGAAGCCATGTGGTGGACACAGCAAATGTGGGAGAAGGTGTTCTGGTCAAATGAGACCAAAATTGAACTTTTTAGCCTAAAAGCAAAATGCTATGTATAGCGGGAAACTAACCTTGCACATCACCCTGAACACACCATCCCCGCTATGAAACATGGTGGTGGCAGCATCATCTTGTGGGGATGCTTTTCTTCAGCAGGGATTGGGAAGCTGGTCAAAGTTGATGGGAAGATGGATGGAACCAAATACAGGGCAATCTTAGAAGAAAACCTGTTAGAGTCTGCAAAAGAATTGAGACTGAGGAGGAGGTTCACCGTCCAGCAGGACAACGACCCTAAACATACAGCCAGAGCTACAAAGGAATGGTTTAGATCAAAGCATATTCGTGTGTTAGAATGGCCCAGTCAAAGTCCAGAACTAAATCCAATTGAGAATCTGTGGTAAGACTTGAAAATTACTATTCACAGACGCTCTCCATCCAATCTGACAGAGCTTGAGCTATGTTTCAAAGAAGAATGGGCATAAATATCACTCTCTACATGTGCAAAGCTGGCAGAAACATACCCAGAAATACTTGCAACTGTAATTGCAGAGAAAGGTGGTTCCACAAATTATTGACTCAGGGGGCTGAATACAAATGCACACAACACTTTTCACATATTTATTTGTAAAAAGAAAATTTGAAAACCATTTATGATTTTCCTTCCACTTCACAATTATGTGCCACTTCGTGTTGGTCTATTGCATACAATCCCAATAAAATACATTTACATTTTTGGTTGTAACATGACAAAATGTGGAAAATTCCAAGGGGTATGAATACTTTTTTTCAAGGCACTTTATCAGTTAGATCCTCTCTCTCTCTCTCTCTCACTGTCCTGTTTAATGCCTGTCTATCCTCTCTGTCCTCCTTAATAACTGATATCATACATCCCTCTCTCATATCTGCTATTGTTCCCCCATATTTAACCACTTACAGACCGGTGTATGATGTTTTAATGTCGCCAATCACCTATGCGTTTTTTCTTGTGCTTTTTAAGCATTTTTTTGCAATCTCTCCCTGTAATATTTAATATGCCGTGCCAGCTTAAACACCATTAAACACCCATTGGAGAACAGGCATTTTGGGATATTTAATATACATTAATCTTATACATTAGTCAGCAAAGCGTGTTCCTAATGTAAATGTCATATATATATATATATTTTTTTTTTAAAATATAATGATTTTAATTAACAAGGTATTTTAATAAAATATTTTTTATATCATTAATATATGGTTGATGGATAGTCTGATTAGACATTTGTGGATCCGAAGGTTATATTTATATATAAATTTTTTTTTTTTTGTTATACACATTTTTTTATATACATTTTTTGATACATTTATGTATATCTTTTATTTTTATTCCATTATTTATGGTTTGACATGCCTTACAACATTGTGCTATGTCAAACATTAGGTTTTGTAAATAGAATGTTTTTATTTAATATTTAAGTGACTCCGGCTTTGGTGGATCATTTAAATGGTCTGCATTACTAATAGACCTTGTCCCCAAACAAGTTCCGCTGATAATGTCTGATAATGTCAATACTGATTCTGGGTGGACAATAGCAACTATGAATAGCAATTTGGCTGTCAGTATGGAACGTATTACTCTGTGGTCTGACAACTAGGCTACCATACAAACACATAGTTGACCAACAAAAAATTGAAGCCATCAATTAACACAACGGACCACTAAAAAATGGCATTGGGGGTGTTGCTTGTTCGTTATTTTCATTAAACACTATGTTGTTATTAACATCAATATTGAACCACTAGCCCCGTCAGCGATTCAAATGTCTGGCGTTAGCTACCATAATAGATGTCCATATCATATGTACGGAATCATTAACAGCTAATATACAACAAAGTGTTTTCTCTAAAATATGGCCACTACTATACATCTGCATTAGGCTCTTAGAAAATGCCCGCCACAGCCGAACACGCCAGACCACTAGAAAATGGCCGCATTTGTTTACTACAGCGGACCATAATAAAATGGCTTCAGCACTACTTCCGGTTTTATCAAATATAAACAAGTCCACTACAGCCAATCCGGTTCCCCGATGAAGTCACGTGGATGACGTAACGCATAGGGAGTGGCCTGAAGTGGACTTTTCGTATACCGGAAGTAATGTGAGATAGGCGTTTGATTGCCATACTGTCACTGTTTTCTGCTTGATTTTTTATCTTAATTTTGTAAGGGTCCAATTTTACTCTATATTTAAATAAATTCCCTTTTATACTACTTACTTCACCATTGGAGGCATTTATTTTCCTTTTATGTTCCTTTTCCTGGGGAGCCATTGGCATACCATTCAGTATAGATGGCGATAACTAATGGACCATGTGGAGTGATTTGGATATAAGGAGAATATACCCCCTGAGGGAGAGCGGTGGAGAGGAGCCTGTTCAGTCTGTTACTTTATGCTGATTTGAAGTCTTTTTGAGGTGAGAGTTCTGTGGGCTCATTTGTGGATTGTTCATTTTTTGCCACCCACCCACTTCAGCGCTATATAGTAGAAGATTGACTATCACATAAAGAGACTTATTTTAGATATGATATAGACTGTTTACTATTTCCTGGGACCATTATACCTCATTTGGACTCTTTTATATTGTTTGTGCATATTATTACAATTTCTCAGGGCATGCCCCTGTCGAAGACCCTGAGGTCGAAACTAGTCGGGCCAGCATACTCTGTACCCCACATTGCTTTTATACTACCATCCATTTTATTTTTGTGATCACTTTTTTAATTCTTGTGTCATATATTATTATATCTGACCACTCCAATAAACCAACTGGTTTGTTTTGATCTGCACCATCCAGAGCCTCTTTTTTATCCCATACTCACATCACGAGCCCCCCACTTTCGCTGCTTCCTTGGATATACCCCGGGTCGGAGCACCCACCTATTCGGATTCTACAAGCGGTGACACCAGGATTCACCATTTGGAATTCGCCCCTTGGGATTCGGAGCCGGATAGAATAGGACCGAACAGGACCCATCCGACCACTCTCCTATAGGCCTGACCTGGCCTCATCAGGTTATCAAGCCCTATTGACCCACTGTCGTATGACATGTGTGTCCAACCTATCCGGTAAGAGTACCCAACTTCTATTTTACCAGTGAATGTTGATGTACCCACAGGCACCTGTTTATTCGTACCATACCTACCGCTTCACAGCTGCATTCCGTGGGCCACTCCATAAGAAAAGTGTTCCACTCATTTCCCATATTTATACGGACCATCCCATTTTGACTTCTTTAGATATTTTGGACTAAAATCCATCTTATTTGAGCCTGATCTTGGACTCTATACTTTAAAGTTCACATTTTTTACTTCATTTTATATTTATTTATTGTGCATTGTCACTTATTTTATATGTGTAATTGTATTCACACACTTATACTCCACCATTCAGCGCTACACTACAATTCTGTGCAAAAATTAGACCCCTTTAGACAATCCTCCACTTCACCATGCTCCAGAACACCACGCTGAGGAAGTCATGTGTCAGTGATGCAATGCATTGGACGGAGAGTAATGATGTCACTTCTAGTCGTGGCCGAGACCAGAAGATGTGGTGAGATTCTAGCTGACTACACAGCTATGGAGTCTAATGCTTTCACACCCTATTGTGGGTGTTTTGTAGTAAATGTGAGTGCATTTTAATAAAAGAGTTTTTTTTTATAGTTTTACAGTATATAAAGGCTTTCCTTTTTTTTTTTTAATCATATTTTTGGGATACATTATGGAGAGGAATGGAAATATTGCGGCATAGCGACAGCAGTGGATAACCTTGTGTGTGAATATCTACTAAGTGCAAATAGACCTGTATGAAAATATAGGTCTATTTTTAAGGTGAGCTGCCACTATATACACAGGTAGAGTATGGTGTTCTGGAGCACAGTCAAGTGATGGATTATCTAAAGGGGTCTTATTTTTTTCACAAAATTTTATGAATTAGAAGGCTTATGAGGATTACAAATTATTATTTTTTCACATTTTTGATATATGGACTACATTTGATGGAACTTCATGGGACACTTCATGGAACACTTCCGGGCGGCACAGTGGTGTAGTGGTTAGCACTCTCACCTAGCAGTAAGAAAGGTCGCTGGTTCAAATCCCAACCACGACACCACCTGCCTGGAGTTTGCATGTTCTCCCTGTGCCTGCGTGGGTTTCCTCCGGGTACTCCGGTTTCCTCCCACAATCCAAAGACATGCAGGTAGGTTAATTGGCTTCTGTCCAAAAAATTGGCCCTAGTATATGAATGGGGACCTTGGATTGTGGGCTCCTTGAGGGTAGGGACCGATGTGAGTGTGCAATGTACAGTGATGGGGATCGTTGTAGACACTCACTCAGGTTGAACTGGATGGACTGGTGTCTTTATTCAACCTTACTAACTATGAAACTATGAAACTAATCTTAAGTGTGTGGGGCATTATGGGCTTAATATGACAAATTAGGACACATACAGTCCCTGGGTTACAAACAAGATAGGGTCTGTAGGTTTGTTCTTTTTTTTAATTGTTTATTTATAACAATTATAAGACATCGCATCATGTGATACAAAAGGTAAGACATTTCAACTTCTGAGAATACAGAACAATATAAAAATGAATATATAAAGATTAGCAGGGATACAAATATGGACAAGTAAAAGCGATTTCCAACATTGGATTATCTAAGCAAGATTTCCATACCGTATCTTATCTCTAACCCAATAAGTAATGTATGTGTTAGAGTAGAACAGAAAGGTAATGGATATTCAGAGGGTGGGTCTAGGGGGGTCAGGAGGTTGGATGGTTATCGGATTCAAGGGGATACACAGAATCATCCCAGGCTTTCCATATCTTATCGAATAAGGGTAAGTTTCCATCGATCTTTGCAGTCATACAGTGGTGTGAAAAAGTGTTTGCCCCCTTCCTCATTTCCTGTTCCTTTGCATGTTTGTCACACTTAAGTGTTTCGGAACATCAAAATAAAATAAACAATAGTCAAGGACAACACAAGTAAACACAAAATGCAATTTGTAAATGAAGGTGTTTATTATTAAAGGTGAAAAAAAATCCAAACCATCATGGCCCTGTGTGAAAAAGTGATTGCCCCCTAAACCTAATAACTGGTTGGGCCACCCTTAGCAGCAACAACTGCAACCAAGCGTTTGCGATAACGTGCAATGAGGCTTTTACAGCGTCCTGGAGGAATTTTGGCCCACTCATCTTTGCAGAATTGTCCTAATTCAGTTACATTAGAGGGTTTTCGAGCATGAACGGCCTTTTTAAGGTCATACCACAACATCTCAATAGGATTCAGGTCAGGACTTTGGCTAGGCCACTCCAATGTCTTCATTTTGTTTTTCTTCAGCCATTCGGTGGTGGACTTGCTGGTGTGTTTAGGATCATTGTCCTGCTGCAGAACCCAAGTTCGTTTCAGCTTGAGTACATGAACAGATGGTCGGACATTCTCCTTCAGGATCTCTTGGTAGACAGCAGAATTCATAGTTCCTTTTATCACGGCAAGTCTTCCAGGTCCTGAAGCAGCAAAACAGCCCCAGACCATCACACTACCACCACCATATTTTACTGTTGGTATAATGTTCTTTTTCTGAAATGCAGTGTTCCTTCTACGCCAGATATACTTGGACACACACCTTCCAAAGAGTTCCACTTTTGTCTCATCAGTCCACAGAATGTTGTCCCAAAAGTCTTGGGGATCATCAAGATGTGTTGTGGAGAAATTGAGACGAGCTTTGATGTTCTTTTTGCTCAGCAGTGGTTTTCTCCTTGGAACTCTGCCATGCAGGCCATTTTTGCCCAGTCTTTTCCTGATGGTGGAGGCATGAACGCTGACCTTAACTGAGGCAAGTGAGGCCTGCAGTTCCTTGGACGTTGTTGTGGGGTCTTTTGTGACCTCTTGGATGAGTTGTCGCTGCGCTCTTGGGGTAATTTTGGGCGGCCGGCCACTCCTGGGAAGGTTCACCACTGTTCCATGTCTTCGCCATTTGTGGATAATGGCTCTCACTGTGGTTCGCTGGATTCCCAAAGCTTTGGAAATGGCTTTATAACCCTTTCCAGACTGATAGATCTCAATTACTTTCTTTCTCAATTGTTCCTGAATTTCTTTGGGTCTCGGCATGATGTGTAGCTTTTAAGGATCTTCTGGTGGACCTTACTGTGTCAAGCAGCTCCTATTTAAGTGATGCCTTGATTGTGAACAGGTGTGGCAATAATCAGGCCTGGGTGTGGCTAGAGAAATTGAACTCAGGTGTGGACAACCACAGTTATAGTATGTTTTAACAAGGGGGGCAATCACTTTTTCACACAGGGCCATGATGGTTTGGATTTTTTTTCACCTTTAATAATAAACACCTTCATTTACAAATTGCATTTTGTGTTTACTTGTGTTGTCCTTGACTATTGTTTAAATTGGTTTGATGTTCCGAAACACTTAAGTGTGACAAACATGCAAAGGAACAGGAAATGAGGAAGGGGGCAAACACTTTTTCACCCCACTGTATGTTCCATCCTACGAATATCAGCTACTATAGAGAGGAAGTGATGGAAAGTAGGAGGGGAAGTAGAGAGTCAAAGCCTAGGAATGGCTGTTTTTGCAGTCAAGAGTATAAAGGACCCAAGTTTCTGTGATGTTTTAGAGATACCCGGGATAGGGAGGCCCTAGAGAAAGTGTATAGGGTTCAATTGAATGGGTGTAGAAAGTAATTTTTGTAGAAGAGTCTGAATCTCAGTCCAATATGGGCCAATAACGGGGCACTCCCAAAAGATATGAAAGTGAGATTCTACAGATTCCCCACATGGAAATAATGGGGTTACGGGCATGTAATAAGTCAGGGGTTCTGTACCAAAAAACAATATCTTAATGGCAATTTCTCTCTGTGCTACACATATGAGATTTTTGACGATGAGTCACATATTTTTCCCCAGTCTAATCTCATTTTTTCATGTAATTATGTGTGGTATCCATTAGAAGGGGAGTTTCATGCAAAATTTTATATATAGATGAGATCAAGTTGGGTTCATAAGGGCCATTGGCACATAGAATCTCGAAATCTGTGGGTTTCTCTAAAGATAGTGAGGGTGAATTAGTGAGGAAAAAGTGTTTAAACTGTATGTACGAGTACAACAAGGAAGCAGTGAGTTCATGTTTTGCTTGTAAATCTGGGAACGACAGGAGTCTATGTGTAACTGGTGTACTTGATGTCGCAACTGAAAAATTCCTGCCTGAGTCCATGGGAGTGTCCGCATGTAGGACATTCCATCATCCAAAAGTTTATTCAGAAATGAGGAGCAAGGGGAGGAGAGAGAAAACCGGTCTGCGCATTTCCTCCAGATAGATAGGGTTAAAAGCATCGGGGCTAAGCAAGGGGATCGCAAATGGGGTATACATTTATTTGAGGAAGGCCATAATATTTGTAATATTGAATTGTAAGGCCATCCGGACCTGGGGCTTTCCTTTGTTTGGTATTTCCTATCGCCATCTGTAACTCAGTCAAGGTTATAGGCTCCTCTAGAAGAAAGCATGTTTCAGATGGCAAATTGGGCATTAATGAGTCCACTACATATTCTCTTATGCGTTCTGCAGATGGTTGGGTGATATTAAGATTATATAGTGTTTCATAGTAAGACCTAAATTCTTGAGCTATTTGTTGGGGTAGGGATTTTTTCTGTCCCGTTGGGGTATGTATATGCGGTATATATGACACGGCTGCCTGGGATCGTAGGGATTCTGGCAGTAACCTGCCACATTTATTTCCCGACTCATTTATCCTTTTACGGGAGATTTGTAGTGCCGCCTTAGCCTTAAACTGAAGTAGATCAATCAATTGTGTCCTTATCATGTCTAGCTCGCCCCCTAATATTCTGGACGGTAAATGCTTATGTTTTGTTTCCAGATTCTGGAGCTTGTCTACTAGTAATGTGATTTGGGACGATCTCAGTTTTTTAATCCTCACACCATGTTTTATCAGCACTCCGCGGATCACGGCTTTATGTGCCTCCCAAACCAATCCCATGTCACAGTCAGCTGTAATATTAGTGTTAAAATAATGTGTAATTTCCTTTGTAACGTCAGCTAATGTTTCGGGATCTTGTAGTAGGCTCTCGTTAAGTCTCCATGACTGTTCCCTTTTCACGTTGTAGTCAGTCAGAGCGTATCGTATTGTCACCGGCGTGTGGTAAGACCATGTAATAGATCCTATAGTCACGTCTTGCACTGCCTGAAGCTGGTTATGTGGAATTAGAAAGTGATCTATGCACGAGTACGCCTGGTGTACACAGGAGTAAAATGTGTAGTCTCGTTCGCCCGGATGTAGGAGACGCCAAACGTCTATAAGTCTTGCAGTATGTAGGGCGGTATGTATTACGTTGCACGTTCCTCTAGTAGTGGAAGATCCCCACCTACAATGAGTTGGCCCGCTGCAAAGTTTTGAAGCATTTCTAAGTGCTTCCTGATAAAAGAGTCTTGCTGATTATTCGGAGTGTACAAATTTGCTATGGTCACCTTTGTCTCTCCAACCAGCCCTTTCAGGAATATAAATCTCCCCACTGGGTCTGTTCTCACGTCGACCACGGAACTCTTGCCACAATCTGGATGGAAACCCCCCGAGATTTGGCCTCCGAATAGGTAGAATGATAAACTATAGGGAAGAATCTATTTTTTTAGAATTGGAAGTTTATCTTCCCGGAAGTGCGTCTCCTGTAGGAGTACAATGTCAGCCTTCATACGTTTCATGTCATGTAGTAGCATTCTTCTATTTTCTGGGATGTTAAGTCCATTGGCATTCAGGGAAACAACTTGTATCACGTCCATGGTCGTGTGGTGTTAAAAGGGTGGGTTGTAGGTAAGGAAGGGATCGGAAGGGGTGGGGGGGATGTGAAGGAAGGGGTGAGAGATCAGATGTAGGATATAGATATAAGAGAGAACAAAGAAAATGGGTCAGCTTTTAATTTGGCAGAATCTCATTTCAGGTGAGAGCCTGTAGATAGGCACTCGCCCCTGAAAAAATCCTTATGGGCTTCCCACAGGGTGGAAATTTCCACAACAACCCATCATTTAATTGAAAAAATTTGATCAGCTTTTGTTGCAAGAGTGCTTGGGATATTGGATTTTGGATCAGGGACTCGTTAAGACGCCAGTAGTATGTCTTGGGGTTTGAAGCCATCAAAACAATGTCGAGTTCAATGGGAGCATTGTCCAACCAAGTGATAGGATTAATCTCCGAGGAGATTACATAAGCAAGGAGAGGGGTCGTGACAAAAAAATTATCTAATCTAGAATATAGCTTATGGGGGGGGGGATTAGAACGTGTAACTCTTCTGAGTGGGATGCTTTACTCTCCAGGTGTCAAAGAGGTTATTTGATCTAGTTAATTTATGAAAAAAGGCAGTTTCTGAGTAGAGATCCGTAGGGTATCTTGAAATAAGGCTCGTCTATCCTTGGTCGGTGACATGCACACATTGAAATCGCCTCCCAGGATCATAAAAGGCTGAGAAAAGGAGTGTTGTCCTGTACACACGACTGGTCCTGCCGTCGGAATAAACTCTGAAGGTTTTTCCGACAGAGTTCCGACGGAATTCCGCTCAAGCTGTCTTGCATACACACAGTCACACCAAAGTCCGACCGTCAAGAACGCGGTGACGTACAACACGTACGACGGGACTAGAAAATGGAAGTTCAATAGCCAGTAGCCAATAGCTTCTGTCTCATTTTTGGTGCGTCGGAACAGCATACAGATTTTTCCGATAGTAATTTTTTCCGTCGGAAAAATATAGAACATGTTCTCTATCTAAGTCCGTCTGAATTTTTGATGGAAAAAGTTTTTTGATGGAAAAGGGAAAAAGTCAGATGGGGCATACACACGGTCGGAATATACGATGAAAAGCTCCCATCGGAAATTCCGTTCCTGTTTTTAACGTCTCAAAAACTGTTGTGTGAAAAATGATTTGTCCTACATTTGGAGCATATATGAAGATGCAAATTAGGGACTCTGAAAGGCCGCACTCCAAGAAAAATTCAAAAGCCTTTATTGGTAAAATATTGAATCACACAAAAATAGGTCACAGCAAAGCAGGGAAATAGCTAACGCGTTTCACACTACCAAGTGCTTACTCATAGCTATTTTGAATTTTTCTTGGAGTGCGACCATCTAGAGTCCCTAATTTGCATCTTCATCAGCTTGTGCCGTGCCTGCACCTGGGTTCTCCAACCATAGGAACAGCTGTGAGTTTGAGTCTGGGTGGATCATCCTGGAGCGGTGGATCTCTCTATACTACTGAATTTGGAGCATATATGTTAGCCAAAGTGAATTGAGTGTTTAGATGACTACAATTCAGGAGTACGAACCGACCATGGGGATCTTGGTAAGATGAAAGGACCTTGATTGGGCAGGAACGTTTAATGAGGATTGCAACGCCTGCTTTTCCAGATGGGTCCGAGGCCATATAGGCCATGGGAAAATGTTTGGAAGTGAACTTGAATGATCCACCGGGTTTTGAAGTGGGTCTCCTGAATCATAATCACCTTTGCGTTGAAGGACCTAAATTCCTTCAAAGCTTGCCATCGCTTCCCGATAGAATTTAAGCCCTTTACATTACATGACTATATCCTAAGGGCCATAACAAAGCAGGTGTGAATATTGCTAGCCTACTGTTGAATTTAAACAAGTATATAAACATACATGAGGTAAAACACATAGAGGTATATAGACATAGAAGTTTAAATGGTGTCATAAGATTAGCATTGATAACCGTAGAAAGGTCAAAAAAGAAACCTGCAAAGTGAAACATCAAGAAACAACAAAAGAAAAAACACAAAAACCTTTTTTGAAAAACCTGAAGGTAAATAAAACTTCAGGATACCCAGGCAGGAGCCTGGGGTTATGGTGAGGAGCATTGCAGCCTGCAGGAACTGACGGAGGGTTCCTGTCTCTTCTAATGTAGCAGTCAAAACCAGTCAGTGGTGAGAAGCTAATTGAACAAAAGAGAAATAATCAGCTTCCAGAGAAACATGGGTGGTGAGACTTACCAAACAGGGTAAGGAAGGTGTCTCTAAGTAAGAAAGGGTGACCCGTCTCCAATAGGGTCACTGGCATAGCCAAACATTGTCCGGCCATGGTATGAAAAAACTTAAGAGTGATGAAGGAAGGGTCTCTTCAGGTCGGGAATCTGTGAGGGTTAGCCCACTGAGGGGTGGAAAAGGCCTTCTATGATCGTTGTTGAACTGGGGTCCAGATCTTGGCCGGGGTCGTGAACGGTTTGGGATGCGGAACCTGGAGCTGGAATTCTTCCTCAGGGATGGGTGGTGATCGGGTGATCTCAGTGAGAATTGGACTCCATCTTTAGAAGCGGACAAGCAGAAGGGGAACCCCCAGGGGTAAGGCAGTAGTAACAGGAAGGAAGCTGCGCCTTTTTGCTAAAGTAATTGGGGGAATATCACTGAAAATTTGGATCTTGGTTTGTTTAAAGTCAATGCGTGATTTTTTGGGGGTTGCAACTGTGAGGGCTTCCTTACTCTCGTAATAGTGTAATCAGACAATAACATCTCTGTGGTTAAAGCCAGGGGGTTTTGGAGCCAGAGATCTATGGGCCCAGTCAAGGCGCCAATCTATGTCTGGGATGTGGGGAGCTAAGGTGATGAACAGGCCCAAAAGGTAAGGGCGCAGTTCCTTATTCTCAGATTATGGCGCCTATCCCGGTTCTCCAAATCTTCCTGCTGTAGCTGCAGCTTGGAGACTGTGTGCATCATGGCGGCATTATATTCCTCGAGTACATGTATATACTGAGTTAGCTCATTGAACTTGTTCTCCAAGGTGTCAGTGCCCTCTCCCTGTTAATCTATCTCTCCCTGAAGCTCGTGTGCTATTTTACCCACCTATTTTGCAATATTGTGGGTCAGGTCCTGGAGTAGTGATTGCAGCTTGAGATCCAGTACCGCTACAGTTACTACAGCTGTAGTTTCGGGTGGTTGGGAATGCTGGGATCTGTGTTCCACCAGAGTTGCATTTTCGACCATCAGGCGGGATTCAACGGTGTTTGGCAGGCCGGTCGAGTCACTCGATGCCGGGGATTGCGGTCTGTACATGAATCGCTCCATGGCGTGGCTGAGCCGCGATGGTGGCGGCTGGATAAATCCTCTATAAATTGCTTTTTGGAAGCTGATTTTTCCCATATGGTGCCCGGGAACCACTGGCAGTCGATGATGTTGCTCCTGGAGCTATTGGTGCTGTGTGAGCTGAGCAGGAGCCGCGAACGGAGAGACGGGGACCGGAGCTCTTCTCTTACATGTCCGCCATCCTACACGCAGCACATACGCCCCCTGTAGGTTTGTTCTTAAGTTGAGTTTGTATGTAAATCGGAATAGGTACATTTTTTAACCACTTAAAGCCCGCCCACGCATATATACTGAGGGGCAGGGAAGCTCTATTGCGTGAAATGATGTACCTGTATGTCATTTTGTGCAATAGATACTGTGGGCACGTGCACAACCATTGGACAGAGGGGGAGCCAATTAGCAGGTCCGACTGACCCAATGTCCGCCAGCCACCCACCATTGTTCCCCAGATAGGAAGAACAGTGATCTGCCTATGTTGTTAACCCCTCTGGTGTTAACCCATTCCCTGCCAGTGTCATTAGTACAGTAACAGTGCATTTTTTTAGCACTGGTCACTGTAATATTGTCACTGGTTCCCCAAAAGTGTCAGTTAGGTGTCCAATTTGTCACCTGCAATGTCGCAGTCCCGCTAAAAATCACTGATCGCCGCCATTACTAGTAAAAAAAAAAAGGCATTAAAATATCCCATAGTTTGTAGATGCTATAACTTTTGCGCAAACCAATTAATATACGCTTATTGTGATTTTTTTTACCAAAAATATGTAGCAGAATACATATTGGCCTAAATTGATGAAGAAATAAGATTTAAAAAAAAAAAATATTGGGTGTGTTTTATAGCAGAAAGTAAAAAATATATTTATTTTTTTTCAAAATTTTCACTTGTTTTTTGTCTATAGCGCAAAAAATAAAAACGCAGAGGTGATCAAATTCCACCAAAAGAAAGCTTTTTTTGTGGTAAAAGAAGAACACAGTACCCTTTAGCAAAAAATGGCCTGGTCTTTAAGGGGTTAAAACCTTCCGGGGGTCAATGGTTAAGTGTAGCTCCAGCCACAAAAATAATTTTTAGTTTTTTGGATAGCATAGGGAAGGGTTAACCCCCCTGTAATGTTTGCTTTGCTGTCTGTGTCCCTGTTCAGTAGATTTCACCTTACTTTCTGTCCCCGTGACAATTTGAACATTTTGGGTTGTTGAGGAAACAAGGATTGGTGATAATGCTTAAGTGGAGACACCTTTTTCCCATGATAACTCCTACAGGAGTGAATTTCCCTTCCTAGGAGTAGATTTCCTCTCACTTCCTGTGTCTCCCTCCATTTGTAAATATAAATTGTTTGTAACTCAGAGACTGCTTGTATTATGTTATAGTGCCAATAATTTGCTTTTAATTATTAATATAAGATTTGATGAATTTAGCACTATTGTATGTAGGTATATATACATAGAAAAATATATAATCTATATATATATATATATATATATATATATATATATATATATATATATATATATATATTTAGAGCATAATAGAGAATTTAAGGGTATATAATTATTTATTGGACACTGTCGTATATAGATAAATAGAGCAAGCGCCACATTGTTTATACTTTTAAAAAATAACGGGAGCTTATACTTTAGTACACATCAAAATGCTTTTATTTTATGAAAATGTTACCAACAATCTACACCATTTTAAATGTGGCACAATTCAGTATTTAAATAAATACATTTGCCTTTAAATATTTGGACCAGTGTTTTCCCGATAAGTTTCCACTACCAGTTAATGCTTTCAAACAACTAAATTGCATTGATATTGCATATGTGAGGTAACCTACAAGTATAGGTGGAACATTTTTGGAAAATGTTGATTTAGACTGGTGAAATTCAAGTTGTATTTTCACTAGAAAGTGAAACCTTGAGTCACTGTACTGTACTCCTGAAAGATATTCTGGCAAGGCACAGCTTCAACAAAAGGATCGACACACAGCAATCACTTACAAGTATGTGGAGTAGTGAGGTAATGATGGATGTTATTTTTTTTTTCTCAGTAGCAATATCAATTAAATCCCATATGACTTATGAGCTGTTGGTTAGTAATCATTGTGGCACATTTTAGTAAAATAGCAATACTTACTTTATGAAAGGTTCTAAAGTAGGCAGCTTTTTCATCAGGGAACTTTTCTAGTCTTCTTGGACCTTTACTGGAGGCTTTTTTAAACACTAACCAACAGCGTCTATAAATCTGGAGAGAAAAAAATAAATGGTGTATTTGAATATATCATGAAATACATGAAAACGACTATTAAAACTAGATTATTTGAATACATACATCATTAAATATTACTTCTGAAATGGGGATATTAAAATAAATGACATGTTTTTTTCACTATATTTCAGTATTTTGGAGAGACAGGTTAAGGGACTGGCCAACAAGTAAAACGTTGCCTGTTCAACCATTGTAAACCTAGTATGGGTGGTACCCAGTGAGAGATAATTTACTAAATGCAAAATACAATCCATATACCCCTAGCCATGCTAGATGGTGGAGAGGACCCACTAAATTTGCTCTTCTTCCTCAGATAACACATTGCCAGCTATGAAATATTTCTTAGTAGTATATGTACTGAAAATAGACTTACTTGTCAGCTACTTTATTCCTGTTTACAGTTAGAAACACATTAGGTTCTTTAATGGCTAGCGGAGTTAAGTGCAGAAGATTTTTTTTTTATATATAGCTGAAGAAATGTTGGAAAATTCTGGCTTAAACAAACTATTTTTATATGTGTCCATCTTTGAATTACATGAATGATAATATCTTTGTATTCATTTCATATGACTCATACAGTTCTAGGTTGATTGTTATTGCTTGCAATCATTTGCACTTTGAGTGGTAGCAGATGTCTTTTCAGACAGTAATCGCCTTGTACTGTAGATGATCAGTTGTCATGGTGACATTTTTTTTAGAAGAAGCTGCAAAATAATCTCCACCACTACCTGCCATTCTTATAGTTTTTTTTATTGACTGTTATATGCACAGAATGTTACAATTGTTTTCCATATGCATCAATTATTTGTAATATTGTATTCAAACTGCCCTGTGTTTGGATGCCCTAAGCCAGTGGCACTTGTGTTGTGTCAATGGTAGTGATTTGCTAAAAGCCTACATTTTTCAGTTAGCCAAGTGATGCTTTGTTCAGTTTGAACAGACTCTTATATGCTGAGGAATTAAAATATTATGTAATTTTTATGCATATGATTGAATTACTGAAGTGAATATAGCTCTACTAAGATATTATTATAGTCAATCAACTCCTGTATGATTTATAGCTAATCGCATGATTTCTCCCAATCTGTAAAGTTTTTTTTTTTTTTTGCGTTTACAGCTAAGCACTTTCAAATGTGTTTTGAAGAGTTTTTTTAAACTAAAGTTTGACTTCTTAACTTGAAATATATTATCTATTTTAACCACTTCAGCCCCGGAAGGATTTACCCCCTTAATGACAGGGACACTTTTTGCGATACGGCACTGAGACGCTTCAACTGACAATTGCACGGTCGTGCAACGTTACCCAAACAAAAATGTCCTTTTTTTCCCCACAAATAGAGCTTTCTTTTGGTGGTATTTGATCACCTCTGAGGCTTTTATTTTTTTGCGCTATAAAGAAAATTTAAAAAAAACAAAACAATAGATTTTTAAATTTTTGCTATAATAAATATCCAGAAAAAACAAATAAATAAAAAAAATTCTTCATTGGTTTGGCCAATATATATTCTACATATTTTTGATAAATAAAATCGCAATAAGCGTATATTGATTGATTTTCACAAAAGTTATAGCATCTACAATATAGGGGATAGATTTTATTTTTTTACTAGTAATGGTGGTGATCAGTGATTTTTAGCAGGACTGCGACATTGCAGCAGACAGATCGGACACTTTTGACACTTTTTTGGGACCAGTGACATTTATACAGCAATCAGTGCTAAAAAATGCTCTGCTTATTGTAAAAATTACACTGGCAGGGAAGGGGTTAACACTAGGGGGTGATCAAGGGGTTAAATGTGTTCCCTGCGAGGTGTTTCTAACTGTGGGAGGAGTGGACTGACTGGGAGTACAGAGAGATCGCTGTTCCTAATCACTAGGAAGAGGCGATCACTCTCTACTCCCCTGACAGAACGAGTATCTGTTTGTTTACATTGAAAGATCCCCGTTCTGGCTCTCTGTAGAGCAATCGTGGGTAGTCAGTGGACATCGTGGTCACTGGCCATGCGAATCGGCTCTTGTGCAGCACCGCGGGTGTGTGGCGCGCCTCCGGCACCGTGCGCCCGCCCACTGTATCTATTGCACAAAGCGGCATACAGTTATGGCGATTCATGCTATAGAGCCAACCTGCCACCGTATAACTACGGTGGCTGGTCAGCAAGTGGTTAAATATTTGAAAAATAAAAACATTTCTGTTATTAATCTAGGGCTATGTATACAGTATATCCCTATATAGTATATATAGCTTAAAGTGCAAAAACATTTTAGACTGAGCACGTCAAACTGAGAGAACTGCGTGAGGGGTGCCCTTATCTGGTCCAGCATTGCTATGCCCTTGTACACAAAGTCAGGTCCAGTAAAACATGGTTCAGTGTGGAGGAACTAAAGTGGTCTACAGAGAGCACTAAATGTAACTTTATTCAACACTTTTGAGATTAACTGGAATGCTAATTGCAAGCTAGGACTTTTTCCATCACTAGTACCTGACAACATAATTTTTTGGTTGGCTAAATCAGCACAAGTTTCCACAGGCACATTCCATAATCTGGAGGAAAGTATTGCCAAAATACAATGCTGTTTTAGCTGCAAAAGGAGGGGGGGTGATCTATATAAGTATCCATGATTTAAGAATGGGGTGTCAAAATAAAAATAAAAACCAGAGCTCATCTATAGCTGGTTATTACTTTTGGTAGAGTAGAGAAGGCTTGGATCCTCTGTCAGGTTTGGTTCGCTGTCAGTGACCCTGTTGTGGAAATGTTATATCATTTCCTATTTAAGAGTCATGGGTCAGAACAGAAAGCAATGTGTAATCCCTGACTATTTTATTTCTGCCTGCAGTTTAACTTCAGGTGCAGTAGCCCGAAGCCATCAATCCATTTTGATTTGATCTAAGGCTGGCCATAGACGGTGCAAATTTCTTTCCTGCAACTACAGACAGTGCTGACAGGGGAATCCCCCCTGAAGAGACATTGTCTTCTCCTATCCCAGCCTATGCTTCTGATAATTGCAACCAAAATCCGGCAGACTGGTTAGCCATTAGGTTCAGCAGATCAGTATATATTTTCAATGGATGGGTGAAGTGTGGATAATGCTGTGCCACTGTAAAAATATAACTAAAAATTAAAACTAACATACCATGTCTTAAAAAATCAATTATGTTGCATCTACCTAGAGGATACTATAAAGTAAACCAAAATCACAATTGTGACTTTAAATTAAACTTATTTTTTGTTTAATACACAACGTTTATCCCTTAATGACTTTTAGCACACTGAACAAAAGCCAACCAAAGATTGTTCATTTTTAAATTGCTCTTACTGGCTGACTACCAACCAGCTTATGGCACTGCAGAACTGGCCTTGTGAACTATATAAATGAGAAGCAAGTGAAAACAGCAATAGATTTACCCAGCCAACAGGTCAAATAGTTTTATTATAAGGAATACTACAATTCACTGCTTTGTGATTCAAACATTAGTTTGGTGACCTTTTTATGGGTGAAGTGATATATGATTTATAATAGAATTTGAAAGATGCCAGCACTTCAACATGAAGCAAATCATCTTCTTTAGTTATGCTTTGAACACACATATTAAGAAACCTCAATATTTTGAGGACACAAGTTCCCCCCAATTTAAAGTCACATAAAGCATATCCGTAGTAGCTTCCACTAACCCACCACTGGCCACTCCAATTTTACAAAACGTTGGCAGGCTTGCCCCCCCCCCCCCATTCTCCATCTCTCACATATTCAGTTGTTTAGTGCTGCAGCCTATTATAGTTATGGGTCAGTAGGAATGTATGTGGGTGGAGGGTGCAGGCAAGTGTAAACAGAAACAGGTACTGAAGCTTCACCCAATCAAAATGGTCTGGCTTCTGGGAGAAGTATAATTTACAGCTACTGCAGGAATGTGACAGTACCTCTAGATGCCTACAATTTATACCAGTTTATTTTTGTAAATTCAAAATGTAATTCAGCTTTGGTTAAAAATGGCTTACCCTGGTCAGTTTAATACAAACTAGTACAAGCAAACTTCATTGCCTTGTTCAACCTACTGCCTATTTGTAGTTTATACTTAGATTCATAGTTACATAGTTACATAGTAGGTGAGGTTGAAAAAAGAGTCCATCAAGTCCAACCTGTGTGTGTGCTTTTATGTCAGTATTGCATTGTACATCCCTGTATGTTGTGGTCATTTAGGTGCCTATCTAATCGTTTTTTTTAATTATTGATGCTCCCCACTGAAACCACTGCCTGTGGAAGAGAATTCTGCATCCTTACCGGTCTTACAGTAAAAAACCCTCTATGCAGTTTAAGGTTAAACCGCTTCTCTTCTAATTTTAGTGAATGGCCACGTGTCTTTTTAAATCCCCTTTTGCGAAAAAGTTTTATCCCTATTGTGGGTCAACCAGTACGGTATTTGTACATTGAAATCATATCCCCTCTCAAGCATGTCTTCTCCAGAGAGAATACGTTTTGTGCTCGAAACCTTTCCTCATAACTAAGGTCCTCCATCCCTTTATTAGCTGTGTTGCCCTTCTCTGGACTCTCTCCAGTTTGAGCACATCCTTCCTGAGAACTGGTGCCCAGAACAGGGTGGCATACTCCAGGTGCAGTCGGACCAGGTCCCTTTCCATCCTAGATTCCCCAAGAGGTTCTCCCCATATTTTTGCCACCCAAATGCATTATTTTTAATTTTTCGACTTTAACCTCATTTGCCATGTAGTTGCCCATCACATTAATTTGTTCAGATCTTCTTGCAAGGTTTTCACATCCTGCAGAGAAATTATTGCCCTGCTTAGCTTAGTATCGTCAGCAAATGCTAAGATTGAAAAATAAGGAAAACCCTGCGCTATGGCTAAATTAAACAATATATGAGCTGCTCCCCTCGAAGTTAAGGTGCTAACTTTGTGAAATGTGGGTTGTATAATGTAAGAGGGTGCTTAAACAAAATAAAAAATGTGTACACAATATTTAAATAATGTGAAAAATAAAGTGCAAAAAATACTTAATGATACATATATAAGTTACCAGTGATATATATGTATTATTAAATATTTTTTGCACTTTATTTTTAACGTTATTTAAATATTGTGTACACATTTTTTATTTTGTTTAAGCGCCCTCTTATATTATACAACCCACAAATGCTAAGATTGAGCTGTTTATCCCATCCTCCAGGTTGTTTATGAAAAAAAATTAATAGGATTGGTCCCAGAACAGAACCCTGGGGGACCCCGCTTTCCACACCGGATCATCCGAGTACTCCCCATTTATCACTACCCTATGAACTCGCCTCTGCAGACAGTTTTTAATCCATGTACTCACCCTATGGTCCATGCTGACAGACAGACCTTAATTTTTACAGAAAACGTTTATGGGGAACTTTATCAAATGCCTTTGCAAAATCCAGATACACCACGTCTACACGTCAATTCCTTAGTCATTCTACAACATCTACAGTAACCATCACCTTCTGAATGTTGCATAGAAGGTCATCCTGTTCTAGTCACATGATCAGTACATTATACTAATGGAATGCTTGCTGAGAATGGTTCCGAGCCTACCACATGGTCATGATATTTCATTTCCTGGAATTTCCTTGTATACCAACAAAACGCCACCATGCAATATTACATTACAATATTACAGTTTTAGAAAATCATAGCTGGCTGCAGATTAAACTTTAATAAAAATGCTTACTAAAACCAAGTTATAAAGAGTTGTGTAGCAATTATGTATGCAAACTGATATAACGGATACTGAAATATGCTGCAGCAAGTATGCAGTAAGTGCACCTCTAGATGCCTGCACATCTGTCCCCAGCTTTTAATTTTCTAAATGTGACAGGCTCTTTTTAGCACTTTTACTGGTGGCTGAAGGTAAAGCGTTAAGAAAAGTATTCCACTAATTTGTTGATAGTAAAATATAATTGATATTCCAGAGTGGTATCTTATCCCTTAGAAGATAATTGTTATAAATATTTCGAAAACGCGTTGCAGTCCCTAAGCTGAGTGGGCCAACCAGTAATCCAATAACTACAAGCCAAATCATCAGCTGTGGTGGATACCATTTGGATCACACTTCTTGATGTTGTAACCCAATTTTATACAATATTTTATACTATGTAATATGTGATGTAATATATGTGGTTCAAACCTGTAAAATCGAAAAAATAAATGTTATTATTTTAATCTTACTTTTTGGTTAGAAGTTGCCTTCAAAGTCCTACAATGAGCAATTGTAGCTTTAGAGATATAATTAATAAGGAGGGTGGCAACCACACCCAGAGTCACACAATAATTGTAACCCACCTAAATTGTTGAATTTAACCTTAATTAAGTTAGATAATGTTGTGGGAAAAGGCCAAGGATAAAATCTTTTAGAATTCCATCTTCCCACAATATTAAGCTTATTCAAAATCAAACTAATATTTTAAAATGTAATTGTAGCTTTGTCCCTAAATTTAAATGTAATCTGGAACCTTCACTTCATGACAAGCTGGTCAAAGCTGATTTTGAAACATTTTAATGTCCTGGGTAGGGATGAGCCGAACACCCCCGGGTTCGGTTCGCACCAGAACCTTCGAACGGACCGAAAGTTCGCGCAAATTTTCGAACCCTATACGTTATAATGGACGCGAACGTTCGAAATCAAAAGTGCTAATTACAACGGCCAATATGCATGTTAATGTCATAAAACAGGTTTGGGGACCCGGGTCCTGCCCCAGGGGACATATATCAATGCAAAAAGAACTTTTAAAAACTAACGTTTTTTCGGGAGCAGTCATTTTAATGATGCATAAAGTGAAAAAAAAAAAGTGAAATTTTCCTTTAAATATGGTACCTGGGGGGTGTCTAAAGTATGCCTGTGAAGTGGCATGTGTTTCCCGTGTTTAGAACTGTCCTTGCAGAAAATGACATTTGTAAAGGAAAAAAAGAAGCCATTTAAAACCACTTGCGGCTTTAGGTTTGTTCTTAAGTAGAATCTGAACAGGTACATTATGAAGTGTAGCTCCATCCCCAAAAAATCTATTTTTAAGCTTTTTGGAGAACATAGGGAGGGGTTATCACCCCTGTAACATTTGCTGTCTTTGCACATCTGTTCAGAACATGTCCCCTCACTTTCCGTCCCAATGACAAATGTTTTTGGAAAAAGTGGGGTTTTAATTGAAACAAGGATTGGTGATAAAGTATCAGTAGAGAGGAGATACCTTTTTCCCAAATTAAATCTAACAGGATAGAATTTCCCTTCCTAGGGGTAGATTTCCTCTCACTTCCTGTTTTATCTTTCCATTTGCAAGTAGGAGTCGTTTGTAAGTTGGATGTTTGAAAGTAGGGGCCTGGCGTATATACTCTGCAGAAATTTGCCCTATTAGATGTTGGTGTAGCCACAAGACTGGTGGGCACAGGAATGGGCCCTGCTGTGAGTTAATAGATCAAGATTTGTAATTGCATGCACCTGTTGAACAGGGCAGAAAAATTGGGGGTGGTGGTGGTGGTGGACGGTGTTGCCACAAGACTGTAAGCTCTCACAGTTACTCTTGGTGGGCGCAGGAATGGGCCCTGCTGTGAGTTATTAGATCAAGATTTGTAATTGCAAGCACCTGATGAACAGGGCAGAAAAATTGGGCCTTTGGCGGTGGTGGTGGACGGTGTTGCCACAAGACTGTAAGCTCTCACAGTTACTCTTGGTGGGCGCAGGAATGGGCCCTGCTGTGAGTTATTAGATCAAGATTTGTAATTGCAAGCACCTGATGAACAGGGCAGAAAAATTGGGCCTTTGGCGGTGGTGGTGGACGGTGTTGCCACAAGACTGTAGGCCCTCATAGTTACTCTTGGTGGGCGCAGGAATGGGCCCTGCTGTGAACTATTAGATCAAGATTTGTAATTACCCGCCCCTGTTAAACAGGGGCTGAAAAATTGTGCCTTAGGCACTGGTGCTGGTGCCACAACACTGCAACCCCTCACAGATACTGTACTTGGAGCACAGCAGTCACACGTGTGGCGAAGCATTTTTTTTTAAAATTGTAAGTACACGCCCCTGTTAAACAGGGGCTGAAAAATTGTGCCTTAGGCACTGGTGCTGGTGCCACAACACTGCAACCCCTCACAGATACTGTACTTGGAGCACAGCAGTCACACGTGTTGCGAAGCATTTTTTTATAAAAATTGTATGTACACGCCCCTGTTAAACAGGGGCTGAAAAATTGTGCCTTAGGCACTGGTGCTGGTGCCACAACACTGCAACCCCTCACAGATACTGTACTTGGAGCACAGCAGTCACACGTGTTGCGAAGCATTTTTTTATAAAAATTGTATGTACACGCCCCTGTTAAACAGGGGCTGAAAAATTGTGCCTTAGGCACTGGTGCTGGTGCCACAACACTGCAACCCCTCACAGATACTGTACTTGGAGCACAGCAGTCACACGTGTTGCGAAGCATTTTTTAAAAAAATTGTAAGTACACGCCCCTGTTAAACAGGGGCTGAAAAATTGTGCCTTAGGCACTGGTGTGGTGGCATGGATCATTGAGGAGGAGGAAGAGGATAGTCAGTGAACATAAGAGGACAGTCACTCAGCATCAGCATAGGCAGTCTTGAAGGGATGTGACATTATAAATTATTCGGTTATATCCGCCTCAGGTGCCTGGTAGCTGGTGGTGATCCAAGACTGATTCATTTTGATGAAGGTCAGTCGATCAACCGAGGCGGTGGACAGGCGCACCCTATGATCGGTGACAAATCCTCCAGCAGCACTGAATGTGCGTTCGGAAAGAACGCTGGAGGCAGGACAGGCCAGTAGCTCAATTGCATACTGTGCAAGCTCTGGCCAGTGATCCATCCTCAGGACCCAGTAAGCCAGAGGATTTTCGGTGGGAAAGGTGTCCAAGTCTGACCTTGCCCCAAGGTATTCCTGCACCATGTATATCAGACGCTGGCGATGGTTGCTGGAACCGATCATACCTTGGGGCTGCGGACTAAAAAATTGTCTGAACGCATCGGTCAGACGTCCACCTTCCCCACCGCTCCTTCTGCTACTGACCGAAGCCTCAGCAACTCGTCGCCCAGGACCAGGAGTTTGTAACCTCCCAGTTTCTGGGAACGCGTTGCACAGACCTTTCTGCAAGGCCTCCCTGAGATGTCTCATCCTCTGCTCCCTCTGCGACGGCAAGATAAGGTCCGCAACCTTACCCTTGTACCGCGGATCAAGGAGAGTGGCCAGCCAGTAATGGTCCCTCTCCTTGATCCGAAGAACACGAGGATCCTTCCGCAGGCTTTGCAGGATCAGGGAGGCCATGCAGCGTAGGTTAGCTGAGGCATTCGGTCCGGAGTCTTCTGGGTCACTGAGGATGACATGATCGCCAGCCACCTCCTCCCAGCCACGTACAAGTCCACTGGTTTGTTGGGACTGTACATCATCCCTAAAAGACTGCTGCTGCTGATGCTGAGTGCCAGGCTCCACCTCCATGCTCACACAATCCTCCTCCTCCTCCTCATCCTCTTCCTGTGTGATGGGTGGGACAGAAGGAACACTGTCCGGATAAAGGGGGCCTTGAGAGGCAAGGAAGTCCTCCTCTTCCTGCCTCTGTTCTGCCTCAAGTGCCCTGTCCATTATCCCACGCAGCGTATGCTCCAACAGGTGGACAAGAGGGACAGTGTCACTGATGCATGCACTGTCACTGCTCACCATCCTTGTGGCCTCCTCAAATGGTGAGAGGACAGTGCATGCATCCCTGATCATGCTCCACTGACGTGGGGAAAAAAAACCAAGCTCCCCTGACCCTGTCCTGGTGCCGTAGTCGCAAAGGTACTCATTGATGGCCCTCTGCTGCGTGTGCAGTCGCTGCAGCATGGCCAACGTTGAGTTCCACCTGGTGGGCATGTCACATATTAGGCGGTTCTTGGGCAGGTTCAGCTCCTTTTGCAGCTCAGTCAGCCGAGCACTGGCATTATAAGATCGGCGGAAATGCACACAGACTTTCCTGGCCTGCCTCAGGACATCCTGTAAGCCTGGGAACCTGCCCAAGAACCGCTGCACCACCAGGTTGAGGACGTGAGCCATGCAGGGCACATGGGTGAGCTGCCCATGTCGCAGGGCGGAGAGGAGGTTGGTGCCATTGTCAGAAACGACCATTCCTGGCTTAAGCTGACGTGGCGTCAACCACCTCTCGGCCTGCCCCTGCAGAGCTGCCAGAACCTCTGGCCCAGTGTGGCTCCTGTCCCCCAAACACACCAGCGCAAGCACGGCATGGCATCTTTTTGCCTGCGTACTTGCGTAGCCCCTTGTACGCCTACGGAGCACCGCTGGTTCCAAGGACAGAGCACTGGAGGAAGAAGAAGAGGAGGGGGAGGAGGAGAGAGGTGTGTCACAACCAGTAGCAGTAGTAGCGTTTTGGAGGCGTGGTGGCGGAACAACCTCCAACACTACTGCACCTTGTCCTGCATCCCTCCCAGCTGCCAATAGAGTGACCCAATGGGCCGTGAAAGAAAGGTACCGTCCCTGTCCATGCCTGCTGGACCATGAGTCAGCGGTAATATGCACCTTACCGCTGACCGCTCTGTCCAGCGAGGCATGGACATTGCCTTCCACATGCCGGTAGAGAGACGGAATCGCCTTCCGTGAGAAAAAGTGGCGTTTGGGAACCTGCCACTGAGGAACCGCACATTGAACAAACTCACGGAAGGGGGCCGAGTCTACCAACTGAAAAGGCAGCAGCTGAAGTGCTAGCAATTTAGCCAAGCTAGCATTCAACCGCTGGGCATGTGGATGGCTGGGAGTGTACTTCTTTCTACGGTCCAGCAGCTGGGGCAGGGAAATTTGCCTGCTGCAATCGGACGTCGGTGTACTGCAAGTACTTGGTTGTGACACACCTAATTCTACACCTTCAGTCCTCTCAGAGCAGCTTTCAGAGAGCACTGAAGGTGTAGTGGGGATGGAGATCCCAGCTGATGAGGAGCAAGGAGAGGTCCGCTTAGTTCTTTGGTGTGGGTCTTTTATGTGTGCCTGCCAACGAGCTGCATGGCAGGTCGACATATGTCTGGTCATGCTTGTGGTGCCCAAGCGGCTGATGTTTTGGCCACGCGAGATACGCTTGAGACAAATATTGCAAATAGCAGTGGTGCGATCTGATGCACTCGTCTCAAAAAAGGCCCACACCAAAGAACTTTTCTGATAACGTGCAGAGGCAGCGCCCTGCACAGGCGGAGCTCTGCGGTGTTGCACAGTTGCTGTGCTGGCCTCTACCTGGCCTCCAGGGGGCATCCTGCCTCGTTGGACATGTGACGCCGCATCCTCCTCCTCCTCGTCCTCCTCCTCATCCTCTCTCCCTTCAGGCACCCACGTGGAGTCAGTGACCTCATCATCCCCTCCCTCTTCACCACTAGAGCAAACCTGGCAGTAAGCTGCAGCTGGTGGAACAGTACTGTCAGATTCCTCAAGCTGGGTATCATCATCCGAGCCTTCGAATCGTTGGGCATCCTCCTGGAGCATGTACCCAACACTGTGCTCAAAGAGTTCGGGGGACTCCTCAGGAGGACATGGTGGGTCTAGGGAAGGGGTGGCTGATGATGCCATTGAGTACGCGTTGGCAGCTGCTCTGCCAGTACCCTGAGCCTGGGTGAGAGAGGATGAGGTGGATGAGGAGGGCTTGGTCATCCATTCTACCAAGCCTTCAGCATGATGCGGCTCCACATGTCCAGCTGCCGAAAACAAAGACGCGCGTGTCCCATGGCCACGTGCTGATGACGATGCACGACCACGTCCACGGCCACGGCCACGTCCACTAGAAACAGAGCCTGCCTGCCCTGTGTTCTTGGCTCTGCACGCTCTGCCTCCCCTTGGCGGTCTTCCAGCCATTGTAGTCGGTAGTCCTGAGGGTGCTGCTGAGAAGAATATATAGGAGCTCTGTGTGATGCCACTAACACACTAGAAGTCCTATGGGTGCTTCTGCAAAGAAAATATAGGAGCTCTGTGTGATGCCACTAACACACTAGAAGTCCTATGGGTGCTTCTGCAAAGAAATATAGGAGCTCTGTGTGATGCCACTAACACACTAGAAGTCCTATGGGTGCTTCTGCAAAGAAAATATAGGAGCTCTGTGTGATGCCACTAACACACTAGAAGTCCTATGGGTGCTTCTGCAAAGAAAATATAGGAGCTCTGTGTGATGCCACTAACACACTAGAAGTCCTATGGGTGCTTCTGCAAAGAAAATATAGGAGCTCTGTGTGATGCCACTAACACACTAGAAGTCCTGTGGGTGCTGCTGAGAAGAATATATAGGAGCTCTGTGTGATGCCACTAACACACTAGAAGTCCTATGGGTGCTTCTGCAAAGAAAATATAGGAGCTCTGTGTGATGCCACTAACACACTAGAAGTCCTATGGGTGCTTCTGCAAAGAAAATATAGGAGCTCTGTGTGATGCCACTAACACACTAGAAGTCCTGTGGGTGCTGCTGAGAAGAATATATAGGAGCTCTGTGTGATGCCACTAACACACTAGAAGTCATATGGGTGCTTCTGCAAAGAAAATATAGGAGCTCTGTGTGATGCCACTAACACACTAGAAGTCCTATGGGTGCTTCTGCAAAGAAAATAGAGGATCTCTGTGTGATGGGACTAACACACTTCAAGTCCTATAGGTGCTTCTGGGAACAAAATATAGCTCTGTGTGATGGGACTAACACACTTCAAGTCCTATGGGTGCTTCTGGGAAGAAAATATAGCTCTGTGTGATGGGACTAACACACTTCAAGTCCTATAGGTGCTTCTGGGAACAAAATATATGATCTCTGTGTGATGGGACTAACACACTTCAAGTCCTATAGGTGCTTCTGGGAACAAAATATATGATCTCTGTGTGATGGGACTAACACACTTCAAGTCCTATAGGTGCTTCTGGGAACAAAATATAGCTCTGTGTGATGGGACTAACACACTTCAAGTCCTATAGTTGCTTCTGGGAAGAAAATATAGGTCTGTGTGATGGGACTAACACACTTCAAGTCCTATAGGTGCTTCTGGGAACAAAATATAGCTCTGTGTGATGGGACTAACACACTTCAAGTCCTATAGGTGCTTCTGGGAACAAAATATAGGATCTCTGTGTGATGGGACTAACACACTTCAAGTCCTATAGGTGCCTCTGGGAACAAAATATATGATCTCTGTGTGATGGGACTAACACACTTCAAGTCCTATAGGTGCTTCTGGGAAGAAAATATAGGTCTGTGTGATGGGACTAACACACTCCAAGTCCTATAGGTGCCTCTGGGAACAAAATATATGATCTCTGTGTGATGGGACTAACACACTTCAAGTCCTATGGGTGCTTCTTGGAAGAAAATATAGGTCTGTGTGATGGAACTAACACACTTCAAGTCCTATAGGTGCTTCTGGGAACAAAATATAGGATCTCTGTGTGATGGGACTAACACACTTCAAGTCCTATGGGTGCTTCTGGGAAGAAAATATAGGTCTGTGTGATGGGACTAACACACTTCAAGTCCTATAGGTGCTTCTGGGAAGAAAATATAGCTCTGTGTGATGGGACTAACACACTTCAAGTCCTATGGGTGCTTCTTGGAAGAAAATATAGGTCTGTGTGATGGGACTAACACACTTCAAGTCCTATAGGTGCTTCTGGGAACAAAATATAGGATATCTGTGTGATGGGACTAACACACTTCAAGTCCTATGGGTGCTTCTGGGAAGAAAATATAGGTCTGTGTGATGGGACTAACACACTACAAGTCCTATAGGTGCTTCTGGGAAGAAAATATAGGTCTGTGTGATGGGACTAACACACTTCAAGTCCTATAGGTGCTTCTGGGAACAAAATATATGATCTCTGTGTGATGGGACTAACACACTTCAAGTCCTATGGGTGCTTCTGGGAAGAAAATATAGGTCTGTGTGATGGGACTAACACACTTCAAGTCCTATAGGTGCTTCTGGGAACAAAATATATGATCTCTGTGTGATGGGACTAACACACTTCAAGTCCTATAGGTGCTTCTGGGAAGAAAATGTAGGTCTGTGTGATGGGACTAACACACTTCAAGTCCTATAGGTGCTTCTGGGAACAAAATATAAGATCTCTGTGTGATGGGACTAACACACTTCAAGTCCTATAGGTGCTTCTGGGAAGAAAATATAGGTCTGTGTGATGGGACTAACACACTTCAAGTCCTATAGGTGCCTCTGGGAACAAAATATATGATCTCTGTGTGATGGGACTAACACACTACAAGTCCTATAGGTGCTTCTGGGAAGAAAATGTAGGTCTGTGTGATGGGACTAACACACTTCAAGTCCTATAGGTGCCTCTGGGAACAAAATATATGATCTCTGTGTGATGGGACTAACACACTTCAAGTCCTATAGGTGCTTCTGGGAAGAAAATATAGGTCTGTGTGATGGGACTAACACACTTCAAGTCCTATAGGTGCTTCTGGGAACAAAATATATGATCTCTGTGTGATGGGACTAACACACTTCAAGTCCTATAGGTGCTTCTGGGAAGAAAATGTAGGTCTGTGTGATGGGACTAACACACTTCAAGTCCTATAGGTGCTTCTGGGAACAAAATATAAGATCTCTGTGTGATGGGACTAACACACTTCAAGTCCTATAGGTGCTTCTGGGAAGAAAATATAGGTCTGTGTGATGGGACTAACACACTTCAAGTCCTATAGGTACCTCTGGGAACAAAATATATGATCTCTGTGTGATGGGACTAACACACTACAAGTCCTATAGGTGCTTCTGGGAAGAAAATGTAGGTCTGTGTGATGGGACTAACACACTTCAAGTCCTATAGGTGCCTCTGGGAACAAAATATATGATCTCTGTGTGATGGGACTAACACACTTCAAGTCCTATAGGTGCTTCTGGGAAGAAAATATAGGTCTGTGTGATGGGACTAACACACTTCAAGTCCTATAGGTGCCTCTGGGAACAAAATATATGATCTCTGTGTGATGGGACTAACACACTTCAAGTCCTATAGGTGCTTCTGGGAAGAAAATATAGGTCTGTGTGATGGGACTAACACACTTCAAGTCCTATAGGTGCCTCTGGGAACAAAATATATGATCTCTGTGTGATGGGACTAACACACTTCAAGTCCTATAGGTGCTTCTGGGAAGAAAATATAGGTCTGTGTGATGGGACTAACACACTTCAAGTCCTATAGGTGCTTCTGGGAACAAAATATATGATCTCTGTGTGATGGGACTAACACACTACAAGTGCTATAGGTGCTTCTGGGAAGAAAATATAGCTCTGTGTGATGGGACTAACACACTTCAAGTCCTATAGGTGCTTCTGGGAACAAAATATAGGAGCTCTGTTTGCTGCCAGTGCCTGCCTGCCACGAACACACTACAAGTCCTATAGGTGCTTCTGGGAACAAAATATAGGAGCTCTGCCTGCCTGCCACGAACACACTACAAGTCCTATAGGTGCTTCTGGGAACAAAATATAGGAGCTCTGCCTGCCTGCCACGAACACACTACAAGTCCTATAGGTGCTTCTGGGAACAAAATATAGGAGCTCTGCCTGCCTGCCACGAACACACTACAAGTCCTATAGGTGCTTCTGGGAACAAAATATAGGAGCTCTGTTTGCTGCCAGTGCCTGCCTGCCACGAACACACTACAAGCCCCTCTTTCTAAATCAATCTTTCTAAATGAATCTATCTAACTCAATCTCTCTAAGTAAATCTCTCTAACTAAATCTAGCAGAGTGACACAGAACGATCCTGCTCTATCTACGCCGGAACAGCATGTGACCGGCGCAGACGGCGTGGCGGCCTTTTATAAGAGGGGGCGTGTACTAAAGCCCCTGAGCTGTAATTGGCTACAGGCGTCCTGCCTGTAGCCAATTATGGCTCTTCGAGTTTCCGGCGCTGTGCTTGGCCAATCATCAGCCAGCAATGCACTGCGCCGGCCGCGCCGGCCGCAATGCATTGCGGGGCCGCTCGCATCACACGAACATGATGCGAGCGGCCAAAATAGTTCTGGGCTCGCCGAGCGAGCGAACACCCGGTGCTCGATGCGAACATGGGTTCGCATCGAGCACCGGGCCCATCCCTAGTCCTGGGAGGGGATACCATTTATCAACCCTGGAAATTAACATTACTTAAAATTATTATTATTTTTTTTTTTTTTACCTGCAATTCTGAATCTATTGTGTACTCTTTGAAATGTCATTGTGGTTTACTATACAGTGTCTTGAAAAAGTATTCATACCCCTTGACATTTTCCACATTATGTCATGTTACAACAAAAATGTAAATGTATTTTATTGGGATTTTATGTGATAGACCAACACAAAGTGGCACATAATTGTGAAGTGGAAGGAAAATAAAAAATGTTTTTCAAATTTTTAAACAAATAAATATGGGAAAAGTCTGGTGTGCATTTGTATTCAGCCCAACTGAGTCAATACTTTGTAGAACCACCTTTTGCTGCAATTACAGCTGCAAGTCTTTTTGGGTATGTCTCTACCAGCTTGGCACATCTAGAGAGTGATATTTTTGCCCATTCTTCTTTGCCAAATAGCTCAAGCTCTGTCAGATTTGATGGAGAGCATCTGTGAACAGCAATTTCCAAGTCTTGCCACAGATTCTCAATTGGATTTAGGTCTGGACTTTGACTGGGCCATACTAACACATGAATATGCTTTGATTTAACCATTCCATTGTAGCTCTGACTGTATGTTTAGGGTCATTGTCCTGCTGGAAGGTGAACCTCCACCCCAGTCTTTTGCAGACTCTAACAGGTTGTCTTCTAAGATTGCCCTGTATTTGGCCTCATCCATCTTCCTATCAACTCTGACCAAAGCACCTTCTTCCACATGTTTTCTGTGTCCCCCACGTGTCTTCTCACAAACTGAAAACGGGACTTTTTATGGCTTCCTTTCAACAATTCTTCTTGCCACTCTTTCACAAAGGCCAGATTTGTGGACTGCACGACTAATAGTTTTCTTGTGCACAGATTCTCCCATCTGAGCTGTGGATCTCTGCAGCTCCTCCAGAGTTACCATGGGCCTCTTGGCTGCTTCTCTGATTAAAGCTCTCCTTGCCTGGCCTGTCAGTTTAGGTGGCTGGTCATGTTTTGGTAGGTTTGCAGTTGTGCCATACTCTTTCCATTTTCGGATGATGGATTGAACAGTGATCCATGAGATGTTCAAAGCTTGGGATATTTTTTTATAATCTAACCCTGCTTTAAACTTCTCCACAACTTTATCCCTGACATATCTAGTGTGTCCCTTGGCCTTCATGATGCTGTTTGTTCACTAAGGTTCTTTAACAAACTTCTGAGGGCTTCACAGAACAGCTGTATTTATACTGAGATTAAATTACACACAGGTGGACTCTATTTACTAATTATGTGATTTTTGAAGGCAATTGGTTCCACTAGATTTTAGTTAGAGGTATCAGAGTAAAGGGGGCTGAATACAAATGCACACCACACTTTTCAGATAGTTATTTGTAAAACGTTTTGAAAACCATTTATCATTTTCCTTGCACTTCACAATTATGTGCCACTTTGTGTTGATTTATCACACATAAAATCCCAATAAAATACATTTACATTTTTGGTTGTAACATGCCAAATGTGTACAATTTCAAGGGGTATAAATACTTTTTCAAGGCACTGTATTTTGGAGTAGCTACACAAATTATCAAATATTTATTCTCATAAATTGGTGACATACACAAATTTGACTGCTCAAGCCATTGTCTGTAATTTTGTGCAGGAGAGCCAATTTCCCAAACTGCAATTTCAAATGATGTTTCCCATTTTAGAAATAGGGGCAAATGGGGAAAATTATTGTTAAAAGATCAATATGATTGGACTCTGGCAGATATGATCTGGCAGTAGGATCTGACACCATTGGTATAATTTAGTTTTTATTGTTGTTTTGTTTTGTCTGTATATATTTTGGTTTTCTGTCTGATATTCTGGGTATTACAGTACTTTATTGGTAAAATATTAATTTTATTCTGTAATATCTTGTGTAATTTTGTGTACAGCATCAAACTGGGAAATTCAATTCCATAGGTGGATTTGATTTTTCATTTAATATCTATTTTTTAAACTAAACTTTATGTGATTATATTAAAAATGAAATTAGTGTCCAGAATGTTCAGAAGAGAAAGGCACATGTCCAGTGACGTAGTACGTAGGGCGAGGCTAATAACGTCAAGCCGCACAACTGGAAGTGTGTGATCTACCATCATATAAGTGTCTGGGGGGCCAGGCCCCTAAAAGGAAAGAGGCTTGTTTTCTGTAATGTACAATTTTGTGGATGTGAGTTTTTAAAATTATTCATTTGATCTTTGGTGAAAGAAATATGGTATGATCAGAAGGCTGGAGATTGATTGAATACCTGGGAGATTTGAGTCTAGAGAAATGTCTGAAGGTATACCTACATGATTTAAAGGGAAAAGTGCTATTTGACCTAATATTATTTTGGGTCAAATACTGGAGGTGAGAGTACATAAATTTGTCGGTGAAGGGAAGAGCACTGTAATTGGTGAAAGTATCACAAGCGGAATATGTGGATTGCACATTAATCGATTGATCATTATTGGTATGTTTATATATTACTTGGAGAACGTAGTACTAATTTCTAGCATGTATTGGTTATATAAGTAAACTATATAACACTAACTGATTGGTAAAAGGACATGTATTTGCAAAGAAGGTCACTATGCACATTGCACATTGAAGGAATTTATAATTTTGATGTTTCTTTGGTACACATGTACATTTTTTAGCACTTAATAACATAATATAAGATAAGTGCTATACTGAGATAACATTATACATTTGAGGTTACCAATAAGTTTGTACAATGTTATTGTGCACAACTCATTTTCTGTGACTCAATATACAAAATAAAGTTATTAGTGCAGCCAGTGCTGTATCTCGGCCTAGGCCAACAAGGCCCAGGCCTAGGGCGACACTTTGTGGGGGGCGGAAAAAGCCTTCACCCCTGCATGAATAAAAGCCCTCCTGACTCCCGCTTCCCGCACATATTCAATTCCCAGTTGTCATCGGCTTGCTGTAGTGCGGCACGTATGGGCTATAAGTAAAGTACTTGGCTGGGTAGGGTGGAGTGACTGGCACCCCCATAGAGCTCCTCTAAGTAAGTCTGGCTGCTCGGCTCTTCGTCCTGTCAGCTCCTGATGAAAGAACAATGGCCGGGGGTGAATATGGCGGTGACTGAAGGGTGTCCCGGGTGACAGTGCAGTGACAGGAAGAGGCATCATCCATGGATGAGTAGAGTTCTGAGCACCACCCCTTCTTCTGGGCAGGACTAGTTGGAGATGAAGGAGAGGAGCTTCACTGACCTGGAGGTGAAGCCTAAGGACAGGTATGAATAATGTGTTCTATGTCACAAATGTATTAAACAAACTTTGCAGTACATTCATTTTCACTGAATATGCACTGTTTAATGCATTTGCATTAATTTCAGCATGGGCAAAGTGCTCCATCAATGCAAACTCATTAAACAGTGCATACTCAGTGAAAATAAAAGTACTGCAAAGTGCTCAGTGCTATAATCCATACGCAATTAAAATACAACTAATAAGCTGTGATGGTGATGAGGCGGCACGCTTAGAGGCCGCACTGATGGCGGCTTATGAGGCTGCACTGGTGGTAACTGATGAGGCCGCACTGGTTGCGACTTATGAGGCCGCACTGGTGACGACTGACGAGGCCGCACTGGTGGCGACTGACGAGGCCGCACTGGTGGCGACTGATGAGGCCGCACTGGTGGCAACTGATAAGGCCGCACTGGTGGCGACTGATAAGGCTGCACTGATGGGCACTGATATGCTTCATGTTAATATTGTTAAAGTTGTTGTTAATATTTATTTTTGGATCCTAATTCTGCATAAAACATTTAACAGGGTAATTTTATGATATAATTTAAGATTGGACTTATGGGCGGGGCAGGGAAGGGTTTGGGTGGGTCAAGTGGTGGCGAGTAACTCTTATAGCCTGGATAGTGACTCAGGACTTGAAATTTTGAGGCCTGCATTGTACATTCACATCAGTCCTTGTCCTCAAGGAGCTTACAAGTAGGCACTTGGTACCCACTTTTAATGTACAGAGAGGAAAAGGTGGAGCCTAAAGAGGAAGGGGTGTGGTTTACAGATGATAGGGTGGGTCTTAAACATAACGGGGTGTGGCCTTAGCAGGAAGGGTGGGTCATATTTAAATTAAGGGGTGCATGAGTTTAGTCAGGCCTAGGGCAGCACAAAACCTAAATACACCACTGAGTGCAGCGCATTATAAATAAAAGAAATTCCATCCATAAATGTAAAAGAACTACAAGTCCCAGAACGAAAGATGAGACCCCTCGTAAGAGACTGTAAGATCCAATCCACTGGTGATTCTAGGTGACAGGCCCTCACAACCAATGCTCTTACCAGAAAAGGTAAACCCCTAATAAACAGAAGGTCAAACACGCTTGTATCCACAATGGGATGATGGTATTCTCCAGCAGGGCAGTGGAACCAGAAGATCCAGGGCAAGTGTAAAGAGGCAATGGGACATGTTCGAAGTGCTCTACGTTGGTTTATTTTAAAAATAATTCATAAAATGGTATATAGTGATGGCGCCACAATCGCACAACATGTAAAACAAAAAAGCCCGTATACAGCTAAAAACGTAAGATCTGAAGATCCAGAGATGGCAGCGGGTGACGTCCACAAGATAGCTCCTCCCTCCTCATATACAGTCTAACATGTAGTTACACATATTAAAGTGAAATTAATTGCAGAACTTTTGTGGAAATATAGATTTATGAATCCCCTAACAAACACGAGAGTAGTTTGGAGACTGGAGTAGGGGAACATGAACATTTAAATTTTTACTTAAGTTTGGGTCCAACTACTAAACTTACAGTAGTCACACTGATGTTTTTTTTCATTTTAAATGTGCTGGTTAGAAAACTCCCATGTATCCACATGCTGTATATAACTGGTATAATATAATTAAAGTGCATTATTTCCTGTAACTGCTGTAAGCTCAAGGAGCTCAGTCAATATGCCTGTAACTGTAGCAGTGAGCTTCTCAGCTTCCACCGATTCAGGTAAGCCATGAACCCGCAGATTATGGCGCTTGCCCCTGTTATCTATATCCTCCATGTGGTGTTGGCGGTTTCAAAGCTGTAAGGTGTGGGCATCTACCTTTTAGGTCGCCCGGCGGAGGATCGTATCATGTTGTGTGGTGACCCTCTCCACCTCATGGTCCCTGTCAGCCAGCGCATGTATATCTGGGCACTGATCGGAGATGGCTGCAGATAGAGTATCCTTGATATCTGCAGCGATCATGTGCAGGTCCTGCAGGCTTAGGTGTTGTTGGAGAGGGACACTGGCCTCTCCTGGCCCTGCTGTGGAGAGTGCGAGCCGCGCTCCAGTCAGTGTAGGGGTTGCTGCCTGTGTTCGTTACGTGGCGGGAAGATGCCATATTGCTCCTATGAGTCCTAAACAGCTCCAGGATAGTCTGGCACAGGCCCCCGTTGTGTTCGCAGGGAGTGAGGGAGCGAGAGGCCGAGGAGCTGTGGGATGCTGTTCCCATGTTCATCCGTGAGTTTAGGGCGGGGTATACCTCCTGAGGAGATCGCTGAAGACCTCTAGCGGTGGGAGCTCTGGCTTTACACGGCCATCTTCTAGCGAGGTCAAACAACGCCCTTCAGTTGCCCTTTAAGTCAGTTTAGAGGTGGGAAAATTGTGTTCTGCAATACTGAGGGGAGACAAAATCAGATATATAACTAAAGGCAAAAATGTAATTTTAGTTTTGGATAAAGTGGAGAGGGATCAGAACACCTGTCAGATTTTTAATGCTGTCTGTGTCCCCATTAAGGAAATTCACCCTTTCCATTTATCCTGGTAACCAATATCATGGAGAATGAAAGTGAAAGAAAATGCCAAGTTTTGGGTTGTCACCAGAACAGGAATAGAGAAGAAACCTTATTGGGGACAACGGTTCTGGCAACCCTTGAGACAGCCAAGGATTCCCTCAACTTGGAGGGATTTCTTTACACTTACTGTTGTGGCTATGGGATTAATGGCAAACAAAAACCTTTTGCCTTTGGTTCTATATGTTTTAGTTTAATCTTAAAATCCCTATCTAGTTAGATATGCAAACAGACTATGTGACAAGTTGGGGGTTTTGTAGCTCATTGGAAGTACAGACAGTTTACTCCACACCAGAAATGTATTTTTAGGGCTTTTTCTGCCCACTTTTTTTTAATCACCTCAATGCAAAAAATGCATTTTCTTTCAGTTTCTGTTATAAAATCTTGCAAATAAGTAATTTTTCTTCATACATTTTGACCAAAATTTATACTGCTACATTTCTATGGTAAAAATAACCAAAATTGTGTATATTATTAATTTTGTGTGAAAGTTAAAGCTACAGCGCCAATCATTGTATATTGATCACACCTGATGTACTAATGGCCTAACCCATTTCTTGAGGCCCTAACAGGCCAAGACAGTAGAGATATCCCCCAAATTACCCCTTTTTGGAAAGTATTGGTATTTAGTAAGAGGCATGGCAAGTTTTTTAAAGTTGTAATTTTTTTCCCGCAATTCTTCAGAAAATTAAGAAATTAAATAAAATGTTTTTTTTTTTCACAAAAATGTCATATTAACAAGTTATTTCTCACACAGGGCATAAGCATACTTGCAACTACACCCCAAAACACATTCTGCTACTCCTCCGAAGTATGGTGATATCACATGTATAAGACATGTAAGTAAAAATCTGTATTTTTGCTAGAAAATTACTCAAAACTCCCAAACATTATACATTTTTGTAGCAGAGGCCCTAGAGTATAAAATGGTGGGTTTTGCAGATTTTAATGTCACAAGATATTTGCGCAGTGGTTTTTCAAACACAATTTTACACACTTACGCATAAATACTCTTTAATGAATTTCAATGCACACAAAGACAATATAATACCCACATTTTTGTTAAAATTAAAAATATGGTGTTGCGCCAGGTAAATAGATACCAAACCCGTCATGCTTTAAAATTGCGCACGCTTGTGAAATGGCGCCAAACTTCGGTATTTACAAATCGGCATCAGCAAAGGTTTCTAAGCCTTTATTGGCTACCAGTTTAAAGTTACACAGGAGGCCTGGTGCTAGAATTATTGCTTTCACTTTCACTTTCACTTTCATGGTGGTACTTCACATGTGTGGTGCAAAGGCTGTTTTCGCATGCGTACCGGACCAACATGTGCCTCTCCCGGCAGAGGCACTTAATTGTTTTTATTTATTTATTGATGGAACACTGGTACACTGACAGATCTTTTTGTGCACTTGTACACTGAGAATTATGTTTGTGCACTTGTCTATTGTGACAGATGTCGACTGTCCACTGGCAGACACTGACAGATGTGGATTTTGCAATGGAACACTATTGCAGATGTTTTTGTGCACTGGTACAGATGTTCATGGGACACTGGTACACTGTGACAGATGTTTTGTGCACTTGGACACTGGTACAGATGTTCATGGGACATTTGGGCAGGGACAGTGGTACTTTGGTGTACTGTGTGGGTATGGCTGCAGTCTGTGTGATCTCTGTGTAACTGAACACTAAATTAATCAGTTACAGAGAGAGCTGTCACAGAGGCTGCAGCATCCCCTGCTCCCCTCCCCACACTGAGCTCTCACTGAGCTCAGTAGGGAGCCTGAACAAAGAGACACATGTCTCTGTTTACGCTGTTTGATGGCTGTGATTGGACAAAGCCATCACATGATCAGGAGGGCCAAACCTAGAAAATGCCAAACATGGCGAGATCCCGAGGCACAGAAAATATAATGAGTATTATAATGGACACATCGGACACTTTTGACACTATTTTGGGACCATTGTCATTTATACAGCATTCGTGCTATAAAAATGCACTGATTACTGTGTAAATGACACTGGCAAGGAAAGTGGTTAAACACTAGGGGGCGATCAAGGGTGTGTCCTAGGAAGTGATTCTAACTGTTGGGGGATTGGCTACCACTGACATGACAGCGATCACTGCTCCCAATGAGCAGTAGATTCCTGTCATGTCACTAGGCAGAATGGGGAAATGTCTTATATATGTTGGGGTCTCCCCGTTCTGCCCACGATCGTGGGAAACCGGCGGACATCGAGTTCGCAGGACCCGCGGGCATGGTCATGCTGTACCCGCAAATTAAAGGGGATGTACAGGTATGTCCATTTGCCCACCACTGCCATTGTGCCGACGTATATCGCGTGCAGAGGTCGGCAAGTGGTTAAACACTGTCACAACTATTTAACTTTAACTAGGAAAATGTTAATTAACGGGCAAATATAAAAACAAGCCTAGTCATAAACACAGAAAAGTAATGCTAACTTTCTGTTATCGGTATTAGCCACATAACTTTGTGGAGCTTCAATATATTCATGTTATTTCAGCAAAATTATTAACCCAAAATAAAACAGTAATTATACTTCAGTTTTTTATAATAGCATTGTGCTGCTGTTCAGCCTTGCTGGCATGGGGTTGTAACATAGCCCTACACTCTTTTATTGTGCTTTCCTCAAGCATATGAATAATTATGTAAATGACACCAAAGTATGTACTATAGCTATTTAAGCATAATAATTCAGAGTCATTCAGTTAGCCCAGAAGAATAACATCTTTACAAGTTGCATGAAATAATAACATATTTTTATTACTTCATGTCAATAATGACCTCCTGAAATGATTACAATTACCATTCTGAATGAGAGGAAAGAGGCCTAGTTCAAAGACCTTCACAGGATCATTACCCATGCTATAAATCATGTTTACATATTATAAAAGGTATGAATTTTAATGAAAAAAAAATCCAACCAGCTAACTACAAGGTTTCAAATACCACCTTAAATGTTATTTAGATTAGCCACTATGATATCCACATGACCAGAAGCCTATAGTGTACATCCTTGGAAACTTTGAATTATGGCATCAGGAGTGCTTCTACATCATAAACATTCTACCAAAATTTACTAGATAAAGGTTACAGTGGCTGCAAGTTTATCCATGCTTGATACTGTGCTAACCATTTTTATGAATTAATTTATATAGTGTTTACAAAGCAATTCCAGGTATCAAACAAAGCAATTGATGTGCTGATAATGTTGTGTTGCAAACACTGCAGCTATGACAAAACAGAATGTTCAGATATTTAACCTTAATCAAGGTCCAAGAGTGCCCCCTTCATCAGGGCTAAGAAAACATACAGACAACTCCATATCAGTCCCATCGTATCAGATTCAATTGTATCAATACAATATCCCCTCCTCTGGGTCATATTAAAACCAAATACAGAATAGCCAATAGAATTGGAAGTTTAAAGGCTATTGGGTATTTGGTTTATTTTATGGAAAAAAGCTGTATCTGGACCTCTTAGCAGCTGTGTGGCAATTCAATTTCAATTGTTATTATATTACACTACAATCCTGGTAGACCCTGGAGATCCTCTGGGGTGAAGAAGCTGCCTGCCCAGGAACCAGATAATTTAAATCAACAAGAATACTTTAAGATAGCAATAACAGTGAAATAACCCTACTGTCAGCCACTATTTTACCACTTTCCTAAACTGAATGACTGTGACACAAACTAAATTTGTTGAATTTTGACTTATAGAGATATCCTATGTGGTCATAATGCAGTATTTGTTATTTAAACACCTCAATCTGGAAAAAAAGGAGCATCACGTGGTCATAATGCAGTATTTGTTATTTAAATACCTCAATCTGGAAAAAAAGGAATTTTGGCCACTAAATGGAGCTTATGACCATATGAGATGGTAAATGCCACATACAGTATCTGTGCATTATTTGTTGTTTGTACGCTTAATAGGGCCCAGAAACAATATTGCACCTTTTGCTTTTTTAGGCTACCTAAACACACTGGCACAGACCCTGACACTAATTAAAACAGCATTTCTGAAATCCTACGCAAAACTCACTAACACTTAAATTGACACTAACACTAACTTACATCAAGCCCTGATCTAACCTTTTATAATTGTATTTATTATTTATTTTTTTATTTTTTTGTTTTTACACAAACCTTTTCTACAGAGTCCTCCTCAAGAAAGCAGAAAATGATACAATGTACAGGAGCAGGCTACATTCACAGTGCTTGCTATGACTGGCTATCCCAGAGATCCCATGGTTGGGAACCAGTCTTCCCAGCTCCTGATTGTTAGTCTGAAACCCAGAGCGGCCAGTGGCAACTCAGTGTTGGTGTAGGGGGTAGTGAGATGGGACATGCTTCCAATTCAAACATATTAAGGCTCCATGCACACAGGGCGCTCAAAAAAAGTCATTCTGGAAGTCAGATTGCTGGCAGGAAAGCGCGGCTTTAAAAACGTGATTTTATCAGCGTTTTGCATTGGCGTCAATGCATGTTTAACCGCGCTAGCTTTTAGCCGCGTTTCTCTGCCTCGATTCAAAATCAGTGGTTCTCCATGGGAGCCTATTGATTTGAATAGAAGTCGCACCAGAAGTCGGATCATGAAAAAATTTGCGTAGGGCTCCCCCCCTCAACTAACAAAAAAATGGCGTGGGGTCCCCCCATAATCCATACCAAACCCTTATCCGAGCATGCAGCCCGGCAGGTCAGGATAAGTGGGGGGATGAGCGAGCACCCCACCACCTCCTGGACCATACCAGGCCACATGCCCTCAACATGGGGGGTGGGTGCTTTGGGGCTGGGGGGCCCTGAGGCCCCCACCCCAAAGCACCTTGTCCCCATGTTGATGAGGACAAGGGCCTCTTCCCGACAACCCTGGCCGGTGGTTGTCAGGGTCTCCGGGCGGGGGCTTATCAGAATCTGGAAGCCCCCTTTAAAAAGTCCTGGCCCCCCATCCTATGTGAATGAGTATGGGGTTACCCATTCACCTAAAAAAAAGTGTTCTTCTTCCGATGTTGACTCAACGCGATCTCCTGGTTTAATGCTGGGTCCGCCGTGTGCAATGACTTATATTGGCATGGGGTGGGGCCACCTGTTGACATCATCTGAGGCCCCACCTCCTTATGACATCATCACCCCATCATGCCCCGGGTGGTGACGTCATAAGGAGGTGGGGCCTCTGGATGACGTCAGCAGATGGCCCCGCCCCCTGCCAATATAAGTCATTGCACACGGCGGACCCAGCATTAAACCAGGAGATTGCGTTGAGTCAACATCAGAAGAAGAACAGAGGGAGAAGACCCAGCAAAAGAGCAGAAGATAGCGGAGAGAGGACAGAGCAGAGAGGAGAAGACCCAGCGAGAGAGCAGAAGATAGTGGAGAGAGAGGACAGCGCAGAGGGGAGAAGAACCGGAGAGGAGAGAACACGTTGCCAGAAGAGGGACAAGAGCCAGAGCCATCAAAAACCTTTGTAGTGTGTTTATTTTTGACAATTTTTTTAGGTGAATGGGTAGGGGTACAATGAACCCCATACTCATTCACATAGGGTGGGGGGATGGGGTTTGGGGGCCCCCTTTTTACAGGGGGCTTCTAGATTCCGATAAGCCCCCGCCCGCAGACCCCGACAACCACCGGCCAGGGTTGTCGGGAAGAGGCCCTTGTCCTCATCAACATGGGGACGAGGTGCTTTGGGGTGGGGGACAAAGGGTCTGGTATCGCTGAGGGGGGAGCCCTACACCAATTTTTTTCATATAAGCCTTTAAAATTAGCACTTTTGATTATTCATGTTCGTGTCCCATAGACTTTAATGATGTGCATGTGTTCTGTTGAATTTTTTGCCTGTTCGGTATGTTCTGGTGTGAACTGAACCGGGGATGTTGAATGCGAGAAATGTCTTATGCCCCATACACACGGTCGGATTTTCCGACGGAAAATGTCCTATCGGACAATGTTGTCGGAAATTCCGACCGTGTGTAGGCTCCATCGGACTTTTTCCGACGGACAAAGTTTTATCTCCTGCTCTCAAATTTTCCGACAACAAAGTCCTATCGGACTTTTTCCGATCGTGTGTAGCGAATTCCGACGGACAAAGTGCCACGCATGCTCAGATCACATTACAAGACCAAAGCTATTGGCTACTAGCCTCTACGTAGTCCCGTCGTAGGCAACAATTGTCACCACGTTCAGAATGATCGGATTTTCTGACAACTTTGTCCGACCGTGTGTATGCAACACCAGTGTCGGACAAAATCCGTCCGAAAAAATCCGATGGATTTTGTGGTCGGATTTTCCGACCGTGTGTACGGGGCATTAGTCTAGTTACATCAGGATTTCTACATTAGAGAGAACATAACGCCCCTTCATCATAAGAAAGAATTACAAAATCACCATTCATATACTGAAAGAAAAGGCGGGAGTGGGCTGATGCCCTACAACAATAAAGTGGCGGCTGGTGTTTTTTTTTGGGGGAGCAGCAAACAACCACCCACCCCCCCGAGCAGCACCCACTCCCCGCTGTTTGCTGGTCGGTCTGGCACTTACCCCATCGGTGTTGGTGGGTGGCAGGCAGCAGGCAGCATAGTGCAGTGGCTCAGTGTCCTCTCCTCCCTGGCGGCTTCCAGCTCCTCCCCTCCTCCTCCTAGGCGTCCAATAGGATTACCTGTCCTTTCAGCCAATAGGGTGACCAGTGTCAAAACTGGCTTCCTAATTGGCCGGGAGGAGGATCAGTGTTACAAGAGCAAATATTCATTCGCTGTTGTAACACACCTGGGTGGGATCGGAGCACACTCTCTGCGACCCGACTGAATATTGAAGCCTAATACAGCTTCTGGCTGTAATCGATGCATTAAAAAAACATCCCCCGTATTGAAATCAATGCGCCGTGTCCTGAAAGAAGACTGGAAGCAGGGATGGGGGGCGGTGATGGACAGGGGGGGGCGGCGCCCATGTGCCCTTAATGGACGAGCTGCCCCTGCAACAATACTTGGATTGAAAAATTTATGCATTAACATGTAAACTGCTCTGAATGTACTGCACTATATACATTACCTATTTGAAAATTCACAGCTTTAAAAAATTCCAAGAATAAAAGTGATCTTTCATAACATAACATTCCACCTTTAAAGCCTCACATTTGGTATTTTATTTATTTTGAAAATAATTTGGAAATGGAAAAAAAATCGGGCTGTTTATGACCTTTTAAGGAGGTTCTCCTGACCATGTGACACCCATACAAGAAAATAGCAGAGCAGTTGTCACTGGGGCATTAAAGCATAGACAACAATAAAACATTTCAACACAATGGTTGTATTATATGGCCGCTTTGCTACAACAGATGGTGGGAGGTATGACCTGACCATGTGATTCTAGTACACCAAAATTTCTACAACAAGAATTCTTTTCTATCATACAAAAGCCTAAGATATTCCCTTGGGGTTAGAGCATTTGCTGTTTAGCAAATCCAATAAGTTGTTTCCAGCATATGTGCTTTTAAAAAAGATATTGAGTAAAGCCAAGCAGCTTCAGCAGGTATCAGACTTCACCTTGGAGTTACACATTTGTATCAAATATTTGTTGGTGGTACGTTACTACCTTTTTAAGAGTTGCACTCAAAATGTTTTGTTCCACAACATATGTATTTTCTATGCCTACAGCTCCGGCATGCAATAAAATTTCAAGGCAAGGCACATAAATGGTCACCGTCTCCCACCCTGATTTCTAATTTAATGCAAAGCACTGACAAATCTAAAGGTTTTTATATACTAATTCTATGCCATGTTATTGGTAGCTTTTCTCTAGGATTACTCATCTAATGTGGTAAAATAATGGGAAAGAGACACGTCTTTTTGTAGATGATCAATGGTAAGTTTCATTACAGGCTGTCCAGCAATGCTCTCTTAATATTTCCTATTGGCTCTCCCAACTGTATATTATTTTATGCTCTCATTACATTCACTCCACATATTTACAATGGGTGTGGTGGACAGCCCACTGTATGGCACATGCCGTAGGGATCATGGGGTTCTAATACATTTACTTTGTTGTTGCCCCAAACTTCATATTTACTGGACAGGGGTAGTAGATACTTTAAACAAGGTTTTTCAATCTAATATTCAGGTAGAGCCACAGCAATGCTTATTACATATCTTTAAATGGCACAGGAATTTACTAAAGAGGTCATTTCTAGAGCATTTTTCCAAGCCTGCAAACTTATTTTACACTGTTGGAAATAGACTGTACAGTTGCTGAGTGGATACCCCATGTTGAGGACACACTTACAATAGATAGTTATACCTATCAGCGTAGGGGCTGCCCTTACAAATTTGAGAAAATTTGGGCACCATAGCTTGACATGTCCAGTTTATGCCTGTTAGACCTGGTATTTAACAGAATGATTATTGGTGGAGAAGTGGTAGGCCTGGCTAACTATATATTATCTGGTTTTGCCCTTCATCGAACAATGTGCATACTTGATGTTTGGGCCTATTGGTTCTGTATAGAATATCTGCTATATTTTAAGGGGGCTTGTTAATGTCATATCCCTGTGATGTACTGTATATGTCTTGTAATACAGTTTTACTGCTCTGGAACTGCTTGACATTTTCAACAAAGTTTATTTGATTTAAAAAATATTTTTAATTAAAATGTGTCTTTATTTGATCTGTGACCATCCAAAAAAGTATATGAATGTCTGCATACAGTATAATATGAATGTTGTCATGCTTTGTCCATTGGAGAAAGTCTGATTTTCTGAAAGACCCCTTGTGAAAAATAATATTTTTCAGGCCTTCTGTATGACTATTTATCTACAAAGTCTTTATACTGTAGGCAACTATGTCATAAATAGCTTTATATTATTTAGACTTTCTTTGTTTGTATTCTGTTCACTGAACACATCTTTTTTCAGATCCTTTCCATCAGTCCTCTCTCACAATTGAATAATTTATAGGGAAATCTACCATTTGGAATTTGGTCATAGCTCTACATCTCTAGTAATTATTTGACTCTGTGTGTGGCTTGATTATATGAAACCTGTTTTGACTTGAATCTTCCCATTGAAAATGTTATGAGTAAATATTATAAATCAGCATACATACGGTATATCATCATTCTGTCCTATTCTCTGTCCATAAATAGATGCAATATAATATTTGAGCTTTCAACTATAATGACAGTAAAAGTATATGGGTAAATGAGAAAGAAAAGATTATTCAATTGGACAGCATTGTATGTAATGGCCTGGTTTGGTTGTAATTTTTTTGTATTTTGTTTTTATTACAAATATGTTTATTGAGGTTTTAAAATTTTTAGTACACAAGTAAAATAAAAAGGCATTCAAAACCAATATGACGAATATGAAGAATAAGGCATTTGTGAAAGCGCAAGGCATTGCACATGGCCTTCACAAAATAAAACAGTAAAACTGAAAAGGCAAAACAGCAAAACTTGAAAACAGTGATAATCGTATAATAGCTGAGAACATGCACATTTCTAATTAAAAGACAGTTATGAATCAGATAGAGCAATTGGAATGTCTAAGGGGGAAGGCCAGGGTGAGTCTGAGGGTCAGAGGTATCTTTAATTCTAAGTTTGCCCAATGTGTTGACGAGGTCAGCACGTAGATACCAGTCCGAGAAGCAAAAGGTGTGTAGAGAAATTTCTTCCGGTTTTAATTTTTTGCGCTATAAACAAAAAAAAGTGTAATTTTGCAAAAAACACAATATTTTGTAGTTTTTACTATAATAAATATCCCCAACTTAAAAAAAATAAAAGTTTTCCTCAGTTTAGGCCAATATGTATTCTTCTACATATTTTGGTAAAAAAATATCGCAATAAGCATATATTGATTGGTTTGCACAAAAGTTATAGCGTCTACAAGATAGATTTATCTCATTATTATTATTATTATTTTTTTATTAGTAATGGCGGGGATCTGCGGTTTTTATCAGGACTGCGACATTGCGGCGGACAGATCGGACACCTTTGACACTATTTTGTCACCGTTGAAACTTATGCAGCTATCAGTACTAAAAATAGACATTGATTACTGTATAAATTACACTGGCAATGAAGGGGTTAACACTAGGGGGCGATCAAGGAGTTAACTGTGTTCCCTAGGTGTGTTCTAACTGTAGGGGGATGGGACTGACTAGGGGATGAGAGAGATCGGTGTTCATACTTAGTATGAACACACGATCTGTCTCCCATCCCTTGACAGAACCGGGATTTGTGTGTTTACACACACATATCCCAGTTCTCGCTCTGTCACAAGCAATTGCGGGTGCCCAGCAGTCATAGCGCCCGCCGGGCATGCGCATCAGCTTCGGCTGCGCACATGCGCCTGCTGTATCATCTTAAACGAGCAAGGTACAGCTACGGTGATTTGCCCAGCCGAGTCAACCTGCCGCAGTATGACTGCGGCGGCTGGTCAGCTAGTGATTAAAGACTTAAAGTTTTGAGTGATGGTGTCCAATTTTTCCATGAGAAAGAGGGCTTGAAGCATTTGTATCACTGATGCAATCTGAGGCCGAGTGGGATGTATCCAGGTTGCATGATCGCTCTGCGGGCCGCTAAGAGGCAGATGTGGGCCCTCTGAGGGAAAGAGTCACCAATGGATATAGACGATGAGCCAAGCAAAATGTTACAGCTAAAAAGACATAGCAAGTGGTTCTTGGGTAGGGTTATTTGCTGGATCCTGTCAATAAAATTTAATACCTGGTCCCAGAAAGTAGCTAAATTGTATTTTAATGAAACTGTCTTTTTCATTAGAGTCAGAACTAAAAAATACAATTATATATATTTTTTTAGTTAGGCAATATGAAATAATAACCAACAACACTGCAGCGCTATTTCTCACCAATCTAAAGCACAACAGTAAATAAACAGAAAATTAAAATAGTGAATTCTTATACATAATATATTGAATCAATCATATGTGCAAACAAACAATCACAACAATGTAACAATAAATCACATCCATTAAAGGTTTACAATTCATAAAGTGGTGCTAAATCTCTGAAATGTGTCACAAAGTGATAAATGGTTATCCTATGAAACCAAAGTGTATAAAAACCCAATCAGATGCCAAAAGTCCATTTGATGTGATAAATAGATCAGCAGCCACAGTGAATAAGTGCCCAAAGACTTTTAAATTTCATGCTGTGTAATAATCACCATGTGACACTTAAAGCAGCTCATCTTCCTATTCTGACCACTTTACAGAAATAAGGTCAAAAGTACATTTCTCCTTTAAAGGATATATCTCATGCGACCATTCTACAACCAAATACACAGGAACTTCAGGACTGCAGGCTCTAATGCCATGAGTATGACATGTATCAAAATGCCATAGGAAAAAGAAGAAACTCCTTAGTGCTCTCTGAAAATACTTTATTAACAACCAAAGGTAAAAAAAAGCCACTCACAGGATTAAAATCATGCTAGGCTGATTCCAGCATTGTCCTGATGTGGTGAGCGAACCTTGTGTACCCTGTTAGCTGTGATTGAATTTAGGCAAGAAATATTGCGCATGAGCATTATATATTCTCCTTTCTAATAAGCAGGTGTATCTTTAGGCTTTTTGTATTTTCTAGGTTCTCTGATTGTTATTTTTCACAGCTCAATAGCTCAAGCTGAACTTTACAAACAGAGGTGAATGAGTCATAGCAGTGGTGTATCTGTCTCCCTCAAGACAGATCCATCTGGGTTTTATCTGGGATTCAAATAGGCAAAACTCTTTTTAATAAAAAAAATGGCTTCATCTTGGTCTCACACCCATGAGAAAGCTCTCTATAACCCTCAATACCATGTTTCGTCCAACAGGAGCTTACTAGTGAAGGCAAATGTAGCTGGAATAGATCAAGTTATAAAGCATCATAAACCATAGGTGTCCAGAAGGGTTCAGTATCCCTAATATAATGTAGATCATTTGTGTTGCACAAGATTGGGGAGATTGAAAATGCATATTTTGAGAAAAAATTTAAGAAAAACCTTGGCCATATTACCTACTTATGGATCATAAGATATAAGTATATGAAAGGTATAAATATAGACATTCAATTCAAGAACATGGCCGGATCTAGGGGGGTGATGGAGTTGGCTGTGCCCCCCCCCCCCAGATCTCAGTTGTGCTCCTCAAAGCCCCCTGACCACCCCCTCCACCCTGGATGCTTAGCCCGGCAGATGAGCTCCTTTTCCATCCCAGCACTATACACAGCTCCTCCTCCCCACACTACATAGAGCTGAAATCACATTTTATACTTTTACTTACAGTCAAAATCTTCCCAGGGTGTATCTGGCTACTGCAGCTACACTGCCATTCTGACCAGAGAATTTTACAGGTCAGAATTGAAACATAGCAGCCAGCTACACCCTGTGAAGACCATGGCTTTAAGTAAAATAATGTGATTTCAGCTCAGTGTAGTGTGGGGAGGAGGAACTCTGTACAGTGCTGGGATGGGAAAGGAGCTCTGCCAAGTGCCGTGCCAGCCATGATACCTGTCCTCTGACTCTTCAGCCATGACCCTTGTCCTCTGACTCTCCCGAGGTGATCCCTGTCCTCTCCCTCTCCAACGGTGACCCCTGTCCTCTTCTTCTCCAGCTATGATCCCTGTCCTCTGCCTCTCCAGCCATGATCCCTGATCCCTGTCCTCTCCCTCTACAGCCATGATCCCTGTTCTCTGCCTCTCCAGCCATGATTACTGTACTCTCCTTCTCCAGCTGTGTGTTCCCTGTCCTCCAACTTTTCAGAGGTGATCCCTGTCCTCCGACTTTCCAGAGATAATCAATGTGCTCTGACTCTCCAGTCATTATACCTGTCTTTTCCCTCTCCAGCCGTTATCCCTGTCCTCTGACTCTCCAGAGGTAATCCCTGTCATCTGACTCTTCAGCAGTGATTCCTGTCCTCTGCCTCTCCAGTGGTTATCCCTGTCCTCTACCTCTCCAGCCATGATCTCAGTCCTCTGCCTTTCCAGCATTGATTCCTGTTCTCTCCCTCTCCAGTGGTGATTCATCTCCTCTGCCTCTCCAGTGGTGATCCCTATCCGCTGACTCTTCAGCCGTGATCCTTGTCCTCTGACTCTCCAGAGGTAATCCCTGTCCTCTCCCTCTCCAGTTGTGATCCCTGTCCTATGCCTCTCAAGCCATGATCCCTGTCCTCTGCCTCTTCAGCCATGATCCCTGTCATCTGCCTCTCCAGCTGTTATCCCTGTCCTCTCCCTCTCCAGCCACAATCCCTGTCCTCTGACTTTTTAGATGTGATCCCTGTCCTCCGACTTTCCAGAGGTAATCCCTGTCATCTGACTCTCCAGTCGTTATCCCTGTCTGTTCCCTCTCCAGCCATAATCCCTGTCCTCTGACTCTCCAGAGGTAATCTCTGTCATCTGACTCTCCAGCAGTGATCCCCGTCCTCTGCCTCTCCAGCAGTTATCCCTGTCCTCTGCCTCACCAGCCATGATCTCAGCCCTTTGCTTCTCCAGCATTGATCCCTGTCCTCTTCCTCTCCTGCTGTGATCCCTGTCCTCTTCCTCTCCAGCCTTGATCCCTGTCCTCTGCTTCTCCAGCAGTGATCCTTGTCTGCTGCCCCTCCAGTGCTGATCCCTGTCCACTGCCTCTCCAGTGTTGATCACTGTCCTCCACCTCTGCAGCGGTGATTCCTGTTCTCTCCCTATCTTCTTCTGCACTTCTGGGTAGTGAACCCTTTCTCTTTGGCATCTGGTTAGCTACTGATGATGTTACTCTTTTGCATGTGCTCTAGAGTTACATTATCCTAGCACCTGGCTACATTCTTAGCATCTTATAAATGTAACCAGTGGTCTTGGACTGTACACTGCACTTGCTCCACAGTCAGTATTTTTAGCAGGAGAGACATACAGAGTAGAGATGGGCCAGATTTTCTAGTTGAACGTAAGTCTTTAAGTTTTTAACAAGGGGGCCCCCCATGTGAATGGGCATGATGTCAGGAGGGGCGGGGTAAACCGTTTACATCACTGGGTGGCCCTGCCCTTGCCTATATAAGAGCTGTCAAAGCGAAGAGAGACCAGTCGTGATTGACGGTGGATTTACATTGCGGGACACTTTTTTTTTAATAAAGGATTTGTCAAAGAATTTGTCTCTTGTGGTTTTTAATTTATTATACTTTTTTGGTGAAAGGGTAGGGGTACGATGTGCCTGATACCCATTCATATAGAGGGGTGGAATCTGGGAGCCCCCTGGTTAAAGGGGCTTCCAGATTATGATACGCCCCCGCCTGCAGACCCCAACATCCACAGCCCAGGGTTGTCTGGAAGAGGCCCTTGTCCCCATCAACATGGAGACAAGGTGCTTTGGGGTGAGGGGCATGGGCTTCCCCTTAAAATCCATACCAGACCCAAAGGGCCTGGTATGTATTGGGGGGGGGGGGACTCCATGCTGTTTTTTTCATTTTTTTAAATCTGTATTGCCGGGAGCAGGCAATACATTACAGCCACAAACAAGTTTAAATTACAATTTTTGCTTTAGAAATGTCATAACTGCTGCGGCATGTTCTATACATTGTACAGATGCACCACTTTACATACAGACTAAGGGGACCCCCCAGGCACAATATTTAAAGGAATATTTCAATTTAATTGTTTCACTTTAAGCATCATTAACATTTTTAATTTAAAAACATTTTTTGCATTAATACATGTCTCCCAGGGCAGTACTCAGGTCCCCATAAACTCCTAATGGCAATAACGTGCATATAAGCCTTTAAAATTAGCACTTTTGATTTTTCATGTTTGTGTCCCATAGTTCGGTAGAACTTTTTGCCTGTTCGAGATGTTCTGTGCAAACCGAACCCGGGAGGTGGTGTATGGCCCATCCCTAATAAAGAGCATTTTCTGCCAAAACACTCTACCTATACCTAATATGTCTTGCACTTTACTGTGCAATCAGTGGTCACTGGTCACAGTAATGGTTTGGAAGAGGATGCAGAGTGCCGTACATTCCAAGCCCTCATAGTGGCCCCATGATTACATGTGCAGAGTTTGTGTGTATGACCATGTCTCAAACTGGTGTGCATACAATCTTCCTTGATTGGTTACAATATTGTTTAATTCTCAGGTATGTGAAACTTTATATGTAGCAAAGAGTATACTTTGAAAAAGTGTCCTGGTCAGTGCAAAAAAAGTTGTTGGGAATGACCGTAGGAAATGTAGATTCCTTACATTAGAAAGATGAGTCACAAGTATAGTGTAATTTTTCCACCCTTTTTTTTATTTATTTAAGTTAAAGAATTAAAAGCCTTATGATGTTTTTATTTGATTCTCTAATCCAACTTGGGTCTCCAATATCCCATCCTCAGCTGGAATTACTTCAAGGCAAGCAGATATAAAGCAAATTTTCCACCACAAACCCTGCAGAATCATTCTGAAATATTAAGGCTCGGTTCACATATAGATTTTGATGCATCTGATTTGCATGTCATGTGAACAGAATCAGCTTTCTATGGAGTCGGTACACATATGTCCGGCCGGCCACAGTCCGTTTTTAAAAAAAAGTCCTGTACTGTTTTCAGTCTGGTTCAGGTGTTATTTCAAGTAAAAATTTGCACCTGAATCGCGAAACGAAACCGCAAAGGACCCCTTTTAAAAATCACAAGGAAACCACTGCCAGACATATGTGAACCAGTTTGGGTCAATCCAAATAGGTGTTTGGAAGATCCCCAGAACTGAAGCAGGTCAGAAGCTGAAAATCTTTATATTTTTGATATATTGTACATGTACAAGACTTTCTTTTTCCCTAAAACTGGAGTTTTGCTTTAAAATCATATTGTCAATTGTGCGCTTACATCTGGTTCTCTTGACAGAGCCTCTCATATTTGAAGCTAATTAATTTTAGATCTAGGGAGCTTGCATTGATGTTGCTCTTCAGGATTACTTGCTCTGATGTTTGACTGAAACCTGTAGATCAAATGAAATTAATGCCCAAGATTAATATCAAAGGCACTGGGTCATTCAAGGGGAAATTGATTTGGCATCATAGCTAGTTAGCTACATAATGTAACTGAATATATTGTGGGATGTTATTATAACAGTGAAAATACTGACATCTGTATTAAAGAGTTCTGTCTTCAAGCAGTTTGTTTTTATACAATATAAATCTCTATGTTTGGTAAAAACTTATACAGTAATTGTTTTTCAGACACAAATGACAACAGTTGGTTAACTGGAGGATTAGCTAGAAACTGGTGTCGCTAATGAAAATAATACAACATAGAAATTATATTTGCTGAATATTAACTGTGCAAGCATAGAAACAAATATAAACCAATCATATTGTAGATTACTGAACACAGACTAGAAAAAAATGTATTCTGATGATTTTATGCAATTTCATTTTTGTAAATTGTTCTCTGAACTGTTTTATTGTATAAGTACATAGTTCTACAATACATTGCACAGCAACATGATATCACTCCATGTCTACGCACTAATCCATGTCTACTCACTATAGACAGCAACAACCAAAAAAAAAACATAAAAATGTAGATTCCATTGCAAGAGTCTCTACACTCCATTGTTTGGAATATTAAATGTGTGATTTAACGTATATGTCTTATGGAATGTAATAGATACAGGGGGTCCCCGACTTACGAACACCCGACCTACGAACAACCCCTACTTACGAACGGGGTGCTGCGGGGACCCTCCGCCATTTTCCGGTGGTTTTCGGCGTCTGTCGGCCGTTCTGCGCATGCGCGGCCATACGGAGCGTCGAAAAATGCCGGAAATGTCCGTAATTTGCCGCGCATGCGCAGAACGGCAACAGACGTAACATAGGAAATGTCCGGAAATCTCCGGAAATCTCCGTATTTGTCGGTCTGCGCATGCGCGCCGACTTACGAACATTTCCGAGTTCCGTACACGGGGCCAGTCCCTAACGAGTTCGTAACTCGGGGACCCCCTGTATTTAAATAGAGTAGAGTACAGTAAAGTATTGGGGACCTAGTGAGATATCTACTGTGTGTATTGTGCACCAATATATTCTACTGTACTGTGTTTCCAAAGGCTAATTTAGACCATATACAATATCTATAGTATATAATTATACTTATAATAGATATAAACTCACACCCCCACTTATATATTTCACTGTAACTACACTCTCTGGGAATTGTATGTATGGCTAGTCAGCATATCAATCACCAAAGCATTGACTTCACGTTAATAAAAAGTGCAATCAGGGAGGCAATGCTTTTTAAGGATTATGACTATAATACAATATACAAGCGGGAAGTAATACTCATTGGGAATGTATATATGGCTATTTGTCAACTGAAAATCCACAAGGGTGACAAGAGTGATTCCAATGGAATACAAAGTACAAGCAATGGGGTAATGCTCCCTGAGAAATGTATGTAATGTGTGCATTGCTGGTCAGCATATCCAGTACAGCAGGGGTAACTCCATGGAAGAATATAGTACAAGTAAGTGTGCAATGCTCCTTAAAAAATATCTGTATGGCTGGACAGCATATGATGAGGAGTGACTCTATTCAGTAAAAAGCACCAACAAGGAGACAATCCTCTCTAGGAAATGTTGTACTGTACATGTAACAGTATATAAAGGGCTACGGGAGTGAATTAATTGGGGTACCAAGTATAAGCAGATATGTAGTGTTCCCTAAAAAATGTATGTATGGTTAGTCAGCATATTAAGGGCCACGGAAGTGACAGGAGAACCCTTTATGGAGTATAAGTACAAGTAGAAAGAACTCAGTTACTGCTACCTAGGAAACAAGTGTAATAATCTCTCTAAAAAAGCAGAAAAGACTTCTGATTAACTGTAATTTTTGCATTGTAAGTCAAAGTTTAGTCTGTGAACTCTGTAACATGTACTCATTCTCTGAATCTGGGGACCCCCTTATTATAAAAGGGACTTCCAGATTGCAATAAGTCCACCTCCGAAAACACTAATTATCCCTTGTGGATTGGATGTGAGGATGAGGCCCCACAACATGGGGACAATATGGGTACAAAGTGACTTGCAAGGTGGGGGGGGGGAGCCTTCCTTAAAATGTACTCTCCCATCTTTTAAAAGCATGTGATCTTCTATGGTTTAGGAAGGGGGGGCACACTCGCTTTTTTTAGAAATAAAATAAAATAGCAATCTATTCCATTTCTAAACAGCTACTAGACCTTGCAGATAAAGTTAAAACTATTCCCTATGCTAATCTATTTGTTGTTTATTTCACTAAACAGCGGTCTACCATAATTTTCACTAAAATAGCACGTTATGTTTAAAGTTAATTATCTGTGAATAAAAGTAAAGGAAAAAACTGCGCTACAATGAACGTGATGAAAAAGCAGCTGACATTCAAACAAAGTTTACAGAATGGTGAACAAATAGTGTAGTGCTAATGAAATTAGGTAGAATTATCAAAAATGTATCAAAAACAATAATGGATGTTTAAATGAATAAACAATGTATGAAAACTGTGCATAACACAATAAACCCAATATATGTGAAGAGTCCAATTAAAGTGGATGTTAAAAAACAGTCCGTAAAGACAAAAAAGTGAACGAAGAAAACCTCCTGTTCAGTGACACCCAACCGGAACAGAGAAACAAGTTGTCTGTAGTCACTCTAAGACAGAGTCAGTAAGCCCCAGTTGAAGACCCCTATAGACGAAACGCGTCAGCATAGCATTTACTGCACCCCACATTGCTTTTTATATTTTATATTTGTGATCACTTTTTTTTTTTTTTTTTGTCAGTTTTTTGGATGACAAATTCTTAATAAACCTATTGGTTTGACCTGCACCATCTGGAGCTTTCTCTTTTTTCTTCCAAAAATTTTTCCATTTGGAGTTTATGAGGACTTGTTCCTGGCACACTTATTCCGAGTGTATAGTAGCCGGAGATTGCAGACTGGGAATTGCAAACCCTGCATCTGAACCATCTATCCATCGCTCATATACAGCACCTGATCGAATGACCTAGGATTTGAAGCCTGACTCACTGTCGTACGACATGTGTGTCCATCTCAGTCGGTAAGAGTGTCCATCTTCTTATATATGAAGGCTCTGTCTTAGAGTGGCTACAAACTTGTTTCTCTGTTCCGGTTGGGTGTCACCGAACAAGAGGAAGTTTTCTTCGTTCACTTTTTTGTCTTTATGGACTGCTTTTCAACATCCATTGGAGTCGTTTCACTTTAATTGGACTCTTCACATATATTGGGTTTATTATGTTATGCACAGTTTTCATACATTGTTTATTCATTTAAACATTTGTTTACATTGTTTTTGGTACATTTTTGATAATTCTACCTAATTTTATTAGCGCTACACTATTTGTTCACAATTATCTGTAAATGGTTTATTTTTTTCTATTAAAATTGATGTTTAGAAGCCATATTTCTAGCAGGTTATGGATATGTGCAAATGGTTCTTCTCAGGCTTATTAAAATATGTATAAATTGCAACTGCTGCAATAGCAACTGATACATCTGCTACGAGACCTCTGGGCATGGGCTGACTAATGCAAGATTTAACCACCACAAGCCACCTTTAGTGCAGAGTATATTGCATGCCATTGACCTATCCAAAATGAAAACATTTACTGACTCTTTTCCAGTTATACTTTGCTGTAAAAGCTCGGGCCACACTACAAAATAGCATTTATTTATGTATATTACTAAAACTACCTTGAACAACCACTGTAATCCCAAGATGACGAAATACCCTGTTTGTACACTAAAGGTAATTAACAATTTATAGCACCACGATGCAACCTGTATAATGCAAATACTAATATGACATGATGATTCTTTATAGTTTCAAGAGCTATTACTAAAAGAAGAAATAAATAAATTGTACTATGAGGATATAAACAGCTGCCAGCAGCTCAATTGACATAAATTTATCAAAATTGTGTGTATAGTGTGTATAGGAACAGTGCGCTAAAAATGAGAACAGAGCATATGTAGATTTATATGAAAAATCACTAAAAGATTCTGGAAATATAGGAAATAAATAGTAAACAAAATACATATGCAAGAATTCAGGATGCGTAAACACCTCTAAAAATGATTTTAAGAAAGTCCAAAGTGTATTGACATGACCATGATAAACCTGTAAATCCAAAATATGCATCTAAACAAACAGTGAGTCCAAGTAAAAAAATATCTGAGAGTCTTGACGTGTGTGAAAGTATTAGACCGTGGCCCCAAAGTCACTCAGTGATCCACCACCTTAAGTACAGCCAGCACGCTTACCAGAGCTAGTGGACTCATATACCATAAGTATAGAGTCAAATAGACTGTTGTGATTTCCAATCACTCCTTAGTAGACTGAGCCCATCTGTATAGATATTTACTCTGGGATAGGACCAATATGGATGATCTTGGTGTTAATAGGTCAGCCTCCCATCTCATAGGTATATGCAAAGGAACATCAAAGGAACACCAAATATCCACACATAGTCTAAAACTGTCACAAAAACTTGAGCTATTGCACTTCCCCATAGGAAAAAAGTAATAAAGTCAATAGAAAGGCGTGTGGGCAAAATGTGACACCTTCTTATAAAATATACCACAACAAATCCACTAGAAGAACATCTCTAAGTGCATTGACTACATTCTAGCTGTCACTTTAGTGGAAACACCTCCTAGACATAACATGTGTTTATAGAGTCAGTGCGCCCAACCATACATACAACAGTTTACAATCAGCTTAGAAACATGTCCATATACAGTGTACACCACCAGAAAGGTAGTAGCAACTGCATTATGGCTGCACTTTATTACTACAGTCTACACTGGATGCAGAGTATATATATATATATATATATATATATATATATATATATATACAGTATCTCACAAAAGTACACCCCTCACCTTTTTGTAAATATTTTATTATATCTTTTCATCTTTTCATAAATGACACTTTGCTACAATGTAAAGTAGTGAGTGTACAGCTTGTATAACATTATACATTTGCTGTCCCCTCTAAATAACTCAACTAACAGCCATTAATGTCTAAACCACTGGCAACAAGTAAAAATGTCCAAATTGGGACCAAGGTGTCAATATTTTGTGTGGCCACCATTATTTTCCAGCACTGCCTAACCCTCCTGGACATGGAGTTTACCAGAGCTTCCCAGGTTGCCACTGGAGTCCTCTTCCACTCCTCCATGACGACATCATGGAGCTGGTGGATGTTGGAGACCTTGCGCTCCTCCACCTTCCGTTTGAGGATGCCCCACAGATGCTCAATAGGGTTTAGGTCTGCAGACATGCTTGGCCAGTCCATCACCTTTACCCTCAGCTTCTTTAGCAAGGAAGTGGTCGTCTTGGAGGTGTGTTTGGGGTCGTTATCATGTTGGAATACTGCCCTGCGGTGCAGTCTCTGAAGAGAGGGGATCAGGCTTTGCTTCAGTATGTCACAGTACATGTTGGTTCCCTCAATGAACTGTAGCTCCTCATGCAGCCCCAGACAATGACACTCCCATCACCATGCTTGACTGTAGGCAAGACACAGTTGTCTTTGTACTCCTCACCTGGTTGCAGCCACACACATTTGACACCATCTGAATCAAATAAGTTTATCTTGGTCTCATCAGACCACAGGACATGGTTCCAGTAATCAATGTCCTTAGTCTGCTTGTCTTCAGCAAACTGTTTGCGGGCTTTCTTGTGCATCATCTATAGAAAAGGCTTCCTTCTGGGATGACAGCCATGCAGACCAATTTGATGCATTGTGCAGCGTATGGTCTGAGCACTGACAGGCTGACCCCCACCCCTTCAACCTCTGCAGCAATGCTGGCAGCACTCATACGTCTACTTCCTAAAGACAACCTGTGGATAGGATGCTAAGCACGTGCACTCAACTTCTTTGGTCGATCATGGCAAGGCCTGTTCTGAGTGGAACATGTCCTGTTAAACCACTATATGGTCTTGGCCACCATGCTGCAGCTCAGTTTCAGGGTCTTGGCCATCTTCTAATAGCCTAGGCCATCTTTTTGTAGAGCAACAATTCTTGCAAGCGATCTCGCAGTGCATTATGGGGCAACAATTCTTGCAAGCGATCTCGCAGTGCCTTATGGGGCGTTCCGGCGAATGGGCGAACATCGAGCTCATTCCTATACATGAGCAGACAGAAAATGTACTTTAGTATTTTATTTTGCCGCAGTGCACCACAAGCATGGTAATGCACTACTGTGAATGGTAAATTCAAAAGGAATGAGAGGTCTATGTGATATATACTGTATATGTCACATTTTAAGTATACAATATTGATGAGCAAATATAAGAAAAACTATTACAGTTAAGATATGTGTCAATATGTTCTACTGAGACTGAAAAGTTTCTTTAAACAAATCAAATCGAATTGTGTTAATATTAATGTTATTACAAAAAACTTAAACTTTTGTAAAGTGTTTGATGAAATGTCAACACATTCACTTTATCTACATGCTAACCTTGAACTACTTCACCTCTATAAATAAACTACACCTACAAATGAAGTGCTGAAAAGATGAGTAATTCCTGCAATAAAGACTGTCTCATTTTTTTGTTCCTGATTAAATGAATTGTTATGCACAAATATTGAGTATTCTATTGTAATGGTGCTCACATGCTGGATGATAAATCGACAGTTACACTGGCTTATTGAATAAATGCATTAGAGCAAGAAATATGATGTTATTCATGCCTCATTTTTACGGGAAAATGAGTGCATGCATTTATTTAGTAGACTTTAATTGTAGTTCCGCTCTTGGCTGTTTTTTTTTTTGTTTTTTTTTTCGGATTAACTGTGCTAAAACACAATATATATTCAAAGGGCAAAATGTTTAGCTATTCTGTACATAGGCTAAATGTTACTGCAGACTTCTGGAGAGAAATATGATGCTTCGGTACAACAAACACACCAGGTTCCACAGCATTGCATTGCTATAATGAGCTGAAGGCATGGCTCAGCAGTGAAAGAATATTCCACAGTTAGAACATCTTCTGTTACGAGTTTTCAGAAAACACATTATAACCTGATTAGAAAACTTCACAACAGATGTATTGCAGAACGCAGTGAAAAAGCAAAATTCCTGAGCAATCGTTTCACCTTTAAACCATCTAAAAATGATTACCGCAAAAGGAAAACATCTATTGAAAGTGAAAAATGAGGCTTGGCGCCTGATATTACTTTTGCATCTACATCAAGTATATACAAGGAAAACCAAAAACTGCTTGATTTGCCACTGGTGAAAATATTGTTATGAGCTTTCTCAATTATAAGATATTTAGGCACATAGAAACAAAATTTAAAATGTATTCACAACAAAGATGTGATAGTATACACGGCCAAAGGTAAAGTGGACCTGTATTTAATTTTAAACATTTAAAAATAAAAAATCTGCCTAAGAGCAGACAACAGAAGATGTAGATTAGGTCTGTTGAAACCTTTAGTAGCCAGAACAAAAACTTCTGTGCCCTCTACTGAGCAAATCGAACTGATAAAAGGTTTATTTTTTCCTTTCATAATTTATTGTTTAACACTCCAAATAAAGCATGAGCAAAATATACATTGATCAGTCATAACATTATGATGACCCATCTAATATTGAGTAGATAAACATTTTGCTGTCAAAAAGGCCTTGACCCATTGCAGTATGGATGCCACTAGACCTCTGAAGGTATGCTGGTGTATATGACACCAAGCTGTCAGTAGCAGATTCTTTAAATACTGTAAGTTGTGAGGTGGGGCCTCTATGGATTGGACCTGTTATTCCAGCACATCCCACAGATGCTTGGTGGATTTAGATCTAGAAAATTTTGAGGCCAAGTGAACACCTTGAACTCATTGTTATGTTCCTCAAATCATTCTTGAACCATTTTGCGGTGTGGCAGGGCACATTATCCTGCTATAAGAGGCCACTGCCATCAGGGAATACCGTTTCCATGAGGGGGTGTACTTGGTCAGCAACAATGTTTAGGTAAGTGATGCACATGCACCCAGCCACCCACATATAGTAAAAGAAAACATGATTCATCAGACCAAGCCACCTTTGCACCTTGGTCCAGGTATGATGCTCACATGCCCATTGTAGACACTTTTGGCTGTGGACACAGATTAGAATGGGCATCCTGACTGGTATGCGGCTAAGCAGCCCCATACACCACAAACTGCAATGCCAAATTCTTCTGTTTTCAACACATCAACTTCATGAACAACATGTTAACTTGCTGCCTAATATATCTTACCAACATTTAGATGCCAATGAGTCAATATTATTAACTTTACCTGTCAGTGATCTTAATGTTAGGACTGATTGGTGTATAACCGCAATAAAATAAAAACCAGGATGGGCTTTTCTAGATGGTCTTCAGAATTAGCAGCAAGTTAAATGTAGTAGGCATTCAGGTGCTTCTGAGAGGCTTTTACATACATTTTAACTGCTATGAGGGAAAAAAAAAATCCCTGCACTACTGCAAAATCAAGGCGCCTGATTGATGACCCGCATTTTATGCTCTGATGATGAACATTATAGATTTCCTTTGCATAACTAAATATTCCCCATGCTAAAATAATTTTTTTGTAAGGGTTTGGTCAAGCAATGGAAACATTTTGGAAGATTATTATGGAATTTATTCTGACACCCTAAAGAGTTTAAATGGAATTCAGATATGTGTATGTTTTTAGGTTTATGTATTATACATACCCGACAAGGAAAATACATAGGCTTCACGATTTTGAACCACAGAGTTCAACTATGTCGATAATTTTTTTAACACTGAATGCTCCATATAGTGGAACTTTATTGATGATATTTTTGATTTATGGTGGAATGACTTTGGAACCCTCCAACTCTTTAATAAGAGGATTAATGGGTTCAGTCAGAATATCAGATTTAACATGTGTATGGGTGGTTCTAAAGTTTCCTTTTTGGACACTGATTTACATTGAAAATTTTATTCAATCTGATACTGTATTTTGTTAGGTCAACTGTTAGAAATCAACTTCTTTTATTTGACAGCTTTCAGCCTCCACATGTTTTTAAATCTTTTGTAAGAAGTCAATTGTGCAGGGTAAAGAGGATTGTGTGAAGGCGCAATGCGTGGCAGCTTGTCAGATGGAAGCCTAATCCGAGACCTCCGTACTGCTCTGGCCTAATTTCCCCTCCAGCGCCGCTCACAGCACCGAGCCTCAGCCGCAAACAGACCCGCTGACGGTGTAATCATCACAGAGCCCTGGGATGGCAGGGGGAACAGCGAGGAGAGACCTCTTCCGAGTTCTGGAAACAGGACCGGGACCCGTGGCCTCAGCCAAGATGGCGCCGGATGCCGCCATACAAGGCATTCAGGAGACAGAGGACTCCATTGCAGATCAGGATGTCTGCTCCGCAGGGCCAATGGGCCCCACAGTGAGTAATCACACTCATGCCTGCATGTCTCTCACTTCAACTGAGTCCCTAATCAGCAGGACCCTGGAGGATATGCTACTCTCCCCTATGGAAGACCTCACAGCCAGCCCAGGAGGTGGTGAGGCCTACACGCAGGGCTTACACTCCACACCCCAGGACTTCTCCTCCATGATATCAATATTTGCCACTATGTTATCCAGGGGTCTCTCACAAACTGCCAACCAAATTACCACTGCCATTCAGGCTGACTAACAGCATTTGGGTGCTAGAATTGAAACAATCAAACCTAAAACAGACCAAACAATAACTAGAGTGAACCAGGACACTGCTCAAATCCAATATTTGCAAGACCAGCTTGAGACTGTGTTTTCCAAAATTGACGATCTCGAAAATCGTTTAAGGAGATACAATTTCCGCATCAGAGGGGTCCCTGAATCCTTCAAAGACACGGACCACATAGTCAGGTCATTTATTAAAGATCTTATTCCCACCATCCCAGACCATCGCCTAGAGATGGACCGCACTCACAGAGCACTACAACCTCCCCGCCAAGACGGCCTCCCGAGGGACATTATTGTCAAGCCGCACTTTTACAAAGTTAAGGAGGAGGTAATGCAGCGTTCTCGTGCAGAAGGGCCACTAATGTTCCAAGGCCATCCTATACAAATCTTTGCGGACTTGTCACCCTTTACAATACAGAAAAGGAGATCTTTGAAACCACTCCTACTTGCACTGTCCCAGAAATCGATCACCTACAGATGATCCTTCCCCTTTCGCCTAACATTTTCCTTCAACAAGTCATACAGCTTCTCCTCATTTTTGGAAGGTGAAAAGCTCCTGCTTCAACTCGGCCTCGCCTCCCGAGATCCAGAATCGTCTACACCTGGCAAAACCCTCAACTCGTCCTCTAAGAGGCCACCACCATCCTGCCCCATCGCCCCAGCATGGCAGAAGCGCCTGTCTAAAAAATCCAAAGAATCCAGACCGCCCTAACTACAGCGTAAGACCTGGTTACCATTTGGATCTGCTCTAATCCTTTTCGATCCAACTGGATCCTCCGATGAACACTTTTTCACTGATACCCAGTACCCGTGCTAGACATAGCACTCCTCTCCCCGACTCCATTTAGGTCCAAGGAACTGTTTCTGTTCTGTTTTTTCTCGTTATTTTTTCTTCTCTCATAATGTTTTCTCAAATGTACACTGCTAATCTGGGTTGTGCTACTACGTTGGCCTACATATAGACATTTTCTTAGATATATGACATACATAATATTACGATGCCTCATAAAACAACTGGATAATTCTAGGGCCAAAGAACATAGCACAAGGGAGTTATTTCTCCCCCAAACACTGTACTTATTCCGTTACACTGTAATTCCCTGGGGAGGGGGGCTCCCCCCGGGCCTCTGAGCCATTCCAGTTCCAGCCGTCATTAGGGGGGTCATGGCCGGTTCAGGGGTCCGGGGGGATCCCCCCCTCGGGACACTTTCAAGGGCTCAGCCCTCATACAATGTTCTGTTATGGTTGCTGGAGACGGCTGGAGTGGCTGTCCTGCTTCTCCATCAGTCTCTGAGAGAGGGGGTCTTTTTTTTGTTCCCTCTTTCCGATTGTAGACCACAAGCTCCCCCGGACCATGGGGGTAGCTCATTTAAGGTTGTTTTTGGGGAAGGGTTCGATGATGTGCGGGAATGGGTTCTCACACACTATCGGGGATTGGGAAATATTTTGATTCTGGTTATTAACATTATACATCTCTCAAACTTCCTCCTAAAAGATCCACCTATACCCTCTTCAGTCTCCACTTCTTCTTCTCTTCTCCTTCGAAGGTCACATAGACTTCCAAGCTCATCCGAATCAGCGGCCCTCCTTAGCTCCCCACAAGGTAAGACCCACTCACCTCCAGCAGATACCCCCTTCTGATCCATGCACGTAAATGACACTCCACCACCACATCTACACATAATATCACATAATGTCCAGGGCCTTAACTCCCCTATCAAAAGAAGAAAATTGTTCAAACTTTATCAATCCCAAAAGTCTGAGGTCCTCCTGCTTCAGGAGACCCACTTCCCCAAATATTACAACCCAGCATTTATTCATCAACACTTCACCCAATTCTATCTCTCCAACGCGGAGAATAAAACAAAAGGAGTGTCCGTCTTTTTCTCTAAACACTTAAATTTCGCTACGTCACATGTTACCAAAGATCCCTCGGGTAGATACATTCTGGTAAAGGGCACCATAGATGGAATGCTTTATTAATTTGTCTCATACGACACTCCTAATAAGGGTCAAGACACATTTTTTACCTCAATGATGCACTCCCTTACTCCTAAGTTGGAAGGAATCAATATTCTAGGAGGAGACTTGAACATAGCGTATGATCTTGCTCTAGACAAATCAGGATCTGGCCCACTACGCTCCAGACGACCCCCCAAAAAAAGTATTAAAATTGTTAAGCTCCTTTATGACTCAGGACTGGTGGACATTTGGAGGGAACTCAACCCCCACACCAAAGACCATACACATTATTCGGCCCCCCACCAGACCTATGCCAGGATAGATCATGTTTTCCTACAAGCGATAAACATTCCCCTTGCGGTAAAGTCCACTATCAGAGACTCCCCTATCTCAGATCATTCTATGGTTACCCTATCCCTCCGCCACTCAAACAACTCAATAATAATAAAATGGAACTATAAAAAACATAGAATCTCCCTCCAAGTTCTAAAACAAGATAAAAGCCAGGGTGGCCTCGCGGTCCCAGACATAGAAAGCTACCACCACGCTATAGCACTATTGAGAATCGCAGAATGGGGTAAAGTAGGCAACACTAAAAGATGGGTAGGATTGGAAGAAGCACTGAGTGGAGTTAGGCTGGGGAGGATGGTGTGGATTCCTCCGAAAAGCCGGACACTGGGAGAAAAAACACACATAATCACTATCACGACTTTAAAAATTTGGGACAAAATCTATAAAATATTCAACAAAAAATATAACTCGCCACTTATAGCACTCAAAGACAATCCTATGTTCCTGCCAGGGTTAAAGGAAATAGGAGGTGATTGGATTAGAAAGGATTGCACGAGATTAGGGGAAGTTATTAGTAAGGGGAAGGTTATGACATTGCACGAGTTACAGAACAATGAGGCTTTTTCCATAGATGGATGGCGGCACCGCCAGCTATCTCATTTTGTGGGCTCCCTCCCTGGCCCATTAAGGGAGGCTAAGGACCTAACAAAATTAGAGAAAATCTTCACGGCCGAATGTTCAAAAAAAAGAATATCCAGAATCTATAAATTGTTATTAGAAAGAGATAGACCGGAGATGCCGCCATACCTCATCAAATGGGAAAGCGAACTAGGAACACAATTGGAAATAGGCACAAGTAAGAACATTTTAAAATTAGCACATGGGTCAGCGGTTGATGCGAAAACTGCGGAAACAAATTATAAGTGCATGGCCAGGTGGTATAGAACTCCGGATAGGATCAGCAGTTTCCAGGCGGATACACCTGCAAATTGCTGGAGGGGCTGTGACGAAAGGGGCACAATGGGCCATTTATGGTGGGAGTGTGCTAAAATCAAAAAATTTTGGGAGACCATCCTAAAATTCATAAAAGAAATAACAACGATTGAGGTAAAAAATGACCCCTGGGTGGTACTGATGCATGCTACATCGGAGGGAATCAGGCAATATAAAGGCTCACTGGTCCCCCATTTGCTCAATGCGGCTAAAAAGGTAATCCCAAGAAGGTGGAAGGATAAGGAAAGCCCACCCCTATGGGAATGGGTTGATGCGGTGGAATCCACCTACATGATGGAGTGTGTGGTACACATGGGGGAGGAGGACAGAGAGGCCACAAGGGCCAGATGGGAGAGCTGGAGAAAATTCAAGAGGTCTTGGAGCTATAGGGAGGCTCTGCGAGTACAGCCGTGTAACTGATGACCCCTGTGGGGTGAAGCCGGAAGGAGATCTAGCCGCGGAAAGTCAGACGTTAAGGGCAGGAGAAGACATTGGTGGGGGCACAGCAGCGGACGGGATTGGGGAGGGTGGGGGGTATGGGGGGGACAAGAGGGAGGGGGGGGGGGTTAAAAAAAAAAAAAAAAAAAAAACCCTAGGGGGGTAAACCGGAACGGAGATGGAGCAGGACTTAAGTTAAAGGAAGCGGAGGGGCAGTGGAGGCTCGGCGGGACCTTAGATGTATGTTTGTACACTTGGCTTGTAAACTTTAAGGATGCCCGACTCAGGACCCCTTTCCCCCGAACTCTAGGGGGGAAAAAAAAAAAAAAAAAAGAGGGGGAAATTGAAACAATCCACTAATGATGCTAAGACAAATAGAGGGATGGAGATGCGGGCATAGCTGACACTCACCCACGAATATTCTTTCTGAAGTGGAAAAAATAAAAAAAATAAAAAAATAAAAAAACAACTCAATAAAAGAATTTAAATGGCCACTCAACAAATCGCTTCTAAGTAATCCGGTCCACTGTACTCTGTTAGAGAAGGACCTCAAAGATTACTTTCAAACAAATGACACTGAGGCAATTTTTCCAGTTACGTTGAGGGCGGCCCACAAAGCAGTGATAAGGGGCAAAATCATTCAGCTCTCATCCCGGTTAAAAAAAGAACACAGAGCCGAGTACCAGGAAACTTGTAAACGTAACAAACGAGAACACACACAGTCATCTCTTCAAAAACTAGAAAAAAACTAGAAGCAGCCAGAGTGTAGCTCAACTTGGCCCTCACCACCGAGGCAGAAAAACACCTCCCATTGTCAGGGGCAAGGTTTTATTCTCAAAAGGATAAAATCGGGTCTAAACTAGCCATCAAACTCTCCCCCAAAACACGTATTAGCAACTCTCCCCCAAAACACGTTTGCCTTCTGGCTCATGTACACAAAACCCACAACGCATCATTGAGTGCTTCCATGACTTCTATGCCTCCCCTTATAAGGATGACAATTCCAGCCTTCCCTCCAGTATCACAGAGTTTCTCGACTCCATTTCAATACCCAAACTCTCAACGGACCACATGAATCTTCTTGAACAACCCATTACATCCATGGAGATCAAGGAGACCATTAAAAATCTCAAACAAGGCTCTGCCCCAGGCCCTGATGGTTTCTCGGCGGGCTACTACAAAAAATTCTCAGACACCCTGTGACCTTACCTGGCCAGATTTTTAAACTCCCTACAACAAGGATCTCCCCTGGATAAATCCTTGAACCTGGCATACATCTCGATTATTCTAAAACCGGGTAAAGACCCCTCAATGACAGGCAACTATCGCCCAATCTCCCTGATCAACAATGATCTTAAACTATTAACAAAAATAATGGCAAACCGTCTATCCTCATTTATAGCCCACTATGTCCACAAAGATCAAGCTGGATTTACCCCGGGGAGACAGGGCCCAGACCAGGTGGGAAGGGCAATAGACATAGTGACCCTTCTAGGCTCTTAATGGGATGGGGGACCCCCTCAGGAGGGATTCCTGCTTTCCATTGACCTGCAAAAAGCATTTGATACGGTCACTTGGCCGTATATTTTCAAGGTTCTTGAAATGGGGTATGGGCCCCAGTTTCATGAGCATTCTGAAATCCCTTTACTCCAATCCCAGTGCCCAAGTAAGATTGCAAGGCAGGTACTCAGACACGTTTAATATAGAGAAAGGCACCAGACAGGAATGCCCATTATCGCCCCTGATTTTTGCAATCACCATGGAATCCTTAGCAATCGCCATTCGTAGCCACCCAGACATTAAAGGAGTCACATGCGGCCCTCAAGAACATAAATGCGCCCTATTCGCGGATGACCTACTCCTCTTCATCACATCGCCCCTCATCTCCACCCCTAACATTATCAAGCTCCTTGAACAGTTTGGGTTAGCCTCAGGTCTCCGAGTAAACGTTTCCAAATCAGCAGCTCTGAATATATCGATCTGGCCGAACCTTCTTAAACGCCTGCAATCACATTTCCCTTTCACCTGGAGCTCAATTTCTATTCCTTATTTAGGCATAAACCTTACCCCTAGATATGACATGTTATTCGCCAACAACTACCCCCCTACATTAAAAAAACATGAAGCCGACATGTCCACATGGTCCAAACATGATCTATCCTGGCTGGGCAGGGTTAATTCCATTAAAATGACCCTCCTTCCCCGCCTCTTGTACCTCTTCTGATCCCTTCCTATCTCAATTAAAAAAGCGCAGCTCCTATGGTTCCAATCCTCCATCCTGAAATTTATCTGGGGATCCAAAGGCAGACGATGCTTCAAAGAAACACTTTATAGACTCAAAACCCAAGGTGGTCTGGCCCTCCCTAATATTTGGTGGCATTACCAATCAGCGCAATTAGCTAAGATCTCTGTAGCCTATTCTACGGGCCCTAAACCAGACTGGCTACTGATGGAGAGACAAGCGACACCAGGACACACAATAGATTACTTACTCTGGGCTCTCCCACGACTCAGACCAGCAATACTAGCCCCAACCCTTTCTCACTCAATGTCATTATGGGACAGACTTCAAAAACACTCAGCCCTAACCTCCCCCATTCGCCCACTGGCACACTTATTCCACAACCCAGAATTTCCACCCGGTCAAAACATACTTGAGTTTAAATGATGGCTAGACAAAGGCCTATACCGGATTGGACATTTCCTAAATACCAGGGGCCCCCTTACTGTCGGATACTGTGTGAGTAAGTTGGAAATGCCCGCCTCCGAAAGATACAGACTATTTCAAATCACTCCCTTACTACGTTCCAAATGGTCTGATAATCCAGACCCCCCAGCACTGACTGCTTACGAAATGTGGTGCTCCAACATAAAGGATCAGAAGGGTGGTATCTCCATTATCTACAATTCTCTAGCCAGAACCTCAATCAAACCGATTCATGCCTGACTTTGGGAACAAGACACGGCAGATGAGTGGGGCTTGAATAATGGTATCTTTGCTTCCACAGATCTTTCAAAGGCATCATGAACATTTCTCTTATGGAAGCTAGCATTAAAATCATAACTCGTTGGTATCGTGTCCCTGCCACCCTGGCAAACATTTTCTCAGATTCCTCCCCTCTGTGCTTCAGGGGATGTGGCCACATTGGCTCTCTTCTCCATATATGGTGGACATGCCCTCGGCTAAGGAACTTTTGGAACAGCTTTTTCCAATTATTGCAGAAGATTACTGGCATAGCAGTTTCACGGGTTTCGGAAATAGCACTTCTCAATGTCCAAGTAGAGAAAATTTCCAAACACACCCAATCTTTGATCTTCTATATGCTCTTAGGAGCCAGAATCACTATTGCCAAGAACTGGAAAAGCCACACGGTTCTACAAGCTGGAATGAAACGTAAAATCTCCTGGATGATGGCACAGGAGAAAATTGTCAGCAAGCTACTTGACAGAACCCACAAATTCAACTTAACTTGGGAACCCTGGACGAACTACATAGGTATTCCAATAATTCCAGGAGTGTTATTGAACCCGATTGCCTTCTCTCCCCCTAGGTGACCTTCTTCCTCTCTTTTCTTCTCGCCCCTTTTCTTTCCTGCTGACACTTCTTTAGCCAGCTTTACTAGATCTTCTATTCCCTCTGCTCCCTCCTTCCTTTTCTTTCTTCATATGGAGACAAAACATCTCTCTTGTCTGATTCCCTTACAAGCGAATCTCAGCCGTTAACATTAATCTATTCTCTCACACGGTACAGTTTAGGCCATAAAGTAAGGCATTCAGGATCAGCTACATAATAACATACAGCCCTGTATGCTTGAGCCTTTGACCACTATATTCCTCGTATCACTAAAAAAGTAACATTAATGGCAGACCAGTGTAGTCATGCTTCTTCCCTTCGACCGGCCACGGATTGTCTTGGTTCGCCTTCTCCACAGTGTGTTCCCCTTGGGGTGGAGAAATGGCCCAACAGGAGCAATCTATCTCTCAAGTTTATCACAGGTTACAATATGGGCCGATGGAACTGTGCCAACCTCATTCTAGACTAGGACATTCTAACTGGATGTACTTGCCTTCCTGGTCTCATTTTATCCCCGCACTTTACCCTCCCTCGGGCATGGTTACTTTACATCAGCCTTAACTAGCAGTCAGCCTTAGTTGTTTCTGTTACTGTACACATATGTATACTGCCTCACCAGAATTTGATATTACCATGTATCTTTGTATGAAATAAAATCAATAAAAATATTAAAAAGAAAGAGAATTGTGAGCAATTAATATGTTTATGTGAAACACAGTTATGTAAGATGGCAGACAAGTTTAGGGATCAAGGTAACCCGGAGAAGATCATTCAGAATGAAAGAAACCATAATGGAACATGTAAAGATGAAGTCGTTTTTCATAAAAGATATCACCCTAAACATATTCCATTTTCAATGCAATATCAAGCATGCAATATCATGCTTACAGCAATGATATTTTTTAAATCATAAAAGAGCATTGTCTCATTCTGGCAAGAGCTTATCCTGATGTACAAACATTTCAGACAGTCCCCCTATAAGCTTTTAGAAGAAATTGATCATTGCTGATGTTAGTAAGAGACAATTTTCTGAAGCAGAAAAGAGGAGTGCAAACTTTTTAGGGTATGTGAGGAGCAGATCATATCCATGCCTTAATTTTATACAATGCCATTTGATGACAAAGGATATGTAGCGCACTTGAACTGGATCCCCCACCCCTGCACAGCCAGGCACACAGGATTTTCACAGGCACTCCAGAGACAGAGAACACTCCGTGACTCTGTTTTTGTGTCTTATTAGGGGATTTAAACTTGGATAGGTTTGGGAAGTTATGGGATGCCCACTTTACTTCAACAACAACACTTCGGCAGCAACTTCGGCGGGTGTCAACTCCTAACAACCAATGCAAAAATGGATGCAATAACAGACCACTTGTCCATTTGCATCCATTTATCCTCCGTTCCATTTTTTTAATGGAACAAAAAATAGAGCTTTCATCCATTCATGAAAATGGATGTTCGTGAAAGGGGATGAAAACAGATGTAAATGGATGATCATCCATTTACATGCGTTTTTCCCCAGAGATGCATCCATCCATTGATGCACCAATGGATGGATGGAAAACCGACAAACGGTCTGCATGTGTGAAAGGGGCCTAAAAGTTAATGGCAATTCCTAACTATTTTGTCTCTGTTGGAAGACACACAAGAATATGTGGTGTTTGTGACTGGTACTGGGTCAGCATTATTGGCACAGGAATACAGCATAATGGGGGTTATTTACTAAAGGAAAAGCCACTTTGCACTGCAAGTGCACTTGAAAGTGCCCTGAAAGGGCACTTGGAAGTAAAGTCGCTGTAGATCCGAGGGGGGCATGCAAGAAAAATAAGAAACATGATTGGATGATAAAATCAGCAGAGCTTCCACTCATTGCAGATCTACCCCTTAGATTTAGAGCGACTGCACTTCCAAGTGCACTTGCAGTGCAAAGTGGATTTGTAAATAATCCACAATGTGTTTACAAGTGCAATGAAAGTACTTTCTTCACTGTTAAAGGCCTACTGTGCTTAAAGAGACATCCATTCTCCCCCTCCCTCTCTTTCTGCCTCCTTCTTCTTTTCTCTTGCTCTCACCTTCACTCTCACTTACATCCTCCATCATGCTTGTACTCCTCTTTTCAACTCTTTCTCTCACATTCTCTCTCCCCCATCATTTTGTCTTTTTCCCTCTCCTTTCCCTGCCTCTCTTTCTGTCTCACTTTCTTCCTCAATTGCAGTTTTCTCCTCTGTGCCTTTATATTGCCATGATTGCCTACCTTTTGCACATGTAGTGTCATAATTGCTAATTTGTCATCCATATTCTCATCAGTGCTGTTGTTTATAGAACCATATTATTATATCATTTAGTATGCTTGAGGCCAGTAGCATGTGGTGTGCTTCTATTTCTCTCTTCCCTTTTTATACCTCTCACTCCTCTACACTCCTAGGCTCAACAACTTTTGAAAGTTCCCCGGAATAGTTTCAGTACATGTACTTACTATTCATTTAATGTGTTTCTTTATATGGTGTATCGTCTTTAAAAAATAACTTGAATTTCAAGATTGAAGTTTCTGAAATTGAATTGCCTGGAGCTGTTCCTACCTGTCACACATAATTTAAATACCAGGAATCAAAAATAGTTGTCCTGCAATGCAGCCCTATATGGTTTTTATTTATACCTTATAACAATGGTTACTACTATAGTTTAACTTACATACATTTGTGCTTACATGTTGTAACAAGGCAGTCTAAATAGGTCACTCCCCAGGTAACAGGTTTATATAGGCATGCCATGAGACTTAGCTTCCTCCTTATAAGTCAATGTTTAGGTGAACTTGTACTGGGCTTGTGCCCAGTATTAGGAGAGGAGCTGAAGTTAAGTTGGCTTGTGCTCATGGATCAATTTGAGATCAATACACAGAAAAGTAGTCTGTGTTTTTCAACCCTTGAGCTAGCCAAGTGATCTTTCGCTGTAAGAAGAAATTTAATGACTATAGAAAATTAGGAGTTACAATCACTTTTCAGACATAGACCGCCCCCCCCCCCCCCCCCGCCTGTATAGACTGCTATAGCTGTTTTTAACCACCTTGAATAATACATTTCTTAGGAGAGAAATTGAGCTCCCATTTTTCACAATAACTCAAATCTATAAGCTTGGAACAGGCAATAGTAAAACCTTTAAGTTTCCAGCTTTTGATTTAAAATGCTTCTCCATGAATGGTTACGTACAAAATAATAATTCGATGTCTTCAAGCCTCTGTAGTTTTCTCAAATGTCATGAACATGATTAGATCATTTCTTTCTACTACATGCCCATAAGTGGATCAAATAAAACTCCAGAGCAAAGTGTTATGCATAAAATTATTTATGGGTCATGACAATTTTACTTCTTTTAACCTTCTTTAAAGTGTGCTTTATTAAAGTGAACATTTGCATTGCATTATAGAACATTTCAGGATTCTTTGTATGGCTGCTTCGGATAAAAATTCTTAAATCACTTTGCTACTTTAACTGTTTTCTGATTGCTCAGTCAAGGGCTAAATGCTAAAATCGGAATTAGTAAAATGATCCCAATTCTTTCATGTTAGCGAATAATCACTATTATTCTGTGCATCTTTCCCAAGAAGTGGTGAGCATTGAGCATTAAAAACAAGCTTACTGTATTGCCTTTCTGTGTGTTTTTTAAATCTGTATGGTACTGTGACCACCTTAATGTAAGTAATAAATATACAGCATATGCTAAGCAATAGCACTGCATAGCAAATTTTCCTAATTGCTCCTACATTAGCGAAGGTCTGAAAATGCTCTAAAAGGCACACTTTGTTTAAAGCTATGGAGGCATTATTAAGCAATTCCCTTAGAACAAAGGCTTGGCTACAATTAAACTTCCATATTACTTTTTCTTTTTCTTCCAACAGATATGGTCCCAAGAGCAGATAAACTAAATTCATGGTAGCAACATTTGTGTCACTGTTATGTCTAGAGATGCTGGGCAGTGCACGAAAAGAAGGGGCCTAGGGTCCCTGATATTTAGACAGCATTAAGTCTAGAAATGCAGATGAAGGTTCTGTATAACCACAGGCATCAATGGTCTTAGATGTAAGCTGAAGATTAGAATATTTTTTGGAGGGGATACAGCACTATACACATTAGTTATGTGTAATGGTGCATATCAGATTACCAGTGTCTGCTTCTGATTCCCATATGTAAACCTAAGAGCCACCAAATATTATCCTCAGCAGTTGTCTTCCAAGACTTTAAAAGTTGACTGCTGCCTTGGCTACACAGTAAAGTTGCATAAACCACCTGCCCCTTCTGTCCTCTCCACCATATAGAATTTGTCTTACTACCACAATGTATTGCCTTCTTTTATTGGGGGGTAGAGCAGTTGCATGGCAGATCCTCCCTGCCCATTTAAAGTGGATGTACAACCATTTTTTTACCTTCAGGTAAGCCTATAATAACTATACCTGTACGGTTTGGGAGATATTCACTTTGCATGCAGCCGCTGACATCAGTGGCACATGCGCTGTGAATGCCCAGCTGAAGATCCAGCAGACGCTGCCGGACCTTGCCGGGAAGAAGACTTCTGTGCGCACAGGCGCGGGAGTGACGTCATATTGTCGGCATACTGCTGCTGAACAGTGCTGCTGAATGTCACTGTGCAGCACTGTGCAGGCCTCACCTGTATGCGAATTGGAGCGCAATCCAGATGATAGTTGGTTGATATTTGCCGGGCCAGACAGTCAGCTCTTCCAGCCAATGAGGTGCTGTGCTTGGCACATTCACGTCAATTCCTTCTCCCACCCACACAACAGAGTGGGCCGCAGTCAGTCCCTGTCCCTCCGTACATGAAGATGATAAAATTGTAAGACTAAGGACGAAAGCAGAGAGAAGGGAATGGGGTCGGGGACGGACCAGTGTGATTCTCAATATATCAGCAGCAGACTAGTAATATAATATATCTAAACATATATATATATATATATATATATATATATATATATATATATATATATATATATATATATATATATATATATATATATACAATTGCAGCAGCAGTCTTTTAACATAATATATCAAAACAGCAGTCTTTTGATTTTTAATCAGATTTTCTCTCGAAAGCAGGTACATCCTTCACATTAAATTCAAAACGAAATATATATGTAAAAATAAATAAGTTCTTTACCACAAAAATTGTAAAATATTTTCAGGTGTGCCATGAAATTCTTTCGATCTTTTCGGTGCGCCGCAAGACAAAAAATTGAGAAACACTGCTCTATTTTGTACTCACGCAGCAATAAAAGCTTGCCCCTCATCACTCTTTTTTTTCCCCCAAAACATTTTACCTGTTTGACTCTTATCTCAGAAGCCTCAGTATTTAGGTTGTTGGTCAACTATATTTTTACAAAAAACAACTGAGATAGGAAGCATCAAGCAAACAGAACTTACAAACGTCCAATGGGATAATTGCAAATAAATGTTTCCATTGAGCTTCTGCTGCTTTTATTTAAAAAAGGAAGGGGTTACAGTGGCTGTATTGAGGCTGGAATTTAGCCTTAAAAAAAGTTCTCTATAGCTTTATTGAACTAACTCACCTGTAATTAAGAGTATCCCATGTTGTGTAGGTAGCTGAATTCTGTACATATAATAACTGCAGGGGTGCAAGCCCTTTCCATGTCTGCAAACGTCCAGTGCTGTGGTGGTTAATATCTTTGGGTCTTCTCCTGCCTTCTCCATTAAGTAACAATCGTAACAATTATTGCTTTCACTGTTCCTAACATCATCTATGAATTGGGAATATTCTGATGATTTGCAGGATTCTCTACCCCATTCACAGATCATGTTACAGGCAATGAATATACTTTTCTCAATGGAGGATGTATGAGGGGCCAAGTCTTATTTTATGGCTTTTTAACAGCAGCTTCACAGAACACTCTATTAGAAGCAATTAACCCCCACAGCACCAGAAGTTCACAAACAGGGAGAGGAATGGGCATGTTGCATTGAAGATTTTTACATTTAATCTGCTTGTACAATATGGGATACCTTTCATTACAGATAAGCTACCTCACTAAAGTTGTAGAGATTTTTTTACAGCTAAACTTCAGTTTTATGCTCCATTCACACTTTCGTGTAGTGGGAACAAGCGTTCCCACTCACAATTTTGTTCAGTGATTTGGGATTGGGATGCGATCCTGTCTCGCGACAATTGTGGCAGCATCATATAGCATTTGGGTTGCCATTTAGGGATAATTGCACCCAAACATGTGTTGTGCTTTGTGTAGCACTTGCAACTCAATTTGGAATTGTGGGCAGCAGTGGTGGCCGGTGGTAATTTTTTGGGGGGTGGCAAACAGTACCACCCCCCGGTCGGTCGGCAGTCAGTCAGGTGGGTCTGTTGCACTTACCCCATCTATGGTGGGCAGCGCTTCTCCCGGGCTTCACCGGCGGCTTCCCTTGCTTGGCGGTGGCTTTCCCTTCCCCTGATCTCTACGAGCATCATGGTGGCTTCCGTTTCCTCCCTCCTCCTCGGTGGCCAATTGTGACTCTTCTCCTTTTTGCCAATCGGAAAATGGGTCTCAGACCTGCTTCTGATTGGCGGGATTGAGGATCAGTGTTTCAATAGCGAACATTCATTCACTGTTGTAACATCTGGGTGGGCTCCTGATGCAATGATCTGGGCCACGAGATTTTCAAGCCTCTGGCTCTAATCAGGTGTTTAAAAAAAAAAACACCCTGCCGCTGTAATTCATGCGACCAGCGCGTGAATAGGGGTGGCAGTGTCCTGCAAAAAAATGTCAGTGGATAGAGCATGGGGGTGGTGGCCGTGGATAGAGGGGGCCCCTAATGGATGGGCCACCACTGTTGGGCAGATTTGCGGCAACTCTGCCTGTGATATCAAATTGCAAAGTATGAATAAAGCCTTATGAAATGAGCTATGTGGAAGAGCTTATACTAATGAAGCGCTGTTGAGAGGACTGTCCATTGACATTTTAAGAAAGTACAGTAATTTATCAAGCTTTGCACATGGAACATAATGAGACAGCACCATTTGCTATAAAAAAGGGTAAAGCTAAGGAGATGGCTTCAAGATTTCAGGTTTCTGACAATATTGTAACTCTCTTTATTCAGTATTTCAACAACTACTAGAAATAGTACTTTAAGTAAAATTATATAAGCAAAGAACTGTTTATATTTGCTAGCTTTCTTCGTGTTTCCACATTAGTCAGTGCAATGTAACTGTTGGCAGAACACCAGTGAAGGCTAGTTTTAATTCTGCATTCATGTGCAATACCGTTAGCTGTATAAATAGAAAAGGAAATTATGTTAGTAAACTCAAGCAGTTCTTTTGATGAGTTTGCTAGTTGTCAATGTAAAAGTGATATTAGGAAATGTAGATCATGTTCCTGAAACGGTGTAATGTGCCTAGGAATGCAGAATAATTCATGTCAATGACTAGAAGCAAACATAGACAAACAGCAGCCAAATGCAATGTACAGAATGAATGTATCTACACACAGTCTATTAAAAAGGTACTTAATATTTTTTTTTATATCTTGAAAAACACCACTGTCATATAATAAACAACATGGTACAGTATATGATAAAATAAGAAAAAAAATGATCTGCTAAAATAAACGAACCCATGGGCTTCTAAATTATTTTAGAAGCATTTTCTTGCAAAACCATTCACCTCTAGGAGGTGTTAGACAAGCAGTGAATAATAGCCTTGAGCAATTTGCATTTAAGCACACATTGTATCTCTGCCACCAGGAGTTCACCATTACAAAAGAAATCGAGCTGATGGGAAGAAGTAAGTATGCCTTATTTTAACAAGGCTGGTGATAATGTTTAAAAGGATATTAGCACACGACAGCTAATACATTTTTTTTTTTTTTTTTTGTTAGTCTGTTACACTAACCTTCTGAAAACTGAGTAGTAACCAAGTAGCAATGCTCTTTTTGTTGCAGTGGTAAAAGCAATAGTCTTTACAGCTAAGGGAATTTGACTCCTGCACGTTCCTCTCCTTCCTGGTACTTTTTGTTGGAAGGCAGAGGGGAGGAACCTGGGATTTGGTCAGGCTACTAGGCCCGGCCACCTTCTGGCTACCACTTTCCCCTGCCACCTCCTGGCTGCCACTTTCCAAAGCCTCCTCCTGGCTGAGGCTTTCCTGTGTATGAAAATGGGACATAATTTTAGTTTATTGTTCATCAATCAAACACAATTTTGAGAAATATGTTAAACAATGCTATACCTGACTCAAGCTGGGCTCCTCCACATCTTCTTCCTGGGTGGAAGGCCCAGGTTGGACTTCTGAAGCCTCATCTGAGGTGGAAGGAAGAGTGGAAGGAAGTGTGGAGGGAAGGGTTGAGAGTGATGGTCTGATTTCAGTCTGGTCTGACAGAAACCGCAGTCTGTGTCATAGTACCACAGCCTGGGGACATACATTTTATCTGCTGCTGCTCCTAATCTCATGGAATCCTGGACCTTATTGTGTTCCCTATTATATGTGTTCCTCAAGCCACCAATTTTGGCCTTCAAATAGTTGATGTTTGCCGTGGGGATCTGTGGCTTCACCAATTCCAGCAATTGATTCAGCGCTGCCTGCCTCTTTCTTTTATTAGTATAAAAGGGGTGTTTTACCTGCCACAGACATGGCAGCTCTCTGCCAATGAATTGAGGGAGGAAGTTGTGATCATTGAATCTATCCATTTTATCTGCAAGACACAACACAAGACAAACCCTAATGTCAGGCTAAACTCTCCTAATCTTGTCCCAATATAGGCCTCCATCTAGAAGCAGTATAGACCACTGATGCTCCAAGTTCAAATTGTACCTTCGTTATCACGATCGGCGCTTACGCTACTCCGTCCTGCGCTCACAGATTGTACGTACGACGCACACGTGTTACGCTTTATATACACTACACATGTGTGAAACTCTGCCCGTCCCCTGACCTTCTTTCTAGTATATTTCTAGAAGAAAGAGAAGGTGCATGCAGAGGAGAGCAACAAGGAGGATGACAAAAGTCCGGAGCCCCAAACGTCCCGATCCAGGAGATTTAAGGCCTCAAATATGTCCTTGGTGGAGATGGTGGACATCTTGAAGAGGGCCGACTATGATCGAAAGCATGGACCTTACCCAAACCCAAATGTGAGAAAGGCCAAGATCATGGCTAAAGATGTGAAAAGTCTGCAGAAGAATTTTGGGGTATGGCAATCCAAGGAGGAAACGATGGTCAGACCTCAAATTGAGGGAGCAGGATCAGTACAGAAGAAGCAAGAGAATTCTGCAAAAAAAGTATTTTGTCATGTGTTCCTATTATTATTATTATGTTTGTGCTGCTCCATGTGCTTTTCTTTACTGTCGTACAGTTTAAAAGGGCAAGTTTCAGGTTCGTGGGCACAGTAATCGTTTGTAAACATTGTTCGTTCGCCCACTAATACAATGTTTTTGGCAGATGCAGGTTAACTACATTTGTTCAGGCCTATTTGTATTAAAATAATTTTATTACGTTGTTGTCTAGATGGGATTGTAACTAGAATGAAACGCAAACTTGATTCAGTGTAAGGAGAGGACACTCAGCAGCTGTTTACACATCTGGATGCAGGAGCACTAGTGTGGGACACAGGTGCTCCAGTGGATACTAGGGGTGTCTCCATGTGTGAAACTTGCACAAAAAAGGTAAATATTCCAGCTTTAGAAAGGCAAAAAAGTCATGCTTTCAGCTTGGAAGGAACTCTGCCAAAACCCACAATTGTACGTCACTTCCAAGCAACGTTTCATATTCCTATTTCTGGCCTCAAATATATGTGTGCTAAGTAAACCTATTTTTTAATTCGCATAGGGGAGAAAAAACTCGGGACGTCTGAGGTCACCAGGGACCCCCAACCTCATAAAAAAAGGGAGCTCACAACACCACAACCTCATAATGAGGAGGAAGGGGAGGTTTATGAAGTGGGCAAAAGAGTGACCAGGTGAGTGTCTGAGACCACAACTTCAGGTAATAGATGGATGCCTGCATATTTATAATACATGGTGTGTTTTTTATTTTAGGTGATGTGGATGTTGTGAAGAATCTCATTTCACAAGTGCAAGTGCACACATCCTCATCCGGGAGATCATGGTGTGCAATCATGATTTACAGAAGGTCAAGGAAGGCATCAATGATGTGGAAAAAAGACTCAAAAACATCATTGATGTTTTAGGCAGAATCTGAAACACCCCAAAATTATTCTATTTTTTTTTTTTTTTTTCAGATTTTCACACATTTTAAATATTTTTAAGAAAGCCAAATTTTGAAGATGCACACAGTGTGTCGACATGTGCTATCTGCCATCACGCGATATCAAGGTACGCGTTTTGTGCAACCCCTTCCTCGCAACTAAAGTAGATGAGAGGAAGGAGTTGCACCCCCAAAACACGTCCATTGATCCCCCATGATGGGAGCTAGCACATGTTGACATTAGGCATGGGATCAGGAGGGAAATCCACATTTTGACTCCCAATTTGTGTGCATCTTCAAAATTTGGCTTTCACAGGGGTGACATCACCCTATCTGATGAAGGCAATATCAACACAGTTTGGACATACTAATGTATGATATTGCCTTCACTTTGTCAAAGTTGAACTTTGTAAGTTCCTGAGTTGTGTATGTTATGGTTTTAAACATGCCTGTTTAACACCAAAAGAGGCTATTTGTACTGTCAAACCTAAAAATGTTATACAACAAATATGTTGGTTTGTTCAAAAACCCTTTGAATGTGCTTTGAGTAAAAGTGTTTGAGTAAAATGTTTTCTACTCAACAAAGTGTGGCTTCTTCTTTCAATACTCAAAACCAGTTTTTGTAGTAATTTGGTGTTTACAGTGACAATGGTGGTTATTTACTAAAGGCAAATCCACTTTGCACAACAAGTACACTTTCAGTGCTGTTGCAGTGCACTTGTAGTGCAAAGTGGATTTGCCTTTAGTAAATTACCCCCACAGTGCTCTAAAATGTGCCCCAATCAGGCCAGTTTGGGGACTCAAAACAATTTATTCATGGTGCTGAAAAGGATGTGTTTTTTTATCATTAATGCATTACATACATTAACAACAAAAACATTGTGTGTGTGTAGCAGACCCGCAACATAATAGTTAGCTGAAGAAGAGATTGTCACCTCATGTATCAACTAAATTACGTTTGCACTATTGAAGAAAATGGCCAAAAAGAAAAGCCCATTGGAGAACCTAGGAGACAGCTAAAAGAAACAGAAGCAGTAAATCAAATGAAATATTATTTCATTTTAACAAAAAAATTTATTTTAAAAATGTTTATCAAACATTTGCTGGCATGTCAATGGCCCCCTACCTGCAAAGTATTCCATTTATTTTTGACTGACCTCACGGTGTCAGGGTTGTTGTTTGTTCTTGAAATCCGGCCTCAGGCCCAACTGAGGCCACATAGTTTGTAGCATTCCTCCTGAGAAAGTTGTGTAGAATGCAGCATGCAAGTATTATATGGTTTAGTTTATATTCCGCCATGTTGATTGGCGTCAGGAATAGGAACAGGAACAAAAGCATTCTCCACCCCTCTTCTGGCTCTTGCCAGCTGGTAGTTAAAAACCCTCTAGTCTGGGGTGAGGGTCCTCATCGGGAACGGCCGCATCAGGTGATCACCCAGCCCAAATGCTTCATCAGCAACAAATACGAATGGTAGACCAGCCACGTTGTCTTCTGCAGGTGGCAAGCTCAAGCCACCACTCTGTAGCCGTCCGTATAACTCGGTCTGGGTGATGACTCTACCATCCGACATCCGGCCATTGTTCCCCACGTCCACATAGAGAAACTTGTATGTCGCCGACAACCACCGCCAACATCACTATACTATTAAACCCCTTGTAATTATAATAGTATGACCCCAAGTTGGGGGGTGGAACAATGTGGACGTGTTTCCCATCAATTGCCCCTCCGCAGTTGGGAAAGTCCCACCACTGTGAAAATTGGGAAGCCCCAGTCTGCCATTCTTGTGGCGTTGAAGGAAACTGTGGAGTCAAACAAGAAAAAAAAATAGTACTTTTGCACATAACATTGCAAGCAGATTAGACACAAACATTTTTGGCCAACATAAGTATAAAACATTTATTTTAAGGAGTATTTAAAGACAAAAATATAAGGTCCACTTATCAGATTCCTCTCTCCCTCTGATGGCCCATTTAAAAATGTTATGGGGGGGAGATATTTTGGACTGGTAACCCTCTCCACTTCATTGAGAGCTGAATGCATAAATTATGTGTTTTACTTTGGCCAGCCCCTCCTTACTTACACTATTGGCAGCCCACTGGACAGGTAAGAAGTGTCATAATCCAAAAATATGAATACACACTGTACAAATTGAAGCACATTTTTACATTCTGCAATTACATATCTAGATAATAGGAGAACAAACTTTAAACAGTACCATTTGAAAGTATTAAGGCAGCCCCTTTCACTACATGCTTTGGTGTCAGCAGATAGAGTATTGGCATCGGTTGACTTAGCGGTTGGGGGGGAGGGAGGGTTCCAAATGAGTTTGGGCCCCAAAAAAAAAAAAAAAAAACCCCTTTCACTCTGCCCGAATTTATGGACAAAAATAACATTTGGACACATTTTAGGGGGTGTTTAGGGTAAAGCACTACAATGGAGCTGACAAAATACATTATTAAGTGACTAGGCTAGTGTATGTGTGTATGGGCCCAGTATAGCATGCTGGGGAGGTTAGTGAAGGCAAATATGCATGAAGGACAAAAAAGGAGCATTAAAAAATTCAAGCATGCATGAAGATAAAGAGGACATTCACAGAATATTACAATCATGGTAATTATGGAATGATGAAAGAAATACAATACATTAGCAAAAATTAAATACATAGAATGTGATGTTAAAGGAGAAAACTTACCCTAATATAGTCCTTCTGCAGAACCTGAATGATGGCAGAACAGGTCTCTGGAATAATGATCCCCAGAGCCTGGGGGGAGATGCCTGTCGAGAACTGGATGCCCTGCAAACTTCTCCCCATCGCCAAGTACCGCAAGGTGGTCACTAGCCTCTGCTCAAGAGTGATGGCTTGTTGCATGCAGGTGTACTGCTTCATAATATAAGAGGACAGCAAAGCCAATAGATGAAAAACGGGGTCCGTCATCTGGAGATAATTCCTGAAATCATCAGGATTATTCTCACGGATCTCCCGCAACAAAGGCATGTGCGAGAATTTGTCACGCTGGAGAAACCAATTCTTCGTCCATGAACTCCTCCCACCCTGTTCATGGACTGGACTTGGGTCAAAATAAGAACCCCAACACCTAGCACGAACTCTATGATGAGTACGTAACTGCAACATGGCTTCAAAACGGTCGGCTGGTCAGAACGAACTAACAGAAAGCACTGAAAATCAGAAAGAACCTGAGAAGAACAAGCTGAAAATCAGAAACGAGCGGACAAGAATGCACTGAAAATCAAATACCTACTAGAAATAACACGCACTGAAAAAAAGATGCAAACTGACTACAAACTGAAGAGCAGTAACGATCAGAAAAGCACGAGGCGGAAAAGCATGAATCTTCTCTCACCAAAGCTATACTAACACAAGATTAGCAGAAGGAGCCCAAAGGGTGGCGCACTGGCTATTGAACTTCCTTTTTCTAGTCCTGTTGTACGTGTTGTACGTCAGCGCGTTCTAGCCAATCGGAATTTCCGAAAACATTTGTGCGACCAAGTGTAAGCAAGACAAGTTTCAGCAAACATCCTTCAGAAAAAAATTCAAGGTTTGGTTGTTGGAAATTCCGGTCGTCTGTACGCGGCATAACACTTGAGGGTCTACATCGTCTGGTAAGCAGATTTGCCTCATCACTGTGGTGCTATGTGTATTCACCTTTCACACTGAAGTTGTTGCTGGGATTCTATGGTATGAATTAACCATCTTTCATGGACTCATTTGAATTTTGTTATTATTTAGTTGACTAAGCACTGCATATATTTTTTTATTATGTTATAATTTGTAATAAACAAATTGCTGCTGGCTGCTTACTTATAAACAATTTTATAGTCTAAGCACAGATGTTACAGTATATGTTATTTCTTTACAAATATAAAATAACTAAGGTTAAACCTGGGTGGCTAAATTCTAGCATAAAGAGTTATATTAGAAGTGAAAAATATCAAACTTTGCCCCCAGCTACATCACTAACCTAGTCTCAAAATACCAACCAAGCCACTCTCTTCGGTCCTCCCAAGACCTCCTGCTCTCTAGCTCCCTTGTCACCTCCTCCCATGCTCGCCTCCAGGATTTCTCCAGAGCTTCTTCCATCCTTTGGAACTCCCTACCCCAAACTTTATGACTGTCCTCTAATCCATCCATCTTTCGACGATACCTGAAAACCTCTCTCTTTAAAGAAGTTTATCCTGCTTCTAACTAATTCACTGTTTTACTTTCTCCATCAGCTCATCCCCCACAGCTATTACCTTTTGTATCAATTGACCCTCCCTCCTAGATTGTAAGCTCTAATGAGCAGGGCCCTCTGATTCCTCTTGTACGAAATTGTAATGTAACTGTACTGTCTGCCTTCATTTTGTTAAGCGCTGCACAAACTGTTGGCGCTATATAAATCCTGTATAATAATAATAATAACTGTCCTACTATATAAGGCCAAGTCATCATCGGCATTCCAACAATACAAATAGTGCAATAATAAATGTATGAGCACAAGCAGGGCAGCTAAAATAGACCACAAGGGATACATATTAGAGGAGAGTAAAAAAAAAAAAAATCCCCCTACATTTTTTTTTATATATATTCATACTAAAAAGGCAAGGTTAAAGTATATTGGCCCCATGAGCAATAATCATGAGAAGCTGGTTACAAGTGACAAGGAAACGGTAGCTGTATTAAATACATTCTTCTCAGTTTACAAAGTAAAAGGAGGGATATAATAAACAAGACTGTATTGTTAGTAACAGAACACAGAATTTACCCCTACGGCTATCAGAAGCCAGTGTTCAAAAAAGACATGAAAATGTTAATGTGAATAAATCACCAGGACCAGATGGCTTACACCAAAGAGTCTTCAAAGAGTTTAAGCATGTTATAGCCAGACCGTTATTCCTAATCTTTATGGACAGCTTATGTCCCCAGGACCTGGGTCTGAACCTGCAACCTCTGCTGTGTCTGCTCTAATGTTTCCAGAATATTGTGCCAATCCAGCCAATATTTTGCTCTTGTTACTCCTGCCGGCATTCTTATCTTTGCTACTACAGTAATACCTCGGATTGTGAGTAACACAGTTAACGAGCATTTCGCAACACAAGCTATTATTTTTTTTAAACCCTGACTCGGTTTGTGAGCGTTGTCTTGCAAAACAAGCAGGATTCAAGCCTCTGCGGTGTGCAGTACTCCATTTGGCCAGAGGTGTGGGAACGACGGTGACACTCAGAGCCACTTGAATGCACTCAGAGCCACTCAAAAAAACTCAGAAACAAGTGTTTCCGAGTCTCTCCGAGTGTTTCCGAGTGCATCCGAGTGCATCTGAGCGGCTCCGAGCAGTTTTTGAGTGTTTACACCCCTCCCACCTCTGGCCACATGCGGTAAAGCATACAATAGAAGTCACTGTGGAACTAAATATCTGAGTTTCCATTGACTTCTATGGGGAAACTCACTTTGATATACAAGTGCTTTGGATTACAAGCATTCTTCTGGACTGAATTATGCTTTTAATCCAAGGTACCACTGTATTTGTTACCTATCATTGGCTTGTTCCTCGACTATGCTTCTGCTTGTTCCCAACCTGCAACCACCTGTTACCAACCTTTGGCTTGTTACTGACTATGCTTCTGCTTGATTATTGCCTGGTATATCAGTTAGTCAACCCTTTCTTGTGCACCTCCTGGAGGGGCAGTCACGAGGACTGTATCCTGGTGCTAGCAGGCATCAAGACCCATCTTCACCATCAGGAGCTCTAGTGAATATTGGTTAGTGCCTACATCCCGCACCTTGGGTGAGCCCGTATCATCCGCCAGGGTGACCTGCTTCTGTACTTATCCATCTGGTCTGTGGGAGCCTCTCTACTGCTATAGCTACTGGTCTCTGAGCCTGACTCATGACCGTGACAGCTTAGTGACTGAAATAGTACCAGCTAAATGGTGAAAAGCTAACATTGTACCAATATGCCAAAAAGGGCCAAGATATATACCTGGAAACTACAGATCAGTCATCCGAAAATCATTAGTGTGTAAACTTGTGGAGGGCATGATAAGGGATCACATCCAAAAATTTGAAATAAATAATATCATTAGTAGTAGCCAGCATGGATTTATTAATGATTTTTTTTGCCAGACCAACCTGTTAACATTCTATGAGGAAGTGAGCTGTAATCTGGCCTGTGGACATAGTGTATCTATATTTTAAAGATTATGGATATTTTGGATGGAGGTTAATCTATCTCTGCTTATAAACATAATAAGCCACTGCAATACAGATGTCATCAACTAGAATACTGCCGTACCCCATTAAATAGGCTACATGTCCACCTATAATTGGCAACAACCTTCACCTATTAAATGCTTGAGAGGTGGACCCCTATTTCATAGTGTACCGGTATATTTCTTGTAAACATCTATATGGCTGTATGTTATGGGTCTGATAGTTCTTTATTATGTCTCATCTTGGCATGTGCCATATTATATATTTTTTTGGACAATCAGTAACATATATACTTGTTTGGCTACCTCCCTGTCATACACCGGATGGCCCTGGAGTCTGCCTAGTAGACATTGTACTAGTCATGGTTTGAACAGTGCCCGCATATTAAAACGGTGTTCAAACCACACATGTGAGGTATGGCCATGATCTGAAGAGCTATAGAAATAATTCTAGCCCTCCTCTAACTCAAAACATGCAACCTGTAAAAATATGTCGCCTATAGAGACTTTTAAAGGTAAAAGTCTGTTGTCATTCCACGAGTGGGTGCCAGTTTGAAGCATGACATGTTGGGTATCAATTTTTTTCGGCGTAACATTAACTTTCACAATATAAATAAAAATTGGGCTAACTTCACTGTTTTCTTATTTTTTTTTACTTTAAAAAAGTGTATTTTCTCCAAAGAAAGTTTGCTTGTAAGACCGCTGCGCAAATACGGTGTGACAGAAAGTATTGCAACGACCGCCATTTTATTCTCTAGGGTGTTAGAAAAAATATATATAATGTTTGGGGGTTCTAAGTAATTTTATAGTAAAAAAATATATTTTTAACTTGTAAACACCAAATCTCACAAAGAGGCTCAGTCCTTAAGTGGTTAAAAGTATTTGAATTTAATTTTACTTTACTTTAGTGCTATAACAAGGGCGATAGCATGTAGGTGATACATTTTACAGTGCCTTGAAAAAGTATTCATACCCCTTGACATTTTTCCACATTTTGTCATATTACAACCAAAAACGTAAATGTATTTTATTGGGATTTTATGTGATTGGTCAACACAAAGTGGCACATAATTGTGAAGTGGAAGGAAAGGTTTTCAATTTTTTTTACAAATAAATATGTGAAAAGTGGGGCATGTATTCAGCCCCCTTTACTCTGATACCCCTAACTAAAATTGAGTGGAACCAACTGCCTTCAGAAGTCACCTAATTAGTAAATAGAGTTCACCTGTGTGTAATTTAATCTCAGTATAAATACAGATGTTCTGTGAAGCCCTCAAATGTTTGTGAGAGAACCTGAGTGACTGGGCACTGTATGTTCACTGGTCTCCCACCACTCTCCATATGGACACCCGCCATGATGGTTTCATGCACCTAGGAGAGACAGGGGAGCCCAGGGCACATAGATATAGTGGGCCAGGTGGAGGGGCAACACTTTACAATACATGTGGCAGTGATGGAGTGGCTTTACAGCAACCCAAATAACTTACCTTGCAAATAAATACAAACTATGGTATATACTGGTATACAGTATTTGAAAATTGAACAGCCCTGATTTCTGATTTACTGACTGTCTATCTCATTTATTGAAGCCCTAAAATGCCAGATAGTACAAATACCCCCAGATGGCCCTTTTTTGACAAGTAGAAAGTCTGAGATATTTTGTTTGCGACATGGTGAGTTTTTTTAAATTGTAAATTGTTTGCAAAAATTCTTTGGAAAGCGATGAAAACAAATACAATTAGTTTTTTTTCTGCAAAGTTGTCATTCTCACACACAGCAAAAGCATACTGCTAATTACACCCCAAAATGAAGTCCATTCGCTAGCCTCCAATCTATCCTTTGTCCAACCATCTCATTTAAATTCAGTCTTTGCGTATAAATCATCCATGGACACAAAAGTAGCTGCAGCTCTCCCAAACATACACCAGTTGGCAGGAACACCAGTTGGCAGGAACACTCACAAAGTGTTTTCATCTTTAGAGTGCTACTCCCTGAGTGTGGCGATACAACATGTTTGAGACTTTTTCACAGCCTAGCCAAATAGAGAAGCCAAAGAAACACCTTCATGCTTTGTTGGTGTATAAAGTGCACATCTATTTCCTGAATACCTATTTTTTTTTTTTACAATTGGGGACACTGGCTCTGTTGACACTGGCACTAGTATGGTGGTGATTACGACACTGGTATAGCAGTGTTCAGGACACTGGTATGGCATTGATCAAGACGATGATATGGTGGGGATGAGGACACTGATATGGCAGTGATCAGAACACTGGTATGGCAGTGCTTAGAACACTGGCATGGTGGCAGTGATTAGAACACTGGCATGGTGGTGATCAGGACACTGGTGTGGGGTATTGTGGTAAACAGGAAAGTGGTGTGAGGTATGGAGGTGATCAAGACACTGGTGTGAGGTATGGCAGTGATTAAGCCACTGGTACTGTGTATGGCGGTGATCAGGACACTGGTGTGAGGTATGGCAGTGATTAAGCCACTGGTATTGGATATAGTGGTGATCAGGACACTGATGTGAGGTATGGTTGTGATCAGGACACTGGTAACAGGTATGACAGTGATAATCACACTAGTGTGGTTGTGATTAGGACTCTGGTATGGCATCACTGCAGTCAGGGACACTGGCTGGAGACAGTAGTCTGGTGACACTGACTGGAGTAGCTAGTGATAAGGTACACTGTCTTTACAGCACCACTAGAGACTAGTGATCAGGGACACTCTGCGCTGGCTGGCACTGGTGTGTGTTTGTGTGTGTGTGTGTACATATAGTGTGCAGGCTGATAACACTCACAGGCTGCTGAACTGGTTCTCTTTCCTCTCACAGACAATCTCTATGGAAGGAAAGAAAAACAATTTTTCTTTTCACTTTCATGTTTACAATTATGATTGCTGTGATATACCAGCCAATAGCAATAATCACATGCAAAATCTGGCAGGCTGGTTGTACCCAAGTTTATTGATCCCTCGACTTGGTACACTCAGCCTATACATGGTTCGTGCTGAACCAGTCAAGATTAAAAACATCTATGGCTGGCTTTAGAGGCCATATTTGATACATTTTTAGCAAGTGTAAATTGCAAGCAAGATCAAGTTCACCAAAGTACCCTGGTTATCCCAAATCTTGATATTGATTTTGTTGGTATAGCTTACCCACACCCACCAATAAAGCGTAATAGGAAGGTCTGAAAGGTAGCATATCTTAATGGTTTCTGGTATTTAGTAAACTGTAATTACCCACAAGTAGGGATGAGCCGAACACCCCCGGGTTCGGTTCGAACCAGAACCTTCGAACGGACCGAAAGTTCACGCGAATTTTCGAACCCTATACGTTATAATGGACGCGAACGTTCGAAATCAAAAGTGCTAATTACAACGGCCAATATGCATGTTAATGTCATAAAACAGGTTTGGGGACCCGGGTCCTGCCCCAGGGGACATATATCAATGCAAAAAGAACTTTTAAAAACTAACGTTTTTTCGGGAGCAGTCATTTTAATGATGCATAAAGTGAAAAAAAAAAAAGTGAAATTTTCCTTAAAATATGGTACCTGGGGGGTGTCTAAAGTATGCCTGTGAAGTGGCATGTGTTTCCCGTGTTTAGAACTGTCCTTGCACAAAATGACATTTGTAAAGGAAAAAAAGAAGCCATTTAAAACCACTTGCGGCTTTAGGTTTGATCTTAAGTAGAATCTGAACAGGTACATTATGAAGTGTAGCTCCATCCCAAAAAAATCTATTTTTAAGCTTTTTGGAGAACATAGGGAGGGGTTATCACCCCTGTAACATTTGCTGTCTTTGCACATCTGTTCAGAACATGTCACCTCACTTTCCGTCCCAATGACAAATGTTTTTGGAAAAGTGGGGTTTTAATTGAAACAAGGATTGGTGATAAAGTATCAGTAGAGAGGAGATACCTTTTTCCCAAATTAAATCTAACAGGATAGAATTTCCCTTCCTAGGGGTAGATTTCCTCTCACTTCCTGTTTTCTCTTTCCATTTGCAAGTAGGAGTCGTTTGTAAGTTGGATGTTTGAAAGTAGGGGCCTGGCGTATATACTCTGCAGAAATTTGCCCTATTAGATGTTGGTGTAGCCACAAGACTGGTGGGCACAGGAATGGGCCCTGCTGTGAGTTAATAGATCAAGATTTGTAATTGCATGCACCTGTTGAACAGGGCAGAAAAATTGGGGGTGGTGGTGGTGGTGGTGGACGGTTTTGCCACAAGACTGTAAGCTCTCACAGTTACTCTTGGTGGGCGCAGGAATGGGCCCTGCTGTGAGTTATTAGATCAAGATTTGTAATTGCAAGCACCTGATGAACAGGGCAGAAAAATTGGGCCTTTGGCGGTGGTGGTGGACGGTGTTGCCACAAGACTGTAGGCCCTCATAGTTACTCTTGGTGGGCGCAGGAATGGGCCCTGCTGTGAGTTATTAGATCAAGATTTGTAATTGCAAGCACCTGATGAACAGGGCAGAAAAATTGGGCCTTTGGCGGTGGTGGTGGACGGTGTTGCCACAAGACTGCAGGCCCTCATAGTTACTCTTGGTGGGCGCAGGAATGGGCCCTGCTGTGAACTATTAGATCAAGATTTGTAATTACCCGCCCCTGTTAAACAGGGGCTGAAAAATTGTGCCTTAGGCACTGGTGCTGGTGCCACAACACTGCAACCCCTCACAGAGACTGTACTTGGAGCACAGCAGTCACACGTGTTGCGAAGCATTTTTTTAAAAAATTGTAAGTACACGCCACTGTTAAACAGGGGCTGAAAAATTGTGCCTTAGGCACTGGTGCTGGTGCCACAACACTGCAACCCGGCCCTCACAGATACTGTACTTGGAGCACAGCAGTCACACGTGTTGCGAAGCATTTTTTTAAAAAATTGTAAGTACACGCCCCTGTTAAACAGGGGCTGAAAAATTGTGCCTTAGGCACTGGTGCTGGTGCCACAACACTGCAACCCGGCCCTCACAGAGACTGTACTTGGAGCACAGCAGTCACACGTGTTGCGAAGCATTTTTTTAAAAAATTGTAAGTACCCCCCCCTGTTAAACAGGGGCTGAAAAATTGTGCCTTAGGCACTGGTGCTGGTGCCACAACACTGCAACACGGCCCTCACAGAGACTGTACTTGGAGCACAGCAGTCACACGTGTTGCGAAGCATTTTTTTAAAAAATTGTAAGTACCCGCCCCTGTTAAACAGGGGCTGAAAAATTGTGCCTTAGGCACTGGTGCTGGTGCCACAACACTGCAACACGGCCCTCACAGAGACTGTACTTGGAGCACAGCAGTCACACGTGTTGCGAAGCATTTTTTTTAAAAAATTGTAAGTACACGCCCCTGTTAAACAGGGGCTGAAAAATTGTGCCTTAGGCACTGGTGCTGGTGCCACAACACTGCAACACGGCCCTCACAGAGACTGTACTTGGAGCACAGCAGTCACACGTGTTGCGAAGCATTTTTTTTTAAAAATTGTAAGTACACGCCCCCTGTTAAACAGGGGCTGAAAAATTGTGCCTTAGGCACTGGTGTGGTGGCATGGATCATTGAGGAGGAGGAAGAGGATAGTCAGTGAACATAAGAGGACAGTCACTCAGCATCAGCATAGGCAGTCTTGAAGGGATGTGACATTAAAAATTATTCGGTTATATCCGCCTCAGGTGCCTGGTAGCTGGTGGTGATCCAAGACTGATTCATTTTGATGAATGTCAGTCGATCAACCGAGGCGGTGGACAGGCGCACCCTATGATCAGTCACAAATCCTCCAGCAGCACTGAATGTGCGTTCGGAAAGAACGCTGGAGGCAGGACAGGCCAGTAGCTCAATTGCATACTGTGCAAGCTCTGGCCAGTGATCCATCCTCAGGACCCAGTAAGCCAGAGGATTTTCGGTGGGAAAGGTGTCCAAGTCTGACCTTGCCCCAAGGTATTCCTGCACCATGTATATCAGACGCTGGCGATGGTTGCTGGAACCGATCATACCTTGGGCTGCGGACTAAAAAATTGTCTGAACGCATCGGTCAGACGTCCACCTTCCCCACCGCTCCTTCTGCCACTGACCGAAGCCTCAGCAACTCGTCGCCCAGGACCAGGAGTTTGTAGCCTCCCAGTTTCTGGGAACGCGTTGCACAGACCTTTCTGCAAGGCCTCCCTGAGATGTCTCATCCTCTGCTCCCTCTGCGACGGCAAGATAAGGTCCGCAACCTTACCCTTGTACCGCGGATCAAGGAGAGTGGCCAGCCAGTAATGGTCCCTCTCCTTGATCCGAAGAACACGAGGATCCTTCCGCAGGCTTTGCAGGATCAGGGAGGCCATGCAGCGTAGGTTAGCTGAGGCATTCGGTCCGGAGTCTTCTGGGTCACTGAGGATGACATGATCGCCAGCCACCTCCTCCCAGCCACGTACAAGTCCACTGGCTTGTTGGGACTGTACATCATCCCTAAAAGACTGCTGCTGCTGATGCTGAGTGCCAGGCTCCACCTCCATGCTCACACAATCCTCCTCCTCCTCCTCCTCCTCCTCATCCTCTTCCTGTGTGATGGGTGGGACAGAAGGAACACTGTCCGGATAAAGGGGGCCTTGAGAGGCAAGGAAGTCCTCCTCTTCCTGCCTCTGTTCTGCCTCAAGTGCCCTGTCCATTATCCCACGCAGCGTATGCTCCAACAGGTGGACAAGAGGGACAGTGTCACTGATGCATGCACTGTCACTGCTCACCATCCTCGTGGCCTCCTCAAATGGTGAGAGGACAGTGCATGCATCCCTGATCATGCTCCACTGACGTGGGGAAAAAAAACCAAGCTCCCCTGACCCTGTCCTGGTGCCGTAGTCGCAAAGGTACTCATTGATGGCCCTCTGCTGCGTGTGCAGTCGCTGCAGCATGGCCAACGTTGAGTTCCACCTGGTGGGCATGTCACATATTAGGCGGTTCTTGGGCAGGTTCAGCTCCTTTTGCAGCTCAGTCAGCCGAGCACTGGCATTATAAGATCGGCGGAAATGCACACAGACTTTCCTGGCCTGCCTCAGGACATCCTGTAAGCCTGGGAACCTGCCCAAGAACCGCTGCACCACCAGGTTGAGGACGTGAGCCATGCAGGGCACATGGGTGAGCTGCCCCTGTCGCAGGGCGGAGAGGAGGTTGGTGCCATTGTCAGAAACGACCATTCCTGGCTTAAGCTGACGTGGCGTCAACCACCTCTCGGCCTGCCCCTGCAGAGCTGCCAGAACCTCTGGCCCAGTGTGGCTCCTGTCCCCCAAACACACCAGCGCAAGCACGGCATGGCATCTTTTTGCCTGCGTACTTGCGTAGCCCCTTGTACGCCTACGGAGCACCGCTGGTTCCAAGGACAGAGCACTGGAGGAAGAAGAAGAGGAGGGGGTGGAGGAGAGAGGTGTGTCACAACCAGTAGCAGTAGTCGCGTTTTGGAGGCGTGGTGGCGGAACAACCTCCAACACTACTGCACCTTGTCCTGCATCCCTCCCAGCTGCCAATAGAGTGACCCAATGGGCCGTGAAAGAAAGGTACCGTCCCTGTCCATGCCTGCTGGACCATGAGTCAGCGGTAATATGCACCTTACCGCTGACCGCCCTGTCCAGCGAGGCATGGACATTGCCCTCCACATGCCGGTAGAGAGACGGAATCGCCTTCCGCGAGAAAAAGTGGCGTTTGGGAACCTGCCACTGAGGAACCGCACATTGAACAAACTCACGGAAGGGGGCCGAGTCTACCAACTGAAAAGGCAGCAGTTGAAGTGCTAGCAATTTAGCAAGGCTAGCATTCAACCGCTGGGCATGTGGATGGCTGGGAGTGTACTTCTTTCTACGGTCCAGCAGCTGGGGCAGGGAAATTTGCCTGCTGCATTCGGACGTCGGTGTACTGCAAGTACTTGGTTGTGACACACCGAATTCTACACCTTCAGTCCTCTCAGAGCAGCTTTCAGAGAGGACTGAAGGTGTAGTGGGGATGGAGATCCCAGCTGAGGAGGAGCAAGGAGAGGTCCGCTTAGTTCTTTGGTGTGGGTCTTTTATGTGTGCCTGCCAACGAGCTGCATGGCAGGTCGCCATATGTCTGGTCATGCTTGTCGTGCCCAAGCGGCTGATGTTTTGGCCACGCGAGATACGCTTGAGACAAATATTGCAAATAGCAGTGGTGCGATCTGCTGCACTCGTCTCAAAAAAGGCCCACACCAAAGAACTTTTCTGATAACGTGCAGAGGCAGCGCCCTGCACAGGCGGAGCTCTGCGGTGTTGTACAGTTGCTGTGCTGGCCTCTACCTGGCCTCCAGGGGGCATCCTGCCTCGTTGGACATGTGACGCCGCATCCTCCTCCTCCTCGTCCTCCTCCTCATCCTCTCTCCCTTGAGGCACCCACGTGGAGTCAGTGACCTCATCATCCCCTCCCTCTTCACCACTAGAGCAAACCTGGCAGTAAGCTGCAGCTGGTGGAACTGTACTGCCAGATTCCTCAAGCTGGGTATCGTCATCCGAGCCTTCGAATCGTTGGGCATCCTCCTGGAGCATGTACCCAACACTGTGCTCAAAGAGTTCGGGGGACTCCTCAGGAGGACATGGTGGGTCTAGGGAAGGGGTGGCTGATGATGCTCTGTCAGTACCCTGAGCCTGGGTGAGAGAGGATGAGGAGGATGAGGAGGGCTTGGTCATCCATTCTACCAAGCCTTCAGCATGATGCGGCTCCACATGTCCAGCTGCCGAAAACAAAGACGCGCGTGTCCCATGGCCACGTGCTGATGACGATGCACGACCACGTCCACGTCCACGGCCACGTCCACTAGAAACAGAGCCTGCCTGCCCTGTGTTCTTGGCTCTGCACGCTCTGCCTCCCCTTGGCGGTCTTCCAGCCATTGTAGTCGGTAGTCCTGTGGGTGCTGCTGAGAAGAAAATATAGGAGCTCTGTGTGATGCCACTAACACACTAGAAGTCCTATGGGTGCTTCTGCAAAGAAAATAGAGGAGCTCTGTGTGATGCCACTAACACACTAGAAGTCCTGTGGGTGCTTATGCAAAGAAAATAGAGGAGCTCTGTGTGATGCCACTAACACACTAGAAGTCCTGTGGGTGCTTCAGCAAAGAAAATAGAGGAGCTCTGTGTGATGCCACTAACACACTAGAAGTCCTGTGGGTGCTGCTGAGAAGAATATATAGGAGCTCTGTGTGATGCCACTAACACACTAGAAGTCCTATGGGTGCTTCTGCAAAGAAAATAGAGGAGCTCTGTGTGATGCCACTAACACACTAGAAGTCCTGTGGGTGCTGCTGAGAAGAATATATAGGAGCTCTGTGTGATGCCACTAACACACTAGAAGTCCTGTGGGTGCTTCTGCAAAGAAAATAGAGGAGCTCTGTGTGATGCCACTAACACACTAGAAGTCCTGTGGGTGCTGCTGAGAAGAATATATAGGAGCTCTGTGTGATGCCACTAACACACTAGAAGTCCTGTGGGTGCTTCTGCAAAGAAAATAGAGGAGCTCTGTGTGATGCCACTAACACACTAGAAGTCCTGTGGGTGCTTATGCAAAGAAAATAGAGGAGCTCTGTGTGATGCCACTAACACACTAGAAGTCCTGTGGGTGCTGCTGAGAAGAATATATAGGAGCTCTGTGTGATGCCACTAACACACTAGAAGTCCTATGGGTGCTTCTGCAAAGAAAATAGAGGAGCTCTGTGTGATGCCACTAACACACTAGAAGTCCTGTGGGTGCTTATGCAAAGAAAATAGAGGAGCTCTGTGTGATGCCACTAACACACTAGAAGTCCTGTGGGTGCTGCTGAGAAGAATATATAGGAGCTCTGTGTGATGCCACTAACACACTAGAAGTCCTGTGGGTGCTTATGCAAAGAAAATAGAGGAGCTCTGTGTGATGCCACTAACACACTAGAAGTCCTGTGGGTGCTTATGCAAAGAAAATAGAGGAGCTCTGTGTGATGCCACTAACACACTAGAAGTCCTGTGGGTGCTGCTGAGAAGAATATATAGGAGCTCTGTGTGATGCCACTAACACACTAGAAGTCCTATGGGTGCTTCTGCAAAGAAAATAGAGGAGCTCTGTGTGATGCCACTAACACACTAGAAGTCCTGTGGGTGCTGCTGAGAAGAATATATAGGAGCTCTGTGTGATGCCACTAACACACTAGAAGTCCTATGGGTGCTTCTGCAAAGAAAATAGAGGAGCTCTGTGTGATGCCACTAACACACTAGAAGTCCTGTGGGTGCTTATGCAAAGAAAATAGAGGAGCTCTGTGTGATGCCACTAACACACTAGAAGTCCTGTGGGTGCTTCTGCAAAGAAAATAGAGGAGCTCTGTGTGATGCCACTAACACACTAGAAGTCCTGTGGGTGCTTATGCAAAGAAAATAGAGGAGCTCTGTGTGATGCCACTAACACACTAGAAGTCCTGTGGGTGCGGCTGAGAAGAATATATAGGAGCTCTGTGTGATGCCACTAACACACTAGAAGTCCTATGGGTGCTTCTGCAAAGAAAATAGAGGAGCTCTGTGTGATGGGACTAACACACTTCAAGTCCTATAGGTGCTTCTGGGAAGAAAATATAGCTCTGTGTGTGTGATGGGACTAACACACTTCAAGTCCTATAGGTGCTTCTGGGAAGAAAATATAGCTCTGTGTGTGTGATGGGACTAACACACTTCAAGTCCTATAGGTGCTTCTGGGAACAAAATATAGCTCTGTGTGTGTGATGGGACTAACACACTTCAAGTCCTATAGGTGCTTCTGGGAACAAAATATAGCTCTGTGTGTGTGATGGGACTAACACACTTCAAGTCCTATAGGTGCTTCTGGGAACAAAATATAGCTCTGTGTGTGTGATGGGACTAACACACTTCAAGTCCTATAGGTGCTTCTGGGAACAAAATATAGCTCTGTGTGTGTGATGGGACTAACACACTTCAAGTCCTATAGGTGCTTCTGGGAAGAAAATATAGCTCTGTGTGTGTAATGGGACTAACACACTTCAAGTCCTATAGGTGCTTCTGGGAACAAAATATAGCTCTGTGTGTGTGATGGGACTAACACACTTCAAGTCCTATAGGTGCTTCTGGGAACAAAATATAGCTCTGTGTGTGTGATGGGACTAACACACTTCAAGTCCTATAGGTGCTTCTGGGAACAAAATATAGCTCTGTGTGTGTGATGGGACTAACACACTTCAAGTCCTATAGGTGCTTCTGGGAACAAAATATAGCTCTGTGTGTGTGATGGGACTAACACACTTCAAGTCCTATAGGTGCTTCTGGGAACAAAATATAGCTCTGTGTGTGTGATGGGACTAACACACTTCAAGTCCTATAGGTGCTTCTGGGAACAAAATATAGCTCTGTGTGTGTAATGGGACTAACACACTTCAAGTCCTATAGGTGCTTCTGGGAAGAAAATATAGCTCTGTGTGTGTAATGGGACTAACACACTTCAAGTCCTATAGGTGCTTCTGGGAACAAAATATAGCTCTGTGTGTGTAATGGGACTAACACACTTCAAGTCCTATAGGTGCTTCTGGGAAGAAAATATAGCTCTGTGTGTGTAATGGGACTAACACACTTCAAGTCCTATAGGTGCTTCTGGGAACAAAATATAGCTCTGTGTGTGTAATGGGACTAACACACTTCAAGTCCTATAGGTGCTTCTGGGAAGAAAATATAGCTCTGTGTGTGTAATGGGACTAACACACTTCAAGTCCTATAGGTGCTTCTGGGAACAAAATATAGCTCTGTGTGTGTAATGGGACTAACACACTTCAAGTCCTATAGGTGCTTCTGGGAAGAAAATATAGCTCTGTGTGTGTAATGGGACTAACACACTTCAAGTCCTATAGGTGCTTCTGGGAAGAAAATATAGCTCTGTGTGTGTAATGGGACTAACACACTTCAAGTCCTATAGGTGCTTCTGGGAACAAAATATAGCTCTGTGTGTGTGATGGGACTAACACACTTCAAGTCCTATAGGTGCTTCTGGGAACAAAATATAGCTCTGTGTGTGTGATGGGACTAACACACTTCAAGTCCTATAGGTGCTTCTGGGAACAAAATATAGCTCTGTGTGTGTGATGGGACTAACACACTTCAAGTCCTATAGGTGCTTCTGGGAACAAAATATAGCTCTGTGTGTGTGATGGGACTAACACACTTCAAGTCCTATAGGTGCTTCTGGGAACAAAATATAGCTCTGTGTGTGTGATGGGACTAACACACTTCAAGTCCTATAGGTGCTTCTGGGAACAAAATATAGCTCTGTGTGTGTAATGGGACTAACACACTTCAAGTCCTATAGGTGCTTCTGGGAAGAAAATATAGCTCTGTGTGTGTAATGGGACTAACACACTTCAAGTCCTATAGGTGCTTCTGGGAAGAAAATATAGCTCTGTGTGTGTAATGGGACTAACACACTTCAAGTCCTATAGGTGCTTCTGGGAACAAAATATAGCTCTGTGTGTGATGGGACTAACACACTTCAAGTCCTATAGGTGCTTCTGGGAACAAAATATAGCTCTGTGTGTGTGATGGGACTAACACACTTCAAGTCCTATAGGTGCTTCTGGGAACAAAATATAGCTCTGTGTGTGTGATGGGACTAACACACTTCAAGTCCTATAGGTGCTTCTGGGAACAAAATATAGCTCTGTGTGTGTGATGGGACTAACACACTTCAAGTCCTATAGGTGCTTCTGGGAACAAAATATAGCTCTGTGTGTGTGATGGGACTAACACACTTCAAGTCCTATAGGTGCTTCTGGGAACAAAATATAGCTCTGTGTGTGTAATGGGACTAACACACTTCAAGTCCTATAGGTGCTTCTGGGAAGAAAATATAGCTCTGTGTGTGTAATGGGACTAACACACTTCAAGTCCTATAGGTGCTTCTGGGAACAAAATATAGCTCTGTGTGTGTAATGGGACTAACACACTTCAAGTCCTATAGGTGCTTCTGGGAAGAAAATATAGCTCTGTGTGTGTAATGGGACTAACACACTTCAAGTCCTATAGGTGCTTCTGGGAACAAAATATAGCTCTGTGTGTGTAATGGGACTAACACACTTCAAGTCCTATAGGTGCTTCTGGGAACAAAATATAGCTCTGTGTGTGTAATGGGACTAACACACTTCAAGTCCTATAGGTGCTTCTGGGAAGAAAATATAGCTCTGTGTGTGTAATGGGACTAACACACTTCAAGTCCTATAGGTGCTTCTGGGAACAAAATATAGCTCTGTGTGTGTAATGGGACTAACACACTTCAAGTCCTATAGGTGCTTCTGGGAACAAAATATAGCTCTGTGTGTGTAATGGGACTAACACACTTCAAGTCCTATAGGTGCTTCTGGGAAGAAAATATAGCTCTGTGTGTGTAATGGGACTAACACACTTCAAGTCCTATAGGTGCTTCTGGGAACAAAATATAGCTCTGTGTGTGTAATGGGACTAACACACTTCAAGTCCTATAGGTGCTTCTGGGAAGAAAATATAGCTCTGTGTGTGTAATGGGACTAACACACTTCAAGTCCTATAGGTGCTTCTGGGAACAAAATATAGCTCTGTGTGTGTAATGGGACTAACACACTTCAAGTCCTATAGGTGCCTCTGGGAACAAAATATAGGAGCTCTGCCTGCCTGCCACGAACACACTACAAGTCCTATAGGTGCTTCTGGTAACAAAATATAGGAGCTCTGCCTGCCTGCCACGAACACACTACAAGTCCTATAGGTGCTTCTGGTAACAAAATATAGGAGCTCTGCCTGCCTGCCACGAACACACTACAAGTCCTATAGGTGCTTCTGGTAACAAAATATAGGAGCTCTGCCTGCCTGCCACAAACACACTACAAGTCCTATAGGTGCTTCTGGTAACAAAATATAGGAGCTCTGCCTGCCTGCCACGAACACACTACAAGTCCTATAGGTGCTTCTGGTAACAAAATATAGTAGCTCTGCCTGCCTGCCACGAGCACACTACAAGCCCCTCTTTCTCAATCAATCTTTGTAACTGAATCTATCTAACTCAATCTCTGTAAGTGAATCTCTCTAACTATCTAAATGCAGCAGAGTGTCACAGAATCAGCCTGCTCAATCTGCGCCGGAACAGCATGTGACCGGCGCAGACGGCGTGGCGGCGTTTTATAGGGGGGGGCGTGTACTACAGCCCCTGAGCTGTAATTGGCTACAGGCGTCCTGCCTGTAGCCAATTATGGCTCTTCGAGTTTCCGGGGCTGTGATTGGCCAAGCATGCGGGGTCACAGTGCATGCTTGGCCAATCATCAGCCAGCAATGCACTGCGTCGGCCGCGCCGGCCGCAATGCATTGCGGGGCCGCTCGCATCACACGAACGTGATGCGAGCGGCCAAAATAGTTCTGGGCTCGCCGAGCGAGCGAACGCCCGGTGCTCGATGCGAACGTGGGTTCGCATCGAGCACCGGGCCCATCCCTACCCAGAAGAGAGCAAAACAACAAGTGAGGTTTTATTTATTTTTATTTGCCCCGACATTGTAATCAAATGTATTCCTTGGTATAGACAAATGCCAATAAACATCTGTATTCAGATCTGTAAAATGTAAGCAAGTAAAAGATGTCTGATCACTAAAGAATTGTAACTGTGGAATTTATTGGTGTGTCCCTGCTTTTGCTAGCAAGTATATAAAAACAATATAAATATGCTATTTGAACAGTGCTGTTAATCAGTAAGTGATTTTTGAAGCAAGTAAAAAGAATAAGGATAACTTAGTCAATACGCTGCTTTTCCTGTCACAGATAAGGCAAATGGCTATATTGTCTAGTAGTGATGTGTAAATGATAATACTGGTTTAACAGTTTGCATATGTCTTTCAACTGTGTACTTAGCTCTTTTGCTGTTGGCTGTTTCTATCAACACTATAGTACAAATTGGATATCTGCTTGATTTTTGTAACAGGTCACATAACAGATCTATGCTAAAGCAGAAAAGTTTCAGCATAAGAAAAATACATCCTTTTTTCTCTGTCATTTGAACTGTGATAAAAAAAAACTGTTCAACAGATTAAAAAAAAACATTCTCACCAACACATGGGTAACTAAACTAAATACTGAAATACTGAGAGTTATTGAAGGTAATCTGCAAAAGGCTGGAATTAAAATTCTGCAAGACAGAAAAGCAAATGATTTTTTGAAAATCTGTCAACACATAAATATGATATTTAAGAATACTAACAACTGCATTACATGTACCCAGGTACACCTAATCTGATAAAAATAGTACATCAGAATTTAAAATACAGTTTTGTGCCTGTTTTCTATCTCCTGTGTTGGACCAACAAACCCTTAAAGGAGAGCTACAGGCAAAATAGGAATCTACCAATAAATAGGCCATCTAAATAGCTGTTTTGCTGTGTCTGCATTTTGTTTTGAGATTATTTCATAGTGATTTCTGTTGCCCACATAAAATATATGTAAAAAAAAATCACTAAAATCTCATAATCTTTTACATGTTAATGATGTTTCAAAATACATTTTCAGTAATTTTAAAACTGCTGGGTTATTAAAGTATTGCCTGGTGATTCTGCTATAAAAGCCTAGTTCAAGTAACTCTCTTATAGAGGGATAATGTTCTGTCCCTGTCACCCAGTTATTCTCTTGCATTGTCTCCTTGTTACACTCTCTCCCAGTGGCTACAAGTGGCTGTGCAGACACACATTGCATAAGCATAGTCCATTGTTTTCACCATGTCATGTCCTGCAGGCAATGCCGGAGTAGATGCATGTAGACAGGAAGAGGCTGCCATTTAAATGGATGTACTTAAAGAAAGTTGCAGCAATTAGACGTCAGCTGATATTTTTAAAGAAAACTTGTACTGAGAGTATTGTATATAGGCTGCTATTGCCTCCTTGTTGCTAGTTGCCTGGCTTCATTGCCTGGACACACTAGGAACAAATATGCCCATCCTAGAGTGAAGACAGAATCCTTTATCTGCATTTTTGTTTCAGATCAAGTGATTCAGAACATAATGAAGCTATTGGATCATAATGACTGGCAAGGAATTCATATTTTCAGAGTGTAAACAATGCCAGCCACCACACCTTCTCACACATGTTTTCTTTATTTCCTTAATTATTTGATTTTGATTTTCTTTTCCTTGTTCAATAGGTTTATTGAATTTTATAATAAAAAGAAGAATATAACATTATATATTATAATATAATATTGACATGTACATAAGATTCGGAATTTAAGGAACATTGTAATACTACATTTGATAAAACCATCTCACTTAGATAATACAAGAAAGAGCTTAAATATATGCAAATGAAGTTGAAAAAGAATCAAGAACAAACTTGATCCTATTATTAGGCTCCTTTCACACTGGGGCGGGGAGCCGCGGTGATGGTAAAGCAGAGCTATTTTAGCGCTGCTTTACCGTCGTTTTAGCCGCGGTATTCGGCCGCTAGCAGTTCGGTTTTCCCCCCGCGAGCGGGCGAAAAAAGGTTAAAGACCCCCGCAAAGCGCCGCCGTTTGCGGCGGTATTGCCGCGGTATTACTGCGGTGTCCCATTCAAATCAATGGGAAGGAGCGGTATAGGAGCGGTGAATACACCGCTCCAAAGATGCTGCTAGCAGGACTTTTTTGACCGTCCTGCTAGCGCACTGCTCCAGTGTGAAAGCCTGTCAGCTTTCACACTGGAGTGAAAGGGGCCAGATTTTTTCAGGCGGTGTACAGGCGCTATTTTTAGAGCTGTACTGCCTGAAAAATGCCCCAGTGTGAAAGGGGCCTTAGAGAGTATAAGACTCTAAGAAGAAAAAAAATTTAAATGGAGACAAAAATAAAATTCCCTCAGCTATCTGTACATCAATTGAGTCATGCCTCCAGACCACCCCAAATGGGATCAAACTGTGGACGAATGGGGGCATGATCTTAATATAATGAATTATTAATTTACAGAATAGAGGTTTGACGAATCTAATGCCCCATACACACGGTCGGATTTTCCGATGGAAAATGTCCTATCGGACAATGTTGTCGGAAATTCCGACCGTGTGTAGGCTCCATCGGACTTTTTCCATCGGATATTCCGACGGACAAAGTTTTATCTCCTGCTCTCAAATTTTCCGACAACAAAGTCCTATCGGACTTTTTCCGATCGTGTGTAGCGAATTCCGACGGACAAAGTGCCACGCATGCTCAGATCACATTACAAGACCAAAGCTATTGGCTACTAGCCTCTACGTAGTCCCGTCATAGGCAACAAACGTCACCACGTTCAGAATTATCGGATTTTCCGACAACTTTGTCCGACCGTGTGTATGCAACACCAGTGTCGGACAAAATCCGTCGAAAAAAAATCTGATGGATTTTGTGGTCGGATTTTCTGACCGTGTGTACGGGGCATTAGAGTGATCAAGGTAAATAGACAAAAACTTGTGTTTTCTTCACGTATGGAGTAAATATAGTCTATACAAAAAAAAAAGGTGATATTATAAGAAAAATTAACAATGTATGACTGAAGTTTCAATACTGTTAAATGATCTCATGTATGAGGATAATAGGATGGAAATAAAAAGGAAAAAAGAAGAAAAAGGAGAGGAGAAACAAGGGAAAGATACTATTAATAGAACCAGAAGTGAACAACATAAGCTGTAATCTACATATGAGGAAAAAAAATGTAAAGTAAGTATAATTCACCTCTAACTTAATGTTAGTAAGTCAATATATAGAGAGAGAAGAAAGAAAGAAAGAAAGTCTCTCGAGGGTGGTGGTGAGGCCCCCACCCAGGCAGTGCATATGTCTAATGACAGGGAGTGGAAGGAAGAAGAGTAAACTTAGCAAGGTAATAATCACGATTGGTCAAAGTCAGTCGGTAAGGCTGGTTTCACACTGGGGCGTTGGGGGCGCTGGCGGTAAAGCGGCGCTATATTTAGCGCCGCTTTACCGTCGTTTTAGCAGCGCATTTCGGCCGCTAGCGGGCGGTTTTACCCCCCGCGAGCAGACGAAAAAGGGTAAATACCGCCCGCAAACCGCCGCTGCATCTGCGTTTTGCGGGCGGGTTCGGAGCGCTGCCCCATTGTTTTCGATGGGAAGGGGCGCTATAGGACAGTGCACCAAAGATGTGGCTTGCAGGACATTTTTCAGCGTCCTGCAAGTGCACCACTTCAGTGTGAAAGCCCTCGGGCTTTCACACTGAAGACACAGCAACAGCTGTTTCGGGTCGGTTTGCAGGCACTATTTTTAGCGGAATAGCACCTGCAAACCGCCCCAGTGTGAATGGGGCCTTAGTAATGTTTGACCCAAGGTTGCCAAATCTTGCAAAATTTATTTATATTATTATTTTCTATAGCTGTCATTTTGGCAAAAGTAAGTGCTCTGTTCATCCTATGTTTAGCTTCAGCCACTAAGCCACTACCAAAGTTTGAGATTTACATGCTTTGGCTATAGTTTGTTTAGCTGCAGTGGCAAGGTGAATGAATAATTTGAATTGAGTTTGCGTTAGGTTCGATGGTTTGAGATTCAAAAGAGCCATTGCCGGGTCAGGAAGAATAGAGGTGCCCAGAGCTCAAATATTTTCTTCCAAAATTCTTGGGCTATCGGGCATAGCCACCAGATATGAAAGTGTGTACCAGGCGTTGGACATCCCCAAAAACAGAGTCTGAATAGGAAGGCACAAATTTTGCTATTCTAGCCGGTACTAAATACCATCGTGCCCAAACTTTAAAGTTGGTTTCTAACGCAAAGCAATTCGGGGAAGAAGTTTTAGTAGCTAACCAGATATTAGACCACTCTTCTAAGTCAAAAGTGCGATCCATATCTTGCGACCATTTGACAGTATATGAGGGTAGTGTTTCATTGGAGGGCATATTAATGTGTTGATATAGGAGTGAAATCAGGCCTCTAATGTGTGGGTTGATTTTGATTTTTTTTCCCTTTTAATTTTTATGACCATAAATATTAGAACAACAGCCTCCACATGTTCACTGTACATGCTTCCTTTATTTTTCTTAGTTTTTTTATTTTTGGCTTTTCTTCCCTTGTAATTTTTTTGAGCGTACACATACACAATTAGTGTAATACCTATCTTCTATAGGTCACATTTTGAAGTTAACATTTTCCACCTAGCTCAGTAAAGTTGTATCCACTTCAGTCCTTCAATGTACAAAAGAAAGTACATTATTTGTGAAATGAAAAACATACACTTTAGCAATGCATCCTTGTTTTATTTACTTTGTTACTTTAAAACATTAATATTGATTCAGTTTTGTGTGACATTTAAAGTAGCACAACCAGAGTGCTGTCACAGTTGTTTGTCTTCAACCTTCAATGAAAACTATAACCTCTCATTAAAAACACCATTGCAAGTCCATATGTACTTACAGTTTTCTGTTTGTCCCTCTTGAAAGTACCTGTTGATCCTCAATGTGAAATGTATAGGTGAACTCTGCGCCAAAAATAATAACACAATCAAATGTAACAAAAATATAAAAATATTAAAGCTGCTCCCCTGATTGCACAACATGGTCAATAAGACATGATAGTAGATATAGGGCGCTAGTATATATAATAATAGTACTACCAATAATGAATTTCAATGAATAAGTGATAACATTTAAAAAATTGAAAAAAGTGAAATACCAACAAGTATAGATGAAAGTGCTTAATTAACTGCTTCCCGACCGGCGCACGCCGATGTACGTCGGCAGAATGGCATGGACAGGCATAAGGGCGTATATATAAGTCCCTTTTTAAATGCCGCCGTGCCATCGGGAGCGGCGCACTCCCACGCCGGTCGGGACCCCCATGAGGCCGGTCGCGGGTCCCGCGGACTCGATCGCCGTGAGGACACCCGCGATTGTCTCACGGGAAGGCTAAACAGGGAGATGCGGAAATAAACAGCATCTCCCCGTTCTGCCTAGCAACTAGTGACGCCGATCTCTGCTCCCTGTGATTGGAGCAGAGATCAGCATTCACTAGCTGACAGCCACGCCCCCCCAAAATAAGAAACACACCCCTAGGCATACTTAACCCCTACACTGCCACCTAGTGGTTAACCCCTTCACTGACAGTGTCATTTATACAGGAATCAATGCATTTAAATAGCATTGATTGCTGTATAAATGACAATGGTCCCAAACATGTGTCAAAAATGTCCGATGTGTCCGCCATAATGTCGCAGTCACAATAAAATCGATGATCGCCGCCATTACTAATAAAAAAAAATTATTAATAAAAATGCTATAAAACTATCCCCTATCTTGTAAACGCTATAACTTCTACGCAAACCAATCAATAATCGCTTATTGCGATTTTTTTACCAAAAATATGTAGAAGAATACGTATCGGCCTAAACTGAGGAAAAAAAAATTTATATATTTTTGGGGGATATTTTTTATAGCAAAAAATAAAAAATATTGCGTTTTTTTTCAAAATTGTCGCTCTTTTTTTTATAGCGCAAAAAATAAAAACCGCAGGGGCGATCAAATACCACCAAAAGAAAGCTCTATTTGTGGGAAAAAAAGGACATCAATTTAGTTTGGGAGCCACGTCGCATGACCGCGCAATTGTCAGTTAAAATCGACGCAGTGCCGAATCGCAAAAAGGGGCCTGGTCCTTTGGCTGCAAATTGGTCCAGTCTGAAAGTGGTTAAAACACAATAGCATGTATAACAATGGTGATGATTCACACTAATAAGCAAAAAGGTGATTAGAAAGTCCCAATTGTAACAACCACAATTGTACTGTGGACACTGAGGTCTTCTAGGTGTATATGAAATCTTCTATGTGAATAGTAGAAATTCCTTCACCAGGAAGAGGAAACGGCACCCACAGTGCTGGATATAGAATCTGCTTACCAGATACAAATGACTTCTTTAATTAAAAAGAGAGTCATAAAGGCTTGTACAGGATTGTGCCTGCTCACATATGGAGACTGCATATCAATGGGAAAACCTCCTCCCCGGATGGTTAGGCATGGGACATAGAAGAAACAATGGATGCTTCCATAGCGTAATAAGGTTTATTAAAAGAATTTAAAAACATAACAAAAAAGCCAAATGGCTACATTACATTTGTTAGTGCCCACCCGGCACTGGGGCTGCTCGCTTATCAATAGTGGTGCTGAGCATGTAAGCCATAAGCCACCTCCGTGATCGGTGTGCGTTCCACCCGACGATCGCGTCAGCCAGGGATACCGGAAGTGGGATAGGATCACGTGACCAAGGTGATGCTCCTTGTGTCACCCTGCATTGCGTCACCTTGGTCACATGGCTTGCGGCTTAGGTAGCTTACAGCTTACATGCTCAGCACCACTATTGATAAGTGAGCAGCCCCAGTGCCGGGTGGGCACCAACAAATGTAAGGGGCCATTTGGCTTTTTTTGTTATGTTTTTAAATTCTTTTAATAAACCTTATTACGCTATGGAAGCATCCATTGTTTTTTCTATGTCCCATGCCTTGAAATTACCCTCATGCATCTTTGTCAGGGCTGGGCTCAGCCCTTCCTTCTCTGAGCTGGCCACTCAGCTGTCGGCTAATTGCCAGCCCCTATCTCTCCACAGTTACTCACCCGTTGATGATATCCTGCTTGTCAGACCTGCCTACTTAAGCCATCCAGCCCAGAGGATCTCTGCCTTTGCCTAGGTCAACTTCACAGAGACTCCTGCATTCCTGTTAAAGACTTGCTTTGCTGACATCCCTTCTTGCTCCAGTAGAACAACAAGGCAGACCGCCGTTCTGCAAGAGGGGAAAATGGAAATCTCGTGCTTCTGCTGAGCAGAAACACGGATCTCGGTTTTCTTTCAGTCAAAGTACATCCCTCACAGTTAAAAAGCAGCCCCTAGGGACACATTTAACCCTTTAATTGCCCCTGATGTTAACCCCTTCCCTGCCAATGTCATTAGTACAGTGACAGTGCTGTTTTTTTTTAGCATTGTTTACTTTATTGGTGTCACTGGTCCCCAAAAAGTGTCATTAGTGTCAGATTTGCCCATCGCAATGTTGCAGTCCCGCTCAAAATCACTTATCGCCGCCATTACTAGTAAAAAAGCGTCCCTAAATCTATCACATAGTTTGTAGATGCTATAACTTTCGCGCAAACCAATCAATATACGCTTATTGGGATTTTTTTACCAAAAACATGAAGCAGAATACATATTGGCCTAAATTAATGAAGAATTTAGATTTTTTTTTATTGGATATGTTTTATAGCAGAAAGTAAAAAACTATTGTTTTTCTTTTCAAAATTGTTGGTCTTTTTTTGTTTATAGAGCAAAAAATAAAGGTGATCACATACCACCAAAAGAAAGCTCTATTTGTGTGAAAAAAAGGACATCAATTTTATTTGGGGGTAAGGGGGTAAAACCTTCTGGAGCGGAAGTGGTTAATTTCGATACTTTTGTGGTGCACGGTCTTTATTTATTTTATAGTCATTTTGGGCATTTATTATATTTCCATTTATATGGATATGCACTTATATCACATACCAATTGTCAATCTAGTATTCAGAGTTTCCTGGCACATATCAACACACTGAGCGCAGAACAGTTTTATTATGTTTAAACTGTTAAACAGGAATCTTTTTAGATAGTCCTGTTTTCTTTAAAATGTAAGAAAAATTTTAATTTCCCTTCTGCTGTATTTTCTCTGTTTGATATTTAAGCAGGGTCTTGCAACACATCAGATTTTTTACCACTAATATACAATGACTGGAATCAGTTTCTTTAAACTATGAATGCAATGCAAGTTAATAGGTGTAGGGCGATCTATCTTCTAGAATTACATGATATGTCATATTGGAGAGTGTTCAGGTGAAAAGTGTGCAGAGATATGCTAAGTAGTTTGTTAAGCTGAACTGTGAAATGAAGCATCTCATGATAGAAAGAGACAAGCTCTCCAGCTCCTGTTACCTTAATGTCCTATTGAAGATGAGACTACAAAACAGCTAGGTCTAAATGTCTACATGTCTATACTTATCGTGAGATTATTTTATATTTCATCCCAGTTCTGTTTTTATTTGGAATTGGAAGGCTTTAAATATACACTCCAGCCAAATATGAAAATGATGTACACTATATTACTGTCAGGAGCATCTAGCGCTCCTGCTCCTCAATCCAGCATCCTGGTTTTGGCTATGGAACACTCCTTGTCTGTCTGTCCATCTGCAAGGTGTTTAATGTGGCCAGTCTCTGGGTGGAAACCAAACCTGTTATAAGCCAGCCAAACACTCAATTGCATGCTTGTGATGGAGAGTGATATGTGTGTAATTACTGATCAAGCCTCCTGTCTGTCTGCCTTGCTCTGCTAGTTTGGACTTCCCATTGTAAGACCTTGGACCGAATAATGGACTATTCCCTGCACTCAGTCTGCCTTTTACCTGGACTGTCATAGAACCACTCTGCCTGTCTGCCAACCACAAGAACCTGTTTGCTTAGTTTAGTTTGTGCCTGCCTTGGCGTGGTGGCCGGACACTATAGCATTGTCTATAAGACCTGGGGGCAACTGAGTACTGGTAGGTCTGCTTGCCTTATTGTAAAGGGGGCTTCTATAGGTGAAGAACACAGTAGCCAGCTATAGTGCCTGACCGTCTGCGTTGGGGTAGACGTGACAATTACCAAAAGTATTGGAATGCCTGCCTTTACACATACATGAACTTTAATGGCATACCAGTTTAAGTCCATTGGGTTCAATATTGAGTTGGCCTACCCTTTGCAGCTATAACAGCTTCAAATATATTGGGAAGGCTGTCCACAAGGTTTAGGAGTGTGTCCATGGGAATGTTTGACCATTCTTCCAAAAGCTCATTTGTGAGGCCAGGCACTGATGTTGGAGAGAAGGCCTGGCTCACAGTCACTGCTCTAATTCATCCCAGAGGTGTTCTATCTGGTTGAGGTCAGTACAACCCGACCTCATAACTCCCCCTCCACCAAATGATTTGGACCAGTGCACAAAGCAATGTCCATAAAGACATGAATGAACGAGTTTGGGGTGGAGGAACTTGACATGCCTGACCTCAACCCGATAGAACACCTTTGGGGTGAATAAGAGTGGAGACTGCAAGCCAGGCCTTCTCGTCCACACCAGTGCCTTGCCCCACAAATGTGCTTCTGGAAGAATGGTTAAACATTAACATAGACACTCTACTGTACTTCCCAGAAGAGTTGAAGCTGTTTATAGCTGCAAAGAGTGGGCCAACTCAATAATGAACCCTACGGGCTAAGACTGGGATGCCATTAAAGTTAATGTGTGTGTAAAGGCAGGTGTACCAATACTTTTGGTAATATAGTGTATTTAAGTACATAAACACACAAATGTGTGCATGTTTGTCTTAGTAGAGCAAGGAAAAACATACATCCAGTAGTTTTTGAGATCAGTTAATTGGTCAAATGATGTCATAATTTTGACAGCATATGGATTAGTTGAAATTGAGAGTTTTCATTTCCATGAAAATTTGACAGAAATTAAAAGATTTTGGTTTAAATTTTGCCGAAACACAATAGAGCCAATAGGGAGTGTGAACTTAGCATTTGTTTTCTGGATGCAATGGGTTTTAAATGGCTCATGAGGGTTACAGAAGATCCTTTCTACCATTCTAGACTTATTTATTTGCCAGAAAATGCTTCTCGCTAAACCTAGCTATTTGACATTTTTTAACAGAAATCAAAAACAGACAACCAAAGTAATTACAACAAAAGTAATAAAAAATGTAAACGAAAAACAATCAAACACCAAAAAGTAAAAAAAAAAAAAAAATGAAATACAGAGAGCTCTAAGTGATATAATCTAAAGTACTGTAAATACACCCTCTATAGTTTTATATACATAAAACTATAAAACACAGACAAAAGTTAAAAGTGTTTAGGTTTGACCTCATATTATATGGTTTTGGTAAATCTAAAGGAAAGAAAATGTAAAAGAAAAATATATCATGTGTGGCCAGCTTTACTTGCTCAGATGTACTTTTAGGATTCTGATGTTTATACCACAGGAGGATCTAGCTCCATTTAAATATTTTATTGATATAACCCTATAATATAGTAATTTGACACTATAGCTAACCAATTCCAATGTGTTCTAACCATGACCCTTCTCCTATAATGAGGATCCAGGAAATGGCAAAGCCAAAACACACTGTGGCAAATGTTTAGCCTATTATCCTCATGTTTGGGAAAAGTTGCTTTTGACCCAGTCAATCAGAATATGTTTTCACTAATAAACAGATTAATTCATGACCTCTGTTTGTAGTGGAACTGGCACTACATAGCCCACAATCCCTGGGTCTCTCAGTCTAGTGATCTGCGGGTGAGAGCTAAAAAGTAATTAGATCTGACAAACACAAGCAGGCAAGTAACAGTCTTCTGTCACATTAGCACTCCCCCTTTTTAATATGTGCATTGTTTGCTGCAGGATCCAGAACAATAAGTTGCCTGTCCCCTTAGCAATTAGGGACAAGCTAGGTTAATTAATACATGTACATAGGCAAATTGATCAGCCAAAGCACTACAATCTACAGCCATGACATGTGAGCCCACCATTACAAGGTAAGGCAAACAAACGATATAGGGAAAAAAGCTACATTAATACCTAGTTAAAACAACAAAAACATTTGAAAGTGTACAGTACCTTTAATATAAAGGAATATGTGCTCCAGATCACCCATATGAAAACTTTGGATCACACTCAAGAAAACAAAAAACAGCCTAGGATTTAATAGTATCCAAGGGTGCATTTTAATGATATAAGAAAATCCTCTTTCATTAACCTGTAAACGACCACCTTAATACACTTGGCAGATGGCAAACAGCAAATATAGGTCCGATACCTTGAACACACAAGCGGAAATTCCACCAGCAAAAGTCCAATGAGAGTTTTTGGTCCGAAAATGCGACCGTGTGTATGCTCCATCGGACTTTTGATGGAATTCCAGCCAGCAAAAGATTGAGAGCGTGTACTCAATTTTCGGTCGGAAAAAGTTCAGATCGGAAATTCCGATCGTCTGTACCAATTCCGCCGCCCATATTCCTACGCATGTTCGGAAACAATTTGACACATGCTCGGAAGCATTGAACTTAATTTTCTCTGCTCGACATAGTGTTGTACGCACTGCGTTCTTGACGGTTGAAAGTTCAGTGAACTTTTGTGTGACCGTGTGTATGCAAGCCAAGCTTGAGCGGAATTCCGTCGGAAAAAACATCCAAGATTTTTCCGACGGAAATTCTGCTTGTGTGTACACGGAATTCTTCTTCTTTATCACTTAACTCATGAATGTAGAATGTTCATTACCAGTGGAAGTTCAGTAATCAGAAGCTAAGGGCTGGGACACAGTGCAAATCCCATCATGAAGGAAGGGTACTGTACATCATCAATAGTTAGGGGGGAACTGGACCCTGCAGTCCAGTGTAACAGCTAAAGTGGCATTAAAGAGGAAGTAAAGCCTCAGGGAAAAATAAAATACACCCTGCAGGGCAAGGGCATAATGAGCTAGTATGCATAGCATACTAGTTCATTATAAATAACTTACCTGAGATCGAAGCCCCTGAAGCGACCCTCGATCGCCTCCTCCTACGCTTCCATCTATCCCAGAGTGACTTCCGGGTATCGTTGCTCCGGTGCTGTGATGAGCGTAGGTGCCGCCACTAACGGCATGATCGCCGTTAGAAGCAGCATGCTCAGTGCTCCTGCACCCAATGTCTAAAGCAGATGCACCGTAGACATCGCTGCGGCTATTTCTGCAAATATCTACTAAACCTTTTAGGTTTAGGAGATATTTCTTGCACCTACAGGTAAGCCTTAATCTAGGCTTACCTGTAGGTTAAAGTGGTTGTAAAGGGTTTACAACCACTTTAAATGCAAAAGCAAAATCTTCTTATATTGCAGTTTATCACATTTCAGATTTGATGGTTGCATTCATTTTATTTTTTCAGCTTTTTCCTTTGCTTTTATCTGGCAATCCAAACAGTAAATCTGCTGTTTTTCACCAGAACACTCTCTCCTGCAATTATAGTAGTATTAAAGCCAGGCACACTCAGGCAACTAGCATTTTCTCGTTAAAAGGTGTACTTAAAATGTTAATCTGGGAAACATTTATGTGCAGTCTAACAACAAACATCATGGGGTTGATTTACTAAAATTGGACAGTGCAAAATCTGGTGCAGTTGTAGCCAATCAGCTACTAACATCAGCATGTTCAAAAAAGCTTTGACCAAAAAATAAAAAATAAACTGGAAGCTGACTGGTTTCTATGCAGAGATGTACCAAATTTTGCACTCTCCACATTTAGTAAGTCAGCCCCGAGTGGCAAACTAAACAAAAATAATTTTGAGAAACTATTGACCACTATCCATGAAACCATTGCAGCAAACTAGAACAAATTCTGACATCTGAGACCTTTATGTTTTCTAAAATAATTTACAAAAGTAGCAACTGACCCAGTCATGTAAATGGTGTTCTTGTTTCTAAAACTATTTTACAGAAATTTTTTTGCTGTAAATGGAGTCCCAATACCCAATTGAGAAGACTTTCATAGATGAAGCTGTGGGTTGGATGCACAGCATGTGCAGTAGGTACAGTAGGTAACGAAAGAAGCTCCCTCAGGGCTTCAGAGCAGAAACCTTTGCATTTTGGTGTATGACTCCTTTGTCAAGCTGGGAACCTTAATTGCACAAGAGCAGCATGCGCATCAGCAATATCCCTTCTAGTGCTTACACACTCCCTTTAGCTGGCTTTTAAACAGCTCTCCCTGTCGGATCCTCTATCTCTGCTTCAAGCCATGGAAAATGGAGCATCTGTACATTGAGATTTTTAACTGAATCTGTGACACTCCACTAATTATAAATGTAATGTTTGACCAGTTTTAATAGTTTTATCAAAGGATTTTTTTGCACTGATCAATAGCAATGGGTTTCTTCTACATTTTGGTGTTTTTCCCTACTTTCACTATTTTACCCTTTCATACCCTGAAATTTAACAGTACCCTGATAGCACTTTTTTGTTCTTATACACAGTCTTCTGGACAATGAAAGGAAAATCAAATTCATATTCAGGTACTTGTTTGCATTGAAAAATCACATTAAATAATTTATTAATGATCACAGAGCTAGCTCCATTCATTTGATATACGATACTGTATATAAAACATATATATCTACTTATACAGTAAATAGATATATCTGCCTACAGTTCAGCTTTAAATTTATTCATGTACAATATTTAATAAAAAATAGTGGTACAAAAATTACAAGCATCAAAGAGAATCTATACTTAATCAAGGTAAAGCTATAGTAACAACAAGAGTGCTTCTTTAACTATTTATCGGCTGCCCACAGTAATTAACTGCGGACTGGTGGTACAGGCAGGCCGGACAACGTGCTTGTACATCACAGCCTATCTTACAGGTTCGGGGCATGCATGCGCATACACTCTGCCTACCAATGCTGTGATTGGTCACAGCACGAGTTGGCAACAGATTTCAGCCAATGATTTTGGCTGAAATCAGTTGATCAACTGTGTCCAGTCACAGACAGAATTCTGTGTTTACAAACACACAGAACTCCGTGTTCATAGGAACAGCTATCTGACTGTTTCTTCTCCCTGAAAAGCAGGGAGAAAAAACAGCCAGATCAGAAAGTAAAAGCAGCACACACAACACACAATACACATTGTTAGGCACACAGTTAACTCATTGATTGCCCTTAGATCTCAACCCCCTTCCCAGTCAGTGTCATTAGTACAGTGTCAGTGTACAGTATTAGCACTGATCATTGTATTAGTGTCATAAGCGACATTAGTGTCAGTCAGTTAGTGACCCTCCCATATATTGTCTGTTAGCGCCAGGTTGCCCACCACCTTATCACAGTCACACTGTAAGTCACTGATCACTGCATTACAGGATAGCGTCTATAGCGGCGTCAATTCCAGTATATACGCCATAGTTTGTAGATGCTATAACTTTCACACAAACCAATTAATATACATTTATTGAGATTTTCAAAGACATGTAGCAGAGTACATTTTATCCTAAAGAAATTCGATTTTTTGAATTTTTTTATTGGATATGTTTTATAAAAGAAAGTAGAAAATATGTATCTTTTTTCAAAATTTTCAGTCTTCTTTTATTTTTATATTAAAAAATAGAAATCTCAATGGTGATCAAATACCACCAAAAGAAATCTCTATTTGTGTGAAAAAAATGATATACATTTCATTTGCCTATAGTTTTGCATGACCATGCCAGTTAACCACTTCAGCTCCGGAAGGATTTACCCCCTTAATGACCCCCTTAATGACCAGAACATGTTTTGCAATACGGCACTGCGTTATTTTAACTGACAATTGCGCGGTTGGTTGGCGATGTAACCAAATAAAATTGACGTCCTTTTTTTCTCACAAATAGAGCTTTCTTTTGGGGGTATTTGATCACCTCTATGGTTTATATTTTTGCGCTATAAGTCAAAAGAGACTGAAAATTTTGAAAAAAATTTTTTTTTTTACTTTCTGCTATAATAAATATCTATAAAGGAAAATTAAAAAAAATTACAAATTTCTTCATCAATTTAGGCCAATATGTATTCTTCAACATATTTTTGTTAAGAAAAATCCCAATAAGCGTATAGTGATTGGTTGGCGCAAAAGTTATAGCATCTACAAACTACAGGATAGATTTACAGTGATCAGTGCTAAAACAATGCACTGATTACTGTATAAATGACACTGGCAGGGAAGAGGTTAACACTAGGGGCGATCAAAGGGTTAACTGTGTTCCCTCAGTGTGTTTTTTTACTGTGTGGGGGATGGACTGACAGGACAACACAGAGATTGCTGTTCCTAATCACTAAGAACAGCAGATCTCCATGTTCTCCCCTGTTAGAATGGGGATCTGCCTTGTTTACATAGGCAGAACCCTGTTCTGCCTCTCTGTGGAGCCATCATGGCTGGCAGGTGCATCGGCTCCTCCTCTGTGAAGCGGGCACACCAACAGTATATATTGCAGGAAACAACATACAGGTACGTTGTTTCACGCAATAGAGCCACCCTGCCACTGTATATAGTTACATAGTAGGTGAGGTTGATCATGTCCCACCTGTGTGTGTGCTCTTATGTCAGTATTACATTGTATATCCCTGCATGTTGTGGTCGTTCAGGTGCCTATCTAATAGTTTTTTTAATTATCGATCCTCCCTGCTAAAACCACTGTCTGTGGAAGAGGATTCCACATCCTTACCGCTCTTATGCCCGTACACACGGTCGGAATTTTTCCGACGGATTTTGTCCGACACTGGTGTTGCATACACGCGGTCGGACAAAGTTGTCGGAAAATCCGATCATTCTGAACGTGGTGACGTTCGCTGCGTACGATGGAACTACGTAGAGGCTAGTAGCCAATAGCTTTGGTCTTGTAATTTGATCTGAGCATGCGTGGCACTTTGTCTGTCAGAATTCTCTACACACGATCGGAAAAAGTCCGATCGGACTTTGTTGTCAGAAAATTTGAGAGCAGAAAAAAGTCGGATGGAGCCCACACATGGTCGGATTTTCCGACACCATGGTCCGATAGGACATTTTCCGTCGGAAATTCCGACCGTGTGTACGGGGCATTACGGTAAAGAACACTCTACACTGTTTAAGGTTAAACCGCTTTGCTTCTAATTTTAGTGAATGGCCGCGTGTTTTTTTTAATTCCCTTTCGCGGAAAAGTTTTATCCTTATTATGGGGTCACCAGTAAAGTATTTGTACATTGAAATCATACTCCCTCTGAAGTGTCTCTTCTCCAGAGAGAATAAGTTCAGTGCTCGTAACCTTTCCTCATAACTAAGGTCCGCCAGTCCCTTTATTAGCTTTGTTGCCCTGGACTCTCTCCAGTTCCAGCACATCTTTCCTGAGGACTGGTGCCCAAAACTGGATGGCAAACTCTAGGTGCTGCCAGACCAGAGTCTTGTAGAATGGGAGTATTTTCATTTTATCTCTGGAGTTAATCGCCTTTTTAACGCATGCCAGTATTCTGTTTGCTTTGCTTGCAGCAGCTTGGCATTGCATGCCACCCCTGAGCCTATCATCTACTAAGACCCCCAGGCCCTTCTACATCCTAGATTCCCCAAGAGGTTCTCCCCCCTAGTGAGTAGATTGCATTAATATTTTTTCCACCCAAATGCATTAGTTTACATTTTTGTACATTAAACTTCATTTGCCAAGTAGTTGCCCAACACATTCATTTGTTCAGATCTTCTTGTAAGGTTTCCACCTCCTGTGGAGAAATCATTGTCCTGCTTAGCTTTGTATCTTCTGCAAATACTGAGATTGAACTGTTTATCCCATCCTCCAGGTTGTTTATGAATAAATTAAATAGGATTGGTCCTAGGACAGAACCCTGGGGGACCCCACTTTCCACACCGGACCATTCCGAGTACTCCCCATTTATCACTACCCTCTAAACTCGCCCCTGTAGCCAGTTTTCAATCCATGTACTCACCCCATGGTCCATGCCGACAGACCTTAGTTTGTAAATGTTTATGGGTAACTGTATCAAATGCCTTTGCAAAATCCAGATACACCACGTCTATGTGCCTTCCTTTATCTAGATGGCAGCTCACCTCCTCATAAAGGTTAATAGAATGCTTTGGCAAGAATGATTCTTCATGAATCCATGCTGATTACTACTGATTAATGATACCGTTACCATTACTAAAATCTTGTATATAGTCCCCTTCAAGAGCTTGCATACTATCGGTGTTAGGCTAACTGTCTATAATTCCCAGAGATGTATCTTGGCCCTTTTTTAAATATTGGTGCTACATTGGCTTTTCTCCAATCAGCTGGTACCATTCCAGTCAGTAGACTGTTCATAAAAACTAGGAACAATGGTCTGGAAATTATTTGACTGAGTTCCTTAAGGACCCTCAGGTGCAAGCCATCTGGTCCCAGTGATTTATTAATGGTAAGTTTTTCAAGTCTATTTCTAATTCTATCCTCTGATAGCCATGAGGGTGCTTCCTGTGATGTGTCATGAGGATAAACATTGCAGTTTTGGTTACTGAAGCCCCCCATTTCTCTCATGAAGACTGAGGAGAAGAATAAATTCAATACCTTTGCCATCTCTCCCTCCTTAGTAACCAGATTCCCTTCATTATTATTTATGGGACCAATATGATCTAACCTCCCTTTCTTACTATTTATATACTTAAAGAATTTCTTGGTATTTTTTTTACTCTCCTCCGCTATGTGCCTTTTGTGTTCTATCTTATCTGCCCTGATTGCACTCTTACATTTCTTGTTGCATTCTTTGTAAAGTTGGAATGCTGATGATGATCCCTCAGCCTTGTATTTTTTGAAGGCCTTCTCCTTTGCTTTTATATGCATTTTTACATTAAGTAAGAGTTAAGCCACCCAGGACTTTTATTAGCTCCCATTGGGATGCACTGGCTAATACCCTCATTTAATATGCTCTTAAAGCATACCCATTTTTCCTCTGTGTTCTTTGTTTCTAAGATTTTATCTCATTTAGTACCTTCTAGAAAGGATTGTCGTTTAGGGAAGTTAGGTCTTTTTAAATTCAGTGTCTTTGTATTCCCCTTATGTTTCCTATTTGTGTGATTTATACTGAAACTAATTGACCTGTAATCGCTGTTTCCTAAATTGCACAGTATTTCCACATCCGTGATCAGGTCTTATTGTTGGTAATCAGTAGGTCTAGTAACGCTTTGTTTCTAGTTGGTGCATTTACCATCTGACCCATGAAATTGTCCTGCAAGACATTTAGGAAATGGCAAGCTTTAGATGATTGGGCAGTTCCTTCCGCCCTGTCTACGTCTGGATAATTAAAATCCCCCATTATAATGACACTTCCCATCCTTGCCTCAAATCCAAATTGTGATAGGAGGTCCACCTCCCCTCCTCCCTATGGTTAGGGGGCCTAAAGCATACTCTAAGTATTACTTTCCCTTTAGTTTCCTCCCTTTGTAGCTCTACCCATAGGGATTCCACCTCCTCCCTTGCTCCCTTAGTGATGTAGTCTCTCACATAATTTTTCATATACAGGCATACCCCTCCCCCTTTTTTACCCTCTCTATCCCTGCGATATAGGGAATACGATGGGCGGTCTTTAAGTGGTTAAAATAGCACAGTGCTGAATAGCAAAAAATGCCTTGGCATGAAGGGGGTAAAACTTTTTAGAGGTCAAGTGGTTAAATATATATAGGTTAAGTTCATTGTTCATTGTTCATTAGAGCTTGCCCATATGTATAGAGGTGCAATCATCATATACTGTATGCCATAACTAAATTTCACAGCTGCAGTGTTTCTTGCCACAAGATCACTACAGTACACTGCAATATGGGTGCTTTTCAAACTCTGGTGTGTGAATGTTGAATGTTTGAGTAGTGTAAATAAAAATGGGATTTTACCTACCACATGTTTGATGTGATTACAGTTTGAGATGATTAACTGAGAGCTAGGTGAACAATGGCTATAACCACTTACAGTGGCTGTCCACCTGCAATATAATGCGATGGGCAGCCACTGTAGGCAATGCAAGTACCCGTACGTGCCAACTTCTGGGTATCGGGTACGCCCCCTTGCCAGTACCCACTGTAATTGTACACAGTGGGAGCTTGTCAGTCATTGGCCGGGACCTGCTGATCAGCTGTGTTTAACCACAAAAAACAGCTCTGTGTTGACATTTAACACAGAGCTCTGTACACAGGGAACAATCTCTGTGTTCCTCATCCCTGCAAAGCAGGCATGAGAAGCGTAGAAATCAATTAATAAAAGCAGCACACTTTACACACATTACACATTGTTAGGCATACATCTAACCACTTGATCAATCTAGATGTTAACCCCTTCCCAGCCAGTGTCATTAGTGCAATGACAGTGTATGGTATTAACACTGATCACTGTATTAATGTCACTGGTGATGTCAGTGGCAGTTAGTCAGTTTCCCCAATTGTCAGTTAGTGTCAGATTTTCCCGCCACACTATCGCAGTCCCATTATAAGTCGCTAATCACCGCCATTAGTAGTAAAAACAAAATGTGACAAACATTCTAGTATATACAGTATATCATAGTTTGTAGAGGCTATAACTTTCATGCAAACCAATCAATATATTCTTATTTGGATTTCTTTTAATCAAAGACATGTAGCAGGCATTTGGCATTTTGGCCAAAACTTATGAAGAAATTCGATTTTTTTATTTTATTTATTATTTATTATTATTTTATTTTATTATTGGATAGGTTGTATAGCAGAAATATAAAAATATATTTTTTTTCAGAATTGTCTGCCTTTTTTCATTTATATCACACAAAAAAAAAAAAAAAAAACAGCGGTGACCAAATACCACCAAAAGAAAGCTCTATTTGTGTGAAAAAAATGCTATACATTTTGTTTGGGTACAGCCATGCATGACCACGTAATTGGCAGTTAATATAATGCAGTGCCATATATCAAACAATGGCCTGGTCACAAATGGGGGTAAAATTCCCCAGCACTCAACTGGTTAAAGTTGAATTTCTGTCACAAAAATGTTTAATAAATATATCCCACAACAGCCAAAACAATATCCATCCACTCTGTGAGCACTAAAAGCCTTTCCAAACCCAGAAATGACATTCTCTGATTTAGTAAATGAACCCCCCTGTGATTACATATGAAGTTAGATGTACTCTAAGTTTTTGTTTTTGCTTTTACCTTTTTGCAATGTTTCTAGTGTATCCAGGATTGATAGTTTTCTTTTTTAGCAATGTTGTCCTTGAGATTTGTATAGTTTGCCTTTAGCATAGCCTCTAGCATAGCCTTGCTGTACAATGTTTCCCATTTTCTGCAGAATATCCAGAGGATACATTTCAAAAAATGTTCATGAGTCATTCAATCCCATTTTTTGTCTATGCTATACCACACAAAATATTTAATTCTGTGAACTTCTGAGCCGCTGTACACTTTTGTGATTAAAGGGAACCTGTCATGAGAGAAATACCAGTGCTACCTGTCCTGGTCTAATTCTTAAAACATGAATTGCCTGCTTAACATTCTGATTCCCAGAAAGTATTTGTATTTGATAAGTGAATAATCCAGAAGAACTAAGCAGATTGGTAAATGACTGGCTAGATAGTGAAGCTAGAAAATAAGCATGAAAGCTACAGTATAGTGCTGTTGTGAATGGCAGCACAGGCAATTCTCTCCTAACAGGCTCCCTTTAAGTATTTGAAGTATTTTTCAAACAAAAGGAAGACAAGTCCTACATTTATAATGAATATTTTGCAAATACTGTTTTGTTCTCTTTGAGAAAAAAATGAATACAAAGTGTTGCAAAGTTGTGTATTGATTATAAAATAAAATATATTTTGCCAGTGTTTTCTCAAGGGACCATTAAACTTGAAGATATTCTGAATTTCCTGTATGCATTATTTTATCTAAGGAATGAGAGTCATGCATTTATTTGAAAATGGTAAAAGTAGGAATAGAAAGGGAACAAAAATGCCACCAGTATATGATAAATAACATATACACTCACATAATCAGTTTGACAGCAAAATTGCATTTTGTCATTTTACAGTGATTCTAATGATATGTTTTGATCTATACTTGAATTGAGAAATGCCTATTGAAAGACAGACTTCTGGTGTTAATTTCTTTTAAATGCAGTTAAGCAAATAAAATACAATCAGTTCCAGTTCCAGTTCCACTTCCACTAAAGTTCCACTAAACTCACACCCATACCAGAGACAAAAATGAAACTATTCATTTAATGTATATGTAACTAGCTGACTATAATTGTTGTTGTATGATTTATATGGCACAAAATATTTAATTGGCTTTAACAAGTTGCGTAATAGTTTAACCACTTCCTGCCCATCAAATGACGTCCTGGCCTTTGAGTGGAGATATCTGAATGATAGTTGAAGCTGCAACCATCATTCAGATATCTTTTTTTCACCCGGAAATTCCCTGCAATATAAAAGCCATCATAGCAGCTGCTTAGCTGCTTGATGGCTTTTACAGGTGGCATGAGGTGATGCCCCCCTCTCCAGCCGCCCTCCAGTGCTTCTTCCGACTTGCCCCGTGCGATTGGCGAGCCGGACAATAAAAACGGCAGTTTGCCATACAGCTGGCCAGGAAAATGACCCTCGGAGGCTGGAAGCGACGTCACCAGCAGATGTAAACACTGCTGTTTTTTTTTTTTGTGTAAAATTTTTATTAGGTAATTTCAATACAGAGTACAGATCAGGTTATAATGAAAAATATATAATTGACTAGTTCCAAAATACGGTAGCAATTCAATGGAAAGGATAGGTAGGTATAGGGGGTATAGGGGGGAAGAGATGGGTGGGGGGAGAGGGAGAAAGGGGGAGAGGGAGAAAAAACTGCTGTTTTTTTTGCTGGGAAACCTGAGATCTATTTTATTTTTAGTTAGTTTTTGACCTCAGGATTTCCAGCATAGAGGTCAAAAGACCCCAGATCTATCTGTAAAGAGGACCTGTCATGCCCTATTCCTATTACAAGGGATGTTTAGATTCCTTGTAATAGGAATAAAAGTGATTAAAAAAAATTCAAGGGAAAGTGTATAAATAAAAAATAAAATAAAAATAAACAATAAAAAGAAAAAACGTCCCCTTGTGCTCGAATGCAGAAGTGAACGCATGTTCAAACCACACATGTAAGGTATTGTCGTGAATGTTAAAGCGAGAGCAATAATTCTAGCACAAGACCTCCTCTGTAACTCTAAACTGGTAACCAGGAAAAATGTGTGCGCAATTTTAAAGTGTGACATGTTAGGAATCTATTTATTTGGTGCAACATCATCTTTCACATTATACTAACAAACTGGGGTAACTTTAGTGCTCTGTTTTGTTTTTTTCGATTCATGAAATAGTTCTTTTTTATACAAAAATCGTGTTTGATAAATTGCTTGCCAAATACCGTATGACATAAAAAATTGCAATGACCGCCATTTTATTCCCTCTCTTTAGGGTCTCTGTTAAATAATAAAAAAAAATATATATATATATATATATATATATATATATATATATATATATATATATATATATATTGTGTGGGGGTTCTAAATAATTTTCTAGCAAAAAAATTAAGATTTTTAATTGGCCTGGTATGGAAGATCTGAGCTAGCCATCATATTCAAGTCAGTACAATGAAAGAAATACTTTCATCCTTGTAAAGAGAATAGCAGAATACCTTGCTGGTTAATGAATAGAATATCATTTTCATCTTTATTAACCACTTCAATACAGGGCTTTTAAACACCCTTCCTTACCAGAGCACTTTTTGCGATTCGGCACTACGTCGCTTTAACTAACAATTGCGCGGTCGTGCGACGTTACACCCAAACAAAATTGACGTCCTTTTTTTCCCACAAATAGAGCTTTCTTTTGGTGGTATTTGATCGCCCCTTCGGTTTTTATTTTTTGCGCTATAAACAAAAGAAGAGCGACAATTTTGAAAAAAAACACAATATTTTTTACTTTTTGCTATAATAAATATCCAATTTTTAAAAAAAAAACTATTTTTTTTTCCTCAGTTTAGGCCGATACGTATTCTTCTACATATTTTTGGTAAAAAAAAAATCGCAATAAGCGTATATTGATCGGTTTGCGCAAAAGTTATAGCGTCTACAAAATAGGGGATAGATTTATTGAATTTTTTTTTTTTTTTTTTTTTACTAGTAATGGCGGGGATCTGCGATTTTTTTTTCGTGACTGCGACATTGCGGCGGACACTTCGGACACTTTTGACACATTTTTGGAACCATTCACATTTACACAGCGATCGTTGCTATAAAATTGCAATGATTACTGTGTAAATGTGACTGTCAGGGAAGGGGTTAACACTAGAGGGCGCTGGAGGGGTTAATGTGTGTCCCTAATAGGAGTGATTCTAACTGTAGGGGGAGGGGACTTAAGGGGAGGAGACCGATCATGTGATCCTCCGTACTGGGATCACATGATCGGTCTCCTCCCCGCTGACAGGACGTGGAGCTGTGTGTTTACACACACAGCTCCACGGTCCCGCCCGGTCCCGTTGTTTTAACGGGCAATCGCGGGTGCCCGGCGGACATCGCGGCCGCCGGGCACTTGCACCGGGTCCCGAGCGATGCCGTGGACGCGCGCGCGCGCCGCCGCCGGCGCGCGCGTGCCCCCCAGGCGGCCGGGAATCCGAGGACGTCATATGACGCCCACCCAGGATGGTAGATCCACCTTGTGGGCGTCATATGACTATGGCCGGGTATTGAAGCGGTTAAATATGTATGTGAGTGCCCATTTTTTGTTTAACATGCAGTGTGTAGCCCACTGCAATATGCTGTATGAAAATTTTTTTTTATTGTTTCACCTTTTGAAGTAAACATAATTCGGTATTTACAAAAACAAAAGTTATAAATATCAAAATTGCAACAGCCTCTATTGAAATATAAAACATGTATACTTTACAGTAATGTTCAGTTTTATATTCAGCTACTCAGCACCAGATAGCAAAAAAGTCAGTTAAAATGTGGTAAATGGGTATTAATATGAGTAACTTAAAGGGTAACTCCACTTTTGTGGGAAAAAAATATCAAATAAATAAAAAATAATATAGTGCATATAATTGCGACATTAATCATATAGTAATTGAATGTTATTAAAAATTACCTTTTTTTTTTTCAATCTGCAGCCGCTGTAATTTTCTGAGAATGCATTGCAATATGGCTACCTGGGGTTGTTCTGTACACAGAGTGTGTACTGACCATTCCCCAGAAACATAATTTCCTGCTTGTGTGATTAGTTAGACTTTAAAGAAAATATGGTTCTTTTTCATATACGTATCAGAACTGTTTTTATTTTCAACTTAATATATTTGGACAGGAATTGTATTACTTATGATACAAAAATTAGGCATATATTGCTTTTTGGACTACATTTTTTCGTTTGATGGTATTTTATTCTGTACTGTAAACTTCTAGTACAAAAAACTGACAAAATTATTTATCAATAAATTTAAAACATTTATAAAAAATTTGCAATATTGCATGCATATGCTACAAAAAGAGTAGAAAAAAACCTATGAACATTACAAAAATTGTAAAAAAATCAAAACAATTTGATAAGAGCAGAGAGAAGAGTGAGGTAATTATAATTATTTAGAGATAAGCAATTATTTATGAAAGTTCCTTAGTTTTTATGTTTTATTTTTTATTTTTAGGGTTTTCTCCCGAAACTCCTGTGCAAATAAATAAATAAATAAATAGACACATTGCAATTGGCTTCTCTGAGAATCTGTGCTAACTACAATGTATCACTGTTTATTTACATTTTAACAAGCACTAAGCAAAAACCTCAGTTTCAGTTGATTAGCACTAAAATAAATGTCAAGAGCAACTTTTCTACACAGGTCAAGACCTCAGCTGTCAATCTTCCAGCAATTTTGGCAGAAATTGTGAGATACAGCCAAGGTTCTTAAAACATGTTTCAAAGATGACATTAGAAGTTAGTGAAAACTAATTTGCTATTTCTTTCCATAGTCATATTCCTGTCTGACATCAATCTCATCTGACTGCCACCTACCCTGACCTTGCACTTTGACTTCCTGGTAACTGATCTTTGATCTGAGCTTGACTACAATCCTGACATAGTCTTTGTACTCAAAATTGATAGGCCTGCCTTGCTGAATGCAACCAACTCAGCTATCACAGCTGGTGTTCAGGTAATGTTCAAGGGGTTCCCTCCACACAAGCTCCAGAAGTAATGTTCTGGGAATGTCCTCCACACAAGCTCCAGAAGTAATGTTCTGGGAATGTCCTCCACACAAGCTCCAGATGTAATGTTCTGGGAATGTCCTCCACACAAGCTCCAGAAGTAATGTTCTGGGAATGTCCTCCACACAAGCTCCAACCAGAACAATCAGTAAATAGCTGGGGGTGAAGTACAATTTATAATTGTATTGCTTCATTTGCATGGATCCTGTCTTAATGTGAGGAATCCTATGTGCATTGTTTTCTAAACTATATAAATAAATTGCTGGACCAAATAAATAATATCCTCTAATACATCTTATGCCGCGTACACACGAAGGGACAATCCCGCGGGATTATCCGCTGGACTGAAGTGTGTGGGTGCCGGCGGACTTTTTGGCGCCAAAGTCCGGCGGACTTTTTGGCTCCAAAGTTTTAAGTTTGGTTTTAAAATTATCCGCTGGACTTGGCAGTCCAGCGGACAATCCCGCCGTTAGTAGGCAAGTCCGCGGGACTTTTGAAATGAACAGACTTGCCGCTCATCGGCAAGTCCGTTCATTTAGCACGTGACTTCAGGTTACGTAGCTAGCGTAGGCAGTAAATGCCGCTGGGCTAGCTCCGTAAGCTGGCATGGATTTAAACCCTGGCCGTTGGTTGTCGGGGTCTGCGGGCGGGGGCTTATCGGAATCTGGGAGCCCCCTTTAAATCCATGCCAGGTCACGGAGCTAGCGCGGCGGCATTTACTGCCTACGCTAGCTACGTAACCTGAAGTTACGTTCGAAATGAACGGACTGCTCTGTGTGTGGGCAAGTCCGTTCATTTTCAAAAGTCCCGCGGACTTTTGGCCGGCGGATTATGCGCCGGAGAAGTCCGTGCGTGTGTGGGCAAGTCCACACGCTCGGAAAGTCCAGCGGACACAGCTGGAAAGTCCGGCAGGATTGTCCGCTGGACTAAGTCCGCCGGCAAAAGTCCGCACGTGTGTACGCGGCATTACTCATACTAAAATTAATTTTTTCCCTTTTTTCAAATCCTGAGTTTAGAAGGAACTGGTGTCATCTTACAATCACAATTTCATATGATTTAACAGGGTGACTAGAAGAAAACGTTAAAACATGAATTAATAGGAGGTAACGTGGGTTTCCAGCATATAATAAATACTGAATAAACATTTTTATAATTGTATTGTATGGGTATGCCGAAACCTAGATTTTTCAGTTATTTATTTTGTCAAAAATACTCAACAATCTTCTTCATCTGCTTCCAGATAGTGCTGATTATTAAAGGTCATGATTGACATTTCAGATTACCTGCACATTAGGAAAGAGGTTACTAGCATTACTAGCATTACTAAACCATGTTTCATCCATTTATATTTAATGGGAATTCATGCAGAGAATTGACTGCTGAAGAAGCTGTATGTTTGAAGGTCAGTGGGATGTAATGTCAATGCTGATTTGAGAATCAAGTGAAGCCATCATTTGCAGACTGTCATGGCCAAGTGACAAGTGGATATGTCAAAATAAAATAATGGATAAAGCAAGGGGGAAAAAAAATATAAAGACGAACTTTAAATAAGACATTGTAGGTATTTGCTTTTTTTGACTCCATCCATAACATTTCCCACTTAGTCCAAAATGATCCCCTTCTATGCAATTTCATTTCACTCTCAATGTCAAATAACTATTAGATATGGGGATCCTTTCGATATGCTTCAGAAGAGATTTTGCCTGAAGCCGTCATGCTTCTAGAGTATGTCATTAGGAACATCTGCCAGTCTTGCCCATTGGTATTTATGGATGTATGCAGTGACTGGAAATGAGAGCCATAACCTTCTTGTTTACTGAATGTGTTTACAGAAAATGAACTAAGTAACATAGAAATTGATATCATATTATATCAATCAAATAAATGGTTTGGAATTAATAATACGGGGGAGAAAAAAAAAACTTTTTAAATGATATCCATAATACAAAGTGGAAAGCAAATGGTTTAAATGTAATGGGTTAATATACTTAAGAAAAGCTGAGTTGAATTTATTACATCAATTATTGCTGCATAAATGGAAAGCAATAAGAGGCAAATAACTAAATAAATAAATAAAAAGAGGGAAGGAAGCAGAGTGAAAACTAAGGAAATCAATACTGGAAAAATCAATAGAAGCAAAAGCTATAGATTACAGGCAAATTGGTGAGATACTATGTCATTATCACTTATGTTAACACCTGTATGAAAAAGATCTCTTGCTGTGGTACCACTGCTGTGCTATCTATATAACCTGTTGTTGCATGTACTGTGCTAATAGTTGCATTGTCATTTTTCAACTGGCAACTGAGAAGTAAAAGTGAAGCAGAAATATTAAAATAAATAACCTGTTGCAATTAATGGAGATATAAACTGACTTCAATGTATAGTATAGTAGTGGTGTAAAAAGAAACCATGATTCGATTTGGGAAAATCTGTAAGTTATTTAACCTTGATGGCTTAAAGTGTATCCAAACCCAAAAACGCTATCTTAATATATTTCAGCTTATTGGCACTTAGGGTGGTGGCTGCATTTGTTTTCATTATTTAGACTTTTTTACCTTTATGTTCACCCTGTAATACTGTGAATAACACACTTTTGATACCTGGACTGCTGCACTCTCCCCCCTACTGCATTTATGGAAAGAGCCAAGGTTGACACCTAGGCTGAATTTCAAACATGTCAACTTTTGTTCCTCTTCATTACATGTGGGTGATAGGATTAGTAGTTTACAATTTTTTTTTTTTAAATAAGTCTGTTTTGCTGTTTTTTCAAATCACAGGAAGTGACAAACACACCACATTTTTGGCAAGATCAGCAGGTATTTTCTGTACTTGCAGAACGTGTTCTTAGTCTGAAAAAGGGAAACTAATGCAGATACCACATTTAAGGACTGGTAAGCTAAAATACATAAAACGTTGGTTTGCTTTCCATTCCTATGTGCTCATTATCTTACAATTATTTAACTGGTTATGTTAAAGCATAACTCAATTTTTGTTGAGGAAGAAATGTTTTCCCTCTGGGTGATCTATGTACATTGCAAGGATTATAACAACCTTTGTTGCAGATTCCTACCTTTTGTTATTTTGAAGAAATCCCTGTTTGTTCTTCTGTGCCTCTGTGATGAGTGGGTCTAATGGGAGTGGTTTCATAATTATCTGTCAGCTGTGCAGCTGTAGAGGACTAATGAGGAAATCTGCTGGGCCTGCATCCGTTTAGACATGTTCCTATTGGGAGTATCTCACCAAAAATGATGTTTTTGTTGCAGGGGATGCCTGAAATCTAAATTGTATCTTAGGCAGACTTCTGGGAAAATTGGTGAGCCAATCACACAAGCAGGAAATTATGTTTCTGGGATGTGTTCTGTACACATTCTGTGTACAGAACACCTCCAGGTAGCCATATTGCATTTTCAGAAAATTACAGAGCTACAGATTGAAAAGAAAAGGTCATTTTTATTAACATTCAATTACAATATGACTTGTGTTGCAATTGTATACGCTATATTCATTTTTCTTTATTTGCTATTTTTTTCCCCCATGAAAGTGGAGTTACCCTTTTAAAAGAAACTTTATAAATGTGATTATTTTAATATTGAGGTAATATCTGCATTGGTGTCAAACTGACGGCTCTCCAGCTGTTTCAGAACTACAAGTCCCATGAGGCATTGCAAGGCTGACAGTTACAAGCATGACTCCCAAAAGCAGAGGCATGATGGAACTTGTAGTTCTGCAATAGCTGGGGGGCCACCAGTTTGACATTCCTCTGCAAGAGTTACTAGGCTTAACTCACAGGGCTTTAACACCAGCCTAATGCCCTGTACACACGGTTGGACATTCCAACCACAAAATCCGTCTGATTTTTTCTGACGGATTTTGTTCGAAACTGGTGTTGCATACACACGGTCGGACAAAGTTGTCGGAAAATCTGATTGTTCAGAATGTGGTGACGTTCATTGTGTACGACGAAACTATGTAGGGGCTAGTAGCCAATAGCTTTGGTCTCATAATTTGATCTGAGCATGCGTGGCACTTTGTCCGTCAGAATTCTCCACAAACGGTCGGAAAAAGTCAGATCTGATTTTTTTGTCGGAAAATTTTAGATCCTGCTCACAAATATTTTTCCGACGGAAAAAGTCTGATAGAGCCCACACACAATCGGATTTTCCGACAACATAATCCGATTGGACTTTTCCCGTCGGATTTTCTGACCGTGTGTACAAGGCATAAGACTTTATTTTAAGCTATGTGATTGTATGCCTCAATTTAACAAAGAGATCCTCCAGCCCCCATATTAGCTTTGTTGCCCTTTTCTGGACTCTCTCCAGTTCCAGCACATCCTTTCTGAGGAGTATTGACTAAAACTGGATGGCATGCTCAAGATGTGACCAAACCAGAGTTTTATAAAACGGTAGAATTATAGCTTTATCTCTTTATGCTACTGCTGAGTCTGTCATCTACTAGAACCCCCAGATCCTTTTCCATTCTCAATTCCCCCAGAGTTTCTCTCTATAGAGTGCAATACTTTACATTTTCCTACATTGAAACTCATTTGCCATGTAGTTGCCCACCCTTGTATTCTACCTAGGCCTTTTTTGAAAAGTTGTAACTTCCTGTTGTGAGGTTATTACACTGCTTAACTTTGTATCATCAGAAAAAATAGAATTGAACTCTTTATACCAACCTCTATGTTACTTATGAACAAGTTAATCAGAATTGGTCCCAGGACAGAGCTTTGGGGTACTCCACTTACATCTTCAGACCATTCAGAAGATATGCAATGTTTTACCACCCTTTAGAAGGGCTCCCGTAACCTGTTTTCTATCCATGTACCTACACTATGCCAACAGACCAAGTATTTATGGAGTATCCTATCAAATGATTTTGCAATATTTGGATATACTACATCCACAGGCCTTCCTCTATCAGATTACAGTTAATTTCCTCATAAAATGTTAACAGACTGGTCTGGCAAGTAAGATCCCTCATAAATCCATGCTGGTTACTAGGGATGAGCCAATCAGTTCGGTTCACACCAGAATTTGCGAACAGGCAAAAAATGTGTGCGAACACCTTTAAATCTATAGGACACGAACATGAAAAATCAAAAGTGCTAATTTTAAAGGCGTATATGCAAGTTATTGTCATAAAAAGTATTTGGGGACCTGGGTCCTGCCCCAGGGGACATGTATCAATGCAAAAAAAAAGTTTTAAAAATTTAAGTTTTTTCAGGAGCAGTGATTTTAATAATACTTTCAAGTGAAACAATAAAAATGAAATATTCCATTAAATATCGTGCCTGGGGGGCTTAGTAGCCTGTAAAGTAGTGCATCTTTCCTGTACCACAGCAAAATTACAATTCTAAAGGAAAAAAATTCATTTAAAACTGCTTGTGGCTGTAATGAATTGTCAGATCCCAGCAATATAGATAAAAATCATTGAAAGAAATGGCATGGGTCCCCCCCCCCCCAGTCCATTACCAGGCCCTTTGGGTCTGGTATGAATATTAAGAGGAACCCTGCCCCAAAATGTAAAAAACCCTGAGCCAAAATAAAAAAAAAAATGGCGTAGGGTCCCCCCCAAAATCCATACCAGACCCTTATTCGAGCACGCAACCTGGCAGGCCGCAGAAAAAGGAGGGGGAAGAGAGAGCCCCCCCCTACTGAACCGTATCAGGCCACATGCTCTTAACATGGGGAGGGTGTTTTGGAGTCCCCCAAAACACATTATCCCTATGTTTATGGGAACAAGGGTCTCATGCAGGCTGCAGGCAGGGGGCTTATCGGAATCTGGAAGCCCCCTTTAACAAGCAAACCCCCAGATCCCACCCCCCTATGTGAATGGGTATCGGGTACATTGTACCCCTACACATTTACCAAAAAAGTGTCAAAATCGTAAAAATTACAGTAGACAGTTTGGACCAGGCCCCAATAATAGTGTCCCGCAATGTCTTCGATCACAGCATTCAATGACCCGAGAAAAAAAAAAGAAAAAACCCAGTCTCCATGGGAGGCTCCTGCTGACTGCAGGCTTTCCGCATTTTCAGCTGTTATATAGCTGAGGGCGGGGCCACCCGGCGACTTAAACGGGTCTGGCAAGTAAGATCCCTCATAAATCCATGCTGGTTACTAGGGATGAGCCAATCAGTTCGGTTCACACCAGAATTTGCGAACAGGCAAAAAATGTGTGCGAACACCGTTAAATCTATAGGACACGAACATGAAAAATCAAAAGTGCTAATTTTAAAGGCGTATATGCAAGTTATTGTCATAAAAAGTATTTGGGGACCTGGGTCCTGCCCCAGGGGACATGTATCAATGCAAAAAAAAAAGTTTTAAAAATTTAAGTTTTTTCAGGAGCAGTGATTTTAATAATACTTTCAAGTGAAACAATAAAAAATAAATATTCCATTAAATATCGTGCCTGGGGGGCTTAGTATGCCTGTAAAGTAGTGCATCTTTCCTGTACCACAGCAAAATTACAATTCTAAAGGAAAAAAATTCATTTAAAACTGCTTGTGGCTGTAATGAATTGTCAGATCCCAGCAATATAGATAAAAATCATTGAAAGAAATGGCATGGGTCCCCCCCCCCAGTCCATTACCAGGCCCTTTGGGTCTGGTATGAATATTAAGAGGAACCCTGCCCCAAAATGTAAAAAACCCTGAGCCAAAATAAAAAAAAATGGCGTAGGGTCCCCCCCAAAATCCATACCAGACCCTTATTCGAGCACGCAACCTGGCAGGCCGCAGAAAAAGGAGGGGGAAGAGAGAGCCCCCCCTCCTGAACCGTATCAGGCCACATGCTCTTAACATGGGGAGGGTGTTTTGGAGTCCCCCAAAACACATTATCCCTATGTTTATGGGAACAAGGGTCTCATGCAGGCTGCAGGCAGGGGGCTTATCGGAATCTGGAAGCCCCCTTTAACAAGCAAACCCCCAGATCCCACCCCCCTATGTGAATGGGTATCGGGTACATTGTACCCCTACACATTTACCAAAAAAGTGTCAAAATCGTAAAAATTACAGTAGACAGTTTGGACCAGGCCCCAATAATAGTGTCCCGCAATGTCTTCGATCACAGCATTCAATGACCCGAGAAAAAAAAAGAAAAAACCCAGTCTCCATGGGAGGCTCCTGCTGACTGCAGGCTTTCTGCATTTTCAGCTGTTATATAGCTGAGGGCGGGGCCACCCGGCGACTTAAACGGGTGACCCCACCACCTTTTCACATCATGTGATGTCCCGTAATGTCAGATGGGGGCGTGGTCACCCATTTACATCACCGGGTGGCCCCACCCTCAGCTATATAACAGATGTCAATGCAGAAAGCCTGCAGTCAGTGGGAGCCTCCCATGGAGTCAGAACTTTTCAGTTTTTTTTTTCTCGGGTTATCGGACGCTGTGTTCGAAGATGAATGAACATCGTGGGACTGTTTTTTTTATTAAAGGACTTATCCCAAACTGTCTCCTGTAATTTTTACCATTTTTTGGTGAATGTATAGGGGTACAATGTACCCGATACCCATTAACATGGGGGGCTTGGATCTGGGGTCCCCTTGTTAAAGGGGGCTTTCAGATTCTGATAAGTCCCCCACCCGCCCAAAACACCCTCCCCATGTTGAGGGCATGTGGCCTGATACGGTTCAGGAGGGGGAGGGCCCTCTCTCATCCCCCCTTTTTCCTGGGGCCTGCCAGGTTGCGTGCTCGGATAAGGGTCTGGTATGGATTTTGGGGGGACCCCTACTCCATTTTTTTTTTGGCTTAGGGTTCCCCTTAAAATCCATACCAGACCCAAAGGTCCTGGTAATGGACTGGGGGGGACCCATGCCATTTTTCTCAATTATTTGTATCTATATTGCCAGGATTCGGCAATACATTACAGCTGCGAGCAGTTTTAAATGACATTTTGTCCTTTACAAATGTCATTTTGCTGCTCTCATTCATAAAACTATGTATGGCTGCCGTGTAAGCAGCCTTACATAGTGTGGGGCGTGGACTGAGCCCCCTGAGCCATGATTGGCCAAAGGCACCCTGCCTTTGGCCAATCATGTCTCTCACAGCAGAGCACACTGTGATTGGCCAAAGCATTCAGGTCATTCTTTGGCCAATCAGCAGCTGTCAATGCACTGCAATCCCTTGTGTTCACCCCCCTCCTCTTCTACCTACCCTGTCCCTTTGATACGGGAAATACCCCTGGACAACCGCAAGCCAGTCAGTGTGTGCTGTCAAACCAGGTCTCTGATACTTCCAAAGTCAAAATCCTCCTCATGTATCAGTAGTTCCAGTTCTTCCATTTTATTCACCAAACTCCTTGCATTTGTGAACATGTCTTTTAATTTTGAACCAGCACTTACTATTTTATCCTTGTTTGATCTGAGGCTGCAGTAAGATTCTGGCAGCCTAAGCGCATTGATCTTAGGCATTACTTTGGTAATTTCACTACCAACACTGACCACAGTAGCACCTTCTGCCCCTTGCTCACAGTCTGGAATAGTTTCCTCTCATCCCTTCCCCATCACCTAGTTTAAGAGCTCTTCTTTTTGCCCATCTTCTCCCCCAACAGAGCTGCACCTTACCTATTTAGGTACAGTCTGTCCCTTCTTTAGATTCAGTAACTCAAAATCCTCCTTTCTGCACCAGCTCCTTATCTTTTGTTATTTAGACGTTTCCACTTTGTAATCAATGATCATGTGGAGCTTAACAAAATACATGATCTGTTTATATTGTTTGCAAGCATGTTTAGCCACTTCAACGTATAATGCTGGCTACTTACGGTAATATAGTACAATAACGCTGATTTACAAAAGGACTTGAAAATCTTAATACAGTAAATACTCCCTTTTGTGAATAGTCACATTAATTATTATGTGAATATTTTAATGTATTTAGTAAATCGGCCTTTAGGATTTTTAAATTGGCTAACATCACATTTAAAAGGAGTATACAGCTTGTTTGAATACCTTTTTTTAATGTGCTTAGGGCTAACAACTAAAATGTATAAATATTTAGGCATGTGGTTCCATTGAGTCAGTTTTCACATTCTTACATGTGTATTACAATGTTTATGTGAATAGACTGTCATTTTATGGAAGCAACCAGTGTTAGCCGATTCTTTGTTAAATAAAAGTCTAAGTTAATAAAAATACAATAAAAAGATAGTTATACATTTTAAAAGAATAATACAATTTTCCTTTATATATACATATATAAAATAGATAGATAGATAGAAATATACCGTATATCGTATATATATATATTTTTTTAAATCAGTAAATCCTTAGTATCATACAACAAAAATAGTAACATTTACAACATTCACAATTAAAACACATTTTGGATATTTAAGATAACTTCAAAAAAATTACCATCCAAACATAATCCAATCAAAGTAATTGAGAGCAAAAGAACTACTGCACCAAGCATATAACATTAATCATAAGCATACACTCTAGATGCACACCAGTATGGAAACATGCAAGATTTACAGTATATAAGAAAAGAATAACAACAGTACAACAGTACATATAATGTACAAACTGATATTATTAGCAAAGGGCCAAACAAGAGTCCTGGTGGAAATGAGCACATATACCTGACTATATATAGTCATTACCTACTTCCAGCCTAAGACAATTCTGACATTTCTCACATGTTAAAATCAGCTTTTATTATAGAAAATTGCTTAGAACCCAAGAACATTATATATTTTCCGAAAGCAAACACTTTAAAATTGCAGTTGTTACCATTTTTTTATGTTGCATGATAATTGTGCAGTCATTTATCAAATTCAAATTTTCAAGAAAAAATACACTTAAATAAATTTTAGTGCACACAAACACATCATAGTACCTAATATTTTGGGTAAAATATAAAAGACGATGTTGTACTGAGTAAATAGTTACCAAACATGTCAAGATTTAAAATGTTGCAGACCCGTGAAATGGCGACAAACTATGGTACCTAAAATCTCCATACAGTAGGTGCTGCTTTAGTAGCCTTTACATGTTACAAGTTTTGAGTTAAACAGGAGGTCTGGTGCTAGAATTATTGCCCTCACTCTGACATTTGCATACCTCATATTGATACCTCATATGTGTAATGCAATAATCCATTACATATGTGTGCGGAACCTACATGTATATTTGCACATGAGGACAGGGGGTGGGGGGTGTTAAATTTAAAAATAAAAATGGTATTACTTATTTTATTTCCTTTTTAACACTTGTGATAGCATAGAGAGTGACATATCCTCTTTATTGAGAGATCTGGAGTCTATTAGACAAAAAAAGATCATCGCTGGCAGAAAATGGTAATGCCAGGATCATGGCTGCAGCTGCAGCCAGGAAAAGGGTAAAACAATTTCTTGAGTTAATAATAATGCAAAGCACTGCCCCTCATTGTCCCTCCAAAACAGACAACAGCCCACCTGTGTTTTAGCATGTGGACTTGGGTAAACAAGTCCTTCATTTTACCTAATAGGCATGTTTCCAAACATCTGGAACTTAGCCATCCTGCCCTTTTGTATCAGTAATTCACAACCTCTCTTATTTCCCTCTCATCTGAGGAACTGAAGTCATTTTGATGAGTGGTGACATGTTTTCCAAAATGATCAGCAAATCCAGTTGTGTTTGATTTATTAACACTAGATATTTCATAAGCTGGATGATTGGAAACCCTCAAAAACATAATTAATTTACTGTTCAGCAATATTTATTTCAACAATGCCATTGCTAACTAATTCACTTAGTGTGCATATATAGGATGATAAAGTATATATCCCAGATTGTGAGATGCGAATATTCTAATAAATAAGCAATTATATTGTTAGGTTGATATACCCATATTATCTGAGAATGCTCTTAATATAGCTTTAATAGTAGCTACTATTTGAGAAACTATCATGCTTCCCAGAAAAACCGCATCCCTTAAATACACAGTAAATTGAAAAATATGAAATATTGCACAAATTACCATATACTGCAGATAAAAGGTTACTCTTGCCTCTCTTGCCAATATGTCATTAAAAGTAATGAATTCATATAAGTAGCCACTGGGGAATGCTAAGTGCTTTAGCATTAAAACACATTCAAAGGTTTGGTTCATATCTTGGTCTTGCTAAAAGCTGAAAACTAAATGGATTAATTATTTTCCATGAATAAAGGTAGGACAGCGAGTATGCTGTTCTTTAACTACAACAGGTTTTAGTTAATCCCTTCATGGCTCTGATCAATACAATAGTCACATTATGTTACCACAACTATTTTGCAGAATGTTTTTTTTTTTTTTTTATCTCTTTCTCAATCATCATCATCAAATAATATTACGATGAGCATAAAAAGAATAAGTAGAAAGAGCAAATATATTTATTTTCTGTACAAATACAGTGAACCCACACAGTTCTAGTATTATTTCACCAGTCATGGTCGATCAGAGTTGTAGCAAATGGATAAAAAGCTTAGTGAGCATAGGTATCTATGCAAAAAGTAGGGATCATTCCTTATTTTTATATGGGTTATTTAATCTATAATATTTATACTTATGGGAGGTTAAGTAAAGAATTAAAAAATTGCACCACAATAAAGATTTTTCAGTCCAGAAAACAAGATTTGCTCTCTGTTTAGAGTCACATACAGTAAATTTTTATTAGTAATTAAGCTAGAATACTCAAGTCAATTCACTCATCCAAACTTCCCATCATTTTTAAAATGACAGACAGAAGTAGGGTATTCACTTAACAAAGTTAATGTTCACTTTCCACTGTAAATGCTCATTTAAAGCCCAACTCTGGGCATTTTTTTGTAATGGTACCCCAGGAAGTGTTAAAATATTTAAAAAAAAGCTTTAACTACAATACTCACTTCATATTCTGTTCTATCCTTCTCTGTAATCCTTTCTGCCACTGGATGCACCCAGTCTTCAGGGTCGAATGATGGCTAGTATCATACAACTAGGGATGGGCCAAACTTACCAGAGTTCAGTTCAGTGAACATTTGGCAAACATTTGTTTCAAAATTCAGATTCGGAATCAATGTGATCGGAATGTTCTGTTTCAGTAATGGCTATTTTGTAAGCTAAAAGCCAAGGGATTGAAAAAGAAAGGGCATGTGGGGGATGGGCACAGACCTGGGGGACATGTATTAAGGGGAAAAAAAAATGTTCAATGGAGCGGCCATTTTTGGGCACCTCAAAGGGCAAGAACAACATAAAAATACACAATTCCCTTAAATAGCATGCTTGGGGTTGCCTTGAAGTTGTATGTGGAATAACAGAATTACTTTTGGGGACAGCGTTAGTGACACTGTATTCTAGCATCAGATATATTACATAAACATTTTATATTCCTTAAAAATTGTAGTAGGTAGATTTTGTCAAATTATTTTATTTTTGTGTGTGTGTTGAAGGTATATTATTAAAAAACAAAAACAAAAAAAAGATATCAATGTCATATAGATTGCCTAACAGGGACATAACAAATACCTTGTCCAACACACAAACCCGCATTGCAAAGCTGAGGAAGTTGTTAAGCCAAATCAAAAAAAAATAATCGCATTGACATGTTTCAGGGACAAAAGCAATTTTTTTTGCACAGTAGCTGGAAAGCATGCAAACAGTTTGATTGTCAAATTTTTCCAATAATTTTTTTTTAGGGTATGACATTACAAACACAGCGGCTCTATATATTGTAGAGACTAATTGCCCATTAAGTAGGCTTATTTACTTGCTTGCTATGTCAGATATGTCAGAGTAATGCCCCATACACCCGATCGGACATTCCGACAACAAAATCCATGTTTTTTTCCGACGGATGTTGGCTCAAACTTGTCTTGCATACACACGGTCATACAAAGTTGGTCGGAAATTCCGAACGTCAAGAACGCAGTGATGTACAACACGTACGACGAGCCGAGAAAAATTCAGTTCAATAGCCAGTGCTGCTCTTCTGCTTGATTCCGAGCATGCATGGCACTTTGTGCATCGGAATTGTGTACACACGATCAGAATTTCCAGCAACGGATTTTGTTGTCGGAAAATTTGAAACCCAGCTCTCAAATTTTGTGTGACGCAAATTCCGATGGAAAATGTCCGATGGAGCCTACACACGGTCGGAATTTCCGACAACAAGCTCCTATCAAACATTTTCCGTCGAAAAATCCTATTGTGTGTACAGGGCATAAGAGACAGGCATAAAGTTTACATTCAGTTTATTATGTCAGTCAAGAGCTAGAAATATTGTTTGGACACTCAGCAAGTGTTTTTACTAGGACGCAAAAGACAAAGAGAATAGGCAGGTTTTATCCTCCTTAAAAATAAAAAGTTAGAGTGTGTTTTCTTGGAAAACTGCAGTGGGACAATATGTCCTCTTGTTTGCTAAGATTCTATATCAGAGGAAGATCCGACAGACCTGATCTGGGATGAATAAAACAAATGTCTTTTTTTTCGAAGACTGTAAAACTAAACAGTTGTAAAAATCTGATACAAACTTCTTGAAGCCTTTTTGCTTCTCCACTATTCCAGAAGTAGTGAGCAGGCAGATTACATGTAAAAAAAATGTCTGAAGACTGAAAAATGGAACAGATTTGAAGGACACCTATTAAGCTTTTGCAGCACAGCTATCAAGCCTATATGGACATACTGCAATTTATGAGAGATTGAACTAGCATTTAGCATCTGTAAAAAAGAAAATAAATTATTTTGGACTCGAATAATGGAAAAAACTGGTTCTTTTCTTGGACGCTAGTTCTAAAAATAGCATACAGGTTTGCTCAACATCTAAAAAAGCCTTTTTTTAGACAGGCCACAAATTCTGAGGACTGAAGCAGACATTTAGCATCCATAAAAAAATAGTGTCTTAATTTGGAGAGATTAAGTAGGCATTCAACAACTATAAAACAAACATATTAGTGCATTTTTTTTTTCTTGGAACTGGAACAGGTTTTTAGCATCCATTACAAAAGTGCCTTATTTTGGATACTGAAAATGAAAATAGCATACATGTTTTCTCCATCGCTAGAGAGCCTTTTTGAAAAGGCCACGATTTCTGAAAGACATTTCATCATCTGAAAACAAATTATGTGTTTTTTGAATAGCAGTGAGGGAAACAGCATACAGGTTTACACCACAGCTGAAAAGCATTGTTAGACAGGCGGCAAATTCTAAAAACTTGAGCAGGCATTTAGCATCCATAAAACTTAACTGGTATAAGTGTCACTGATGCATGCATTGTTATGGCTCACCATTCTTGTTGCCTCCCAGACAGTGACAATATAGTATTCCCTATTAGCAGTAGTGTTGAGTGAACAGTTTGGCCTGAGCATGAGTTCAGGCTGAACATTGGCTGTTCACTCTGTTCGGCAAACAACCAAGTTTGAAGAGTGTTTGGTGGGTGTTTGTCTCGCCAAACACCCTGCAATGCATTGCGTGCTGCATAGTGCATTCTGCGCCCTGCTTGGGCAATGCTTTGCCCAAGCAGGGTGCAGTAAAAGCTGGTTGTTAAGGAGCGGTGCCAGGAAGCCGGATGCGGTGTCCTTAACAACCGATGAATCATCAGCTGTTAATGGGCTTTCTCGCTGACAGCTGAATAAAAAAAACATTTGTCGGACCCTTTGGGTCTCGTATGGACTTTAAGGGGAACCCCATGCCCAAATTAAGAAAAAACGGCATTAGGCCCCCCTCAAAATCCATACCAGATCCATACTTGTATAAGATATACCTTATCCAAGCATGCAGCCTGGCAGGCCAGGAGGGGGGATGGGAGAGTGCCCCCCTCCTAAACCATACCAGGCCACATGCCCTTAACATGGGGGTGGGGGCTTTGCCCCACACCCCAAAGCACCTTGTCCTCATGTTGATGGGGACAAGGGTCTCTTCCCCACAACCCTGGGTTGTGGGGGTCAGCAGGCAGGGGGCTTATCGGAATCTGGAAGCCCCCTTTAACAAGGGGGCCCCTATATCCTGCCCCACCCCATTCACCAAAAAAGTGTCAACAATTTATAAAAATACAGAGACAATTCCTTTATAAAAAAATAAAAAAACTGTGTCCACTGATGTAGATACATCATCAATCACAATGCCCCTCGCACCACTGACCCGAAGAAAAAAAAACTCTCCGCCCGCTGTGAAAGCAAACCACCGAATGGCTGGCTTGCCATTTGACAGTTCTTATATAGGTAAGGGTGGGGCCACCTGGTGATTTGACCTGGTTGCACCACCCCTTGTGACGTCACCAACCGCTGCATGCTGGGTGAGTGACATTGCGTTTGCCTTCAGGGCGGGCGGAGAGATTCGGGGGTCACTGTTTTTTATTTCATAATAAAGGAGATCACAAAAACTGTCTCTGTGTTTTTATTACTTTTTGACACTTTTTGGTGAATGGATAGAGGAACTATGTACCCCATACTCATTCACATAGGGGGGGCGGGATCTGGGGGCCCCCTTTTTAAAGGGGGCTTCCATATTCCGATAAGCCCCCCACACACAGGCACCCACAACCACAGCCCAGGTTTGTGGGGAAGAGACCCTTGTCCCCCCATGATGAGGGGATGTGGCCTAGTATTGTTCAGGAGGGTGGGCGCTCATTCATCCCCCCTTTCCTGACCTGCCAGGCTGTATGCTCAGATAAGGGTCTGGTATGGATTTTGTGGGGGACCCCACAATGTTTTTTTGGGCGTCTTTCTCTTTATTTTTATTTTTTTATCCAGGTGCTGCCAACCGCAAGTCAATTTAAATGTGATTGGACTTGTTTATCTTTCTTTGGAAATGTCATTCTTGCTGCAGCATGTTCTATACATGGTACAGATGCACCACTTTACAGGGAGACTAAGGGGACCCCCTAGGTACTATATTTAAAGCATTATTAAAATCACTGCTCCTGAAAAAACTATAGTTTTATTGAACTATCGCAATACCCGGACCCCCATACCCCTTTTATGGCCAATTACTTGCATATAAGCCTTCAAAATGGGCACTTTTGATTTCTCATGTTCAGCTTTCATAGACTTCAATGAATTTAGCTGTTCAGGGCAGAACTTTTTCGCCTGTCCGGGAGTTCTGCTGCAAACCGAACAGGGGGTTGTTCTGCCCATCTCTAATCAGCAGTCACTGGTATAGGGAAAAAGAGTCCAGCTCCCATGAGCCTGTCCTCTACCACTTAGTCATTCATTGAGGGTCCTCTGCTGCTTGTGCAACTGCAGCATGGCCAACGTCAAGTTCCATCTGGTGGAAATGTCACAAATCAAATGGTTTGTTGGCAGGTAGAAGAATTCCTGTTGAAATTCAAAGTCAAACACTAGCTGAATAGAACCACCTGAAATAGCTACAAACTCTTGTGGCCTGTTTCAGAAGATCTTGTAACCCAAGATATCTACTAAGAAACCACTGCCTGAGGACGTGTGCAAGGCATGGCACATGTGTCAACTTTCCCTGTCAGAGGGCAAAAAGTAGTTTGGTGCCATTTTCACATGCCACTATTCCAAGCTCAAGTTGCAACAGGGTTAGCCACCTCTGAGGCTGTCCCTGCAGAGCTGAAAGAATCTCTGACATAGTGTGGCTCTTGCCCCTAGCTAAGCCAGCCGAAACACAACATGGCATATTTTAGCCTGAGTCCATACATAATCTCTTTAATGTGGTCCAGAGGATGACTTAGCAGAAGAGTGCATTGAGAAGGAGGAGTAGGAGGAGGAGGTAGAGTAGACAGCTTGGGCACCACTTGTCTGTGGTCATGTGGACCTTTTTGCTGATTGTGTGGTCCAGTGACATGTAAAAACTGCCTTCCATGTGATGTAACTGTCAGGGATTGCATTGTTGGCAAAGAAATGGTGATCAGAATCGTGCCACTGCAGGACAGAATAGTCTTAAAAAGGATTATTGGGTTTGTTTATATTGCAATGAACGAGGATGGGCTTACACTTTACTCTCCCTAGTCACAGAAACTGCAAAGTATCAAGGTCAAATATACAGTACTACAATAAAGCAATATGTATAGTACTTAGAACTATGTATGTAACGCTAAATTCTAGACCTATATATAGCATCATACTGAAAGCACTTTTCACAAATCTGTCTTTCTCTTAAACAAATGCCAGCTGTCCCTCATTCACATGAAATCCAGCAACAAAATATTAATATATTGGTGGCCTGATGTAGACCACTCTCCCCCATTTCTCTCTCTCTTATCTCTTTACTTTTTATTTCTCCCTTTTTCCCTCCACACAATTTTTTACTACCCTTTTGTCCATACCTATTGCTAGGTGCACACCCATTTCAACAGTCTACTTTTGTTATCAGATATTATTACAGTATATCACTTCTGGTCCATATTTGACTACTGTTCTCAAAGATTGTAAGGCTAAAGGTCATTATACCTGTAGTCTAAGGTTGTTTTTTGAAGACTTGGTATATTTTTTCTTACCAGTTTATGATGTACCTGGATATTTGTGGACTGTATTATCTCACTTATATACATATGTCAATCTTTGTGACTTTTTCCCTGCAAAATAATAGTAGAATTGACAGTATATTCAACCTTAAATCCAGCAACACACTGGCAAAAGACTGTTGTGACAGCAGCCTTTTATAGTTTGTGTTCTGCAACTTCACTGTGAACCAACACTGACCAGAGGTCAGGTGCATGACCTTGTCTAATGATGACTCAAGCAATGCATTGTGAGTAATTTGATGGGAGGAATTCCCAACAAACCTCATTAGGGTTTGGATCTTGTCTGAACATCCAAACAACTAATGTTCAGTCCCAACTTGCGTTCGGACTGAGAATCAGTTCATCCCTACATACAACCTCTGTACTCATATTATAATGATACAGAGAGTTGTGCTGATGTCATCACCACTCCCTGCATAACTGAGGTCTGCCTAGAACTGAAAAAGTGGAAGAGGATCGTGAGCATCACATGACCATCCTAAAGACATCTGTAAAGTATAAAATAAAGCCTAATTCTTATAGGGGCTATAAGGGGGCAACTGTGGTGGTAGGATGTAGCTCAAAGATGGTCTTTAAATGATTGTAAAGCTAAGTTGACTCTAAATACCCAATGATGTGCAAGGAAAATTAAAAACAGGATTTTGGGTTGATTGGGTGATTTGTCTTTAGTAAACCAACCTAAAAATGTGGTTTTCCTAAATTAAATGCATAGTGAAAAGCAGTGTTAGGCATACTTTATCCAAATGTCTTTTATTAAACCTAGCTGTTTAGGATATTGCCCAAAAAAGTATCTCTTATCATGCATTAAAGTAGAACTAAGGTTCCGCAGTTGTTTGCTGCAAGCAGGTGGGTTTTTGTATTGCAAAAGAGAGACGCAATTTTTGTTTGCAGCGTCCCCTGGCGAGTAAACTAATCATCTCATGCACAGCTCAGCTTAAAACAGCAAGCCCAATCCCTGTGTGCTGGAGTGATGGCCTCCTGCTCATGCTCATCCCGCACTAACCAATTAACCCCTTGGAGCCGGCAGGGCGTGCACTGTATTTACACAAATTCCCGCAAAAAATATGCGGCCTCCTAGCGTGAAGTAGTGTAAATACAGCTGTGCAGAGAGCACGTGCCCTGTGCACTCCTCACACAGTTATCGGTAGCTAATGGAAAGTTCTAGATCTCTACTTGCGATCAGGAGCGTTCCGATCATGTGACTGCCATGACAGTCAATCAGGGCAGTCACATGATCATAAACCCTGCCTCCCGGTATAGTAAACCTCTTAAAGGGCCAGGAGGCGCTGACATTAAGAGGTTAAGCTGGCTAAAAAACAGCACACAGAAGAATATGCTGGTGCTAGTGAGGGACAGGACCGTTGGAAGAAAGGTAAGTATAAACTGCCTTTAGTTCCACTTTAAGTGTCAAGTACAATACTCAACTTTAATATTTTTCCCTGTATGTTGCCAGCGTGGCTGGATTGTGATCCTATGTGCATGAAAACAGCCAACAGCCACAAAAGACATTTAAGGTCACTATGGAAATGCTTTGAGCTTTGTCATGTTCAGTATTATTATGATAAACCATGGTACTCATCATCCAGTTAAATGTAAAATATAAATGATGACTAGAAGTAAATGTTAAAATTCCACATTATTAAGCTATCACTACTGATTACAGTGTATTTTATTTCCATAAATTACAGCATGAACTCTGTTATAAATAATTCATTTGATCTGGATGCTGTAACAATGATTCCTTTGTCTAAGCTTTATTTATACTCTCTGTGAATGAGTATCCTTTTGGATATTATTCTTTATTTAATTAACTATCCACTAATGAAAATGCATACAGGAAACCACTGTTTTATATAATAGACCCTATTTAATAAGACTGTAAGCTCAAATAATGTTAAAACAGGGATGTATACACTAGCGATGAAGTTCAAGTTCATCACGAAGCAATGTTTGCAGAGAAATCTACTTGTTCACAGTTCCTCCCATAAGTAATTTAAATATCCATATTTGGCCTGTATGTCCATGCAATGCTCTGGCTCCTACTGCAGGCAGACTTCATTCATTTATTGGTGGTACAACCTCCACTAAATGGCAACTTCCCTCTGCAGGTTGCAAGCACATTTGAAAACAGGTATGCAAGCAGCTGTACAGAAGCTTTGGTTGCTAGGATGCTGGCAGCTGCCTGTGTCCTAGCAACCATAGATATGGTGCAGACTAGCCACCTGTGTCCTGGCAACTGATGATGCCATTAGTTCTAGGACACTGATGAGTCATTGTTGGGTTTGAAGCACTGTGGGACTTTTTAAATAAAATAAATGTGTTGTGTGTTTACCTGCATATTTTTGTAAGTCAATTACCATCGTATGCATACTCGTTCAAGTGGGGGGGGGCTAGATATCTTGGGGCCCTTTTGTTTTTTATGGGCTTTTTTCCTCCCATTGCAGACCCCCCCATCCACTGGGACCATAGGCGTGCGCAGGGGGTGTGCAAAGTGTGCCTGGGCACACCCTAATCATCCTGTGCAGTGCTGATTTCCCCTAATGCCTGGACTTCCCACCCGCAGTGCTGCTGGCCTCCTCTCCTCTCCCCTGGCTGTTGGGGGGGATGTTTCAGGATGGAGAGCAGGGGGAGGGGCTAGTAAATATGTCGTTTACCAGCCCCTTCCTTTTCTAAATGAACATAGTGAACACACTCACTCACTGCGTTCGTTCCTAGCTGAAGCATAGTAAAGTGTTTTACTAAGTAAGTGTTTACTATGCTTCAGTTTGTGAATGAACAGGAAGCCGCTCAGCACTGAGCATTTCCCATTCATTTACTGTCCAGTGCAGCTGAGGCTGCAGAGAAAGGCATGTGTGTTTGGGCTTTGGGGTGCACACCCTAATGCAATACTGGGACAAGGATGTATGGAAGAGGCCCTTGTTCACATCAACATGGGGACAAGGTGCTTCACTAGCAGAAAGGGGGCTTGTGGATGTGATCTGATATGGTCATCAATGATAAGTCTGATATGGATTTTTAGTGGAGTCCTGGCTTCTTTGTTTAACCTCTTCATGACCGCCAGCAGTGCATCTACTGCTGAGGGGCGGCTGCCCCAGGCACTACGACATAACCGTAAATTCTTGTGTACTTTCTGGTTTAGAGGCAAGCATGTGTGTGTCCCCTGCTGACCTGTGCTGTGATTTGACACAGCACGAGTTTGTCAGTTTCATGGAAAGTACACTTGAATAGTTCACATATTTATACCATCTCCAATAACATCTAAAACAATATTTGCTCAGATACGCTCTACCACTTGGTCTGATGATGACATGTTATTAATATGTATCAAAGATATAGGTGGAAAGCCATTACATTCCAGTTGATGTTTAAATTAATCTATATTAGGCAGTGAAGCAATTTACTTAGACATAGCCTACCAAATCAAAATCTAATTTAATATAAATAAGTCTAAAGACACATCTACCACCACAAATTAGTCAGAACATAAAGCCATCACAGGAAGGCTCCTAATCCCATCTTCTTTGAGACTGAAAAAGGCTCATAGCCAAATTATAAGGTCCTTGGAATATGAGAAACACTTCACTCATAGACAATGACCTAAAAAGAATTAGGGACCACATTTCAGCTCTGGAGGACCCTGTGAGTGAGCTAGAGGATACAGTGGCCCCAATACATTTCAGATGTAAATGTTACTTTCCAATAGGTAGATGCACAAGCGTTCAAAATGGAGGACCTATAAAACTGATTGAGATGTAACAATCTCAGGGTGGTGGGGTTCCCAGAGCATGAATAAGACAGAAGTCTTCCTTATATCAGATAGTTCAATATTTTTTTCTACTTGAACCTTAAGTGTACAATAAACAAACATCTAATTGTCCTTCAGTTAATGGGCAAGGTGTGGAAAACTACTAAACCAGGAGTGAATGTGCACACTAATGGCCATATGGGAACATTAATTTATGCCTGATGTAGCTACATTTTCGGGGTTCAGGTGTACTTACCTTCAAGCAGCTCATTGCATCCTTCAATTTAAAACCACTTCCATGTTACAATTCAAATTCTCTTTGGGGAAATAAACCTTCTAACAGTATCGGCAATTATGCCATATGATGAGATATCAATGTGGGTTTACAAGCCTTGCATTTGCAGATATAAAGCCATTAGATGGCTTCCTTACTGCATTGTCTACCAAAGGTTTAATTCTTTAATATATGTCTATATATTTTATTGCACAGAATTAGATCACCTTTGAGAGCAAATCCTACAAGGGATGACCAAAGTGGTCCTCTCCACACAAACTAGCCAAATTTTACGTATTTTGCAGAGTCCATCATAGACCTGAATTTTTTCATAGGGTATGCATACTTGCCACTTTAAATTGTGTTGAATGTGACTCACCACAAGGTGACATCCTTTACCTACTATGGAAATTCACTAAACTCCTAAGATATTGGGATAAAATGCTCAGCAAGAATATTCAGGACTTTGGGGTACAACTCAACAATACACCCCTCAATATATGTGGACACTTTCCGTTTCCCCCTTTTTTTTAAATCAGATCTTTTTAATTGAGAAAGAAAAATCTTTTATTTTTACACATACAAAAGCCCAGTCATACATCTGAGGAAAATAGAAAAACAACAAAATAAACTCCTAACCCTCCCTCCCCACATGCTTGTCTCTAAACAGCAGAGATCAAAAACACTCAATACACAGTCAGCAATACAAAGTAACTAACAATTGGTGTTCTTTGTGAAGTCGTATACTACATAGTATAAAAAAAAATTCTCATTAAGAGCAATATTGTATATTGAACAATCTTATGGTATAAGACAGTGGTTCTCAACCTCAGGCCTCAAGTACCCCCAACAGGCCATGTTTTGGGAAAATAGCTGTCCAAAATACCAAGCCATTGATTCTGATTTAAAGCAAATGTGCAAGATAAAGGAAAACCTGCAAACATGGCCTGTTGGGGGTACTTGAAGACTGAGGTTAAGAACCACTGGTATAAGACAAGATTCAATAAATGGTTATTTGTGCAGTCCTCGATTTATACAACCATGGAATTCACCCACAACTACATGTAGTTCCCGACCAACCATTATCTGTTCACTAAGATGAACCCCAATCATTTGGGGTACCCCTTGTGGGACGACAGGTATAAATGATACTCAGGAATACATAGGACTCTAACCATTAGTACCATACCAGCATAGGGTATAAACTATTTGGATCACCCTAGTAACCTGTCCATATCAAGTGATCGAGGTCCCAGTCTCAGTGAGCCCAACCAAGGACTCCAAAGCTTATCAAATTTTTTTGGACATCACCGTTTAATGTATATATTTTTTTCCATTCAATATTGTGTCATTTACAGCCTGTGCCTAGTCTGAATGAGTGGGTGGGAGTGGTGCCAACCATCTCTAAGCTATAAGCTTACATGCCTGGAAAAGGCAACGTTCTTACACTTTAGAATCATACACTTCCCTTGCAATTTCTAAAACGTTTTATTTGTGGCATGTAGAGTGTCCGTTCTCAGCTGAGTTTCTAGCATACTACCCTCATTGGATGATTGGATTGCTGACCGCTTATGACAAAGTTACCTATGAATGATTTGGCTAGAGTCCAGTTTTAAAATAGGAGATTGTGTTTTTAATAATTAAAGATTTTCTAATTTGCTATTCTGAAATTATTTGAACATACTCTCATTTTATGCATGTTTATTTTATGCAAATTGTAAATAGAGTGATTTAGTTGATGTGCCAGGATGATTGAATTACACAGCCGGCTCATAATAATAGGAATCATGCAGGCAATCCATAGAGAGGGGGAGTGAAGTGAGGACTATTCTGTCTAAAGAAACTATTAATTTCTTCCATGCTGGCAGAAAAATTGTATACAGTACATAAGTGCACAGTTTTTCACTGTGTTTTCACTGTACAGTAGTTGTGAGTGTAAGTTGATGTATTGAGGATATTTAGTATATGACAGGTCTCATCATTCATATCAACAGAGAATAAGCATTGCACAAATTACACTTGCTTACATTACTTTTTTAGAAAAATGTATTTGTGCCTATAATGTAATTTACCTAAATTATAATAATAAACAGAGTCACACTTACAAAGCAAGATACCTAATAGTTTACTTTGCCTTATAATCACTAAAAATACACAAACTGCTAAGATAATAACCTGTTGAAATGAGAATATTTGGAGCCAGGCATTCCAATAGAAGTGGGAAACAGTGTTTTCAAATAAAATGAATGGTCATTTAGCATGAAGCTGTGTTTATTTTAATCATGTGCATGCAAAAATCAGTATTTTTTATTTCTATTATACACAACTACATATTTAAGTAGAACGACTTTACCTTATCTTAGTTTACACCACTAAGTTGAGCATTTACTTTGCAAAGTGAACATTTTCTACTTCTTTTGTAATTCATCTCCAATAAGTTAGAAGTTGCATTCTATTTAGGTATGTTCCTAAACAACCCAACCCAGCTATATATAACAACCCAGCCATACATTAAAACAGAATAAATCATACTTATTTGGTTACACACAATTTATAACAGAATTCTGCTTAAAAATATCACTACAGCAAGGGAGGGTATTAACCCCTGTCAGTTTTTTTTTTTTTTGCCATTGGTGTCCCATTGGGGAGATTTCACTTCCTGTCCCATAGCCAACCTGGAAGCGAGAGGAAAACCTTGCAAATTAATGAAATCTCTTGGGGCCCTCCCAGGTCACCAGAACTAGTGTGCCCATTGGAAGATGTTCCCTCTATTACTGTTCCGGTGTTCTGTCAGATTAGGTGACCCGTAAAATTTTGTAACGGAAGTGACGTTCCATCACGCCCATCTTGGTACACCCCGCAGGTGCCCATAGTAAGGATACAGTGAGAAGGCGGCAAGCGGGCATCTTTTTACACCCACCGGAGTCTGCCCTTTCACACATTTCACACTTATTTTTACTAGTAAGCTCAGCATATATAGTGAAGACTGATACAGTATTTTGAAGAACACTGCTGCTTTTTAAAATCCAACATCAAAAGAGTCAGACAGATTTCAAAATACTGTATTTCAGTATATAAGCTCAGCTTACTGGTAAAAATAAGTGTGAAGTGGCAGACTCCGGTGGGTGTAAAAAGATGTCTGCTTTCTGCCTTCTCACTGTATCCTTACTGTGAGCGACTGCGGGGTTTACCAAGATGGCCCCGACAGAACGTCACTTAGGTTACAAAATTTGACAGGTCGCCTAATCTGGTGGAACACTGGCAACAGCCCAAAATTTGGGATTTTCTTTTACTTTTACTTTCAATGATAATGGTAAACAGCACAAACAGAGAAAGTGAATCTCCCTAAGGAGGGCAAAGGCAGCAATAAAAACCTGACAGGTGTTCTAATCCCTCCCCACTCTATTAATACTCCACTCTGTTAGTAATTTAATATTGTATATGTCACCAGTATATAGTTTATCACATGCCTTTATATTTTTTAAAGAAATGTACTGACCTAGTTGTTAAACAAAAGTAGCAATAACAGAAACTGGAGACATATGCTGCCAGGGGTAAAGCAGCTAAAGCAACTTCTTCTCAATGGTCTGGTTTACATGTGTACATTGTGTTATTATAGTATACTATCATTAGATGTATGCGCTGCATACAGCTTTCAAAATACAAAATTTTTTTGTGATATATGTCATTCAAGTTCAATATGGCCTTATCAACATAGAGTTTAAGATTTTAAAGGACATACAAAAATCCCACTGCAGAAATCTGTAAAACTGGAAAAGGCTACTTAAAGCTTTCAAAGTTTTGGGTCCTAATCATTCCACAGTCATTCAGATCATTTACAAATAGCACACTATCACTATCATTTCTATTCTGCGTAGGAGTAGGCATCCTACAAAGATCAGTGCAAGGCAATAAATAATTAATCTTACATAGAAGAAAACTACTCATGCTTACAATACATAATTGCATCACATATTTAGGCAACAACATGGATATTGACAATTATTAGCTCTGCTTTGTGGAAATATCATTAACTGACTTGCCGCCCGCCCATCGTCAAATGACAGAGGGGCGGTGCGGCTCTTGTTCTGGGATGCCATCATATGACGGCGACCCAGAATGTCTGCGGCTCTTTAACCATGTGATCAGCTGTGTCCAATCATAGCCGGTCACATGTAAACAAGGAACTGACAGAGTGTGTGGCAAGGAGAGCCGATCAGCAGCATCTCCACGCAGGGGGACATCTAGGAATGTAATCAGGGCATTGATCATCAGTGCCCTGATTACAATATTGCAATATAGTGTCACAAATCAGTGCCCACCTTTTCCCACCAATGCCAGCTATCAGTGCCCACCAGTGGCAGCAATCAGTGCCCATCGCTGCCCACACATGCCACCAATCAGTGCCCATTAGCGATGCCAGTCAGTGCTGGCAATCAGTGCTGCCTATCAGTGCTGCCCATCAATACTCATCACTGCTGTCAATCAATGCCCATCAGTAATGCCCATCAGTGTTGTCCATCAGTGTTGCCCATCATTGCCACCCACCAATGCCGATCAGTGCCCATCAATACCACCTATCAGTGTCGCCTATCAGTGCCCACCGGTGCCACCTATCAGTGCTCATCAGTGTCACATATCAGTGCACCCTATCAGTGCCCATAAGTGCGGCATATTAGTGCCTCCTCATCAGTGCCACCTAATCAGTGCCCATAAGTGCCGCCTCAATGCCCATAAGTGCTACCTCATCAATGCCCACCAGTTCAGCCTATCAGTGCCCATCAGTGCCACCTCATCAGCACACATCAGTGTATATTTGTTATGTTACGTTAATTCGTTTTCGGATAATTCATTATTTCTGTAGAGTGTCGATATTCGTTATACTGAATCTCGAATCATGTCAAATTCATACGTTATATCCGCTATAATTTCTTTCGTATTAGTTGGAATTCAATATTTATGTATGTATGTATGTATATATATTTGTGATAATGATTGCTAGTTTGGAAAGTCATTTGTTTATTGAATCTATTAACACACAAAATGACAATATCTTTTCTCCTCTGCTCAAAAACAATACAACACCCTTCTCAGGAATGCACTTTGCTAGTAATCCAACCTCCAGCACAAAATTAATCAGCTGATTGGACTGTAAGATTTACTTTGAGTTGACCTTTTGTTTCATTAGATCTTTAACGAATTACCGAATCATGTCGAATTCATTCATTAGATTCACTATGATTTCTTTCGTACTCGTCGAAATTAGTTTTTTTTTATTTGGACATTCGGATGCATCCGAATGTCCGAAAGATGCAAAATTTGGCCGAATTTAGATTCATTACGAAACGAATTGCACATGTCTACTAAACATGCCTATGGTAAAATGTCAAGAAGACAGATGAGACACATTACATCTTCTAATCATGTTTAATATCTCTTACATTGTGATTTCATTTTTTTTAATAATATGTTGGTTGTAGGATTGTGAAGGTTGGCTGAGTTGCACCCTCTGGAGGGTCAGCACAAACTGCTTTAATGGGCAGCTGGAGCTCTCATTCTCCACTGAAATTATGAGGGATTGCTAAGCGAAATTAATGAGAGCCAATGACCTTGCTGTGTGCTAAAATATTTTAGCATGTGGGCTGGGGTCCATTTTGCCAGGCGGTGAGGAGGTAGGGTGATGCGCTGTTTCAGCGTGTTACACTGTGTACATTTTTTGTTGCTTTTAACTTTGTTAAAAGTGTACAACATTACATTTTATTCAAGTATCTGCAGTGCAATATATTGCATAACCAATGTGCTTCTAAAAAAATGCAGCATGTCTGACTTTTCCAACACTGCAGTGTTAGGTATAGATGCATTACACAGAAAACATTTTGCCTATGTGTGTTTGCACTGACTAATGTTGATTAGGTGCAAAAAAAAAAGTCAGACGGGAGCTTTTCATCGTATATTTTGACCGTGTGTATGCCTCATCAAACTTTTTACGTAGAAAATTATAATGGACCTAGAAAGATAACATGTTCTATATTTTTCCGACAGAACCAATTCCTATCGGGAAAACTGCTCGTCTGTATGCTGTTCCAATGTACCAAAAACGGCGCATGCTATGAAGCAAGTACGAGACTAAAGCTATTGGCTACTGGCTATTGAACTTCTTTTCTAGTCCCGTCTTACCTATTGTACGTCACCACGTTTTTGACGGTCTGAATTTGGTGTGATCGTGTGTACGAAAGAAAGCTTCAGAGGAATTCCATCGGAATTACGTCAAAAAAACCTGTCGTGTGTACGCGGCATTACTCTGCATGGTGGTTCACTCTGCTGGAATGAAAGACCAGTTCAACTTTGCTAAGTATTTTTCACGTTTAATCCTGTTTATTTGACTGTTGTTGTTGTCTATTTTGCAGTTAGTCTTTCTTCTTCATTAAAATGATATATAAAAATCATTAAACTAATTCTCTATATGCTCTAATCAGAAATAAAAGAATCTTTGCCTCTTTGAAAAATGCTACCATGTTTTCATCACAGACATTTGCTAAAGGTCAGAATTGCTACAGCAGGTTCTGTGAACAGTGCAGGTTCCTGTTAAAACACACACTGTTTATATAAGCAAATAGTTAACTGCAGAGTTAACCAATCCCAGTGATGTTCATTTTTAGTCTACTGGCACGTACACAATTGTCCATGAAGCTGAAAAACCTCTACATAGGGTGAGACTGAGAGCACAATCATCACATTCTGACGACAGCATTAAAATTATAAATTGCCGTATTCACATATGGGTGTCAGTGTTGAGACTGGAGATTACAGCTGACATAGACAGGGTCTCTTTACATTTTTAGTACTAAAGTGTAATTACATTTAGAATCTAGAATGTTGCCTCTTTCCTCAAATCATTATATATTTTAGTTGTGAAGTTCTAAAACTTTTCATCTCAAATCACAAATTTGTATTACATAGATGTCAAAAATAATTACACAACAGTTACTTCTAAATTCAAACGTATGTCAACAGTTCAGTGTGCATAAATACAAAAATAACATAGAAGTACCTTTTCATCCTGAAAGACATATGTTAAAGGGTGATATTTGTTTTCACTACAAAAAAGATTTACAAGTAGTGCTAGTTATAGCATTAAAGTGGTTGTAACATTAAATATGAACAAAGCATTTCCCTCTATAGTGTTAACTTGGCTCAATCCAGAGCACTAAGTGTAATTTCTGTCTGTTGCCTCATTCCTCTGCTATATGCATGAGTTATTTCTGACAAATAATTTCTGTTGTAAGTTTTGTCTGACACCAATAGATAAAAAGGTGACAGGAGAGGGAGCACCACAGCCTGTTATTAACAGCCTCAGCTCTGTTCCTGTGGGCTGTGTAAAAGGAGGTGTGTTCTTTCCCTCCACTGAGATCTGCAGAGTATAACTTCAGCTCCCCACCCCCTGCTTTCTGAAATTTCAGACAAGCTGTATAAATTCTGCATGTTGTACAACTGTACATAAGAGAGGGCTGCAGGTAAACAGGTACAACTTATACAGGAGAATTTGTTTCATCTCTATGTATCACCCGAGGCTTGTCACTTCACTGACTATATGTAAGAGTTTACAACCACTTTAAGCCACAAAAAACATACTACTCCCATACACACTGTAGAGATGATTGATTGCCATGTACATATGCACTGATTCTGTCTGCTCCTATTTTTTTTACCATTTCCATTCACTGTATTTGAGTAAATACAGACTAAGCTTGACAATATACAGTATCTTACTGTTAGAAAGACTTAAAGGAGAAGTACAAAGCTTGTTTGGCTGTACTTCTAATGTGGATCACAGGAGTGATTTTGCACTCCTGTGACCTGATTTCAGCAGACAGTGGGCTGAAGTCCTCCATCTGCTGATGTCACAGAGCCGGTCCAGGCTTAGACAAGTTTGCGACAATGAAGTCGGGATTTGCCCACATGCCTGGACCAGCACATGGCCCAGTCTCTCAGCGAGCCACTGGGAGCCTGAGCTGGCCGCTCTCACCCCCTCCACATCCCAGCACTTCAGTGAGAGAGGGGGGTAGAGCAGAGAACCAGAGACTGACAGTTACCAGCTCCCTGCTCAGGGAGCTATGAGAACCAAGTGATCGACGGTGTTTGATCACTTGGTTCTCAGTGTTAGAGCCGACAGGGGACAGATGCAGCATCGGACTGATGTTGCATTCAGCTAGGTAAGTATGATTCTTTTTTTAAAAATGGATTCCCATACTTCTCTTTTAAAGTTTAAAAACTGTTTTCATCATCCCATTGATATATTATTGTCCTAAAGAGAAATGTTGTCTTGCCAAGGAGATGTTAAATCTGATAGCTATGTTGATACATTTACAATTACATAGTAGAAGCAGCAGTACTGCTAGAATGTAATAGATGTTTGATAAACTAACGATTTTAGAATTTTTGCTAGTTAACAAATGAATCTCATAGTCCAGTAGTATGTGGAAATTCTTCAGTAGATATGATGTGGTAGAAACTTGGATATTTATGTAACTAAAATACGTTTCCAAAATATAGATTTCAATACCCCGTGTTAGATTAGACTAGATAAAAGTGTTTGTAAAGCCAAAACTTTTTTTTTACATTTTGGATAGAATGTGAAAAAAATAATACTCAATATGGTTATTCAGCCTCACGGTCATGGTGACTATTGTTTCTGATGCATAAAGTTATGGGAAATACAAAATGTTTGGTTGTCACGGGGGGTTTAATGTTGCTGTCATAGTTAACTATGGTGTAAAAAAGGCCTTTTAATTAAAAAAATCTACATTGCAAACTTGGCCTGTCTGTTTGTAGTCTACTGTTTCTATGCTACAACATAGGTATTGTGTTTGTGATTTGACTAAGATTGATGTTGCATGATTACAGATTGAAAACAAAGATAAAAAATTAAGAACAGTTGTGTATTTAATTACTACACTTAAACAAAACCTAAACCGAACATAATTACACTAAAAAGTGTATCCATATTTTTGGTTAAAGCCCTACTCCAAGCATAAAAATAAATGCAAACGTGCAGTCCTCCCCTCCACTATAAATTAGATGTAAATACTCACCTTATCCATTTCTCCAGCAAGGTCCCTCCAGCAATGTGACAACCACCCGCAGCTTGCTCTATAATATGTGACAGACTCCAGTCGCACTCCAGCCTCTTCAGCATACAATACAGGACTAATATTTCTGTATTGTATGTGATGACCCACAATTTGAAATTTCAGAGCTACAGGCAGAGCAGGAGAGTGCCAGAGTCAGCTGAAGTGGGACTGTAAGGTAAGAACTATAGCCTGTACTTTAACTCCTAGATATAATGGGCATTTACACGTTGCAGTGGAGTGAGCCCCACTGCAAGGGTAGATTTTTTTAAAGCTTTTTGGAGATTTAGGTTTACATAATATGCTATCTACTGCTATTAAAACTGAGACTGTTTTAACTTTTTCCTGGGATTCTTACCTCAAGCAGATCACAAGTAGACCAAAAAAGTCTTAAGAAATAGGAACTGCAATAGAACTTCAAAAACTGTCTAAACAGAGTGTATGTGCAGACTGGTGGGTAAATGTTTAAGACTCTTGCCTTGTAGTATTGGGTCCTGGGTTCAAATCTCAACTGGGATACAATTCTTATAAAATGTGCAGGTGTTCCCTATGTTCCTGTTGGCTTCCCCCTACAGGCTGGAACATAAATCTTACTGTGCATATGGTTGTGAACCTCTTTCTTTGGAAGCACTGTGTAATATGTTGGCACTTTATAAATGCTGGAAATAAATATTTAAACAGCTTCAGGCAAGTAACTAGCTTTTAATTTTCTATCATAAAGAGCTTCCACCAGGTAATTCCTAGTGCTAAAATTATTTCTCTAAGTAATGTATTGAATTTTTTTTTATTGATCTATTTGTTCCTGACACACACTACTGGTAATTGCAGAGCAGGATAAAGCTTTAGGAAGTGCTTCAGGATTATAATTTTTAAGCTATATATCAGCTTTGTATACAGGGCATAAAGAACTACCGAATTTATCGCGTATAACACGCACCCTTTTCCCCTTAAAATCAGGGGAAAATCACGGGTGCGTGTTATACGCCAATCCCCACCGATCCCCCCGACGATCTCCGCTAGCTGTGAGCGGAGCGGAGCGATCGCCGCCGAGCTACACATAGCGAGTTTACTCGGCTCTTTTCGGCTCTTCTCTGCTCCGCTCACAGTCACGTGAGCGGAGCTGAGAAGAGCCAAGTACATGTGTATCTCGGCTCCGCCCAGTCCCTGCTATCTCGGCGGCATTCACTCCGCTCCGGTGTCCTGTTGGCGCCAATTTTAAATCACGATGGCGAGGGCAAAGGCTACACTGGGGAAAGGCTGCACTGGGACAAGGCTGCACTGGGACAAGGCTGCACTGACAAGGCTGCACTGGGACAAGGCTGCACTGGGACAAGGCTGCACTGACAAGGCTGCACTGGGACAAGGCTGCAATGGACACTTAAATGTAAGTTTTTTTTTCCCTTAAACTTCCATCCTAAAAGTTTTTTTCCTTAAAATTCCCTCCTAAACTTGGGGTGCGTGTTATACGCCGATAAATACGGTAAGTGTAGGACCACATTCTATATTGGCCCTTTACTTGTTTTGCTCTAGGGAGTTCTTCAAATTTTGGCCGACACACACTTGATTTACAAAGTGGTAGACAAGCCATCAATACCCACTGATTAGTGATCAATACTAAGGATGAGCTCAGGCGTGTTCGAATGGTCCACGTGCAGAGCCCGCCAGGAAGTCGGCGCAGCGCTGCGCTAATCACAGGCAGTGAGACATTGCCCCGATGTGCGGCTGCAGAGATCGGGCAATGTCTCACTGCCTGTGATTAGCGCATCGCTGCGCCGACTTCCTGGCGGGCTCTGCACGTGGACCATTCGAACGCGCCTGAGCTCATCCTTAATCAATACAGATTTCTAGTCATATAGACCAATGGGGTTGATTTACTAAAAGCAAATCCACTTTGCACTACAAGTGCACTTGGAAGTGCAGTTGCTGTAGATCTGAAGGGAAGATCTGAAATGAGGGGAAGCTCTGTTGATTTTATCATTCAATCATGTGCAAGCTAAAATGCTGTATTTTTTCTCCCTTGCGTATTCCCTTCAGATCTACAGCAACTGCACATGCTCTTGTAGTGCAAAGTGGATTTTCCTTTAGTAAATAACCCCCAGTGTTTCTCAACTCCAGTCCAAAAGTACCCTCAACTGGTCATGTGTTCAGGATTTCCCTAAGAGGAAACGCCTGTGGTAATTACTAAGGCAGTGAAACTGATCAAATCACCTGTGTAATGTGTGAAAACATGACATGTTGGAGGTACTTTAGGACTGGAGTTGAGAAACAATTTACATAGACTGGAAGTGATAATCTGGTTACACCAACTCACTTATGTGTCCCTACATCATCAATAGTTGTTGTCCATCCTGAGGCCCAAGAAATACTGGCTAAACTATCACAGGTACAGATAGTGTATTGTAATTTATGTAACTTATCTCTCAAAATGTACATTCTCTTTCTTTATTGGGCACTTTATATCTTGAAATTCTGACTTGCATCTATGATTATAAAACTGCCTCTGGCACACCTTTTTATTGTTTCTTATGCTACTTAATTCATATTATGTTTTATATATATATATATATATATATATATATATAATTTTGTAATTTTGTTGGGAATGTTCATTATCAGTTAAGGAATTAGGTATTGTGTATCTTTTTATGTTATTCAATCTCAGTGAAAAATTTGGAGGCAGAACAACATCATGATCAGAATGGCACCTTAAACGGTAACCAATCTTACCTCCTACTTGAATGACTTGGTGCTTCTGCTGGTTCCTGAAATAGAGAAAATGGAGTATGATAAGAACCATAGGGCACTTTGAGCTTAGTCGATTCTAATAAGTGACTGCCCTATAAAAAATTGTGATAATGTCTTCAATGGCAATGAGTGGAACAATGTATCTTGAAGTAAAATTTTTAAATAGGCTCAAGTCAGATACAAAGATATTTAGCTCATTTTCTTATTAACTAAGGCAGACAAATTCTCATACGCTATATAATCAACAAATCCAATTTTGACTGCTGGAATCTTTTCCAGGACTGTAAATAGATTTCGTTTTAATTTTCAATGAGAATGTTAGAATTAAAGATAAGCATATCAGCTATCCGGGTTTCGACATTCTACCTCAATCATGCTGATTATCTTTGATACATGTTTGTGAACCTTTGGTGGTTTCCTCCATGCTGGCTTCAAGCATACTATCATTTCCTTTTGTACAGCCAGTTAGAAAGGAATTTTAGAAGTGGAGACAACCTCCATTTAAAATTTTTGCAAGAACAGTTACGTGCATTATTTCAGGTACCCTAACAGCTGAACACATCTCACTACTGCTCAGACAACTAGTCACGGTACTTCTTATTCTCACTCTTCACCAACTTTTGTAGTGGAGTTCAGTGCTTCTATGCAACAGCTATCACTGCTTTGTATCAATCCCATACTGTTACTGACAGGTATTGATAATTGACTCACTGTCACTAATTCTTATCACGTCTCATTATTTCTTATAGTGGCTCAAGGTCGGTGAAAAGGCCATCACCATTCATACAGACAGCAAGGCTAAGCATTCAAAATTAAGGTTTAAGGGTATGCAGGATTTATATAGTGCCAACAATTTGCACATTGCTTTAAAAACTGGAGGGAGACAGTATAGTTACAATACAATTCAATAAAACAGGAATCAGAGGGCCCTGCTCATTAGCGCTTACAATCTCAAATAAAGGGTTAGGTGATAAAAAAGGTAATAATTGTGGGGGATGAGCTAATTGAAAAAGTAAAAGTAAAGTTTATTAATTGGATACAGGATAGGCCTCTAATGCCGCGTACACACGAGCGGATTTTCAGTCAGAAAAATCTTGGATGGTTTTTCCGACGGAGTTCCGCTCAAGTTCGCCGAATTTTCGACCGTCAAGAACGCGGTGATGTACAACACTACGACGAGGCGATAAAATGAAGTTCAATGCTTCCGAGCATGTGTCGTATTGTTTCCGAACATGTGTAGGAATTTTGCTAGTCGGAATTGCTACAGACGATCGGAAATTCCGATCGGAACTTTTTCCGACCGTAAAATTGAGAACATGCTCTCAATCTTTTTCTGGCTGGAATTTGGCCAGCAAAAGTCCAATTGAGCATACACACAGTCGGATTTTATGACTAAAAGCTCTCATCTGTCTTTTGCTGGCCGAATTTCCGATCGTGTGTACGCGGCATAAGAGTAGATGCATTTTCAAGGATCACCTCATGGTGGATAGAGAAGGAGATAGTCAGACTGATTGGGGTAAGACGTTCCAGAGGATGGGAAAGACTCTGGAGAATTCCTGGAGGAGAGCGAAGGAGGAGGTTACAAGGGAGTTAGAGAGCAGGAGGTCTTGGGAGGAATGAACAGAAGGGTTTAGTTGGTATTGTGAGATAATACCTGGGGACATAGTTATGGATGGTTTTGTACGTTGTTGGTATTTTGAATCTTATTTCTTGAGTGATCACAAGCTAATTCAGGGATTGAAAGTGAGGGTAGCAGACATTAAATGGCTGGTAAGATAGATGAGCCTGGCAGTAGCATTCATGATTGACTAAATGTAAAGGTAGATCAACAAGGAGGAAGTTGCAATAGTCATGGAAAGAGATAACCAGGGAGGGGGATTAGTAGCTTTGTGGTGTTATTGGTTAAGAAGGGGAATATTCTGGAGATGTTATGGAGGTTGAGGCAGCATAATTTTTACAGTGATTGGATGTGGGGCTGAAAGGAGAGTTCATAGTCCAGGATTAAACCTAGTAACCTGGAATGCAGGGAGGGACTGATAGTTGTGCCATTGATCTCAATAGAGAAGTCAGGGGAAGGTGAATGGGAGAGAGGAAATATTATGACCTCCGTTTTGGATAGATCGAGGAAATGTTGTAACATCCATAACGATATGTCCGTTGGTAGATTAGTGAAGTGCGAGGAGACTGATAGGATGAGCAGTGGGGTAATAAAATAGATGTGGGTGTCATCAGCATAGAAATGGTATTGGAAGCCATGGGAAGCTATCAACTGACCTAGGGAAGAGGTGTAGATTGAGAATAGAAGAGATTTGAGGACAGAATCTTGGGGGACCATGAGGAAAAGAGGAAGTGGGAGGAGGTAATAAAGTTTTAAGTGGCACTGAAGTTGCGGTGTATAGGTAAGTGGAGACCCAACAAAAACCATAGCCATGGAGGACAAGAGGATTGAATTTTTTGTGGACTAGGTATTGGTCAACTGTATCAAAAGCAGCAGAGCTGTCCAAGAGTATAAGTACAAAATAGTGACCATTCGTTTTAGTGGTTAGTAAATCGTTTCGCTGGAGTGTTGTATGCGAAATACAGATGAAGGGGGTCAAGAAGGTTGTTATCATTGAGGTGGTAGTGCGGGCAGTTGTAGACTATGCCTTCTAGGAGTTTGGCAGTAAACTGAAGCAAGGAGATGGGTATTTGGTTGCTAAAGTACATTAATGTATGAGAAAAAAAATACATATACCTACATCCATGCTGCAGCATTCGTGTGATGCTAAAGCTGTCCCCCGCCATTTCTAAGCCCGAGAACTGAACAATCACATGACCACTGATTGCTCAGTTTTCAGTCATCTCTGAGCAGGGAGTGGTGACTGTCCATCACCATTCTCTGCTCTAACCCTCTAGCGCCCCCTGGAACGCGGTGCTGGGGAGGTGGCGAGAATGGTTTGCCCTGGATCTGGCTCTCATGCATGAGAGGTTGAGACAGCTTCTGATCAGACATGTGGATGGATCCCGTCAAAATGGTTGGAATCCTTTCAGAACCTGGAGCAGCTCAGTGATGCCAGCCCGCTATCAGCCGATTACCGGTCACCATGGTGCAAAAGTAAGTGCACTATTGTGACCCAGAAGAGAAGTATGACCAAAAAAGGCTTTGGCAATACTTCTCTTTTAAGATTGGTTGGGTCTAGTGAGGGCTTTTTAAGTATCGGGGGACAAATGCATGTTTTAGAGGGTTGGGGAAGATGCCAGTAGTGAAGGACAAGATGAAGGTGTGAGTTAGAGGGTCTAGGATAAAGCTGGAAAGTTATCATAGTAGTTGCAAGGGAAAAGGGTCCAGGGAAGGCAGTTATGGGGGAACTAGAAAAAAGTTTAGCAACCTCCTCTATCATAGCAGGGTTAAAAGATAGTATTGACTGTACAGGTGAACATTGAATGTGGGGCAAGGGACATATCTGTACAGTGGAGATGCCATCATGAATTGCGTCAAGCTTATTTTTGAAGTGATTGGCAGTGAGTGAGTTAGTGGGTGGGGGCATTGGAGGAATATGTAGAGAGTTAAAGGACGAAATGAGTTGAGAGGGACTGTGAGAGAGGGTATTAATAAGAGTTATTCAGTAGATCTGTTTGGCAGTGCAGAAGCAGTAAAGGTCAAAATTATACTTGGTGAAGTCTTGCTGGGCCTTTACACCACCGATGTTCAAGAGCAAGGCTATGTTTTTGGAGACTTCTTGTGTCATCTGTTTGCCAGATTTGTAGCAGTTGGTACCTGATACTTTGTGTAGTTAAGGGGTTAATGTGTCCAGGGTGAGAGTAAACTGTCTTAGACGGAAGTGTCAAGGCCAGGGCAGGACAGGGGGGAGACTGAGAGTATATTGCAGAATATGTGTGAGAGATGGTCTGTTAAAGAATAGAGAAGAGAATGGCTAAAATGGCAAAGGTTTCTACAGGTAATTGGTTGGCAGCTGGAGGGTGAAAGAGTGGGAGAAAGTGAAGCTAATAAGATAGTGTTCAGAGAGGGGAAAACACAGGGCGAATTGAGTACTGTCTGTAATACTTTATCTATTGCATTAGCATTTATTTGCATTAGCATTAGCACCCTGAAAGCCTGTCCTCTTCACAAAATGTTATCAAAATTTGATGTAGTGCAATCTCTAAAAAGAGAAAACACACACAGCAATGGTAATTAAACTAGGGTAGCTGATAAGATAAGGAATGGGGGGGGGGGATCTAAGTGTTTCCAGGCTGATATTGGTCATACAACTGTTGAATAGGGAGGGGCGAATGGTTCAGCCCGTGCATAAGTTCAGGCTGAACTTTCGTTGTTTGGTTGTTTGGCGAACAGCCGAACAAACGTTTTGTTTTGTTTGACCGTTTGTTCAGCATCCAGAACCGACCGCAATGCATTGCATTGCATTGCAAGCCCCGATTGGTTAAAGCAGTGAAAGCTTCAGCCAATCAGGGCACAGAGCACTGTCAGAGTCATGATTGGACACTGTCATCATGACTTTATTCAATCATGGCTCATTCCCGCCCCACAGTATAAAAGTATTCTTTCAATGGCAGCCATTTTTAGTGTGATCTCCGCATGGAGACAGATAGAACAGGGCTTTGTGCAGCGCTATTAGTTAGTTAGTGTGCTATACTGTGCTATTTTGCTTTAATTGTCAGTGTAGAATATTAGTTTAGTGTCAGTCTAGGGATAGTGTGAGTGTAGTGAGGAGGACCATCATTCAGCTTGGCATAGTGTGCAACTAGAGTAGGGACAGCTCAGATAGTTTCACTGTAGTGTAGTGAGACCGTGTCATTCATACATACATTAGTGTAAAGTAGGGACAGCTCATATAGTATAAGTGTAGTGTAGTGAGACTGTGTTAGTAATATTTACATTAGTGTATAGCTAGAGTAGGGACAGTTCAGATAGCGTCAGTGTAGTGACGGTTGAACACCGTCTATTTGATTGCGTTACTGCCAGTTTAACACCATTTACTTCTGTGTGTGTTACTGCCAGTTTAACGCCATATCGTTTGGCGTGCGTTACTTCCAGTTTATTACCATATAGTTCTGTGTGCATTACTGCCAGTTTAACGCCATATAGTTTTGTGTGCGTTACTGCCAGTTTAACGCCATATAGTTCTGTGTGCGTTACTGCCAGTTTAACCACTTGCCTACCGGGCACCTACACCCCCTTCCTGTGAAAATAAATTTTTCAGCTTTCAGCATTGTTGCACTTTAAATGACAATTGCGCAGTCGTGCTACACTTTACCCAAACAAATTTACAAAAAAAAGACCAAAAATTTAGAAAAAAATATGTTTTTCGCTTTTTTTCTATCAGTAAATTTTGTAACTAAGTAATTTTTCGCCTTCACTGATGTGCACTGATAAGGCTGTTGGGCATTGATGAGGTGGCACTTTTGGGCACTGATGAGTTGGCACTTATGGGCACTGATTAGGTGGCACTGATGAGGGGGCACTAATATGCCGCACTTATGGGCACTGATAGGTGGCACTGATATGTGTCACTGATGAGCACTGATAGGCGGCACTGATGGGCATTGTTAGGTGGCACTGATGGGCACTAATAGGCGGCACTGGTGGGCACTGATAGGTGGCACTGGTGGGCACTGGAAAAATAGGTCCAACTCTTGTTTCAAATAATTATTATTCATGGTTCAAACATTTTCCTTTCCTGAGTATTTGTAAAGCTAATTTTAAGAACCAAATATTTGTGTCTTTCATAGAAGGGTCTAGTTGTGAGAAATGTCCCACAGATGTGCAATAATCATCTTCCGTGTTCTTTTATGGTGTGCCAGCATAAATTCATTCTTTTTTATTATTTCTGTCCTGTTTCACCAATATAACATCCTTGGTTGCATTTATTGCATTGTATGAAGTATACCACAGTGTATGACACTTGTTTAATTTATTAATGAGGTTGTGCAGTTTGGAGCATTTGTTGTTGCAAGCTTTTTTTTCCTTTTTCTCATCGCTGTGACCAGAATAAAGTTTCCTGCTGATTAAACTATGTCTCAGGTTGGGTGGTTGCATGAAATCCAGCACAGTTTTTTTTTTTTTTTTGGATCATTTCTTTTAGAGTTTCATCTTCTGTTATGATGAGTTGCTCTTTGATTTTCTTTTATATCCTTTCTGCTGCTGGATTGTATGTGGTTACAAGAGGTACACGGTTATTTTATTTTTCTTTTGTATTGCAGCAGATATTCTCTTTGTGCTTCCAAGGCAGTGTTAATAGTTGAACTAATGGTTTTGTTGATATCATTTTCAGGGGGGATTCTGCTAGTATTCTGAGATGTTAATTTCTGTCTTCTGGGTCAGAGCATATGCTGGGGTATCTGGTGGCCAGACTGTGTATGCTGGCTGATTTGTTGTGGTAGGGGTGGAAGCTGGAACTAAACAGTTTCATTGGTCAGTTGGTTGCCTGTATTTTGATGTGTGAAGTTTGTCATCCCTGAAGGCTACTGTGGTGTCTAGGACAGAGGACTACAACCCCCAGGCTGCAGCCCACTACCTGGCTGTAGCGTCTCTGCAGCCGGGCTATGGATGCGGCGGGTGGCATGAGAGAGCAAGGCAGGTGGGTAAGAGAGCCTGGTGGATCACAGAGGCAGGCAGATAAGAGAAGCTGGCAAGCAGAGATGACATTATCTTTCTGTGCCCGCCCCACATCACAGCCTGCCCCGCATCACTGCTCTCCTGCCCTCAATCAAAAATGACCACTGCCTCTGTGCTAAATGAACCAGTGCCACCAAAGCAGTGAAAGTCCACATCTGGTGGCACTGGCAGGCAGCGTGGCAAGTGTCATTTATCTGGCGGCAGACAGCGTGGCAAGTGGCATTCCTCATATGGTGCCAGGTGATGTGGAAAGTGACATTCATCTGCTGGAAGGCAGTGTGGGAAGTGACATTCTTCATTTGGTGGCAGGCAACGTGGCAAGTGGCATTCATCTGGTGGCAGGCTATGTGGAAAGTGACATTCCTCATCTGGTGGCAGGCAGCATGGCAAGTGGCATTCATCTGGTGGCAGGCGACGTGGCAAGTGGCATTCCTCATCTGGTGGCAGGCGACGTGGCAGATGACATTCCTCATCTGGTGACAGGCAACGTGGCAAGTGGCATTCCTCATCCGGTGGCAGGCAGCATGGCAAGTGACATTTCTCATCTGGTGGCAGGTGACATGGCAAGTGAACTTCTTCATTTTATATTACAATGTAATAATAGAAATAATGCGCTTCAATCATCCTGACACCATAACAACCATGGTGTTGTGATGATTGAAGCGCAAACACCAGCCATTGCTCTTATAAAAATGCTTACCCCCGTGTGTGCCCGAACCCCCCACCCCTCTGGGCCTTGGCACAATTTTCTTCCATGCAGCCAGTCTCCGGTGTCAAAAAGGTTGGGGACCGCTGGTCTAGCACATTCACAAGTGTGTATAAATAGTCCATTTTAGTAGGAGTGATGGGTGAAATGTATTAATCAATTTACCACTTTTTTAATATTTCCTTCACCTTTCAATATAAACTATATTGCCAAAAGTAGTGGGACACCTGCCTTTACATGCACATGAACTAATGGCATTCCAGTCTTAGTCCATAGGGTTCAATATTGAGTTGGCCCTATAACAGTTTCAACTCTTCTGAGAAGGCTGTTCACAAGGTTTAGGAGTGTGTCTATGGGAATGTTTGAGGTCAGGCACTGATGTTGGTAGCAAAGGCCTGGCTCGCAGTCTCCGCTCTAATCCCAAACTCGCTCATCCATGTCTTTATGGACCTTGCTTTGTGCACTGGTCCAAATCATTTAGTGGAGGGGGGATTATGGTGCGGGGAGGTTTTCAGGGGTTGGACTAGGCCCCTTAGTTCCAGTGAAGGGAACTCTTAAGGCGTCAGCATACAAAGACATTTTGGACAATTTTCATGCTCCCAACTTTGTGGGAACAGTTTGGGGATGGCCCCTTCCTGTTCCAACATGACTGTGCACCAGTGCACAAAGCAAGGTCCAAAAAAACATGGATGAGATAGTTTGGGATGGAGGAACTTGACTGGCCTGTACAGAGTCCTGACCTCAACCCAATAAAACACCTTTGGGATTAATTAGAGCAGAGACTGATATACTGCGAGACAGGCCTTCTTGTCCAACATCAGTGCCTGACCTCACAAATGTGCTTCTGGAAGAATGGTCAAACATTCCCATAGACACACTCCTAAACCCTGTGGACAGACTCCCCAGAAAAGTTGAAGCTGTTATAGCTGCAAAGGGTGGACCAACTCAATATTGAACCCTACGAACTAAGACTGGGATGCCAAGTTAATATGCATGTAAAGGCAGGCATCCCAATACTTATAAATATAAATATATAGATAGATATATATAGATATATATATATTGCCATTAAGGAATTTTTCTTCTATAGCATATTGTGGTGCTTTTTCCCATAGCAATACCAATACAATGTAGATAACTGTCATTAGTTGCGTGTTAAAATTAATTCACTAAGCTGTGTAATATCTTCGCCACATTATTTGTTATATTGTGAGGATGATAGGAATCTGTGAACTAATGTTTTTAGAGTTTATTGTCAAATTACTGTAATTAAAAGTCCATCTCTTTTTTTATTTCCCTTTAGGAGAAAATCCAGCTTTTTAAAAAAAAAAAAAAAAAAGCTCCTCTACATATAATTGCTACATTTTAACAAATGCTATTGCAAAATCAAATTGTTTCTGTTCTGAAGGTGTAAATGCCCTTTTCCCAGATTTTCTTGATCTTAAATAAAATCACAGCCTGAAAAAAAAATCCACAGGCCAGAAAAGTCACCCATCTAATAGTTTTGTCCCATCATCCATAAGCATCCCCTGAATGTCAGGGGGGCACGAAGAAGAACTCATTAGTGTTATTATGTGTCATAACTGTGTTCCATATACTGTAACTTAAAAATCGTCATTTAGAATGTTGTAAATTAGAGTAAATGTGTACACCCTACTTTTATCTGCTCTCCCAGCTTGCAGTGGAGAGCTTGTTAGCCAGTGTAACAAATCACCCATATGTCTCTTTCCCTGATGGAAAACTAGGCTGCCTAGTGCAGGCATAGGTGGAGACATCTCAGGGGAGATTTGCTAGTAGTTAGAAAAAACTGCTATTCGGATGATAGGAAATTTGATACACTATAAAAAGGTCAATACATGTACTTGGTGAGGTATTCACATCCCAATGATGATTCTAATATACAATTTGAATAGAATATGGAAATACAAGTTAAACAAATTGTAAAAAAAAACACTTTTAATATTACTGCTCATACTCTTGTCTTGTCTTACAAAGTATCAGTGAAAAAAAGATAAATTAAAGGAAGGGGACCAACATATAGTTGTATACCTATGTTGTTTTCAAACAAAATGTATAGTAACTGATGACAGTAGTACTTGGTAAGATACCTACGTTATATTTAGTTGAAGCTATAAATGCTAAGTACATTCCTTCCCCTAAAGTAATAAACCTTTGAAATCATTGGTGGTTATCCTTACCAGAGACACTTGTAAGACCCAGCAGCGAGATGCAATGTTTTCTTTACTTACCCCTATTATAGCATTTGCTTTTTGTAGTGGTTTGCTCTTTTAATTTGTAACGTGTAATTAGTATTTTACTACCATTTACTCACTAGTTTTAAAATTCATGATATCAATGTAATATTTTTATTTATTTGATTATTTGTTGTTATAAATTATTAAGACAAACCCTGCCTTTCCACAACCTGCTTCTCTTTCACTCACTATGGTTATTTACTAAAGGAATTTCACTTTGCAAAATAAATGTTAGAGAATAAGATAAAGCCATGTTTACTTTGAATATTCAATGGAGTGTAAAGGACATTTAAAAAAAAAAATAATAATAATAAAAAAAAAAAAATATATATATACACATCTTTTTATAACACATGTTTGATCATTCAAACAATCACTTTCCAAAGTTAACATTTATTTTGCTCTTTTCTTTTAATAAATCTATTGCTATTGTATATCTCAATCACAATCTCAGAAATTGGTTACATTGGTACAAAAACCCAACACAAGGTAGTTCTTAGCATAGGAGTTTTGCTACCAAAAGAAAGTTTGAAATAAGTAGACATGTGCATTCATTTTCGTCCGAATGCATTTTCGTCCGAATTTCAGGTATTTTCATTATTGTTTTAACAACCGATAACGAACGTGCAGAATCCAAAAACCGAAAGATCCATCATAAACAAATGCTTTATTTTCATTTTTGTTGCGACAACAGTTCGATATAGATAGGATATTCAACATGACGCTGACAATAGCAATCTGTGTCCATCGAACCTGTGGTCGAATGTGCCTAACCTTAGCTCTATTAGTCCAAGATTATTCTACATAGAGAGAAAAGATTCGACATAGAGAGAAAAGATTCGACATTATAGAGACAATAGCAAAAAAGGTTGAATGTGCCTAACCTAACTCTATTAGTCCAAGATTATTCGACATGGAGAGAAAAGAGTCGACATGAAGATTCGACGAAGCAGTCGGTGCGAGCGGACATTTATGGTCAAATGCTCCGCCCATAGGCTATAGAAGATTTCTAATGTTGGTTGACTAGTAATAATAATTAATAAATATAATTATTACTAGTGTCATACAACATTATAATTCTACTATAGCTTGTAGGCGGAACATTTGACCGGAAATGTACGATTGGGGCGTCGTACAGTTTAGCTGCTCCATCGAATCTTCTTAGAACATTCGACAGACACCATAAGCCTTCAATGACAGATTCGACCCTAATTATTTCGGATTTTCGGACGAATGCATTTTTTAATGAAACAAAATAAATACAAATAAATTTAGGGTGTAACTAAAGAAATTTATTTTTCAGACGAAAACGAAATTCCGAAACAAAATATTTTAGTGTGCACATGTCTAGAAATAAGTATTCCTGCATTCCCCTAACGTCAGCTTCATACTAGCCCCACAGGTGGCAATTTTGTGGCAATTTCAACCACTTTTGACCAGCTTTCAATTGCAGAAACAAATGAAAAGAATAAGGTTAACCTTTCACCATAATATCATTTTATAAGTTAATTGAAACTGTTGGTGGTAGAATGTATTCATCCACTTGGTTGCTTATGTGAATAAAATCAGTTTAAAAGTCATCAAAAGTAGTTAAAATTCCACATTCACTTTATCCTTAAAGTTTAACCTAAGCTCTATATTAACCCTTAATGTTTAACCTCCCTGAAACTTAATTTTAGCTTAACTTTGAAGCATAACCTTTAAAACGTAACTTGACCCTAAAATGTCACCTTTAGCATACCCCAACTTTAACATAATATTTAAGATTAACCCTTAACCTCCCTGGCGGTTTTCTCAAGTGTGGCTCGGGGTTAAATTTCAGTACCATTAGCAGTAACCCCGAGCCACACTCGGGATTGCATTGTGGGATCCTGGTGCAGTGTACTTACCTTGTCCCCAGGATCCTGCGATGTCCCCCCACTGTTTCTGTGGGCTCTGTCCTCCACCCGATGCCTCTGTGTGTCAGGCTCCATTCCCTGCGAGCATCACGACGCACGGGTGGCGAAGCGTGGCGGCAAATTCAAAAAATAGAAAATTCATAACACATACAGTACACTGTAATCTTACAGATTACATTGCTGTATGAAATATTTTCACATATCTTTTGTCCCTAGTGCTCTGTCCAGTGCCCTGCATGTAGTTTTATATTATATATACTGTTCTTTCTGCCTGGAAACTGGAGATTGTCCATAGCAACCAAAAAGTGTCCCTTTGCGTCAAAAGTGGTTTTAGACCAGCTAGAAAACAGCGATAATAAATTAGAACACTTGCAGAATTGAGCGATAGTGAATCGTGGGGAAATTAATTTTATTATTATATTTATAATTGTTTATAGTTATTTATTATATTATAATTTATGATTTTGTGTTTCAAACTTTATCATACCAGGGATATCTACTAGACTCTTGTTTGGACAGATTTAAGTGTGTTATTGCTAAGAATTACAGGCCTACAATATAAAATGCCAATTGTACCACTTTGAGACACAAAAATATGACATAATCATACTGCCAGGGAGATTAACTCTCCAAACACTAACTATACCACCTCTAACCCTTTTTTATGAAACATGTGCAAAATGAATGAATTGTTATATTGTCAAAAGACAGAGATCAAAGTTTGGTTGCATTAAAATATTTCAAATATGTGCAGCTGACCACACATTCAGGATAATCCCTTACACTAAGTATCTGTTGCAAGGGATGTTGATAATGCCTCACTGCCCACAGATATCAGTAAACCACTTCAGCCCCAGAAGGATTTACCCCCTTCCTGACCAGAGCATTTTTTTCGATTCGGCACTGCGTCACTTTAGCTGACAATTGCGCGGTTGTGCGACGTTGTACCCAAACAAAATTGATGTCCTTTTTTTACAACAAATAGAGCTTTATTTTGGTGGTATTTTATCACCTCTGCGGTTTTTATTTTTTGCGCTATAAACAAAAAAAGACTGACAATTTAAAAAAAAGCAGTATTTTTTACTTTTTGCTATAATAAATATCCCCCCAAAAATATTAAAAAAACGAATTTCTTCCACAGTTTAGGCCAATATGTATTCTTCTACATATTTTTGTTTTAAAAAAAATGCAATAAGTGTATATTGATTGTTTTGCGCAAAAGTTATAGTGTCTACAAAATAGGGGATAGATTTATGTCATTTTTATTATTATTATTTTCTTTTACTAGTAATGGTGGCGTTCTGCGATTTTTATCGGGACTGCGACATTATGGCAGACAGATCGGACACTTTTGACACTATTTTGGGACCATTGACATTTTTACAGCGATCAGAGCTACAATAGCCACTGATTACTGTATAAATGACACTGGCAGGGAAGGGGTTTAACACTAGGGGGTGATCAAGTGGTTAAAGTGACACTAAAGCTTTGTTTTTTGTTTTTTAAATAACAAACATGTAATACTTACCTCCACTGTGCAGCTTGTTTTGCACAGAGTGGAACCCGAACATCCATCCTCTTCAGGGGTCCCTCGGCAGCTCTCGCGGCTCCTCCCCACATTAGATAACCCCCTGGGAGAAGCGATCTCCCAGAGGGTTACCTTGCAGGCCCGCTCCCGAGTCATTCATTCGGTGTCCATAGAAGCCAAATGTATGACTCGGCCCTGACCCCCGTCACCCGGGTCATTAAATTTGATTGACAGCAGCAGGAGCCAATGGCTGCGCGGCTATCATTCCATCCAATCAGGACCCGAGACGCTATCTTTTGCTGGTGTGCTCATTACTGGGACGAGGTAGAGGGGGTACAGGTAAGTAAAACAGGGGCTCGGGGGGGGGGGGCTGCAGCATTACAGGAGGTTTTTCACCTCAATGCATAGAATGAGTTTACAACCCTTTTAAGTGTGTTCCCTGGATGTGTTCTAACTGTAGGGGGGATGGGCTCACTACAACATGACAGAGATCACTGCTCCCAATGACAGGGAGAAGTAGATCCCTGTCATGTTGCTATGTAGAACAGGGAAATGCCTTGTTTACGGCAATCGCGGGCTGCTGGCGAACATCAATTTTGTGGGACCTGCGGGGACGCTCCCGCAGCACCCACCACCAGCATGCACACGCCCGCTAGGTGGAAAATTCAAAGGGGCGCCCTTTTGCCTGCCCGTGCCATTCTGCAGATGTAAATCGGCATGCAGCGGTCGGCAAGTGGTTAATTGGTATTGGACCTTAGATATACTTGGGACTGGCAAAATAAACTACAGCTTTACAAATTCTCAAGCTTAATTTTAACCATTACTAAAATATGTGTCTTGCCTATGCATTTTAAAAATTTGCAGCATAAAATGTAATCCATCTGTCTAACAGGAAAATGATGTCTTTCCTTAACAACGTGTTCATGCACTAGCAGCTCAAAAAAATTTTTTCCAGCAAACCCCACATGGATTGACATTAAGAATGTAGTATAACACACTGTTCTGTTTGCATATCAAATTTTAATAACATGTGCAGCAATATACTGTATGTAATTTGAGTGACTATTACGGTGTGAAATATTTAGAGCACATAGGGCATGTAAGAAGATGTCACAGAACAGTAGTTGCTTAGTAACTGTGTATGAAATCAATGTCCAAAACCTAGTATCAGGAAAGTACTATTTCTTAATTATCTAAACTAATTTCAGGCAAAAACTGTTAAAATAATACTGAAAAAATGAAGAAAGTTATAAAGCTTAGGGCAATTTCTTATAAAAGAAACTATACAAAAACTTCAGTGATCAGAACGGACTTTTAGGAGGTAATTTACCTTTTCTCACTTTATACACAGAATTATTTAAAATTTTTATTTTAAAATAAATGTAAATCAAAGCAAATATATATATATATATATATATATATATATATATGCATCATGCGCCATATGTCAATCAAATGGGCCTTGTGGGTGGTCTGTAAAATGTGCCAGGGGAGACAGAGGAGGTATCAGTGGAGGTATCAATTTTCAGGTCCCAGGGCACGTTAAAGTCACCACCCAAAAAAAGAATCTGCCTTTGGCAAATTAAGTGAGGGTTTCCAGACTGCTACAGAGAAAATGATCATGATGTGTATTGGGTACATAGAGGGTAGCCAGGTGAATCTTAACACCATCAATCATGCCTTTAAAAAAATCTACCCTCAATTTCCAAAAATGTCCAAGGGGCTCAGCTGGAAGTCAAAATAGAAACACCTTTGGATTTGAATGCTCGGTTAAAAGGAGGTAGGCAAAGGGGTAGAATCTGTTGTTAATTAACCTCCCTGGCGGTATTATTATGTCAGATTTTTGGTGCTGAAAGAGGTACAATTACTTTGCATGGAATTTGGTGTTTTATATTGTAGGCCTGTAATTCTTAGGAATAACTTACTTAAATCTGTCCAAACCAGAGTCTAGTAGACATCCTGGGTATGATAAAGTTTGAAAAACAAAATCATAAATTATAATATAATAAATAACTATAAATAATAACAATAATAATAATAATAATACATTTCATTCAATACATTTTAGTCAATAATATAATCAAATCAAAAAAATTTTTTGGCCCAAACAAGGGTGCAATATTACTAGTCCTATTGCTTCAGTAAACATCCCGGGCATGGTAAATTTTGAAACATGGGACTGCACAAAGTCCTATGTCACAATCAGGACAATAGAACCTGGTTTCTTTTCGGATTTTCCTTCCAGTGTCATCACGCTTTGAGCAACAAACTACGCACATCCTTGTGGGTGCTGACTTTTTTTCAGTTGGTGGGATGTGGTCGGTGAAGTGACGACCAGTCAGGTGTTCCGGGTTGACAACACCAGCAGCACGACGTCCAGCTCTGTTTACAGCAATTGGTGGTTCAGAAAGATACGTTCTGCAACTTTCCAAAGTCAGCATGAACCACAGGCTTGTCATTTTTTTTTTTTTTTGTAGAATGAAGGCATTCCATAAGCATTGCTCAAGAAGATGCCTGAAGATCTTACTGTAATACTTTTTTTGTTGTTTTCTCATAGCTGGATAAAATGTCATTGCCTGGTCGGCTCTGTCAACACCTCCCATGGTGTTGTAGTTTATCACCACTTGTGGTTAATGATGTCTTTCCCACCTTTTGTGTGTACCATGACAGCGGAGGTGTTATGGATTGTACTCATTAGGCACACATCTTTTTTGTAACGCCATCGCAGTGCCATCATTTTTCATTTCTGCCAGGCAACCCTTTCTCCCGTCTTGAGCTTCTTATTGCCAAAGGTTGGCGGCATGTCACTCTGGTTAGCCCTAACGGTTCCATAGGCATCCGTTTTGTTCTGTAGAAGGAACTCATAGAGTTCAGGAGATGTGTAAAAATTGTCTGTAGTTACACAATAGCCCTGATTTAGCAATGGCTCAATCAATAAAAGAACTGAAGATGTTGTCATTCCATAATGACTGTATGTTTGGTTGAATTTGGTTCCTTTTCGGTATATAGGACAGAATTCCAAATGTAACCAGTGTTCGATTCACATAGCATGAATGATTTTACGCCAAGTCGTGCTCTCTTTGACACTATATATTGTATCCAGCTGAGCCTTCCCTTGTAGGCCATTAGACTTTCGTCTATGCTGATGTCTCTATCTGGCACATAGCTCTTTTGGATATTTTTCATAATCATCTGATATACCTCCCAAATCTTCCTGAGTTTGGGTGCTGGATGGTAGTTTTAGTCAAATGCTTCATTATTTTCAAAGTGCAAATACTTCATTATCAGGGAAAATTTGTACTCCGACATGACCGTGCCAAAGAATGGAGTGGCTAGTAATTTATTGGTTGTCCAATACTACTTCTGCAGGGGTTTCCCCACCACTCCCTGAAGAATTATTAGGCCCTCTCTGGTCACTGGTTCCCACTTTCTGCTCCTTGAAAACCTCTGATGCGTAAAAGCTCGTTGCTCCTGGTACCGATTTGTCTCCGTAACAATAGTTGGAGGTATGCCAAAGGGTTGTCATCTTCAACATCCACTTTGATACCAGGTGCTCCTGTAAATGGGGGCGCTGCATGATCCCTACCGCAGTCAATAGAGCAACAAGTCTGCACATCACTGAGGTCAGTCGCAGGATCATCACAGAAATCACTTTCTGTGTCTGATGACGAAATTTCCCACGAATCAATATCACTCAATTCTGCAAGTGATTCTGTATCGCTTTCACTGTTTTCCAGCACGTCATAAACCGCTTTTGAGGTAGATGCGTGCTATATTTTATGCCATGGTCGTACTCCAGTTTTCCAGCAGAAAGTACAGTAAAACTGCAGACAGGGCTCTGGACAAGGCACTGGGGGGCAAACTGAGGTAAATGTATTTGATAAAGTAATGTAATCCAATAAGATTACAATGTATTGTGTGTGTTGTGTTTTACACTTTTTGAATCTGCCACCGGTTCCACCCTCTGCGTCGCTCGCAGGGAGGGGAAGCCGGAACACACAGAGGATCGGGCAGAGGGTCAGGCCACCGTACACAGCGGGAGTACATTGCCGGATCCCGGGGACAAGGTAAGTAACCTCTTCCAGGATCCAGCGATGCAATCCCGAGTGTGGCTCGGGGTTACCGCTAATGGTACTGAAATCTTACCCCGAGCCACACTCAGGAATACCGCCAAGGAGGTTAAAGAAACGTTCCCATCTTTAAAATTCGTTTATTGAACAAATGCTATGTCAGAGCATAGACATTTTAGATTATGGAGGAACATGAGAAGTTTCAAAGGCACTCACTAGAGAAATGTTGTGGCCATGTGAGCACAGGCCACAGCATTGCTCTAGTGAGTGAGAAACAGCCAAAGAGAGATGTCCCTTAGCCCTCTAGCAGCTGTAGGACAGCATAAAAAGTGGAAATATATGTGAAAGTTCAGCACTAACATATATCTCAATCAACAGTATATGAACTAGAATAACGGAATTCCTGGAGGAATTATAAAAAAACATTCCTTTTTTGTGAGAAGTATTAAGTATGTAAAAACAAGAAAATGTGAACATTTTGAAAGAAATATATGCATGGTCATTGAATGTCTTCAATGATATATTTCTTCATTGAGCGCTCGCCTGCAGCCACTCTATGAATGCAGCAGAAAGCATCTGGTTTCTTTACAGCAGGCACCAAAATACTTTAAATTATAATTAGAGTTGAGTGGACACCTGGATGTTCGGGTTCGGCGGGTTCGGCCGAACTTCGGAAAAAAGTCCGGGTTCGGGACCGAACTTGACCCCGAACTCCGAACCCCATTGAAGTCAATGGGACCCGGACTTTTGAACACTAAAATGGCTGTAAAAAGGTAATGGAAAGGGCTAGAGGGCTGCAAATGGCAACAAAATGTTGTTAAGAGCATGGCAAGTGATTTGCAAACAAATGTGGATAGGGAAATAACTTAAAATAACATAAAAAAATAAAAAATAAAAATAAAATGCTGGAGGCCCCCTTCTCAGCAGAAGAGGTACAGGAAGTCATTAAGAACCTCAGAAACTCAATGGCACGATGCCGCACATATGGTGGGAATACCCCAGAATACGCACTTTCTGGAAAAAATTATTAACTTTCATCAGGAGACTGGGTGGGAGACAATGTGAAGGAACCGGAGGCACTGTCAGCAACCCAATCTACTATCGCCTGTACTTGTCCTGGCCTCAACATTCGTACAGCCTCATTAGGCGCGCCAAAATACCGCTGCAGGCTCTGTCGTCTACTCGCACCTGAGGAAGGTGTTTCACTAGTGCGTGTAGCTGGCACAGATCGACCACGTCCTCTCCCTGCAACAGGAGCGCCACCAGCAGCACCACGACCCGGGCCACGTCCCCTTTTTGATGATCTCCTCATATTTTCAAAATTTATGATCTCGCCCTAAATGGGTGTTTTTGTCAATAGCAGAATACACGTACAGTGTCTAAAGCGTTTATGAACATGCAGAAAATGCTATTAGGAAGGAAAAAAAAACGCAAAATTAAATTTTTTTGCAATGTTTTTCCAATATCAGAATAAACGGATAGTGTCTAAAGCGTTTATGAAAACGCAGAAAATGCTATTGGGGAAAAAAAAACACAGCAAAATTAAATTTTTTTGCAATGTTTTTCCAATATCAGAATATACGGACAGTATGTAAAGCGTTTATGAAAACGCAGAAAATGCTATTGGGGAAAAAAAAACACTGCAAAATTAAAATTTTTTGCAATGTTTTTGCAATATCAGAATACACGGATAGTGTCTACAGCGTGTATGTGTGAAAACGCAGAAAATGCTATTGGGGAAAAAAAAAACACTGCAAAATTAAATTTTTTTGCAATGTTTTTCCAACATCAGAATACACAGACAGTATGTAAAGCGTTTATGAAAACGCAGAAAATGCTATTGGGGAAAAAAACACCGCAAAATTAATTTTTTTTGCAATGTTTTTCCAATATCAGAATACACGGACAGTATGTAAAGCGTTTATGAAAACGCAGAAAATGCTATTGGGGAAAAAAAAACACTGCAAAATTAAATTTTTTTGCAATGTTTTTCCAATATCAGAATACACGGACAGTATGTAAAGCGTTTATGAAAACGCAGAAACGCAGAAAATGCTATTGGGAAAAAAAAACACTGCAAAATTAAATGTTTTTGCAATGTTTTTGCAATATCAGAATACACGGATAGTGTCTACAGCGTGTATGTATGAACACGCAGAAAATGCTATTGGGAAAAAAAAACACAGCAAAATTAAAGTTTTTTGCAATGTTTTTGCAATATCAGAATACACGGATAGTGTCTACAGCGTGTATGTATGATGTATGTATGAACACGCAGAAAATGCTATTGGGAAAAAAAAAAAAAAGCAAAATTAAATTTTTATGCAATGTTTTTCCAATAGCAGAATACACACAGACTATGGTGTATCTCTTACTATATGCAGTACAGTAATGGTGCACTGAGCTTGCAGGTAAAACTTTTATATTTTGTCTGGCACTGGCCTCATGGCACTGTTAAAAGACTGTGCACTGCACCCCAGCCAGGGTACAATTGATTTAGGAATCTCTTAAATAATTCTCTCTGCCTCTTTCTCTTCCTTACTAAAGAAACTCCCTACTCTACTCTAGCTATGTAGATCGCTCACTGATCTAACTAATTAGAAGCAAAGTTAAGGAATGCTGACTGACTGACTGAATCACACTAAAGCCTCATACACACGGTCGGATTTTCCGATGGATTCTGTCCTATCGGACAATGTTGTCGGAAATTCCGACCGTGTGTAGGCACCATCGGACATTTTCCATCGGATTGTCCGACGGACAAAGTTGTATCTCCTGCTCTATAAATTTTCCGACAACAAAGTCCGATCACACCAATTCCGATCGTGTGTAGCGAATTCCGACGGACAAAGTGCCACGCATGCTCAGATCACATTACAAGACCAAAGCTATTGGCTACGTAGTCCCGTCGTAGGCAACAAACGTCACCACGTTCAGAATGATCGGATTTTCCGACAACTTTGTCCGACCGCGTGTATGCAACATCAGTGTCGGACTAAATCCGTCGGACAAAATCCGATGGATTTTGTGGTCGGATTTTCCGACCGTGTGTATGGGGCATTACTCCTAAAATCCTCTCAGCAGCACAGGAACCTGTCTATAGCAGAATGACGCTGTGTGCTGTGTGTCTGGGCTATATATAGAGGCTGGGTCACATGCTGCACTGCCCAATCACAGCCATGCCATTAGTAGGCATGGCTGTGATGGCTTCTAAGGGCACACTAGTGAAACGATCGTCGATTGGCTGCCCTGCAGCTGTTAAAAAGGTGCCAATACAGCGCCGTACACTGGACCCGAACCCGAACTTACAGCCAATAGTTCGGGTTCGGGTCCGGGTCCCGAACACCCAAAAGTCCGGTACGGACCCGAACTTTACAGTTCGGGTTCGCTCAACCCTAATTATAATACATTGCTAGATCAGCGGACAAGTGCACTAATATGTCCAAATTTGACTGTTAAAATTATTCCTCTATTTCATTCATATATACTTTTTAGTGATATATATTTCTCAAAGATAGGAGAGGCAGACATTTCCCTTTTTGCATAACCTAATATTTTATGCCCGAAAATTTTAACATTTTTAGTACCTTGAAAGCAAGTGTTCCCTACTTTTGCTGATTTATTTAATTAATACAAGTTTCTGACACTGAGTAGGGTTGATTTGCTAAAGACCGATATGCTATTAACTTTACAAGGAATTTTTCCTTTAGTTAAGTGGATGAGGTGAAGCTCTGCTAACTTCTATCATCTGATCATATGAAAGCAGAAATACTTTTGTTTAACTTTCCTTGCATAGGATTGGGTATTTTTTAAAATAAGCTATGGGAGATTTCCCTTGCAAAGTGAACAGCCTACTATTTGCTTTTAGTAAATCAACCCCGCATATCTGCTCCTGCTATGCCTGCCTGGGTTTTCCATTAGCACTAACAAAATATTTGTGCTGTAGTAAGACTCCCTGTGCTTCTTTAACCACATTTACACACTTGCTAAATATAATCCATTCCACCTATCAGCTAAGCCAACTGGACATGCTGAGTTCACACTGGGTGTCAGGGGTCTCATGCAGTAAGTACTAATTCTCAGGCAGCAAGTACTAATTCCCGTCTGGAAAGTGTTAATTTTCATGCACATGTACAGGGTCATGAACATAGAAACCGAACCAGGCATGTACAGACCCCGGAATATACATGCACACATGGGCATGCGTAAAAATCCAAGGTCTGCTTAGCCTCAGTTCTGAATTGTCTTCAGTTCTATTCCCTGTAATCCCAAATTCCTGAAAGTCTGCTTACCTTGTTCCTGACCCAGCTAAGCCTGACTCTTCTCTTGGGTCACCCCTGTCTGTTATGTCTACTGCTAAACCTGTGTTATTGACTACGGCTTGGACTTCTGACCATGATTCTGCCTCCTTCTTTACTAACTTGCTGTCAGTCTACCCCTGTCTGTTCCTGACCTTGAACTTGATCCTGAACCTGTGTGCCTTGCTGCTGCTGAACATAGTATGTGACCTGACTCCATACTGCCACTGGAATGACTCCTGTGTTTTCAAGCTCAAATTCACTAGTCCAGCTTCCTGACACCTTTGTCCTTTCGCTTGCTAGCAGTCTCTGTCTTCACTAGCAGGGGTGCTTGGACCAGATTTGCACAAGAGGCCACCCTTGTCAACTCAGGCTCCACAGTCGGGTATGGCACTGGGTTTAATTTTCTAAAGTCAAATAGGCTGCTCATTTTACAAGGGAAGTTGCACTTTGTGAGGGAATTTGACCCAGAGTTTAGTGAATGTGGTGAAATTTCTCTTTGCAAAGAATATCTAATCATGTGCAAGAAAAATAAAATAAGCTGCATTTTACTTACACATGACTGCATCATGGCAGTTGGGAGAACTTCACCTCATTTGCTAAGCTCCAGGCAATTCCCCTTGCATTTTGAACAGTCTATCTGCTTTTAATAAATCAGCCTTACTACACCTAGTCAGCTGATCTCTGTGTTAAATGCTAATTGGCTCCCAGATGTATGAATAGGAATTTAGAATACTCAAAGAAAAATCTATATCAGCAGAGGAAACTTTTTATTATTGAACTGATCTACTTAAAGTCCAGGCCAAGGCTCTGATTGGGCAAAAGGTGCAGTGAAAGCTTGATACTAATAGTGCATTTTTTTACACAGTGCCATTTGCTGTTGAATACTTTGTTCATTAAAAAACTGATTATTTGATAACATTTCACTTAATTAATTTCGGTTGAAGAGTGTTAGAAAAACCTGATAAATAAGGATATAGACACATACTTTGTATGGTTCTGTTTTAACCGCTTCCCGACCGCCTCATGTAGATATACGTCTACAGAATGGCACGGGCAGGCAAAAGCACGTACCTGTACTTCCCATTTAAATGCCTCCCCTTGGGTCGTGCACCCGCGCCAGCGGCGCGCTCGCACTAGCGGCGCGCTCGCGACCCGGTCGGGAGCTCCGTGACCCCGGCCGTGGGACCAGCGGACCCGATCGCCGCTGGTGTCCCGCAATCGGGTTATGGAGTGTAAATAAATAAGTGTAAACAAACCGCTCCCCGCGCTTCCTACTCTGCCTGTCATTGATTGGTTGTTCCCGGTCATCGGGAAAGCCGATCAATGACGTCAGATGTCAGCCCCGCCCCCTAATGTAAAAAAACACACACACGTCACAGCCCATAACCCCTCCCCTCCCCCTAGTGGTTAACTCTTTCACTACAACTGTCATTTATACAGGAATCAATGCATTTAAATAGCATTGATTGCTGTATAAATGACAATGGTCCCAAAAATGTGTCAAAAATGTCCGATGTGTCCGCCATAATGTCGCAGTCACAAAAAAAATCGCTGATCGCCGCCATTACTAGTAAAAAAAAAAATATTAATAAAAATGCTATAAAACTATCCCCTATTTTGTAAACGCTATAACTTTTGCGCAAACCAATCAATAATCGCTATTTGCGATTTTTTTTACCAAAAATATGTAGAAGAATACGTATCGGCCTAAACTGAGAAAAAAAAAGTTTTTTTATATATTTTTTGGGGATATTTCTTATAGCAAAAAGCAAAAAATGTTGCATTTTTTTCAAAATTGTCGCTCTATTTTTGTTTATAGCGCAAAAAATAAAAACCGCAGGGGCGATCAAATACCACCAAAAGAAAGCTCTATTTGTGGGAAAAAATTTTGTTTGGGAGCCACGTCGCACGACCGCACAATTGTCAGTTAAATCGACACAGTGCCGAATCGCAAAAAGGGGCCTGGTCCTTTGGCTGCCAATTGGTCCGGGGCTGAAGTGGTTAATAGCAAGATGGGAAAGCATATAATGTTTACATTTATTTGAAAAGTATCTTTTATGTCACGTACACACGATCGGACTTTTCGGCCGGACTGTCCGGGGGACTTAGTCTGCAGGACAATCCGCCGGTCTTTCCAGCGGAGGTCCGCCGGACTTTCTGAATGTGTGGACTTGCCCACACACGCCCAGACTTTTCCGGCGGACAATTGGCCGCCGGAGTTTTGGCGGAAGTCCGCGGGACTTTTGAAATGAACGGACTTGCCCCACACACGGATAAAAGTCCGTTCATTTAGAACGTGACTCCAGGTAGATGGGACTAGCAAAGGAAGTCAATGGCGCCGCCTCGATCAGCGACATTGACACCTCATTAGCCCCGTCACCTGGTATGGATTTAAAGGGGAATCCCTACGCCAAAAAAACGGAGTGGGGGTTCCCCCCAAATCCATATCAGACCCTTATTCGAGCATGCAGCCTGGCGAGCGCCCCCCCTCCTGAGCCATACCAGGTCGCGTGCCCTCAACATGGGGGGTGCCCTGGGGAAAGGGGTGCCATGTGGCCCCCCACCCAAAAGCACCTTGTCCCCATGTTGATGAGGACAATGGCCTCTTCCCGACAACCCTGGCCATTGGTTGTCGGGGTCTGCGGGCGGGGGGCTTATCGGAATCCGGGAGCCCCCTTTAATAAGGGGGCCCCCATATCCCGGCCCCCCACCCTATGTGAATAAGTCATATGATGTCACAGTCCCAGCATCCTCCGGGACTGTGACATCATAAGGGGGCGGGGTCACCATGTGACATGAGCCGGTGCCCCCACCCCTTGTCGCTATATAACTGCCAGCGCAACACGTCAGAGCCATTAGAAGAGGAGACAGCAACGAGTCAACATCGGAAGAAGAAAGAAGAACAAGAAGCAGAAGAAGAAGCAGAAGCAGAAGGCGACAGCGACGGCGACAGAAGCACGGGCCGACGGCCGGGGGATGCGTAGGACGTAGAACGTAGGGGAGGGGCCTGACGGCGATGTCTGTTGAGGAGATGGCAGAGGTCCCGGAGTATCAGCTGGAGCGAAGCGTGGTGAGAGAACGCTGAGCTCCGAGGGACGCGAGCTTTCCCTTTGCACCTGCATGCAGACGTTCTGAATGCCGCAGCATACTACACAGCATACTACACCCTGTGGAGCGGGGGACGAATCAGGCAGGTCGGGTGGTGAGTAATGCGCCCTAAATGGTTTGTTGGAGGCAGACGCTGACTGTACTCTGTCACACCCGGAGCTCGCCTGCGCTGTCTGCCGCCCCCCTCCCCTTCCCCACCGCTAGCCCCGCTCTTCATCTCCGATGTGCTTTCTCTCTCTCCCCTATATGAGCTGAAAACCGTCACTGAATGCCTGGTCTGGATAAAGCTGTGTCTGAGCAAGGTCAAAGGGGTTCCGTGTGTTGAGGAGAGATGAGCTTACAGCATAAATTATAACGGATGGATATCAGTTGAAGGTATACTCCCTCTCCTCCACTTACAGGCAACAATTATGGTCTAAGCCTACGCTACAGATATTAACAAAGACTGCAATAACGTTAAAGAGAACCTGAAATCAGAAAGGTATTTGACACACTGAGCGAATGTAAAGTTTTTTTGAGCCCTGCTGTGTGACACGGAATATGATATGTCCAGGCTTATGTAGGCTTGGTGTTTAGATGCATTAAGACAAAAAACTGCAGAAATCAATAATGTCTTTAAATATACTACAGTAGGCATCTCAGTTGGAATTGGAACACTTGCTAATATCTTTGGTTTGCCCGTCTTTAGCTTTAAATGGCCGGGGTCTCTAACACATAGTCAGAGAAACAAGGCAATGCAAAAGACTCAGTAACTGATTTTTATAATCTGACAAGGAACTCTTAGGCGGGCTCAGCAGAACAGTAATACAGCAATAGCAGCGGCCTGGAGAGGTCAGGTGATATTTGGTCCCTGAAGAGGGGACGGTAAACAGCAACAGAGAAAGTGTGTCCTCCTTCATCCACTCTCTAGTGATCTCCTATTTTTTCAGCACTGCAGAGCGATATATATATGGTGTATAGGCTGAAAGTTTTTAAAGGTACCAGAAGGTATACGGTATATTTGGCGATTTACAACTCAGCGGTCGCAGATAAATAGTATACAAACGCATACAAACGCACAAATAGTATTAAACGCATATATAGACTACAGATAAGGGGAAGCAAACAGCTTCTCCTCCTATTTCGGCTGATAACTCTGCTGCAGTAAGAACACCACGTTATTTATGCTATTTTATAGTATTTCCGCGCTCTTATCAGAGTTTCTATTGAAGTTGTGGTACTGAAGTGTTTGGGGACTTTATCATTCAGAAGGAAAAAATAAATAAATAAATATAAAAAAGGGGGATCTGTAAAGGTCGATAAATATATTGAATAATCTGAATAACCAGACAAGGAAAGCGCGTACAAGTAAGGAAAATACCAATACTGTGCACAACCCTTTCGGTGAGGACGGACGGAAATTCCCTCTCACGTAATGCAGCTTGCATTACAACTCTAAATTGGAGTTCTGATCCCACCCACTGTTCTAGGGATACAGAAGCAAGGGACCAGACAACCAGGAAGAGCCCTAATTAAGGGAGTGAGAGAGGGTGCTCTGGGATCTCACTTAAAGGTTATAGCAGGGTCTAATTGAGGGTACCCCACTGATCAGTGCAAGGGTGGAAGAGAGGAAAGAGTACCTTTTTTTGGAGTCTGGAGACACCTTATCCATTAACCGGACGGGACGCATCGGCTCCCTCACCGTACTGAGCTGACCCCCCAGCCTAATCAGTGTAGGATCAAAGCTGGAAGACCTCCAGTGACGACTCTGTATGGGCCTGATCATTTGAGTATACTACCTGAACATATCCTAAGGGGGAGGCGCGACCATGGAGACTTAGACCTGGAAAGAATAATCAATCCTGCGAGGAGGTTGAAACATAACGCAGTTTAGAAAAAGTTATCCCCCAACCCCTTTAAGACAGACTTTCCTTTTTCCTAAATGTAAGAACTGCAGAAAAAGAGGTGGAAGAGGAAGGATAGAAGGATCACCCTGGGGAGAAGAAAGCTCAGAGCGGTGAAAATTAAGGGAAGGTCACAAAAAACAAATGAACCTAAAAACCCAAAAGAAAGTTTAAATTCTAGTACGATCCAAAAATACCTAAAGGAAGCCAATGTAAAAAGTCCCGGAGTAGAAAAAAAACAGGGGGCTAAAGATAAAAAAGAACCTACATTAACAACGACACCCACAGAAGATTTGGGGGCCTGCATCAGAGAGGAAATTGATATCGAGACGGATGCTAACTTTAGCAGCTCAGACGTTCAGAGGAATATTGCCCAAATCCCTACAAAAGATGAGATGTCAGTAATGTTCGCAAAGTTGGAAAATTCAATATCAAATGACAGGACGGACATGGGCCACCTGTTAAGGCGAGTTGAAGAGGCAGAGGAGTTAACAGAAAAACAGGCACAGGAAATCTCAGAATTAAAACTACAAGTGAAGAAACTGCAACTAGATCATAGGGACATACTGTACAAATTAGAAGAACAAGAAAATCAAAGTCACCGTCAAAAACAACAGGGCGAAGATTTGACAGTTAAAATGAAAAACATTTTCAACAAATTACTAGACCGAGACGAAAGCGATGACTTGAAGATAGACCGTGTGCATAGGGTGCGTAAACCTCTAGGCCTAAGGGAAGATATTCCACGGGATGTAATTGTTAAATTTCATCTTTTCGAAGATAAAGCAAAGATCTGGAGCAAACTCAGAGGCAGCCCTCCCCTGCAATATGACGGATCTAACTTGCAGGTCTTCACAGATTTATCTGCAGGAACCCTGGCCCGGAGAAGGCAATTAAAACCTTTACTAGAGCAATTGAGACTGTCTAATATAAAGTATAGTTGGGGTTTCCCTGCAGCGCTACTGGTCCAAAGAGATGGAAGGACAATTAGACTCAAATTTTTAGAGGAGCTAGAAGATTTTTGCCATAAAGTAGACATCCCGGTTCCAGATATGTCTAAAGGGTGAGGGTGGTGGAGAGGGATTGATAGGGGGAGATGGGGTGGGGGGGTGGGGGGAGTTAGGGTGTGGTTTTGGACTCTAAAAATTCAAGAAAAAGATAGACCGGAGACCTGTATGGGGCAAGGGGTACTAGACGAACATTCACTCCCACCCCTGTCTGCACCCTTTGGGTGCAGATTGAGGGGGACTGATACAGACGGCCGCAGTCAGAGCAACACCCTAGGGCAAAAAGGCTCATCGGTTGGGCAAAGATTGGGTGTCCAGCCATAAAGCCAAGGCCGGGAAATGGCCGGGGGGAGGGGGGGGGAGGGAGGGGGGGGGTTCACGGGGGGAAGGGAGGGAAAGGAGCCACCGTGCAAATCCAAAAGAGTTTAAATAGAAAGGAGCCGGATTTAGGAAAAAAGCGTAGTACCTCACTGAGAGGATTCTGATGACAGAAATAAACTTTGTAACCTATAATGTGAAGGGGTTAAACTCCTCATTTAAGAGGTCCAAACTAATAAAAGAGTTAAAGGAGTTCAGAGCAGATGTGGTGTTTCTCCAAGAAACCCACTTGTCACTGGAAATATAAAATTGAACTCTGAAAACTATCAGATGTGGTTCTACGCGGATTCTCCTATAAGTAGGGCGAAAGGGGTAGCAATTGGCTTTGAAAAAAAAATTAGGTTTACATTAATTGACAGGATAACAGACCCTGATGGACGTTTTTTGTTTTTAAAGGGAAAAGTAGGCGACAGGATTTTGACCTTAGCAAATGTATACTGTCCTAATAGAAACCCCAAAAGTTTTCTGATACAGACCCTAAATAGACTGGCCAAATTTAAGACAGGGGAGGTTATATTGGCCGGAGACTTTAATTTTTGTCTTGACCCAGAGCAGGATAGCACGTCCCGGGCACAGGGGACAAGTAAGTGTCTACTAAGAAAGTTCAAACTCAAGATGAAACAATTTCAATTGATTGACGTGTGGAGGGTAAAACACGAGAAAATACGGGACTATACTTTCTTCTCACCTGTGCACGGGACGTATTCCAGACTGGATTATATAGTGTTGGAACATAGAATGCTGGACCTAGTCAAGTCCTCACAGATAGGAATTTCTACACTCTCAGATCATTCTCCGGTCTCGATGAGGATTGGGATACCCGGAATACAAAGGCAACCGGCCAGCTGGAGATTTGATGACAGTCTCTTGCGAGATGTAAAAGTGGTCGAACAGATTCAGAAGGGAATTGAATTTTTTTTTAGTACCAACGATACAGAGGGAATATCCAGCGCCACCCTATGGGAGGCGCATAAAGTGTATATTCGGGGTATCCTCATCTCCATCGGCGCCGGAGAAAAGAGAGAAAAAAAAGACAAATGCTGATGTTAACTAATGAAATTCAAAGATTAGAACAAGAACACAATAAATTAAACGGGCAACAGCAGGAAGTTTTTCATTTATTGGTTAAAAAGAGAGATGAACTTAAGGACTTGACAGAACAGGAAATAAACAGGACATTTAATAAAAGGTTGAGGGAGAGATACCGTTGGGACAACAAGACAAGTAGATACTTAGCGGGAAAGTTAAAAAAACAGAAAGCTTTAAATTACATTGAAAAAATTCAAAACAGCGGGGGGGGGGGGGGGGGGATGGTGCACACAACAAGGGAGGTAGCTGAAGCGTTTAAAAACTATTATGAAGCTCTATATTCAGTGGGCAGTAAAGAAAGTCAGGATGCTAAGAGCTTAGAGAAAAGGAAAGGGTTTCTGGATAGAAGCAAATTGCCCCACCTGTCAAATGAGGAGAGGCTTTATATAGACAGCCCGATTACCGAAGAGGAAATATACAAAGCCCTGAAAGAAACAGAAGTAGGCAAAAGCCCGGGTCCAGATGGCTTCACCTCTAACTATCTTAAAACATTCAGTAAAATTCTAGTTCCAAGGCTGGCTAAGTACATGAACGGTCTTGGGTCAGATTTTAAGATGGGAGGCGAGGCCTTGCAGGCTTCAATAACGCTTATCCTGAAAGAGGGTAAAGACAGTACACTTTGCTCAAGTTACAGGCCCATAGCCCTCCTGAATGCGGATACTAAATTATACGCTATGGTGCTCGCGTCCAGGTTGAAGGAGAGGCTGACCGACCTGGTCCATCCGGACCAGGTCAGATTTATCCCGGGGAGAGAGGGGAGGGATAACCGGGTGCGTTCACTTCTTTTGCTCCGGGTGCTAGAGAACGGTGGGTCCCCAGGTCTACTCCTGTCAATTGATGCCGAAAAAGCATTTGACAGGGTAGACTGGGGACTCATGGTCGGAACTCTGGAGACCATGGGAATCGGCCCCCGGATGATCAAATGGATTGGGGTTCTTTATAACGATCCTCAGGCATTTGTGAAAGTCAATAGTGTCTCTTCTTCAAAATTCATAATGAAAAATGGCACCAGACAGGGGTGCCCGCTATCTCCCTTGCTGTTCGTGCTATCCCTCGAACCCCTGCTGTCTGCTATCTGAATAAACCCGGACATCAAAGGGATTAACGTAGGGACAGATGAACACAAACTTGCAGCGTTTGCGGACGACGTCTTGCTTTACATAACTAACCCAAGGATCACGATTCCGAACCTATTAAAAACTTTAAAAGAATATGGTGAGATATCAAATTTAAAAATAAATCCCAGTAAATCCGAAATTTTAAAAATGAATATAAGTAAGCAGGAAGAAACCATATTGAAAAAAGAATTTAACTTTCCCTGGAAAAACGAGATTAAATACTTAGGAATCAAATTAGCACCCTCTGTCAAAGAAATATTTAACATTAACTTTATACCCCTATTGGACGAAATCAAAAATGAAATTAAAAAGCTCTCAGCAACATCACTATCCTGGATTGGTAGGATTAATGCGACGAAGATGGTGCTGGCCCCAAAGATTCTTTATAAGCTACAACTGCTTCCTATATCACTCCCGCAAATATTTTTAAATACATTGAAAAGTCTAATATCAAAGTATATATGGAATAATCAAAAACCGAGAATAGCTTCCAGTGTTTTATGTAGGGGAAAGAAACAAGGGGGGCTAGCGTTGCCGGACTTTCAAAAATATCATAATGCAATAGTTCTCACTCGGGTGATAGAGTGGTCGAAGGAGGCTAATGAAGAAAGATGGGTGAGATTAGAAAAAGAAATGAGTGGTACACAGTTGGGAAGAATAATTTGGAACCCACCACAATATAGAAGCACGGGATTAGGCACACACGAAATTACACACACAGCATTAAAAATTTGGGATCGGATTCACAAACTAAAAAAATTGACATATTATTCTCCACTAATTTATTTAAGTCAGAATGATTTTTTCACACCGGGGAAAAAAGAGGTGGGGGGGAAATTGGATAAAAAAAGAAAATGCACAAATAAAAGATATAATACACCAAGGTAAATTAAAAGGTTTCAAACACTGTGTAGTGACACTGGGTTAATGAAAGTAGATGTATGGCGGTTCCTCCAACTGAGTCACTTTATCGAAAAATTGCCCCACCCATTAAGAGGGAAAGAGGAATATAGACCATTAGAAAAGCTTTGTTTAAAAGCTAATTCAAAAAAGAACATAGAGAGAATATACAGAATACAAATGGAGGGTGACGACTTGGAGGACCCGCCCTACATAAAAAAGTGGGAAAGAGAACTAGGCGCACGATGTAGTACACAGAAAGCGAAGATAATTTTAAAATTATTACAGAACTCAGCGGTGGATAAAAGGTCGATAGAGACAAATTTCAAATGCCTCGCAAGGTGGTACATCACACCCGATATAAATAGTAGATACTCAGCAGACCAATTCTCAGAGTGTTGGCGTGGGTGCAAACAAGTGGGAAATACAGCCCATATTTGGTGGGAGTGCCCCGTCATTAAAAAATATTGGGATGAAGTCCGTCAGCTAATAAAGGACGTCACGGAGGTGGAAATAGCAGATGATCCATGGACATGTCTGTTCCATGGGACAGATCTCCCCGTTAAACAATACAAAAATATGTTAATCCCCATTGTTCTGAACGAAGCAAAAAACCTTCCAGGGTTGTCGGGAAGAGGCCCTTGTCCTCATCAACATGGGGACAAGGTGCTTTGGGGTGGGGGGGGCCGCAGGGCCCCCCTTTCCCCAGGGCACCCCCCATGTTGAGGGCACGCGGCCTGGTACGGCTCAGGAGGGGGGGGCGCTCGCTCGTCCACACCCCTTTCCTTACCGGTTGGGCTGCATGCTCAGATAAGGGTCTGATGCAGATTTTGGGGGAACCCCCACGCCGTTTTTTCGGCATAGGGATTCCCCTTTAAATCCATACCAGGTGACGGGGCTAGTGAGGTGTCAATGTCGCCGATCGAGGCAGCGGCATTGACTTCCTTCACTAGTCCTGTCTACCTGGAGTCACGTTCTAAATCAATGGACTTTTCTCCGTGTGTGGGGTAAGTCCGTTAATTTCAAAAGTCCAGCGGACTAGCACACAGACGGTGGGATTGTCAAAACTTCAAACTAAGTCCGCCGAACTTTTGGGAACGAAAAGTCTGCCGTAGCCCCACACACGGTCGGATTGTCCAGCGGACTCTAGTCCGGCAGACAATCCCACCGGAAAGTCCAATCGTGTGTACGTGGCTTTAGAGTTACAATTCATTAGACTATAATCAAAATTTGTTTAACCTCTTAAGATATCTGATATTTAACAGAACGGATTTTATTGTGGACCTGCTATACTTTGTTTCAAGATTTATGTTATTGTTTAATAAAAATGACTAAGCAGGTAGTACCATTATGGATTAGTTCACTTGGTTTATCCTGAAGAACACGTGTTGGCATTTAAACATACACTGAGCAAAATTATAAACACAACACCCCTATTTATCATGAGCTGAACTCAAAGATCTATGACTTTTTCTATGTACACAAAAGGACTATTTATCTCAAATATTGTTCACAAATCTGTCTAAATCTGTGTTAGTGAGCACCATCCACTTCACAGGTGTGGCATATCAAGATGCTGATTAGACAGCATGATTTTTGCACAGGTGTGCCTTTGGCTGGCCACAATAAAAGGCTACTCCAAAATGTGCAGTTTTATCACACAACACAATGCCACAGATGCCGCAAGTTTTGAGGGAGCGTGTAATTGGCATGCTGGATGCAGGAATGTCCACCAGAGCTGTTGCCCTTGAATTACATGTTAATTTATCTACCATAAGCCGTCTCCAAACTGTCTCAGGGAAGCTCATCTGCATGCTCCTTGTCCTCATCGGGGTCTCGACCTGACTGCAGCTCATTGTCATTCCAACTTTAGTGGACAAATGCTCACATTCGATGGCGTCTGGCACTTTGGAGAGGTGTTCTCTCAGGCATTAATCCCAGTTTGCACTGTACAGGGCAGATAGCGTGTATGGTATTGTGTGGGCGAGCTGTTTGCTGATGTCAACGTGGGGATCGAATGGCCCATGGTGGCGGTGGGGTTATGGTATGGGCAGGTGTATGCTATGGACAACGAAAACAGGTGCATTGTATTGATGTCATTTTGAATGCACAGAGATACCGTGACAAGATCCTGAGGCCCATAGTTGTGCCATTCATCCACAACCATCACCTCATGTTGCAGCAGTATAATGCACGGCCTCATGTTGCAAGGATCTGTACACCATTTCTGAAAGCTGAAAATATCCCAGTTCTTGCATGGCCAGCATACTCACTGGACATGTCACCCATTGAGCATGTTTGGGATACTCTAGATCGCCGTATACGACAGCGTGTTCCAGTTCCTGCCAATATCCAGCAACTTTGCACAGCCATTGAAGAGAAATGGACCAACATTCCACAGGCCACAATCAACAACCTGATCAACTCTATGTGAAGGAGATGTGCTGCACTGCGTGAAGCAAATGGTGGTCACACCAGATACTGACTGGTTTTCGGAACACCCCCCCCCCCCCCAATACAGAAAAACTGCACATTTTAGAGTGGCCTTTTATTGTGGCCAGCATAAGGCACACCTATGCAGTAATCATGCTGTCTAATCAGCATCTTGATGTGCCACACCTGTGATGTGGATGTATTATCTCTGCAAAGAAGAAGTGCTCACTAACACAGATTGGAACAGATTTGTGAACAATATTTGAGAGAAATAGGCCCTTTGTGTACATAGAAAAAGTTGTAGATCTTTGAGTTCAGCGCATGATAAATAGGGGCAAACACAAAAGTGTTGTGTTTATAATTTTGCTTAGTGTAGTTACGATCACCAGTGCAGCGTTAAAATCATTGTACACATTGGGGTTGATTAAATATACACGGTGTGCTTAACTTAGTAAATACAGTGACACTTTTTTCATTTCAATGATCTAATCATTAGCCAGCAAAAATCTATTTTTTGTTTATTTCCCATGCACATGATTGGGTATTAAATGCGAACACTGTTTTACCTTAATTACTAAGCTATTGGGTTCATTTATTTTGGAGAGAGGAAATTATTTTTCCCTTTACTAAAATCAACCTTATTATGCCTACTGTATGATCAGATCACACATTCTGCAATGGCTATCTTTGTTTAGGATATGCACAAAAACATTTGTGTTGGAAATATTTAAAGAATATGTGAACCCAACATTTTGTATTCCTGAAATGTGACTGTTATACCATGTACTTGTATGAAAATGCATCCTATTTTTTTTTGTATTGCTTCTTTTATGTGAAATACCTGGTTTTCCTGCCAGTCCCCCTGCTTTCCTATTAAAAGCTGACCACTCTAGGCATGTATAATGTTTTTATATGTATACGTAAATATTTTGCCTTTCTTTTCTATGTTAAACTAAAAGGGTTGTTTTTCAAGATGAGGCTTTACATATACTTTAAATGAAATTTGTAAATAAAAGTTAAAAACATGCCTGAGCCAATGTGGCATATAATACCCACAGCCAAAATGCATACATCAGTAAGCAGCTATGCATTAGACATGTGCACAATAGAAAAATTAGTTTATTTTCGTTTCTTTAGTTTCCGTTGATTCGTAACGATTCGTAATTTCGTAAGTCGTCGGTGTTCGTATTCGTAACGATTCATAAATTCGTAAGTCGTCGGTGTTCGTATTCGTAACGATTCGTATTTTCTTAAGAGTTTTTTTTTTATGATTCGTTTAATCGAAATTCGTATGCATTCGTATTTTCGTAGATTTAGTTACATTCGTACTTTCGTTAGATTGATTTATTCGTACTTTCGTAACATTGTTTTCGTAGATTCGTAATCGGAGCATAATTCATAATTTTATGTAATGTGTAAGCTATTATTACATTTTAAGAGACACAGAAAATTACGAATCGAAAAAAAAAAGTTCCGAATGTATGAATTTTTTCGTTCAATCCATTCGAAGCACATTAAGCAGCGCCATTGTAAGAGACACGGAAAATTACGAATCGAAAAAAAAAGTTACGAATGTACGAATTTTTTCGTTCAATCCATTCGAAGCACGTTAAGCAGCGCCATTGTAAGAGACACGGAAAATTACTAATCGAAAAAAACAAGTTACGAATGTACAAATTTTTTCGTTCAATCCATTCGAAGCACATTAAGCAGCGCCATTGTAAGGGACACGGAAAATTACCAATTGAACAAAAAAAAAAAAAGTTACGAATGTACGAATTTTTTCGTTCATTTTGATTTTCGTTGTTCCTGTTTTCGTTTTTCGGATTTTCTTCTTTCGTAGTTTCGTTGTTTCTAATTTGGTTATTTCGAAATTTTTGTTGTTTTTCGGATTCGTTCTATTCGAACATTCGTTATTCGTTAAAATTTTTAGCGAATCGTTGTTCATTTGTAAGATAATGAATGAACGAATATAACGAATTTTAAAGAAAAACGGAAAAAAAAAGAAACGAATTGCACATGTCTACTATGCATTGTTATGATTATAGCTTGATCATTGTAGTATGTCGGGCTATACCTGAAGTTGTCATTTTAACTATAAGTTGTTAGAAAGCGTGCTTTTCCAAAAAGTTCAAAACCACTTTGATATAAGTATAAATTCATGCAAGATATTTTACAGAGCAGTCAGAAGCCAGGTGCAATCGAGAGTAAAATGACAAATAAATAAAAAGATTTCCTTCCAAAAGATTTATTGTGGCCAAAAAAAGCATTTCTGGGATTTAACTTAAAAAGAAATATAAATTGTCAACCTCAGATAGAAAATTTCTTTGGCCTTATTCAATAAACCAGTGCAAAAGGGCAATGGTGATTTAATAATGCAGTGCTTGGGGCAATCACAAAGAACAAAGTTCAGTGACCATATCAAAAATGTGTTTCCTATGATCAGATCAGTTAAAAACTAATTCTGAATGACTGCTATGGTTTTCTGTTCTCTGCTCATCATCATGGCAATTTTGATGCCTTTATTTTATATATCTATTTAACTCCCTCTCTCTGTCTAAAGAAGCAATAGTCACGGATGATCGAGTCTGACTGGATTTTCTGGGGGTTCATTGAATGCTGTTTGAAATGAATGAAACAATAAGAAGAGAGTCCTTTCAATGCAACTTTGAGGGTGATAAAAAAAAAAAACTTAAATTGGTGTTAAGGAAAAGTATAACATCAGTGAGACTGGCATCAAATATTTTGGATGTGTAATACATTTTTTTTACTTTTACAATTAGCTTGGCTTAAATACAGCAGCAATCTAATTTCAACTTGAAATAAAAGGATTGTTTAGTTAGCTCTGGCCATAAAACCTGATCAAATGGCAGCGCCACAGTCTTGAAAGTAAAAGAAAAAATCAAAACAGAATGCACAAAAACACTTCAAAAACACAACACCACATAACTCAAACCCCCTCCCATCCCTGCACCCCAATTGCTCCCAACATTTTCAAAATGTATACTTCAGGTTTGTTTTTGGTTGCAATTGGTAAGTGTCAGCAAAGTATGTGAGCAATCTCAAAGGCAAAAAGAAAGAGACAAGGCATGTTTCATCGTACACTGCAAGTTAGAGCAGTGGTGGCCTGTCCATATGGGGTGCAGGGGCGCTGCCCCCCTAATCCATGCACCCGGCCCCTAATCTACACGCAGGGTGCCAAATGCATGGATTCCAATGTGTTTTTTTTCTTTTTTATAAGCACGTGATTAGAGCCTGAGGCTCTAATTGGCTTCAAAAAGGGTGGGCTTTGGATGCAGAGCACTGCACCCGAGCCCACCCAGTTATGTGACAATAGCGAATTAATATTGGCTATTGTCTTCCCGATTCTCCTCCCAGCCAATCAGGATGCGGGTCCTGAGGCCTGTCACTCGACTGGCCAAGAGGTGGAATGATCCTATTGGCTGCCGGGGAGGAGGAGGGAGGAGACACAGGGGAGGCCGCCGAAGTTGAAGAGAAGAAGGCGCAGGGTGAAGCCACGGCCCGCTGCCTGGAGGAAGCGCTGCCTGTGACCTAGATGGGGTAAGTGTAAGGCTGGTGACTGACTGACTGACCGAAGGGGGGTGCCTGTGACCTGACCGACTAGGGGGTTGGCAGGGGGTTGAGTGTTTGCCACCCCCAACAAAAATATACCACCAGCCGTCACTAAATTAGAGTGTAATACCAGATAGACAATAGCCACTGTTCAGTGGTTGGACAGTATAAGCAGCAAGGTTAGGCCACAATATAAGAGGGAGAGATTAGGCAGGTTTTATAGTAAAATAAATATTAGAGTGTTGTGTATAGTGGACATCTGCGCTACTAATAAAAATAAATAGTGATTGGTGAGCTGAAATACTGCTGTGTCTATTAGTGATCACAACTCAATAAAAACAAATATAAATATGTACATAATGTACGTGACTCAGCGCAGAACTTTAAATATATGGAAAAAAATTAATTAATTAAAGTGCTGATAGTGCATTCACATATATGTGCAATAAAGTGCTAAATAACCTTGTGAAGTCACTAATATACTGTAAACATAGTGATGAATAAAGTGTTAATAGTGCAATAAAGTGCTAGATATCCTAATTACAACACTACTATGATGAGAACACAGTGATAGCAGTAAAATAATAATAGTACATAAAATGCTTCAATAATTAATAACTTCAATAATTTCAATAATAAATATCTCTGAAAGTAAATAAATAAATAATAAATAAATGTGTCCAATGGAACAACTGCTTGCAGGACTTGACTGCGCGCAGAGGTGTCCAATGTGGTGTGCCCGTGCACAAATACTATAGTTCACTTCGTAAATGTGCATCCACAATGTGCCAGTCCTTCTGTTGTGATGAATATTTCCACCATGAATTCAGAAGCCTCACTGTTTTGGGGTATTTATTCAGTGAATCCAAATAGCCAGAGTGTCCTCCAATGTGCTCACAGAGCTCTTACCTTCGACCAGGGATATCGCGCTTACTTGTTGCAGTGGCAATGGTCAGTCTGCAGCGTCCCTTAGTAGAGTCCTGCTGTGCTGTTCTTAGATGGCTCCCGTTTATATATAAGGAGGAAATAAGGCCAAAATGGTGTATTACCCCAATAAAAATTTTATTAAACAAATTAGTAGCTTACATTATAAAAAACAAGGATAAAAGTGGCCAGTTACGTGCTTGCCGCTATGTTAGGGCAATATGTAGCAATGTTAGAGATCCTCTCACGTCGGCGGTACCCTGTTTGCGGTCCGCTTTGTTGACTTCCGGTTTGCGTACCCACGCGTTACGTCACGCTATGCACCTCGTGACTTCATCAGGGAACCGTTTTGGATGAATCCGTCCATTTATCTCCCATAGACAGGAAATGGCTAAAACGCCATTTTGTTGAGGATCATTTGTTATTGTTATGCTAGTATATATTCAGCGGCAGTATATCGCCAGAGAGCCATCAGTCCATAAATATTACATTTAATATTGTTCATTATTCATAACCTTTACCTTCATAAATCCTATATATAAAACATAAATGCATATATATGAAAACCGTGTATGTAAATGTATACTGTTGATGTGTTTTGTGCCTTGCTCATTTTATATCTAGAGACATCTTGTGGTTAAAATTGGGTACTATTTGTATTCCTTATAGTTTCAGTGCATGCGGCATCTTGTGGTTAAAACATGGTATTTATGTATTTATGTACTATTATTATTTTACTGCTATACTGCTATACTATACTGCTTTAGATACAGTTTCTAATACACTTCAGGCCTATCTAATACAGTGTAGTGTGGTATTGCAAAACAAAAAATACATCATGTCCAGAAGGCCACCAAGGAGAGGCAGACGCTCACAGGCCACTAAAAGAGGGCAAGCAGCCTCTGCGTCTACAGTCAACAGTGGTGGTAGTGGACATGGTGCATCCTTTGCAGGTGGCCATTGTCACGTTCCGGGTACAGCGGGAAACAGGAGGTGGATCCCCTATGCCAATGGGGCGATAGCACGGGTTGTATTGGAGGACCGGTTCTAATGTTGCTACTGGTTTTCACCAGAGCCCGCCGCAAGGCGGGATGGACTTGTAGCGGCGGTAGCAACCAGGTCGTGTCTTCCAATAGCAACTCGACCCCACTGACAGCTGAGACAGGCGCGGTACACAAGGATTAGGCAGAGGCAAGGTCAGACGTAGCAAAGGGTCAAGGCAGGTGGCAAAGGTTCGTAGTCGGGGGCAACAGCAAAGGTCTGGATACACAGTAGGAGCAAAACACACTAACGCTTTCACTGGGCACTAAGGCAACACAAGATCCGGCGAGGACAGGAAGGGGAAGTGGGTTTTTATTGGTTTTGGGGTGGAAACTGTAATTGGGCCAGGCACCAATTGATTGTGCGCTGGCCCTTTAACTGGGGGAACACTCGGGCGCGCGCGCCTGGGGAGCGGGGGCGCGCGCACGCCGGAACACAGCAGGGGACAGGTGAGAGGAGCGGGATGCGATCCCCGGGCAGACCGAGGATCGCATCCCGGAAACAAAGCAGCGCCTGCGGTCAGGGGAGCCGACCGAGGCGCTGCAGGGAAGAGAACGCCGTGAGCGCTCCGGGGTGGAGGAGGTACCCGGAGCGCTCGGCGTTACAGCCATGGGGCATGCTTGTTCTTTTTTTCTGCTGCTGGCCATGTTGTTGAGCCAGAACATGTAGAAGAGATGGTGGAGTGGATAACAAAGCTGTCCTCGTCCTCCTCATCCTCTGTCACCCAGGCTCAGAGTAGTTTGCCTTCCAACACAGCTTCCAAAGCGGCCAATTCCACCGGCTCCTTGTCCACAGTCACTCCTTTCGCAGCCCCACAATCATGCACGGAGAAGTCCCAGAATTATTCGACCACAGTGTCGGGTACATGCTGCTGGAGGATTTGAAGGCTCCTATGTTGGTTCCCAGGTTGAGGAAGGGAGTAACATGAGCCTAGAGCGAGGGGGTGCCCAAGAAGTACAAGAAACTGTCAGTCATGTTCCCCCAGCTGCAGCATACTGCCAAGTTTGCTCCAGTGATGTGGAGGGAGGGGATGATGAGTTCACTCACTGTACTTGGGTGCCTGAGAGAAGAGAGGGGGGAGGATCTACAAGGAGGAGGCACAACTCAAATGAGGCAGGATGTCCTCTAGGGGGCAGCTTGGACACCACATGCTTGACCAGACATATGACGACCTGCCATGCAGTCTATTGGCAACAGCACTTGAAAGACCCACATCAAAGAAAAAGGCATACTTCTCGTTGCTCCTCATCTGGGATCTCCAACCCTACTATACCTCCAGTCCTCTCAAAAACCTGCACTGAGAGGGAGAAGGTATAGCCATAGGTGCCCCAAGTACTTGCAGTCATCTGCAAGTAGTACACCACCATCTTATTTTAGCAGGCAAATGTCCCTACCCCAGTTGCTGAACCGTAAAAAGAAATTCGGTCCCAGCCCTCCACATGCTCAGTATCTAAATGCTAGTTTGGCCGAATTGCTATCACTGCAACTGCTGCCTTTTAAGCTGGTAGACTCTGCCCCCTATTGCGAATTTGTGGAATGTGCTGTACCTCAGTGGCAGGTTCCAAAATGCCATTTATTTTCATGGAAGGCCATTCCGACTCTCTACCGGCATGTGGAAGGCAATGTTTTGGCCTTGTTGAACAGGGAGGTCAGCAGTAAAGTTCATATTACCGCTGACTCATGGTCCAGCATGCATGGGCAGGGACATTACCTTTCCTTCACGGCGCACTGAGTAACTCTGCTGGCTGCTGGGAAGTATGCAGGACAGGGTACAGTGTTGTTGGAGCTTGTTCCGCCACCACGCCTCCAAAATGCTAGTGGTGATTTTGCCACAGCTCTCTTCTCCACCCACGCCTCTTCTTCTTCCTCTATGGCCTCTTCTGCAGATTTTTCCTCTGAACCAGCGGTGCTCCGTAAGCATTCAAGGGGCTACGCAAGCAGTCAGGCTAAAATATGCCATGCAGTGCTTGAGTTGGTCTGCCTAGGGGACAGGAGCCACACTGGGGCAGAGATTCTGTCAGCTCTGAAGGGGCAGGCTCAGAGGGGTTTGACACCATGCCAGCTTCAGCCAGGAATGGTTGTATACGACAATGGCACCAACCTTCTCTCCGCCTTCCGGCAGGGACACTTGACTCATGTTCCATGTTTGGCACACGTCCTGAATTTGGTGGTGCAGCGGTTCTTGAGCAGGTACCCAGGTACGATATTAAAGGAATATTTCATTTTTATTGTTTCACTTTAAGCATTATTAAAATCACTGCTCCCGAAAAAAAACGCAATTTTTAAAACTTTTTTTGCATTGATACATGTCCCCTGGAGTAGGAACCAGGTCCCCAAACACTTTTTATGGCAATAACTTGCATATAAGCCTTTAAAATTAGCACTTTTGATTTTTCACGTTCATGTCCCATAGACTTTAACGGTGTTCACGTGTTCGAACTAATTTTTTGCCTGTTCGAATGTTGTGCTACGAACCGAACTGGGGGGTGTTCGGCTCATCCCTAATGGGCATTGATAGGTGGCACTGATGGGCACGGATGGGTACTAGTAAGTGGCACTGATTGACACTGAATGGTGGCACTGATGGACACTGATAGATGGCACTGATGGGCATCACTGATATGGAGGCACTGGCAGGCATTGCTGGTGGGCACTGATTGGCATCATATGTGGCCACTAAGTGGCACTGGTGGCATACATGGTGGTCATCAGTAGTGGGCATCCCTGGTGGTCCTGGTGGCATCCCTGGTGGTCCTGAGTGGGCATCCTCGGGGGAAACTGCGCTGATAATCAATCAGCGCAGACCCCCCATCAGGAGAGCTGCCGATCCTCTCTCCTCTACTCGCGTCTGTCAGAAGCGAGTGAGGAAAAGCCGATACAAGGCTTTTCCTATTTACATCGTGATCAGCTGTGATTGGACACAGCTGATCACGTGGTAAAGAGCCGGTGTCAGAGGCTCTTTACCGAGATCAGTGTTGTGGTGGTTTAGACTGACACACAGCACCACTGATCGCTGCGCTGCGTGCCCCCATGTGCGCGCCCTGGCTTGTTATCCTGATCACATCATATGACGTCTGGCCAGGATAACACAACCACTTTGTGCACATCATATTGCTATATGGTGGGCGGGAAGTGGTTAAATTTCCTTTCGCAGAAAAGTTTTATCCCTATTGTGGGGTCACCAGTACGGAATTTGTACATTGAAATCATATCCCCTCTTAAGCATATAAGTTCAGTGCTTGTAATCTTTCCTGAGAACTAAGGTCCTCCAGTCCCTTTATTAACTTTGTTGACCTTCTCTGGACTCTCTCCAGTTCCAGCACATCCTTCCTGAGGACTGAAGCCCTCAACTGGACGGCATGCTCCAGGTGCGGCCGGACCAGAGTCTTGTAGAGTGGGAGAATTATCATTTTATCTCTGGAGTTAATCCTCTTTTTAATGCATGCCAATATCCTGTTGGTTTTGCTTGCAGCAGCTTAGCACTGCATGCCATTGCTGAGCCTGTCATCTACTAGGACCCCCAGGTCTTTCCACCCTAGATTCCCCCATAGGTTCTCTCCCTAGTGAGTAGATTGCATTCATGTTTTTGCCACCTAAATGCATTATGTTAAATTTTTCTACATTAAACCTCATTTGCCATGTGGTTACCCACCCCATTAATTTTTGTTTAGATCCTCTTGCAAAGTTTCCACATCCTGCGGAGAAGCTATTGCCCTGCTTAACTTAGTATTGTCCGCAAATACTGAGATTGAGCTGTTTATCCCATTCTCCAGATCATTTATGAATAAATTAAATAGGATTTTTATCAGGACAGAACCCTGGGGGACCCCACTTTCCACATCGGCCCATTCCGAGTACTCCCAATTTATCACCACCCTCTGAACTCACCCCTGTAGCCAGTTTCCTATCCAAGTGCTCACCCCTTGGTCCATGCCGACAGACCTTAGTTTGTACAGTAAACATTTATGGGTAACTGTATCAAATTCCTTTGCAAAATCCTACTGGCCTTTCCTTATCTAGATGCCAGCTCACCTCCTCATAGAAGGTTAATAAAATGGTTTGGCAAGAATAATTTTTCAGGAATCCATGCTGATTACCGCTAATGATACAGTTTTCATTGCTAAAATCTTGCATATACAGGGGGTCCCCGGGTTACAAACAAGATAGGGACTGAAGGTTTGTTCATAAGTCGAATTTGTTTGTAAGTCGGAACAGTACCTTTTTTAAGTGCAAATCCAGTCTCAGAGACAGGAAGTGAGATTAAATCCATCTAATGAGGATACAGACAGCAGTAAAAACTTCAGTGGCTCTATAAATAATTAAATACAATGTAGACATGTTTGGTTTAACATATTATTTATGTTATGTTTTTTGTTTCTTTTTTAATTTTTTTTTACTTTTTTATCACTTTTTTTTATTTTTATTTGTAGCTTGTCGTTCACGTCTTTTTATTTTTGTATAATTTTCTTATTTTTAATATTATTTTTCTTATTCTTTACTTTTTTTTATTACTTTTTTATTTTATTAATTTAATTATTATTTCTTATTTTTTTTATCAATTTTTTTTCACTTAACTTTATTGCTATCACACAGGAGAAAACAATTCCCTGTGTGATAGCAATTGGAGGTGACAGGTTCTCTTTATTGACCCTGTCACCTCCAAAACAGGAGTCCTAGCACTGTGCTAGATTTCCTGTCACAGCTGAGAGGGGATAAGCACAGCTCTCCCCTCTCACTGTTTACATCGGCGGCAGGGACAGGAGACAGCAGAGGGGAGGACACATTACAGTACACTGTATACAGTACATAGGCATATTACAGTACTGCCGGGCAGCTCACCTGATGGCACAGCAGGGATGGATGGTGAAAGCAGCGGTGTCTGCGATCCGAGTCCAGGCAGGCCTGCCGCGGTGCACCTCCACGGGGCAGTGGCGCAGGAAAGACCGGGGATATTGGAGGCTTTACTAGGCTGGACAAGGCCGCGGCCACGACAGGCAGTTTTAGCTGCCTGGCAGGCCACCGGACCGTACCAGGCCTGTGGATGGGCAGGCAGGATGATGAGGCTTCGCAGGAGGAATGGAGGAACAGCTCACTCCAGCAGGGAGAGCAAGACGGCCTGCAGTGACGTCACTCTGGCCCCGTTCGTAAGTAGGAGTCGTTCGCAACTTGGATGTTCGTAAGTTGGGACCCCCTGTAGTCCCTTATCATCCCCTCCAAGAGCTTGCATACTATTGATGTTAGGCTAACTGGTCTGTAGTTCCAGGGATATATCTATATATTGGAGCTACAGTGGCTTTTCTCCAATCAGCTGGTACCATACCAGTCAGTAGACTGTTGGTAAAAATTAAGAACAATGGTCTGGCAATTACCTGACTGAGTTCCTTAAAGTGGATGTAAACCCCAAATTCTTTTTGATGTCATAATGTAGAGAATAATGCTGCGTACACACGATTGGAATTCTCGTCGGAAAAAACATTGACGGTTTTTCCGACGGAATTCCTAAGGAATTCCGCTCAAGCTATTCCGCTCAAGCTGTGTTGCCTACACACGATCACACCAAATTCCGACGGTCAATAACACAGCGGCATAAAACACGTTCGACAGCACTATAAAAGGGAAGTTTAATTATTCCGAGCATGCGTCGAATTGTTTCCGAGCATGCGTCAGAATTTTGCGTGTCGGAATTGCATACACACGATCGGAAACTCCGATAGAAAGGTTTTCCGTCGGAAAAATTGAAAACAGGTTCTCAATTCAAAGTCCTTGGAAATTCCGACAGAAAAAGACCGTTGGGCATACACACGGTCGGAAAATTCGATGAAAAGCTCCCATCGGACTGTTTCCATCGGAAATTCCGACCGTGTGTATGCCGCAAAAGATTTCCTTACATTTGAGCCCAGTCTTGCCACACAGATTTACTTGAGGCCTGAGCAATCCTCTTTTATTGTTCAGTTAGAGAAATCTTGACAAAGTCTTGAAAACGTTGTCAAAAACGTCCCCTTGCTGTGAGTGACAGGTGATTTACATATCATGCACTAGCCTGAGAAAGGCACATCCTGTGTAAAAAAGTTCACAATTCACATCCCCCTCCCCTCCCCTCCCCTCCAGCTCTCCCAGCTTTACTGTGTTTTGACTGGATGTTTCTCATCATGGGATGCAGTGAACAGTCAGCAGGCTATAGACAGACAAGTGATTTAGGGGACATGTATGTAGTCAGAGCTGGGCAGAGTAGAACATCCAGTGATCTGATGATAACCTGTCTCAGGCTAGTGCATGAGATATGTAAATCACCTGTCACTCACAGCAAGGGGGCGTTTTTGACAAAGTTTTCAAGACTTTGTCAAGATTTCTCTAACTGAACAATAAAAGAGGAATGCGCAGGCCTTGAGTAAATCTGTGTGGCAAGACTGGGCTCAAATGAAAGGAAATATTATTCTCTACATTATGACATCAAAAAAAAAAAAAAATGTTGGGTTTACATCCACTTTAAGGACCTTCGGGTGCAAGCCATCTGGTCCTGGTGACTTATTTATGTTAAGTTTTTCAAGGCTTTTCCTAATTCTATCCTCTGTTAGCCATGAGGGTGCTTCCTGTGACATGTCACAAGCATAAACCTTGCAGTTTTGGTTACTGAAGCCCCCCTTTTCCCTCATGAAGACTGAGGAGAAGAATACATTCAGTACCTTTGCCATCTCTCCATCCTTTGTAACCAGCTTCCCTTCATCATTCTTTATGGGGCCAAAATGATCTGTCCTCCTGCTTCTGTTCTCTCTATGTAGTTAGATTATTTTGCATGTATTTCACTTACTGCTAGGAATATGGAAAATTGTTATCCATACTTATGGTAATTTTCCTTTCCTGGAGACTTATGATGTCAGTCTAATGCGGCGTACACACGAAGGGACTATCCCACGGGATTATTACTTGAGTCCAGCGGATAATCCCCTCGTGTGTGGGCGCCGGCTGACTTTTTGGCGCCAAAGTCCGGCGGACCAAAGTTTTAAGTTTGGTTTTAAAATTATCCGCTGGACTTGGCAGTCCGGCGGACAATCCCTCCGTTAGTAGGCAAGTCCGCGGGACTTTTGAAAATGAACGGACTTGCCGCTCATCGGCAAGTCCGTTCATTTAGCAAGTGACTTCAGGTTACGTAGCTTGCGTAGGCAGTAAATGCCGCCGCGCTAGCTCTGTAAGCTGGCATGGATTTAAAGGGACTCCCCACGCCGAAAAACGGCGTGGGGGTCCCCCCCAAATCCATCTCAGACCCTTATCCGAGCACGCAGCCTGGCAGGCCAGGAAAGGGGTGGGGACGAACGAGCGCCCCCCACCTGCTGAGCCGTACCAGGCCGCGTGCCCTCAACATGGGGGGTGCCCTGGGGAAAGGGGGGCAGTGCGGCCCCCCCACCCCAAAGCACCTTGTCCCCATGTTGATGAGGACAAGGGCCTCTTCCCGACAACCCTGGCCGTTGGTTGTCGGGGTCTGCGGGCGGGGGCTTATCGGAATCTGGGAGCCCCCTTTAATAAGGGGGCCCCCAGATCCCGGCCCCCACCCTATGTGAATGAGTATGGGGTATGATGTACCCCTACCCATTCACCTAAGGTGTAAAATGTAAAGTAAAAAAACACCCACACTTTTGAAAAAATAGTTTATTGCACTGCTCCGGGGGTCTTCTTCCGTCTTGGGGGTCTTCTCGCCGGACTCCCCCGCCATTTACCAAGCTCTTTTACCGAGCGGGGAAGTCCGGCTACCGTCTTCGTTGTCACCGCCGTCGTCTGGGGGGTCTCGATCCGCCTTCGGGGGTCTTCCGGGGGTCTCTTCTGTTCTTGCGGCGGTCGTCGTCTTCCGCGCCGCTGGCGCCTTCTTCTTCTTCTTGTCCTTCTTCTTGTTCTTCTTCTTCTTCCGATGTTGACCCGATGCTCTCTCTGCCCGGAATGGCAGAGGCGCGCTGCACTGGGACTTATATAGGGACATGGGGACAGGGTCACATGCTCATGTCACATGGTGACCCCGCCCCCTTGTGATGTCACAGTCCCAGCATCCTCCGGGACTGTGACATCACAGGGGGGCGGGGTCACCATGTGACATGAGCATGTGACCCTGTCCCCATGTCCCTATATAAGTCCCAGCACAGCGCGCCTCTGCCATTCCGGGCAGAGAGAGCATCGGGTCAACATCGGAAGAAGAAGAAGAACAAGAAGTAGGACAAGAAGAAGAAGAAGGCGCCGCGGAAGACGACAACCGCCGCAAGAACAGAAGAGACCCCCGGAAGACCCCGGAAGACCCCCGAAGGCGGATCGAGACCCCCAGACGACGGCGGCAACGACGAAGAAGGTAGCCGGACTTCTCCGCTCGGTAAAAGAGCTTGGTAAATGGCGGAGGAGTCCGGCGAGAAGACCCCCAAGACGGAAGAAGACCCCCGGAGCAGTGCAATAAAATATTTTTTCAAAAGTGTGTGTATTTTTGTACTTTACATTTTACACCTTAGGTGAATGGGTAGGGGTACATCGTACCTCATACTCATTCACATAGGGTCGGGGGGCCGGGATCTGGGGGCCCCCTTATTAAAGGGGGCTCCCAGATTCCGATAAGCCCCCGCCCGCAGACCCCGACAACCAACGGCCAGGGTTGTCGGGAAGAGGCCCTTGTCCTCATCAACATGGGGACAAGGTGCTTTGGGGTGGGGGGGGGCACACGGCCCCCCTTTCCCCAGGGCACCCCCCATGTTGAGGGCACGCGGCCTGGTACAGCTCAGGAGGGGGGGGCGCTCGTTCGTCCCCACCCCTTTCCTGGCCGGCCAGGCTGCGTGCTCGGATAAGGGTCTGACATGGATTTGGGGGGGACCCCCACGCCGTTTTTCGGCGTGGGGATTCCCTTTAAATCCATGCCAGGTGACGGAGCTAGCGCGCCGGCATTTACTGCCTACGCTAGCTACGTACCTGAAGTTACGTTCGAAATGAACGGACTGCTCCGTGTGTGGGCAAGTCCGTTCATTTTCAAAAGTCCCGCGGACTTTGGCCGGCGGATTATCCACCGGAGAAGTCCGTGCGTGTGTGGGCAAGTCCGCCGGAGAAGTCCGTGCGTGTGTGGGCAAGTCCGCACGTGTGTGGGCAGGCTTTAAAATTTTCTGCGGACAAATTTCTGTTTTCGAGCGTGTGTACACAAGTCCGTCTGACAAAATTCCAAAGTACAAACATGCATGTTCAGACGCAAGGACGAGCCAGAAGCGGTCGGTCTTGTAAACTATCGTTCGTAATGCAGAATTAACATTCGTGATGTTGCAAATTATGAAATCTCGAAATGCAGCGCACATTCTCTTCTTCTTTAATGGGATAATAATGAAGCTGCTTTGCTGGTGATACTGATAGAGTTATTGCAAGCAAATTTTCAAAGCCTTTTATTTCTAGTGATATCAAGAATAATATTATTATGCTTGTTATTTTTTTTTGTTACCACAACACCATTATGCTGTAGTTTTTAAGATCAAAGATACAACTATGTTGGTGTCCCTTGTTCATTTTACATTGTATTTTTTAAAATGTAACTGACTACAGGGGGTCCCCTACTTACAAACATCCGACTTACAAATGACTCCTACTTACAAACGGAGGGAGACAACAGGAAGTGAGAGGAAATCCACCCCTAGGAAGTGAAATTCACTTCTGTAAGAGTTAATATGGGAAAAAGGTGTCTCCACTGATGCTTTATCACCAGTCCATGCTTCCCTATCAACCCAAAATTTCAAAATCCAATTGTCATTGGGACAGAAGGTGAGGTGAAATCTTCTGAACAGGGGCACAGACAGCAAAACAAATGTTACAGGGGTGATAACCCTTCTCTATGTTATCTAAAAAACGTAAAAATTGATTTTTTGGCTGGAGCTACACTTAAAAAATGTACCTGTTCCAACTTACAAACAGATTCAACTTAAGAACAAACCTACAGTCCCTATCTTGTTTGTAACCCGGGGACCCCCTGTACTCCCAAACTGTCATTTGAAGTAAAACACAAGCCAAGTATTATTCTCCACAATTTTTTTTATTGTGCATTAAAAGAAAAAACAAATAAAATTAGACATGCTATCTGCCAATAGAACTTAACCAAAAAGTGCATTCTATGCATCCAAAAATATAGAAAATATACCAAATCATATCATTATTCAAACAAAAAATAAAATAAAAGCCTCATGCACGTGTCCTGCTTCTTAATATAGGGGGTCAACAATGCCAAGAGCTGCTGAAAGCAGGGGTCTGCCATCCGGAGATAATTCTGAAAATCATCTGGGTTATTCTCCTGGAGCTCCCGCAGCAAAAGCATATGACATAATTGGTCGCGATTAATAAAGCAAACAATTTTTGGTCCAAGAAATCCTCCTCCTCCTGTTCTTGGACTGGACTTGGGTCAAAGCAATAACTCCAAAGCAAACGATAACGAACGTGCAGAATCCGAAAACCGAAAGATCCGACATAAACAAATGCTTTATTTTAGTTTTCGTTGTGACAACAGTTCGATATAGAAAGGAGATTCGACATGACGCTGACAATAACAATCTGTGTCTATCAAACCTGTGGTCGAATGTGCCTAACCTTAACTCTATTAGTCCAAGATTATTCTACATTAAGAGAAAAGATTTGACGTAGAGAGAAAAGATTTGACGTAGAGAGAAAAGATTTGACGTACAGAGAAAAGATTCGACATTATAGAGACAATAGCAAAAAAGGTTGAATGTGCCTAACCTTAGCTCTATTAGTCCAAGATTATTCTACATAGCAAAGACACCTTTAGAAATGTTTACTAATGGTAGTTTACAAACAGACACATAGATAATTGCAGACTTTTTATTATTTGTATAACTTATTTTTCTGTCCCATTATTCTCACGGTGGCTATTTTTACTAGGGATGGGCCCGGTGTTCGATTCGAACCCATGTTCGAATCGAACATCGGGCGTTTGCCCGCTCGGCGAGCCCAGAACTATTTGGGCCGCTCGCATCAAATTCGTGTGATGCGAGCGGCCCGCAATGCACTGCGCCAGTCGCAGTGCATTGCTGGCTGATGATTGGCCAAGCATGCACTGTGACCCCGCATGCTTGGCCAATCATAGAGCCAGCGGCAAAGAGAGCCATAATTGGCCACAGGCAGGATGCCTGTGGCCAATTATAGCTCAGGGGGTTTAGTACACGCCCCACATTATATAAGGCCACCGCGCCGGCGGCCTCGTATATTGTGTCCCAGCGTGTCTGTGATGTTATGTGCTGTGATCCATTCAGCAGTGCTGCTGACTGCTGACATTATCTGTGCTGTGTTTCTGGGGATTAGTGTGTGCGTGCTGTTAGTACAGCATTGCAGTATCACATTAAAACACCTTCCTTCCTTTCTTCATCCTGTTGTGTCATCTAAGGCAGCCATCTGCGGCTAATGAATTGCTGGCTCCCGTAACACAGAGAACAGTCATTCATTGAAAGTCATTGATAAAAAAAGTCATTGATAAAAAACAAAAAAAACAAAAAAAAAGCGTGGGGGTCCCCCCAAATTCAATTACCAGGCCCTTCAGGTCTGCTATGGATATTAAGGGGAACCCCGGCCAAAAAAAAAAAATGGCGTGGGGTCCCCCTCAAAATCCATACCAGACCCTTATCCGAGCACGCAACCTGGCAGGCCGCAGGAAAAGAGGGGGGATGAGAGTGCCCCCTTTCCCTCCTGAACCATGCCAGGCCACATGCCCTCAACATTGGGAGGGTGCTTTGGGGTCCCCCCCAAAGCACCTTGTCCCCATGTTGATGAGGACAAGGGCCTCTTCCCCACAACCCTGGCCATTGGTTGTGGGGGTCTGCGGGCGGCTTATCGGAATCTGGAAGCCCCCTTTAACAAGGGGACCCCCAGATCCAGCCCCCCCTGTGTAAATTGGTAAGGGGGTACAAAAGTACCCCTACCATTTCACCAAAAAAGTGTCAAAAATTGTAAAAATGACAGGAGACGGTCTTTGACAATTCCTTTATTAAAATCTTCTTTCTTCTGGTCTTCTTCCTTCTTCCTTTCTTCATCCTTGGGTTTCTTCATCTTCTCCTTCCGGCATCTTCTTCCATCTTCTTCTTTTTCCGATCCGCTTCTTCTTGCTCTGGTCTTCTCGTCCGGCATCTTCTTCCACAGCGTCGGTGTCTCTTCTGGGCCACTCCGCGCAATGGGAGGCTCCCGCTGTGTGAGACTTTGCTGCGTCTGACAGGTCTTTTATAACAGAGGGCGGGGCCACCTGGTGACCCCTCCCCCTCTGACGCATGGGGACGTCATGGGGAATTCCCTATGGCTTTCCCCATGACGTCAGAGGGGGCGGGGTCACCAGGTGGCCCCGCCCTCCGTTATAAAAGACCTGTCAGACGCAGCGAAGCCTCACACAGCGGGAGCCTCCCATTGCGCGGAGCGGCCCAAGAAGAGACGCCGACGCCATGGAAGAAGATGCCGGACGAGAAGACCAGAGCAAGAAGAAGCGGATTGGAGGAAGAAGAAGATGGAAGAAGAAGATGGAAGAAGATGCCGGAAGAAGAAGATGAAGAAACCGAAGGATGAAGAAAGGAAGAAGGAAGACCAGAAGAAAGAAGATTTTAATAAAGGAATTGTCAAAGACCGTTTCCTGTCATTTTTAAAATTTTTGACACTTTTTTGGTGAAATGGTAGGGGTACTTTTGTATCCCCTTACCATTTCACACAGGGGGGGGCGGGATCTGGGGGTCCCCTTGTTAAAGGGGGCTTCCAGATTCTGATAAGCCCCCCGCCTGCAGACCCCCACAACCAATGGCCAGGGTTGTGGGGACGAGGCCCTTGTCCTCATCAACATGGGGACAAGGTTCTTTGGGGGGGACCCCAAAGCACCCTCCCAATGTTGAGGGCATGTGGCCTGGTACGGTTCAGGAGAGAGGGGGGGCCGCTCTCGTCCCCTCTCTTTTCCTGCGGCCTGCCAGGTTGCGTGCTCGGATAAGGGTCTGGTATGGATTTTGAGGGGGACCCCACGCCTTTTTTTTTTTTTGGCCGGGGTTCCCCTTAATATCCATAGCAGACCTGAAGGGCCTGGTAATTGAATTTGGGGGGACCCCCACGCTTTTTTTTTTTTTGATTTTTTTTTTTTTCTCAATGACTTTCAATGAATGACTGTTCTCTGTGTTACGGGAGCCGACAATTCATTAGCCGCGAGTGATTTTAAATAGCTTTTTTTCCTGCAAAAATGACACTGTGCCGGGACAGTTCTAAGCACAGGAAACATGCGCCCCTTCACAGGCATACTATAGACACCCCCCAGGTACGAAATTTAAAGGAATATTACACTTTTATTGTTTCACTTTAAGCATTAATAAAATCACTGCTCCTGAAAAAACGGCCGTTTTAAAAAGAAAAATTTGCAGTGATACATGTCCCCTGGGGCAGGACCCAGGTCCCCAAACACTTTTTATGACAATAACATGCATATTAGCCTTTAAAATTAGCATTTTTGATTTTGAACGTTCGTGTCCATTGTAATTACTAGGGTTCTTAAGTTCGCACGGACTTTAGGTCCGTTCGTGGGTTCTGGTGCGAACCGAACCCGGGGGTGTTCGGCTCATCCCTAATTTTTACTAATCCTTAAGCCTAGTACACACTGGCCGAATGTTGGGCGACATCAGCCGGTTCAATAAAAACCAGCTGACATACGGCCCGTGTCCCCCTGTCAGAACACAATAGCTCAGTGGGGAAAAGGAAGGAAGAGAGGAAAAAAAATGAATGGTGTGTACTAGGCTTAAGGGCAGATGAATCAATTTTCATTTTCTTCCTGGAGCTCTGCCTAGAATTCTGTGTTTTCCTCCTGAAGCATGTGACAAACTTTCCAGGATGAATCTGTGAGGTCAGAGTTACATCATTTGTGCCTCTTTTAACCAGGTAGTGGAAAAACAGTAATTGTAGGTAAAGGCAAAGGATGTAGGATGATTCCATATCAGCATGCAGAGCTGATTTTTAGTTAAAGGGAGAAAGATCCACTTTAACCACTTCAGCCCCGGACCAATTGGCAGCCAAAGGACCAGGCCCCTTTTTGCGATTCGGCACTGCGTTGCTTTAACTGACAATTGTGCGGTTATGCGACGTGGCTCCCAAACAAAATTGGCATCCTTTTTTTTTCCACAAATAGAGCTTTCTTTTGGTGGTATGTGATCGCCCCTGCGGTTTTTATTTTTTGCGCTATAAACAAAAATAGAGCGACAATTTTGAAAAAAAAGTGCAATATTTTTAACTTTTTGCTATAATAAATATCCCCAAAAAATATATAAAACATATTTTTTCCTCAGTTTAGGCCGATACATATTCTTCGACATATTTTTGGTAAAAAAAAACGCAATTAGCGATTATTGATTTGTTCGCGCAAAAGTTATAGCGTTTACAAAATAGGGGATAGTTTTATAGCATTTTTATTAATATTTTTTTTTTTTACTAGTAATGGCGGCGATCAGCGATTTTTATTGTGACATTATGGCGGACACATCGGACATTTTTGACACATTTTTGGGACCATTGTCATTTATACAGAAATCAGTGCTTTTTAAATGCACTGATTCCTATGTAAATGACACTGGCAGTGAAGGAGTTAACCACAAGGGGGCGGGGAGGGGCTAAGTGTGATGTGTTGTGTTTTTTTTACAGTAGGGGGCGCGGCTGTACGTCTGACGTCATTGATCGGCTTTCCCGATGACAGGGAACAGCCGATCAATGACAGGCAGTGTAGGAAGCACGGGGAGAGGTTTGTTTACACAGACCTCTCCCCGTTCTTCAGCTCTGTGACCCGATCACGGGACACCAGCGGCGATCGGGTCCGCTGGTCCCGCGGCCGAGGTCACGGAGCTCCCGGCAGGGTCGCGAGCAAGCCGCTGGCGGCGCGTGCGCGACCCCATGGCTAGGCAATTAAAGGGCACGTATATATATGTGCTTTTGCCTAGCTGTGCCATTCTGCCGACGTATATGTACAGGCGGCGGTCGGGAAGCGGTTAAATAATAACATTTAAAAGATCCATATTTTTGTAACGGCCTCTTGAATACTAAATTAGGATATTACATTTAGTTGTTCCTTAATTATTGTATCCTGAATATTAAACCCAGAAACAAAAAAATATAATATTGCAGCTAACCAATTCTGATGTGGTGACTTAATTTGTTTTCTTTTTTAGATTTTTTCCCTTTATTTTTACATGTTGTTTCTGCTACTAAGTGTGTTATTTTCTTTTACATACCAAGCTATCCAGCAAATTGGCAGTTAGAGTGTTGAGCCAAATAATTTACCACTGACAAGAGTGTTTACAATGGTCAGATTTTATTCATTAACCAGTTTGCGCCCGCGCTATAGCCGAAAGATGGCTGCAGCGCGGACGCTCCCTGCAGGGAGGACGTCCCTGGACGTCCTCCTGTTTACATCGTCCCCGCGCGCCCTCGAGGGCGCGCAGCGGGGAAAATCTGTGCTGGCCGTGTCCGTCGGACACGGCCAATCACAGATCACTGTAAACGGCCAATCACAGCGGCCGTTTACAGCGCGATCTCAGCAGCCAATCTCAGCAGCCAATGAGAGATGATCTCAAATGTAAACATATGAGATCATCTCTCATTGCCGGCTTTCTCTCTCCTCACACAGAGACAGCGTGTGAGGAGAGAGAGAGCGATCTGTGTCAGCAAAGTGAAAGTGAGTGTAAAACACATTTTCAGTTCAATATTAACCTATACAGTGCCATCTGCCAGCCCCATCTGCCAGTGCCACCCGCCAGCCCAATCTGTCAGTGCCATCTGCCAGCCCAATCTGTCAGTGCCATCTGTCAGTGCCATCTACCAGTGCCAGTGCCATCTGCCAGTGCCATCTACCAGTGCCAGTGCCATCTGCCAGTGCCACCTGTCACCAGTGCCACGTATCAGTGCAATCTGTCAGTGCCACCTGTCACCAGTGCCACGTATCAGTGCAATCTGTCAGTGCCACCTGTCACCAGTGCCACCAGTCGTCAGTGCCACCAGTCTTCAGTGCCACCAGTCGTCAGTGCCACCAGTCGTCAGTGCCACATATCAGTGTCATCTGTCAGTGCCACATATCAGTGCCACCTGCCACATCAGTGTCACCCGCCACATCAGTGTCACCTGCCACATCAGTGTCACCCATCAGTGTCACCTGCCACATCAGTGTCACCCGTCAGTGTCACCTGCCATATCAGTGTCACCCATCAGTGTCACCTGCCACATCAGTGTCACCCGTCAGTGTCACCTGCCACATCAGTGTCACCCATCATTGTCACCTGCCACATCAGTGTCACCTGTCAGTGCCATTTGTGATCAGCATGTCACAAAGGTTATTTTCAGCCGAGGAGGCTTACGAAATTCTTGCGGCCGACGAGAGCAACGGGGAGCTCTCCGCTTCGGATTCCTCCTCCTATGCAGGTTCCGATTCTGACATTGACTACGAGCCTGTCGTAAGTAGTGGGACAATGACAGCCTCAGAGGAGGAAGATGAGAGTCTGCCCGCCAGACGAAGGCGTACTGATGAGGCAGTGCCATCCACCAGTACCGCAGTGCCATCCACCAGCACCGCAGTGCCATCCACCAGCACTGCAGTACCTCAGCAAAGGCCAAGTTCCAGTGGGGTGTCACCTCGGCCCCAAAGGGTTAGGTCCCATGCTAGCCTTCCCTATGCCCTTCAGAACCCCTTGTGGCTTCCTCCTAATTCAGGAGAAGCTAACGTTCCCCCTTTCACTGCCAGCCCAGGAGTCCAGGTGGACACAGAAAATTTTTCCCCGATGGATTTCTTCAATTTAATTTTTACCGAGGACATGCTTGCATCGATCGTGGCCCAGTGCAACCTATATGCACAACAATTTATTGCAAGTAATCCAACGTCCTGTTATGCCCGTCCCTATGAGTGGAGACCCTTGACAGTGGAGGAGTTTAGAATTTTTTTGGGCCTCACGTTCTGTATGGGACTAAACAATAAAAACAAAATCCGTGCTTATTGGTCAACCCTCCACATCTACCACATGCCCATATTTTCTTATGTAATGCCCAGAGCCAGATATCTCATGATTTTGAGATTCCTACACTTTAATGATAATACCCAGTGCCCTCCCCGAAATGACCCAAATTTTGATAAGCTCTATAAAATTCGGCCGCTAATAAATTATTTTTCTCAGATCTTCCCCCAGTTGTTTACCCCAGACCAGCACATATGTGTGGATGAGTCCCTAATCACATTTTCTAGCAGGCTGGGCTTAAAACAATTCATTCCCACCAAAAGGGCCCGCTATGGGGTGAAAATGTACAAGTTGTGCGACCGAGCCACAGGTTATACATATTCCTTCATGGTATATGAAGGGAAGGACACGCAACTACATCCCCCTAATTGCCCAGACTATATCAGATCGAGTGGGAAAGTGGTTTGGGAACTCATAAACCCACTCCTGGAGAAAGGTTACCATCTCTATGTGGATAACTTTTATACAAGTTTGCCGCTGTTCCGAAACCTTCACAGGAAGAACACGCCAGCATGCGGCACCGTAAGAACGAACCGGAAGGGCTTTCCTCAAAGCCTCGTCAACAAGAAGCTGAGAAGAGGGGAGACGGCGAGCTTACGAAATGAGGAAATTCTGGCTGTGAAGTGGAGGGACAGAAGGGATGTGTATATGCTTTCGTCGATCCACAACAACACATTTGTTGAGATCACCAGGAGGGCTGGCCCAGTCGTACAAAAGCCACTGTGTATCCATGAATACAACAAGTTCATGGGGGGTGTCGACTTCAACGACCAGATGCTCGAACCTTATCTTGCCACAAGAAGAACATACCAGTGGTATAAAAAGTTGCTATTTATTTCTTTAATTTGGCCACATACAACAGCTATATAGCTAGACCCAGACCCTTCCTTGGCTACCAGGAGATAATCACCACTGCCCTTATATTCCCGAACGGCCCACCACAAAATATTCGATCCGATGTCATAAGCAGACTCTCTGAACGCCACTTTCCCGATAAAATCCCTCCCACTCCAACAGGCCAAAAACGCCAGAAAAGATGCCGGGTGTGCTCCAAACGAGGATTGAGAAGAGACACCACTTATCATTGTGCAGATTGTCCTTCCGAACCAGGCCTCTGCATAGTTAACTGTTTCCGCCGTTACCATACGTCACTGAATTATTAGTGAAGTATGGTAAACATAACCCTCACTTCCTGCCATTTACCGTCACACCCCTCATGCCTCTGCTTGCTCTGTAACTGACCCTGGCTTGTTGTTCGACCATGCTTCTGCCTACTGATTCTGTTTATACCTCTGCCTGATCTGGAACTGACCCTGGACTGTTATTCGACCATGCTTCTGCCTACCGATTCTGTACATACCTCTGCCTGATCTGGAACTGACCCTGGACTGTTTGACCATGCTTCTGCCTACCGATTCTGTACATACCTCTGCCTGATCTGGAACTGACCCTGGACTGTTTGACCATGCCTCTTGCCTGCCTCTTGGACTGATCTTGTACACTGCCAGTGGACTAGTGGGGTTCATAACACAGGGGTCCCACATATGTGAGAGGCTCCAGAAATTTTTTTCTGGATGAAGAAAACTTTAATTTGTTTTCTCATTCCTAGATTAGGGTCTGGAGGCTCGGAGGCTTCAAAGAGATTTGGGTGGGAGAAGCCTCTACCCCTGTCCCCATTCTGTCCTGAACGAGGCCCTACTTCTGCCTGCTGCCTGTAGGACCTATGCCATCATGCCTCTGCTTGTCGCATGAACTGACCACACCACGTGGATGGACCATGTTCCTGCCTACTACCAGGACCAATATTTTGGCACTGCTGACAATCTCTGCCTGTACTGACCCTGGAATATATATGGACAGTATCCCTGCCTGCTGCCTGTATTGACTATGGACAGTATTCCTGCCTGTTGCCTGGATTGTGTTCACTTTTGCTGACCAAGTTCCTGCCTGCTGCCTGGACCAGTGCTATCCTCCTGTGGACAACTGCGCTACTAAAACCACAGGTAATCTTTTGTTTACTCTTTGCTAAGCAGAATGTATTTTGGGGTGTATGTGCATGCTATGTGTCCCTGGTACACCTGATGGTGTTCCTTGCATGTTTGGCCTCTGTATGTGGCCAAGCTGTGTAAAAGTGTAATAGGTGGTTGAGAAATGAGATGTGTAATTTATGCTTGTAGAACGCCTGATGGTGCTATTTCAATATTGGGCCTTAGTATGTGGCCAGGCTGTGTAAAAGTCTCACACATTTGGTATTGCCATACTCAGGAGGAGTAGCAGAATGTATTTTGGGGTGTAATTTTTGCTATGTACATACTATGTGTTGGAAATATCTTATAAATGAACAACTTAGCGTAAAACAAATGTGTTTTCATTTTTTTTCCACATTTTTCCAAAAACTTCTGGAAAAAAATGAACCGTTCAAAAGACTCATTATGCCTCATAGATTATACGTTGGGGTGTTAGCTTTCCAAAATGGGGTCACTTTGTGGGCGTTTCCATTGTCCTGGTGCTCCAGGGCCTTCAAAAGTGTAATAGGTGGTTGAGAAATGAGATGTGTCATTTATGCTTGTAGAACGCCTGATGGTGCTATTTCAATATTGGGCCTCTGTATGTGGCCAGGCTGTGTAAAAGTCTCACACATTTGGTATCGTCATACTCAGGAGGAGTAGCAGAATGTATTTTGGGGTGTAATTTTTGCTATCTACATACTATGTGTTGGAAATATCTTATAAATGAACAACTTAGCGTAAAAAAAATGCGTTTTCATTTTTTTTCCACATTTTCCCAAAACTTCTGGAAAAAAATGAACCGTTCAAAAGACTCATTATGCCTCATAGATTATATGTTGGGGTGTTAGCTTTCCAAAATGGGGTCACTTTGTTGGCGTTTCCATTGTCCTGGTGCTCCAGGGCTTTCAAAAGTGTAATAGGTGGTTGAGAAATGAGAGGTGTCATTTATGCTTGTAGAACGCCTGATGGTGCTATTTCAATATTGGGCCTCTGTAAGTGGCCAGACTGTGTAAAAGTCCCACACATGTGGTATTGTAATACTCAGGAGGAGTAGCAGAATGTATTTTGGAGTGTCATTTGTGGTATACACATGCCATGTGAGAGAAAGTACCTATTACAATGAACATTTTGTGAAAAAAAAAAAAAAAAAAAATCTTCATTTTGCAAAGCATTGTGGGAAAAAAATTACAACATCAAAAACCTCACCATGCCTCTTACTAAATACCTTGGAATGTCTACTTTCAAAAAAGGGGTAATTTGGGGGGTATTTGTACTTTCCTGGCTTGTTTGGGTCGCAAGAAATGAGATAGTACTATCAGGTGTGCTAAATTTTTTATGATTCGCACCACCGTTTGTAGAGTCTGTAACTTTCACAAAAACCAAATAATATCCACTAATTTGGGTTATTTTTACCAAAGATATGTAGCAGTATAAATTGTGGCCAAAATTTATGAAGAAAAATTAATAATTTGCTAAATTTTATCACATAAACTAAGAAAAATGCGTTTTTTTTCAAAATTATCCGTCTTTTTTCATTTATAGCGCAAAAAATAAAAAACCCAGAGGTGAACAAATACCACCAAAATAAAGCTCTATTTGTGGGGAAAAAAAGGACAAAAAATTCATTTGGGTACAGTGTTGCATGACTGAGTAATTGTCATTCAAAGTGTGAGAGCACTGAAAGCTGAAAATTGGTCTGGGCAGGAAGGGTGTTTAAGTGCCCAGTAAGCAAGTGGTTAATGTAAAACCTTTATCCTAAAAGGAAAACAAACTGTTGCTGTAACTAGTTAAAAAGTTTTAGCTATGAACGTTAGGCCAATTTTTTCAGATTTTGCTGTTCCTCGCTCACTACATAATGGCCTATAATGGTATAGGAGGATGATTGACTCTGAAATTTATTTGACAGTGTTTATGCCTTTGTATACCATGTAAACTTTGTGTAGCACCGACACTTTTTCAAAGTGTGCGCTATTCTTGTAAATTTAGTTTTTCCAAGAACTGTAACTGAGTTTTGGGGTTAATTGTTCTAGGTCATTACTTTGGCATCAGTTTGGCTGGGCTGTACTAGAGTTCTGCCTGGTCATAGGTGAGGTGAGCACCTGTGACCGGCTGGGAAAGCAGTCTGGTTGGACGCATTAGGTACCAATCTTTTCCCGGAGCCAATCAGTGGGTGCATCTGGCCCCGAGGTGTATTCCGGGAAGGGGTACTTAAGGTGCTGAAGTCACGTGTTAAGGGTTTGGCTCTCAACTTCTTGTTGGTTCTGGTTCTGGCCTGGACCAGCCCCGTCAGGGGCTCGGTCCAGGAGTGACTGCTGACTCCGTAAGCCTGGTCATCCTAACCAGTCCCAGAGGCCCGCATGGTCTGGGGTGGGGATCCATCCGTTTCCGAGCCTCAGAACTGGCTAGTTAGAGGCACAGTAACTGAAGGAGGATTCTGAAGTATCCTGGTGTCCTCTCAGGATTGGAGAGGCACAGCAACTCGACAAGCGGCCAGGGGAGGACTCTTCGGAGGAGGGCCACGCACGAAGCTGGCTGCTCGGTAAGAGCCTGGGAGCTGAGATGCATGGACACTAGTTGAATCCGCATTTCCTACGGTATCGTCGGATCGGCTGAAAGATATAGGTACCATAGGAAAGGTTCCTAACCCATCCTTTGGTTACAACCAAGTCTGTGGCAGAGACTTTCACACGTTCACTTAAAGTTTCAAAACCAAGTCTGTGGCAGAGACTTCGCTAAGCCTGAATCACTTGTTGGCTGCTAGATCTACAAACAAGGGTTTATCTGACAGTGAAGTGTCCAGTTGCGAGTGGCTACTCCCTGGATAATCTAGAGAGACATTTTTCTGAATGTCAGCAGTTCTAAAGTGCCTGAGCTTTATCACCCATGCCCTCTATTCCCAACTGGGAGACTGTGTCATGTTTCAATGCTTTTTTGCAAATAAAAAAATCCTCAAAAGGACTTTGAGTGTCAGTCTCAGCAATTACTGGGTACTAACCCTGGGAACCCCTAGACGAAAACGACGAGCTACAAGGAGGAGGTAATCGGTAAGCCCAGAAATCCATAGCCACCCCGCAGAGGGTTATTGGCGCTACATTTGCAATAAAAAATATTGGAAAAAGTATTAGCTGGAGTTAGGCTTTTATAGCTAGTCAACTTTATCTAAATCCAGTGCCCTATACTTTGAATAAACTGACACTGCTGCTGTTAAAGGGTGACTCCTTTGTTTCCCCATTCAGAGCAGAGTCACCCTAGGACAGGAAGTATTATATATGAAAATAAAATAAAAAATCTAAAAAACAAACAAATGCAAGCACCATATTTGATCCTTTTTAAGTTTTAATAAATTAATTGTTTGTTTTTGGGTTTAATACTATTTTAACCCATTCCCGGGGGCTGCATATATGCACTGCTGTGTTGGTTTTGCGCTGCACGCTCCCAGCCCAGAGGCCAAGCTATCAGTGACAGCTTATAATAATTTTTGGGAAGCTGATCATCTGATCACTGTGATAGCCAGATTGACTATCACAGTGATCAGTCATTCTACATAGCACCCCCTACCCCTCCTATTTTGTTTTCTCCTCTAGAATAGAGAAAAGGTATTGTATCTTTTTCTCCTTTCTAGAGTAGAAAATTGTAAACAAAAAAGTGTGTCTAAAATAAATTATGAAAAATAGCTAGATCATGGTTTGATCTAGATCAGTGCCAGGGTTAGCGTTAGTGTAATGGTTAGGCTCAAAGGTCATGGTCAGAGTCAAAGGGCAGGGTCAAAGTTCAAGATTAGTGTATTTTAGGTAGGATATTAAAACACAATTTTTTTTTATTTAGTATTAGTGTCAGTTAGTATCAGTTTTTAGGTAGGATAAAAAAAAAGCAAAATGTGCATTGTTTATTTCTGGACCCTACTATGGGTACAAACAATAAATAACAGGAGCAGGAAAAAAATTTTTTGTTATTTTCTGGTGGTAGATTATGGTAATAGCAAGAAATAAAGAGATACATAAAAAATATATATATATATATATATATATATATATATATATATATATATATATATATATATATATATATATATATATATAGATAGATATCCATTACCAGTTACTGAAAAAATGACAGCCAAATTTGCCCTGGAAAAAAATGATATAATTCAGCTAGATACGCTAAGTAGTTGTGATGATGTGAACAGTTTTACTAACTTTTGTTTAGTTTTATGCAGAAATAAAAGATACAAATATTATCATTAAAAAAAAAAAACAGCAGTGTAGAGATTATATTGGAAATTCGTACAAACATCTGTGACAGGTACATATCATCATCATCATCATGTTTTAAGCTTTATGTTTAATGAGTACAACTCAGATTTTTTATTATCAGTGAATTCATTTGGAGGAGAACTGAAATAGTCCCTTATGAAAGTGTACCATAGTTAGTTTTCTTATATGTACCATAGTTAGTTTCTTATACTTTTATAACAAAAAAAATTGCTGTGTTTAAAGAGATATTTTGAAGGTGGCTCAACAAGCAGAATTTCTGACTAATATTATATGTCAGGTGTAAACATGCCACTCGCTTCACATAGTTCTGGCTTGCTCAACCACCTTCCCATGTACCAGTGTAAGTGAGAGAGGCTGCAGTAGACTTATATTTTCACATACTTAAAGTTCACCTTTGAGAACATGTTACGTGTTCTACCAATTTTTAGGGTGGAACATGTAACATGTTGCAGCTCCTGCAGCTCTCCCCCTGATCTCCCCTCTCTGTGACAGCGGGCCTAGGATCTTCTACCTGCACACCTTGTCACAATTTGTAAAGAGCGTGGCCATGCGGGCTCTGCCCACACAGCTGTGTCATTTATTCATAGAGTTCAGAGAATAAATAGACTACAAGTACTGACATTTTTTTTTTGGCTAACGTCTTGTAGTTCTCAAGTGCACTGAGTGCACTGGTGAGCATCCTCATAGGTTCAATGAATCTTTATGGACTGAAGTAACATGGTAAATGCACTTTTTTTTTTTTTTACCTGCAAAAAAATTAGCATTCATTATTTTTTAAAAGGTTAACTTATCCTTTAGGCAGGGTATACACATACAGTTTTTTTCTTTCAAACAGCGGGTTGAATGAAAAAAAGGGACAAATCCTTCCAACAACACAAACAATGCTGTTACAGGGATCTCTCTCGCTGTTCTTTTATTGTTTTGTATTCTGTTGTATTCCCCCCATCAACATACACAGGTCTGGTTTTCCAGCAGGACCATACAACAGAAGCCGGTCGCTACACCTGAACAGACAGTGGTACATGAACCGAAATCCTGAACTGACCAATTTTCAGTCCATGTATACCCTGCTTTGACTATGGTAACTTTATAGAGGGGCAGCAGGATAAGGGTTGACAAAAGTGCACATTTGAAGCAGGTAAACTGGAAGGATTAGACATTTTACAGGGACATAACATTTTACTTGGCTTAAGCCGGCCATACATGGATCAAAATTCGGCCGGTTCAGCAGGGACCAGCTGAATTTTGATCTATGTACTGTATGGACTAGCTGGATGTACACAAGTTGATAAATCGATTGACTTGTGTATCACCCGTTGTCTGTTTTTTTCCCCGAATGATCACTGTCATCAGCTATAGTCAGCAGAACCGATCATTGTATTTTGTCGATTTGGGGGTTCCCCACCGGTGGAGCAAGAAAGCGCAGAGTAAATGATTTCCTCATCCACATCCGGTGTGTGGGTGGGGAAATCAGCATATTTTTTATTTTTTTTTCGTTTAACCCTCTTGTTGAATTAAAAAATGCATAATGTTTGGCCTATCCTATCTCCAGCAAATACTGTGATAAGTACATAACCTTTTAAAGTGGTTCTGAATAGAATCACTAATACAGTTGCATAAATCACAGAGCAGTAATTTTATAAATAAATATGTGCAGATAGTTTTGTAAAAAAGAGCATTCGTATGTCATTGTTAGCGCTTGTTTTACAACACAGCTGTCATATTGTATACTGTATCTCAAAAGTGCTAAATAATTTGCAAAGCAAAAGGCATTATGGGTGCAGCAAATACATGTAAATTTAATTGACTAGATCCCTCGTTATCATTTTCAATTAAGCTAATGTGTATGACAAGATACTCTTCCCTTCTAGATATTACATTCCACCAGAGTGTAAAATGATTAACTGAAAGTCTTCTAGTAAAATAAAATAAATATTATCAAGACAAATTAGCAAAATGTTCAGAACCAAAGAAACATCCATACAGAAGAGAGGTTCTTAATGAAATTATAAATATTCACCAAATTGCGTTTAACATGCAATTACTGCTTTGCGTATGCTTATTTAAATGTAATTATATATCATAAACCTTATGACAGCCATTATTTCTCTTAAGCTTCTTCTCTATACAATTATAAAACCAATTGTGTCATACAGTGCTTAAATAAATGGAAAATATGAGCTGAAGTCTGTTCAATTAATAACTATGTTTCAGTGTTTTTTTCCTAATAAATCACATCACTTATAGGTTTACTCCATAAACAGCACAAGCTGAAAAATGCCATAACCCATACCAGCCATTCATATCAGTGCAAGATCCTGTAGATTCTGATTTGCCCCTTGCCAATTTAACTATTTTATTGTGTAACACTGTTAGTCCCTAGTTTTAGTCCCATGCTCTCTCCCGTAATACAACAGAATGCAGCTCTCTTGACTGGTGAGGCTGACTGTCACTGTATGAGATTCCAGAATTTGTCAGAAAAGCTGAGAGTCAAGAACCATAGACTAAAACTGTAGAGAAGTCCAAAAACCAAAAAGTATGTTGCTATGGTTGAAACATTTCTCAATGAGCACAAGAGGATTTTGCAATAATTTTAAGGTATATGCAGGCACTTTGATGGTCTAATTATTTAACCCTTTTGTCAGCTGGGGTAATTGATGCCCAGATATCTAGGCCAAATTTAGAAATGATGGCATGCATCAATTAACATAGTAACAGCTCTTTGACTACTATGCATACCCACAGAATTTTCTAAAGTGCATAAGAGGTTTTTGCACTAATCTGAAGGTATGTGCGTGCATTTTGTAGTACCTGATTTGAGGGACTGTGGTTATTTATTCCTTTTGTGGCCAGAGGTAATTGATACCTAGGCCAAATGTAGAAGTGACCACATATATCAATTAACATAGTAATAGCTCTATGACTAATTTGCATACTAAAATTATTATATACTTTTAGGAACATATAGGCATGTTATCCATATAGGCATTTATGTTTTACTAAATAAAAAGATTTTACATTTTTTCTTTATTTTTCAATTAAGTCAACCAAGCCCATTTTTGACACTTGTTGTTTACAAGTTAAAATCAGTATTTTTTTCTAGAATCCCCAAACATTATATATCTTTTTTAGCATAGACTCTGGAGAATAAAATTGCGGCTATTGCAATATTTGATGTCACATGATATTTGCGCAGTGGTCTATCAAATGCAATTTTTTTGTGAAATAATTATTTTTTTAATAAAAATATAGGAAAACAGAAACGTTAGCCCAATTGTTTTGTATATTGTGAAAGAGGATGTTACGCTGAGTAAATGGATACCAAACATGCTATGGTTCAAAATTGCACACACTCGTGGAATGGGGACAAATGACGATACTTAAAAATGTCCATAGGCGGCGCTTTAAAAAAAGCCTACCGCCCGCTCTGAAAAATGGTATTGGGGTATTGGGGTATAGCCTACAGCTGCAGGCTATACCCTGATACATCCACTTCCTACTACCGACGTACCAGTACGGCAGTTTGTGTGAAGTGGTTAATAGAGCAAATAACTCAGAAAGTTCAATTATTACTAAATGGTATCTCAGATTAAATTATTAATAGAGGAAATTACAGCCTGTAAGTGTCTGTGATCCCATAAAGGCCCTAGTTTTTTTATTTTTCTGTCTGCAGCTTAGATGAGAATGCTAGATAGGAACTGATATAGTTGGCACTTGATCAGAAATCATTCAAATCGATCATCACAGGGGATCCCAGCTGACATTGAAGGCCAAAATTTAAAGCAAGTAACCTCCAAAAGTGTTGGCTTTTTGCTTTTAAAGAGGAGGGTGTTTATTAGCATATCCTTGGCATGGCATGGCAATGTTAACAGATTGCAGGGGAGGCAATTAATTAGGCTTGGGCTGATAAAATGTATCAATAGCTTTACAGGAAAACCAAATCATACATATACAGGCCTAGAATAAATAAAAATGTAGTTGTAAAACTCAATTTCCAGTATACCGGTAATAGTTCACATCAAAATATTTTCACACACGAATAATTGGATTTACCATAAAAACGAAAAAATGTGGAACACTTTTCCAGATTTATTCCTGTCATTCAACACTGCTCAGTCATGCAAGATGTGTAACAAAATTGAAAGAATTGCCTGAATACATAGACACATACAATGACAGTATTATAGTGATGGCAAATACCTTTCTCCTAAGTGAATGGATGTGTGAAAAAGCATAAAAATGTGCATGGTTACATAAAAATGATAATTACCGTAAGCAATATGCTTAATTAGTTGATGTATTTTTATGTATGTTTTTATTTATTTATCAAGTATGAATATATTTTGAAGTACAGAGCACTTTAATTTGTGGGGTGATCTTACTTTGCACTTATTTCCCTTTTTCCATTTCTATGTGAGTATGCATGCCAAGAAGTGCTGGGACAGGAACAGAAATGTACAACTAACTATTAACTATTCTACTACACACTAAGTAAAACATTTATTTAGCTCACTCCCTCTATATTATTTTCTCTCTCCTGTTGTAGTTAACCCTAATGGTTTAAGCCTCTTGTGCAAGACCCATCTTACATACCTAAAGTTGACTAAAGTGTGTTAAAGTTCACTAACGTGTATTAAATGTTAATTTGGTAACACTAAAATCCCAAACATGGGCAGTTTTTAGTAGCATGCCATTAGTATTTACTGTATGTGGAAGGGTGGTCAGCTCTATCAGTACAAGATATACTACCAGTGGAAGCTATAAAGTAATGGAGGGAAGAGAGAAAAAACAATTTTAGCAATACAGTAAGCAGTCAAGGGTATAAAACAGAGCCGTGTGTAGCCCTCAATAGCCAACCTTTTTCTTTAGATAAATCTCAATAGTCTAATCAACATGTTTTTTTGGATCGCCTTAGACACAAAGAAAACTCATGAAAAACAGCCAGGGCATACAGTATATTTGTAATGCCAACAGAGCCCCAAAACAAGAGTTCATTTTCAGGACTTTAGTACCAAAAGGCCAGAATGCAGTTTTTGGGTATCACATTTGGTTTAGCAACTGAAAGCAGATAAATTCTACATTTAAGATATTTCTGATCATAGCTTTTCCTTAAAGCTTTTCCTTGTACCAGTAGGTTTTCCTTAAGCTTGAGATTAGAGCTGTCAGTGAAGGAAATTTTGCATTACATTCACCATAACGTACATATGAAATGAATACTTGTTTAAAACTATATGCAAATACTTGAAAATGTGCTGCTTGGAGCTTATCACTTTCCTTAAATGGCCTTATAGCATCTGCTGAAAGTGGCACATTGATTTCCTGTAGTGTGTGAGTCATGCTGAACTGTTCAGTTCATCGAAACAGCACTAGTTACTGAGACATTACATATTTTAAATCCCAGCTAATGTTGTGTTGCTTTTTATCATAGCAATATTTAATTGTAAGATTTACAGTTTTATGAGATGGGGGGTGTCACTTATTGCTGAGATAGACAGTCATTGCTAAAAGCTATCACCATCTAACAGCATTGGAATGTCTAACCATATTTCAAGTATCCTATTGCATCACATGCACTTTCACAACAGGTATAGATAAAGTATATGGCGCTGGAGAGATTAGGCAATATCTTGTAAACTACTAAAATTAAATTATTCTTGGAAAAAAGTCCATAAGCATGAATCCAAAGATTCTATATTAAGAAAGGCTATACAACATCAGTGCCAGCACCCCATAGAGCAAAGCAGTAACTCTGTAAGGATACAAAAGGGATTACAAGGGGGCGCCAGACTAAGCATAAAAACAAAGGGATTTATTAAAAGCAAATTGGCAACTCACACCTATAGAAGGCAGATTAGCGTATCTAATCATCTGAGGCCATGTTGTTCACGGTGTCCCATAGTCATCTCCGAGGGGCTCCAAGAGGTACAGGGCCTTTGCTGTCTGGCGCGTTCTGTTGATAATGGAAGATCGCCAGCCAGAGACTTCAGTAACCAATGTGGAACAGGAAAGGAGCTGGACTGGATGTGACATCGATAGCAAATCGATAGGGTCACACGTTTCCAAGTATCCGCTTCTTTCTCACACCCGATTGGGCACTCCACAAGGGAGTCTTATATAGGGCCAAAGGTGGGGGCGGGACCCTGTGACAAACAGCCAATGAGGGCTAGTGATATTGGCCTATCTTAAAGGGGACTACACATAATTAAACAAGCAACCAAAGTATAATACAAAATAAAAATGTATTATGTTGATTATGCCAAAGGGTCTAATACACCAGAAAACTTGTTAAATACTGCACATGTGATACTGAGATTGGCAACCATGCAGGAATAAAAATTCTAAATAAAAATATAAACTGATAATGAGTAAATATACCAACAAATGTATCTGTACAGTGACATCAACATACCACTATTACAGATATTATGCACCAATCGCAGGAGAGACAAATAATGCTGATACTACCAATTAATAGCAGCTGGCTTATATAAATGTACGCAAATTGGAAAGTTGGAATAAATTAACAGCTGCTCCCCTAGCTAAGGTAGGTGGATCTACTTTAGATAATAGTGAGTGAGATATGAGGGGGGGCGCTCATAGGGTTCAATATAATGTGCAATAGTATTTATGTATTCCTATAAAGCAATACTTCTATATTCATATGAAAGTGCAATGTGCCATAGAAAAATAGATACAATCCATATACATAATAATTGAGAACAAAATAGTAATAAAAAGGTCCTACCAAATATGACTCTTCTGTGCTGATTATCTTCTAAGTAGCATCATTAGTGAACAGTCCATCACCAACTGGACTTAATACACCCAATGTGCTCCATATGTGGGTTATGCTTACCAGATAGAAGTGACCTCTTTAGTTAAAAAGCAGGTCAAGTATCGCTTTTAGCTAGATAAACTTGCTGCAATGAAGGAGACTGTTGAGGTAAAAATCCCTTCCCCACAAAACCATGTATGAGGTATGTGAGAAAAGATAAAGAGGGAAACCAATAGTGTAATCCAATGTATTAACCACTTCCGGACTGTCGCACGCCGATATACGTTGGCTGTTTGAAGAGGGATATCTTTGTTATGGCAGCAGCTGCCATAACCCTGGTATTCTCTTCTTCAGCGGGTGGTCTGGTTTCCGATTAATAGTGGTCTCTGCAGCGGATTTGCGGCAAGATCACTTTTAGCAGCGGCGGGAGAGGGCCCCCCTCCCGCTGCTCTCCTTGTAATAGGAATAAAAGTGACACTTTTTTTTTTTTAAAGAACAGTGAAAAAATAAATAAGAAAACAATGTATTCATTTTTAAATGCGCCCCATCCCACTGAGCTTGCGTGCAGAAGCGAATGCATACATGAGTAGTGCCCATATATGAAAACGGTGTTCAAATCACACACATAAGGTATTGCCACGATCGATAGAGCAAGAGCAATAATTCTAGCCCTGGACCTCCTCTGTAACTCAAAAAATGCAACCTGTGTGTTGCTGTATATTTAACATTTTTCCAGATTTCAGCTTTATGTAAGCCAACATAGACAAACTAGAACCACTAAAGTACCACATCCTAAATGCATAAATCTAAAACAAACAATTGTATAGTATGTGGAGGAGAGTAAAGGAAAATCCCAAGAATTTTTTTAAAATATATTAATAGCAATAAATTGAGGCCTAAGCATATTTGCCTTATTAGAGACGATGAAGGGAATTTGGTTACAGAACACAAGGAGAAGGCTTTGGTTTTAAATGCATTCTTCTCCTCAGTTTTCACAAAGTAAAAGGAGGGATATAGTCACCAAGATGTATTGTTAATAATGCATCACAGAATGTACCCTTGTGGCTAACAGAAGTCAGTGTCAGAAATAGACTTGAAAAAATTCCCTAAAGAACTCAGGTGATAGCTTGACCATTGTTCCTACTTTTTATGGACAATTTACTGACTGAAATGGTACCAGCTGATTGGAAAAAGCCAATGTGGTACCAATATTTAAAAAAGGGCCAAGATATATCCCTGGAAACTACAGGTCAGTCAGTCTAACATCAATAGTATGTAAACTATTGGAGGGGATGATAAGGGACTATATCAAAAAATCTGCTGATGAAAACAGCATCATTAGTAGTAATCAGCATGGATTCATGAAGGATTGTTCTTGCCAAACCAGTCTAGCAACATTCTATGAGGAAGAGCCATATAGATAAAGGTAGGCCTATGGATGTAGTATATATGGATTTTGCAAAGGCATTTGATACAGTTCCCCATAAACATTTTGTTATAAACTGAGGTCTGTCAGCATGGACCATAGGTTAAGTACCTGAGTAGAAAACAGGTGACAGGGGCGTTTCCAAAGGGTGGTGATAAATAGTGAGCATTCAATATGGTCTGGTGTGTTAAGTGGGGTCTCCCAAGGATTTGTCCTGTGACCAAGTCTGTTTAATTTATTCATAAATGATATAGAAGATGGTATAAATAGCTCAATCTCAGTCTTTGCGGATTATACAAACCTAAGCAGGGCAATAACGTCACAACAAGATGTGGAAACCTTATAAGAAGTCCTAAATAAAATAATGGGTTGAGCAACTAAATGGCAAATGAGATTTGATGCTGAAAAATGTAAAGTAATGCATTTGGATGCTAAAAATACACTGGTTACTAGTTACTCGCTAGGGAAAGAACCACTGGGGAAATCCAGGATGAAAAAAAGATCTGGGGGTTCTAGTATGTGACAGGCTCAGCAATGGCATGCAATGCAAAATGGCTGCAAGCAAAGCCAGCAGAATATTAGCATGCATTAATAAAGAGATTTACTCCTGAGATAAAATAATTCTGCTACTCTACAAGACTCTGGTTCAACTGCATCTTGAGTATGCCATCCAGTTTTGGGCACCAGTCCTCAAGAAGAATGTGCTTGAACTGGAGAGAGTCCAGAGAAGGGCAACAAAGCTGAGAAACGGACTAGTGGACCTCAGTTATGAGGAAAGACTACAAGCATTAACATTATTCTCCCTGGAGAAGAGACGCTTGAGAGGAGATATGATAGCGATATACAAATCACTTACTGGTGACCCTAGAATAGGGGAAAAAAACTTTTTAGTGGGAGGGAGTTTGAAAAAACATGCGGCCATTCATTAAAATTAGAAGAGAAACAGTTTAACCCTAAAGTGCATAGAGGGTTCTTTACTGTCAGAGTAGTAAGGATGTGGAATTCCCTTCCACAAACAGTGGTATCAGCAGGGAGTGTTGATAGATTGAAAAAACTATTAAAAAGAAAACTATGATCATCTTAATGATCGCAACATACAGGGATATGGGATTGACATGAACTCACACGCACACCACAGGTTGGAATGGATGCACTGGTGTCTTTATTCAACCTTACCAACTATGTAACTGTGTAACATGGTACCTGGCCCAATCACAGAACCCTTTACCATGTGATAGCTGTGGGCCAATTTTATTTATAGCAGTTGTAAACCACTGCACTTTTTTTTTTACTTACCTGCAAGGCAAAGGCATAATATGCTAATATGCATTGCTTACTAGCACATTATGTGAAACTTACCTCAAAATGAAGCCTTCCAATGAGGCAATGTCATCGCAATGTTATCTCTGGAGAGGGCTTCCATCTTCACTCAACTCCTGTTCTGTGACTGGCCAGAGCTGCAATGAAGTCACTCCCATGCATGCGTGCAGGAGCCGCCAGTCATGGCACAGGGCTCTGATGAAACTGCACGGGCGGCCATTCCTTCAGGGGGCATGCGCCAGTGATTTCACTGGCTGCATGTACAGTAAAAATCTCCTAAACAGTGCATGTTTAGGGGATATTTACACTACCTATAGGTAAAATTTAAAGAAAGTTTACTTTCTCTTTAACTTCTTAATTTTCCAAAAAACTGTGACAAAAATGTACAACTTCAGAAAACTCACCATGCCTTAATAAATACCTCAAACTGTCTACTTTCCAAAAATGTATCATTCGGGGGGGGGGGGGGGGCATTTTAATGGCCTCAAGAAATTAGGCCATCAGTACATCAGGATTGATCAATTTTCATATATATATACTATAGTTTGTAGACGCTATAACTTTCACATAAACCAATTGATATACACTTATTTGGACTTTTTTTTTACATGTGGACATGTAGCAGAATACATTTTGGTGTAAGTTTATAAAGAAATTCGATTTTTTTGGATATGTTTTAAAATGTTTTTATTTCAGTCTTTTTTCATTAATTTAGTAAAAAAATAAAAAACCCAGTAGTGGTCAAATACCATCAAAAGAAAGCTCTGTATGTGTGAAAAAAATTATATAGACTTAATTTGCATACAGTGTTGCGTGACTGAGCAATTGCCAGTTAAAGTAGCGCAGTGCTGAATAGCAAAAAATTACCTAATCATGAAAGGGGTAAAACCTTCCAGAGGTCAAGTGGTTAAAATATTTATAATTACATAAGCTCCAATGAGCATGATCCAAGGAGCACCTTTAACCACTTCACATCCCGCCCATAGTCATATGACGCCCACAAGGTGGATCTTCCATCCTGGGTGGGCGTCATATGATGTCCTCCCATTCCCGGCCGCCTAGGCGGCGCCGCTCGGGACCCGGTGCGCATGCCCGGTGGCCGCGATGTCCGTTAAAACAGTGGGACCGTGTAAACACACAGCTCCACGTCCTGTCAGTGGTGAGGAGACCGATCATGTGATCCCAGTACGGAGGAACACCGATCGGTCTCCTCCCCTTATGAGTCCCCTCCCCCCACAGTTAGAATCACTACCTTAGGGAGCATATTAACCCCTGCAGCGCCCCCTAGTGTTAACCCCTTCCCTGCCAGCCAGTCACATTTACACAGTAATCACTGCAATTTTATAGCAACGATCGCTGTGTAAATGGTCCCAAAAATGTGTCAAAAGTGTCCGAAGTATCCGCCGTAATGTCGCAGTCACGAAAAAAAAAATCGCAGATCGCCGCCATTACTAGTAAAAAAAAAAAAATGCAATAAATCTATCCCCTATGTTGTAGATGCTATAACTTTTGCGCAAACCGATCTATATACGCTTATTGCGATTTTTTTTTTTTTTTTTTTTTTTTTTTTTTTTATACCAAAAATATGTAGAAGAATACGTATCGGCCTAAACTGAGTAAAAAAATTGTTTTTTTTTTTAAAAATGGGATATTTATTATAGCAAAAAGTAAAAAATATTGTGTTTTTTTTTTTAAATTGTCGCTCTTCTTTTGTTTATAGCGCAAAAAATAAAAACCGCAGAAATGATCAAATACCACCAAAAGAAAGCTCTATTTGTGGGAAAAAAAGGACGTCAATTTTGTTTGGGTGCAACGTCGCACAACCGCGCAATTGTTAGTTAAAGCGACGCAGTGCCGAATCGCAAAAAGTGCTCTGGTAAGGAAGGGGGTAAAATCGCTCCGTGTTGAAGTGGTTAAGATTTCTAGAGGAATACATTGCACATTTAATTTCCTAACTACCTCTCATATTTTGGAAGCCCTGGAGCACTGGTACAGTAGAAACACCAATAAAATTACCACATTTTGGAGAGTAAACATTGTAAAGCATTGTTAGTCTTTAGAAGTCTTCATTTTTGCCACAAGTTTTTGAAAGAATGTAGACGGAAAATGAAATTACATTTTTACACAAAGTTGTGAATTTATTAGGATATTTCTCTCACACAGTATGGACATACTTAGAATTACAACCCAAAACACATGCTGCTTTAAGAATAATATTATCTATATATATATATATATATAATAATCTTGGATCTCAGAGGCGTTTCTGGATGAATAACATTGATAGTCAAAGTGACTTATAATAAACTGTGAGTTTATTGTCACACAGTTGGCATCATACCTACAATGTAAAAAGTATAATAGTTCAGTTCAGTGTGGGTAAAAATATATGAAATAGATAAAAAAATTATAAAGCTGTAATAAGCTTATGAAAGCATGTGTGCTTCATGGCTGCTGCCTTCTGTCTATCCTGACTTGTGTGTCTCAAGAAGAAGCAGGAAATGACGTGCTAAGACTTCTGGCAGAATTCAGCTGTCCCAACTTATCAGTTTCTTTGTGTGAATATGTCAGTGTCGGTGTGTGTGTGTGTGTGTGTTTCTGTCTGCCCTTCAATATGGAAACATTGGCTTATATGTTACATGTGAACGTCATAACCTCACAAAAACTTAAAAATTTTGTATGGCACACATTCATTTCTGCTAACTTCAGCAATATGCTATACAAAAGGAAATACTAACAACATGTAACACTCCATACTTGAAGTAATGTGCTGATCGTGTAATGTCATATAACCAAACATCTATATAATATAGTAAAGTGTAAATTACTGCGCTGCCCGAAGATCAAGTGACAAAAACAAATATGGTGTCAAAATAAAAATAAAAAAAGCCCTAAAGCTGCTGCAATCATATATGTGAGATACCCACACTAAAACGATAAATAAAAATAATGACTGCGCTGCAAGATGTGAATTAACACACCAGTAGTAAAGTGCTATATAAGTGAACATAAATGTGCATACTAAGGATAGAAAATATTATATCTTAAATGAATAAAATATACAAATGTGCATCATACAGTTAAAAATAATACAGCCTGTGAAAAATTGATGAACAATAAGTTAAAAAACATTCAGTGTGAAAAACTCATTCCACAATAAGTCAATCAAGAAAGATGGAAAAATGGGATAGTGTAAAAACACCACTCAGAATCAGCTCCATACATCAAATACTGTCCATAAGGAGGACCTCCAGGTTCAGATGGTGACACCACTCCTATAGCACCCAAAGAAAAGTGGCCTGATAAAAAGCCTCCACCACCGAGAAATACTGCCTCTTACCGGATAGCAAGATCTCCTGTTAGAGAGATCTTAACAGCCTTTGGCTTGTTTCCCCAGCCACGGGTCTCTGAGGGAGGTGGGATGATTTCCACTAGATGCTGGACAAGATTTCTCAATAATAACGAGCAGGTACCATGCAGAGATAAAAGCATAGAGACTCCATAGTGTATCACTCAAGAAAATTTATTAAAGAATAAAAAGGTTACACTTACAGGAATGTAGTCATAAAAGAGCATGTAGATAAAAAAGCCGGCCGGCCGGCCGGCTCGTAATTGCTGCCCGTTGCTTCCGGGTCTAGCGCGGTATTGTGGTGACATCAGCACGCCGCTCCTCCCTACGCTGTTTCGTCACAGATGACGTCTTCCAGGGGTTCACTTATATAGCATTTTACTACTGGTGTGTTAATTCACATCTTGCAGCGCAGTCATTATTTTTATTTATCTATATAATATGACACATATAACACATATTACCAAACTTTAACTACATTAAGTAACTATATACTAATACTTATTAATATGACTGAGACTACAAACTAACTTCACAGGATATAATCCACAATGTATTATTCCTTTACCTACATAGACATGTGTCTATTTTTGTCTTCTCATGACATTCTATACCAAGATACCTTATACGTCATCTTCATATACCAGAAACGTATTATTAACTCGGCTTCAGATAAGGATATTTTTCACTGAACATTTGATCAAGGTCCTTCACACATACTATTTATTATGACTAATCATAAAACCAAATATGTTTTGCAAGCTTGCCATGAATATATATAACACCTATAAGTGGCGAATTATGAATTTGGAATAATATTCTAACACTGCTACTCCTCGCAAGTATCAAAACACCACATGTGTGAGACTTTTTCAATGTTTAGACTGAGTATGTACTGGGCATTGTATCTGGTGTATCACATAAATCAACCACATGTATCAAAAACAGTGTACTGTGGTGTAAAAAGGAAATACTAATGCACAAACCAGGGTAAACAATAATATAAGCCTATCAAAGTAGCTGCCAACATAAAGGTGTTCTCACACTAAACATGAATGGTAATAATAGAAAGTATATAGAAGGATATGGAGAAGCTCAGGGGGGGTACCTCGTCCTGAAATTATATATAGAAAACGAAGAAGGGGGGTTTTTAGCCAACCTAACGGACTATCACGGTACCTGAACGGACGTATGTCTCAATACAAAAGATAAATTCTAAATAGTTTTATTAACACATAGTATACAAAAAATCCAAGAGTATACATATACATATAGCTGTTGATAAATCAGAATGTTGAGACAAACTCGCTGGTAGAATGCTGGTTGACGCGTTTCGCTTAAAGCTTCTTCAGAACCAGAGTATAGCAGTTCGTATATCTGTTGTATATATCAAGAAGACAGGGGGGTTATTCATGAATGGATTGACAGATTTTATGTGTTTAGATCAGAAATAATATAGGTGTAAATGGTTACGATGGGCATGTGCGCTTTAAGTACCAAAATATTGCCTACCTTCCAATTCTTGTTGATAAGGTAGAAGCTAGTATATGTCAGCAGTACCCGATTAGTTACCTAAAAGTGAGTCTCTCGGGATATCCGTCGAGAACTCGCCGAATTTGGGGTCTGAAGCCAGCAAACAAGGCATGAGCTGCAAATGGGAAGGAAAAAAAAAAAAAAAAAGAAGGAAGGGGGGATGAATAAATCAATAGAGATTCTAAGATGTGGTCAATAGATGACCAGTCCCATATGTAGATAGTATATCCCATAAAGACAAATATGTATGTATACCTGAGAAGAATACTCACATAAAAATTAGAAAAAAAGAGTTAACAGTGGTAGAGCATGGGTGTGCCGGAATCGGCCAATGGAGTAGTGGTATTTTACGGATAGGTCTGTAGTGCCGGTGTCCTGTAATTAATAATGATAATATCAAGGATAGGTAGAGATATACTGGCTTCCACTTGCAAAGGCATTCTATATATACCTTGAAGATCCAGCAGGGTCCTACTTATGGATCCCTTTGGAAGGTAATAGTTTCCAGTCAATGGCATCAACACTATACCAAATCCAGCATCACATAAGTGAACTGTAAAGAAACGAGGGGAAAAAAAAGGGGATATATATATATGTCCGGTATGGGATATTTAGAAACGTATACTAGGTTCCACCAGAATTTAATATTGTGTATTAAACAGCCTTGCTAGTCCAAGAAACATACCTGGTAGCCTCTTGTGAAAAAGGAACACCCCAGCTGGGAAGGATCACCAGCTCTGTATGGTCAAACTTCAATGGCTGAATCCATTAGTTGCAGACCCTTTATAAAGAGGAAATGGAGCATGGCTAGTAACAAAACTCATGTTCAGTTTTGTGTGTGCTAAAGGCTAATTAGTCCCAAAGGCAACATCTGGAGCAAGAGGGACAGCATAATAGTCAACAAACATTTAAGATGAATGTACCTGAACAGAGTATGGCAAAAGCAGCTTCCCAGCACTCCATCTCAAATAACCATCTGATGGAGTGCTGGTTAAATACTCTACTTTGGCGCCAGAACTGGAAGGGGGAGGGAGGAGACCGCCCTATAGGGCCAATTAAATATTATTCCAATCAGCTGGAGGGGCCGCCAGAGAGGATATCAGAGTGCGCTACTGCTGGCGCCGCTGGGCGCATGCGCCAGATCAGGCCGAGGGAATGGAGTCCGCATAAAGAGCGGCCCGTCCACCGCGGCCGAAAGCGAAAGTGCGCGCATGCGCGGTGGGAAGTACGCGCATGCGCAGTAGAAAAACGGGAGTAATTCCCGGTCCAAGCAAGATAGTAGGCTGATACTGACTTCTAAAGATGAAGACAAAGTCAGATGAGAGATTGGTCTTCAGAAAGGGGTGGGGTAAGTTAGAATAAGGGGCACAAATAGAAAACAAAATACAATGAAAATATTAAAGAGTGGGAATATTATAAACATATGAATAAAGAATATAAAGAAAATATTAAAGAGGAAGATAAAAATTAAATCATGATGATGGAAAAAAAATAAATAAATAAAAAAGGGGAAAAATTATTTTGGAAAGTAAAAATGAAAATAAGATAATAAAAAAAAAAAAAAAAAAAAAAAAAAAATTATAAAAAATGAATGAAAATAAATAAAAAATAAATATAAATAATAAAAAATAAAAAAATAAAAATAAATATAAAAATAAAAATAAATATAAATAAATAAAAATAAAAATAAATATAAAAATAAATATATAAATAAAAAATAAAAAATAAAATCAGCAATTTCTCTTCAACATTTGCAGCCCATGTCCAAGATGGAAAACGGGGAAAGGGCCTCCTCCGACGCCACCACCGCAACGCCTCCACCGAGGCAACTATGGTTGGGTGAAAATGCCTTCCATATTGCCTGTTGAAATCCAAGCCAGAGGGAGATCAAAACAATGGCCCAATAGCCCAGGTGTTTGCTGGAATCGTTTTACCAATCTGCAGGGTTAGAGTTATATATAGGTTCCCGATAAGATAACCAAAACAACATAGTTTTCTTGACGCTCCACTCAAGATAATCTCCCCGTGTCCTCTATAGGTGAATAACATAGAGATCAAAAACAGATAGCGTTACATATCATATATGTTAACAACAGATGTATACATCAAGGAAAGCCTATTTTATACATTATTTTTTTTTAAAAAGAGAGAATTAGTGATGCTTCAAACTGTCTGCTTCATTATAAAGAGTCCATAGACAAGCAGGTTATACTGTACCAATGAAACCCTCAGAACTGATGAGGAAAAGGTCAAAATTGTCCCAACTGTCGAGGGTTGGGATAGAAGAGTTCCCTAAAAGGGTGGGTATGTCCTGATTATGGGGAAAGTCAGAGAATTTAATCGATCATTATGGCCGAAGGCCCCTGATTTGAACGAATTCATCCCTAAAGTGGAAAGGGGCCAGACTTTTTTCACATCCCTAAAATGGAAAGGGGCCAGACTTTGGTATATATTGGGAAATATAGGGGGAGGGGGGAGGTGTTTGTAATAATCATAAGAAAGGTCGAAAGCTGAGGGAGTCGTTCAAGCCAGGGGCCCTTGTGGCATTTAGCTTAAAGATCCATCTAGCTTCGCGCTGCAGTAATTTTTTATCTATGTTGCCTCCTCTAGGGTCCTCCATCACATGTTCCAGGGCCGTAAAGCAGACCATAGAAGTGTCATTCTTATGGTACAAAGCTACATGGCGCCCTATTGGTGTATATAATAGATTTTTCCGTATATAATAGATGTGATCATAGATTCTCCTCCAGAAATTTCTGAAGGTTTTGCCTACGTAGAACGCTCCACATTTACAAAAAGCTATATAGACTATTCCTTTTGTTTGACAATTAGCTGAAAATTTCATGGTATGTGTTTCTCCATTGGGGAGTATGTAAGATGAACCCTCCAACACCCAATCACAGTAGTCGCAGTCGTGACATTTAAACATTCCTGGGATATCCACTTCGTGTTCGATGTGTCCTTGGAAGTGGGTATGTACCAACCTGTCTTTCAGAGATTGGCATTTCTTATAGGTAATTTGGGGCGTCGTCCCAATGTATTTCCCTACAATCCTATCTCCTGTTAGGAGATGCCAATGTTTCCCAATTATGTTTCGTATATCCTCATGATTGCTTGAATACGTGGTTATAACACGAGTGGTATTTTCTTGCTTTTTATTGCGTCTATCCCCGAAGAGCAAGTCAGCTCTATCCCTGTCCAGGGCCTTTTTAAATGCCTTTTTTAGGATGGTGTTACTGTAGCCCCGTGTCTGTAGCCGTGTTCTCAACAGGTTGGCCTCTAGTCTGAAGGCTTCCTCTGTTGAGCAATTTCTCCTCAAGCGTAAATACTGGGAATAGGGGATGCTTCTAATTAGGGCTTGGGGGTGTGAACTACTTGCATGGAGGATGGTATTTCCTGCCGTTTTCTTTCTATACAAAGATGTGGAAATTGTTCCATCTACTTGTTTTTGTATAGTAAGATCCAGAAATGGTAATGACTCCGGACTAAATTCCATCGTGAACCTAAGGTTGAAGTCGAATCGATAATGGTCGATTAAATTCTCTGACTTTCCCCATAATCAGGACATACCCACCCTTTTAGGGAACTCTTCTATCCCAACCCTCGACAGTTGGGACAATTTTGACCTTTTCCTCATCAGTTCTGAGGGTTTCATTGGTACAGTATAACCTGCTTGTCTATGGACTCTTTATAATGAAGCAGACAGTTTGAAGCATCACTAATTCTCTCTTTTTTTTAAAAAATAATGTATAAAATAGGCTTTCCTTGATGTATACATCTGTTGTTAACATATATGATATGTAACGCTATCTGTTTTTGATCTCTATGTTATTCACCTATAGAGGACACGGGGAGATTATCTTGAGTGGAGCATCAAGAAAACTATGTTGTTTTGGTTATCTTATCGGGAACCTATATATAACTCTAACCCTGCAGATTGGTAAAACGATTCCAGCAAACACCTGGGCTATTGGGCCATTGTTTTGATCTCCCTCTGGCTTGGATTTCAACAGGCAATATGGAAGGCATTTTCACCCAACCACAGTTGCCTCGGTGGAGGCGTTGCGGTGGTGGCGTCGGAGGAGGCCCTTTCCCCGTTTTCCATCTTGGACATGGGCTGCAAATGTTGAAGAGAAATTGCTGATTTTATTTTTTATTTTTTATTTATTTATTTATTTATTTTTTATTTTTATTTATTTATATTTATTTTTATATTTATTTTTATTTTTTTATTTTTTATTATTTATATTTATTTTTTATTTATTTTCATTCATTTTTTATAAATTTTTTTTTTTTTTTTTTTATTATCTTATTTTCATTTTTACTTTCCAAAATAATTTTTCCCCTTTTTTATTTATTTATTTTTTTTCCATCATCATGATTTAATTTTTATCTTCCTCTTTAATATTTTCTTTATATTCTTTATTCATATGTTTATAATATTCCCACTCTTTAATATTTTCATTGTATTTTGTTTTCTATTTGTGCCCCTTATTCTAACTTACCCCACCCCTTTCTGAAGACCAATCTCTCATCTGACTTTGTCTTCATCTTTAGAAGTCAATATCAGCCTACTATCTTGCTTGGACCGGGAATTACTCCCGTTTTTCTACTGCGCATGCTTCCCACCGTGCTTGCGCGCACTTTCGCTTTCGGCCGCGGTGGACGGGCCGCTCTTTATGCGGACTCCATTCCCTCGGCCTGATCTGGCGCATGCGCCCAGCGGCGCCAGCAGTAGCGCACTCTGATATCCTCTCTGGCGGCCCCTCCAGCTGATTGGAATAATATTTAATTGGCCCTATAGGGCGGTCTCCCCCCTCCCCCTTCCAGTTCTGGCGCCAAAGTAGAGTATTTAACCAGCACTCCATCAGATGGTTATTTGAGATGGAGTGCTGGGAAGCTGCTTTTGCCATACTCTGTTCAGGTACATTCATCTTAAATGTTTGTTGACTATTATGCTGTCCCTCTTGCTCCAGATGTTGCCTTTGGGACTAATTAGCCTTTAGCACACACAAAACTGAACATGAGTTTTGTTACTAGCCATGCTCCATTTCCTCTTTATAAAGGGTCTGCAACTAATGGATTCAGCCATTGAAGTTTGACCATACAGAGCTGGTGATCCTTCCCAGCTGGGGTGTTCCTTTTTCACAAGCGGCTACCAGGTATGTTTCTTGGACTAGCAAGGCTGTTTAATACACAATATTAAATTCTGGTGGAACCTAGTATACGTTTCTAAATATCCCATACCGGACATATATATATATATATCCCCTTTTTTTTCCCCTCGTTTCTTTACAGTTCACTTATGTGATGCTGGATTTGGTATAGTGTTGATGCCATTGACTGGAAACTATTACCTTCCAAAGGGATCCATAAGTAGGACCCTGCTGGATCTTCAAGGTATATATAGAATGCCTTTGCAAGTGGAAGCCAGTATATCTCTACCTATCCTTGATATTATCATTATTAATTACAGGACACCGGCACTACAGACCTATCCGTAAAATACCACTACGCCATTGGCCGATTCCGGCACACCCACGCTCTACCACTGTTAACTCTTTTTTTCTAATTTTTATGTGAGTATTCTTCTCAGGTATACATACATATTTGTCTTTATGGGATATACTATCTACATATGGGACTGGTCATCTATTGACCGCATCTTAGAATCTCTATTGATTTATTCATCCCCCCCTTCCTTCCTTCTTTTTTTTTTTTTTTTTTCCTTCCCATTTGCAGCTCATGCCTTGTTTGCTGGCTTCAGACCCCAAATTCGGCGAGTTCTCGACGGATATCCCGAGAGACTCACTTTTAGGTAACTAATCGGGTACTGCTGACATATACTAGCTTCTACCTTATCAACAAGAATTGGAAGGTAGGCAATATTTTGGTACTTAAAGCGCACATGCCCATCGTAACCATTTACACCTATATTATTTCTGATCTAAACACATAAAATCTGTCAATCCATTCATGAATAACCCCCCTGTCTTCTTGATATATACAACAGATATACGAACTGCTATACTCTGGTTCTGAAGAAGCTTTAAGCGAAACGCGTCAACCAGCATTCTACCAGCGAGTTTGTCTCAACATTCTGATTTATCAACAGCTATATGTATATGTATACTCTTGGATTGCAATGACCCCCCTTTTTTTATATGCGACATGTTTTTTGTATACTATGTGTTAATAAAACTATTTAGAATTTATCTTTTGTATTGAGACATACGTCCGTTCAGGTACCGTGATAGTCCGTTAGGTTGGCTAAAACCCCCCTTCTTCGTTTTCTAATAATAGAAAGTAATGTGGCACTTACTAATAATCAGTGAATAATAGTCAATTAAATGCTTAATTCTCCAAAAATAACATGTTTCTACAGTCACTTTTAATTCAGAAATAGTCCTATCTAATGCTCAAATTTTTTGCTGTTTTCAAAAGCTCAAGTAATTCAAGGCCCTTATCAAGGGCCTTGAATTACTTGAGCTTTTGAAAACAGCAACAGGGCCTTGAATTACTTGAGCTTTTGAAAACAGCAAAAAATTTGAGCATTAGATAGGACTATTTCTGAATTAAAAGTGACTGTAGAAACATGTTATTTTTTTATTGTTATTTTGCATGTAAATAATAATATTGTTATATATATTTCTTTGCACTTTAGCACATGCACCTGGAGAATTAAGCATTTAATTGACTATTATTCACTGATTATTAGTAAGTGCCACATTACTTGCTATTATTACCATTCATGCAAAATAACAATAAAAAAATAACATGTTTCTACAGTCACTTTTAATTCAGAAATAGTCCTATCTAATGCTCAAATTTTTTGCTGTTTTCAAAAGCTCAAGTAATTCAAGGCCCTTATCATTAAAAAATTGGAACCACTCTTCAGTGGATTATTTTTCCAACAAACCATCATTGATGGGAACATCCCATCTCAATCTTCTTGGTATTATTCTGTCTTTAATATATTTCTCATGGGTAGCTATATCCCACCAAGAATTTATCTTCTTTTCCATCCGATGGCCCATTTTTCTGAAATCTCCTACCAGATTCACCTCTTGTCTCTCAAAGATATTATCTAAATCCACTGTTCTATTTTCTAAAAACCCAAATACTTCTATGGTTGCAGCACAAGTGAGTGAGAGTAGATAACAGATTGTAAAAAGGAAATACTAATGTGCAAACAACAAGGGTAAAAGATAATATAAAAGTAGCTGCCAACATAAAGGTGTTTTCACACTAAACACGAATGGTAATAATAGCAAGTAATGTGGCACTTACTAATAATCAGTGAATAATAGTCAATTAAATGCTTAATTCTCCAGGTGCATGTGCTAAAGTTTAAAGAAATATATATAATATTATTTACGTGCAAAATAACAATACAAAGTGCTAATGATAATCAAATCAATATAATAAATTGATTAACATATTTTCTATAATGATATAAGAGATCCTGGTAAAAAATGTGTGACAAAAATCTCATGTGAATTGTTGCAAACAACAAAAATTGATTTGAATTGTTTTATCTCTAATTATTGATTCACTCTTCCTATTTTAATACAAAGCAACACAAAGCCTACCCACCACCTGTCAAATGCTCTCTGAAGAGCGATCCGAACATATATTACTCTTCAGAGAGCATCACAGTCCTCATAAGTTGTGATACTGAGACTGGTTTGGTGTTGATCAGGGACACTGGGACTGGTGTGGCAATGATCAGGGACAGCATGACTGGTATGCCAATGATCTAGGATGCTGGGACTGGTGTTGCAGTGATCAGGAACACTGTGATTGGTATGATGCTGATTAGGGACACTGTGACTGATGTGGTGGTGATCAAGGACACTGTAACTGGTGTGGCAGTGATCAGGGGCACTGACTGCTGCAACAGTGTTTAGGAACACTGTGACTGGCAGCATTGGTCTAATGACATTTTACTGCTGCGGTGGTGCAGAGCCCGCCCTTCCCAAAAGCACCCACCAGGTGCCTGGTAGCCTGGTATGGTTCAGGGGTTGGGGCGCTTACTCTTCCCCCCCCCTCCTTTCCTGACCTGCAGGGCTGCTTGCTCAGATAAGGGTCGGGTATGGATTTTGGGGGGGATCCCATGCCATCTTATTTAAAATTTTAGTGCAGGGTTCCCCTTAAAATCCATACCAGACCCAAAGGGCCTGGCATGCATGGGGGAGGGGGGGCTCCTTGCTGTTTTTTTTTTTTCATCATTTTTTAATTTTCTGCTTTTTGTTTTTACATTCAGCTGTCAGTGGGGAACCCGCCATTCTGACTGGAGAACACAGAGATCTGTGTTTCTGCTAAGCAGGAACAGAGCAAGTTCAGAGCAATTCCCACACAGTTATTAAGCCCCTAGTGTTAACCTCTTCACTGTCAGTGTCATTAGTACAGTATCAGCGCATAGTTTTAGCACCGATCACTGTATTAGTGCCACTGGTCCCCAAAAAAGTGTCAAAAGTGTCAGTTAGGTGTCCGATTTGTGCGCAGCAATATCGCAGTCCCACTAAAAATGGCTGATCACCACCATGCCTAGTAAAAAAAAAAAAAAAAAATTCCATAAAAATATCCCATCATTTGTAGATGCTATAACTTTTGCACAATCAATATACACTTATTGCATTTTTTTTACCAAAAATATGTAGCAGAATACATATTGGCCTAAATTGATGAAGAAATTAGATTTTTTACATTTTTTTTATTGGATATGTTTTATAGCAGAAAGTAAAAAATACATTTTTTTTTTCAAAATTGTCACTCTTTTTGGTCTATAAAATAAAAAGGTGATCAAATACCACCAAAAGAAAGCTCTATTTGTGGGAAAAAAGGGAAATCAATTTTATTTGGGTACAGTGTCGTAAAACCACGCAATTGTCAGTTAAATTAGCCACTTTTTTACACTTGTTTACAAGTTAAAATAATTTTTTGCCTCACGTGTGTGGTTTGAACACTGTTTTCATATGCGAGTGTTACTCATGTATGCATTCGCTTCTGCGTGCAAGCTCGTCGGGACGGGGCACATTAAAAAAAAAAATATTCATTTTTATCTTACTTTTCATTTTTTATTTTGACAGTGACAAAAAATGTTTGGGTCACTTTTATTCCTATTACAAGGAATGTAAACATCCCTTGTAATAGAAAAAAAGCATGACAGGACCTCCTAACCACTTCCCGACCGGCGCACGACGATGTATGTCGGCAGAATGGGCAGGCAAAAGGGCGTACAGGTACATCCCCTTTAAGATTGCCGCCATGCCATCGCGCCGCCGGTCAGGACCCCCGTGTGTCCGGTCCTGCAGACTCAATCGCCGCGAGGAATACCCGCGATCGTCTCACGGGAAGGCTGAACGGGGAGATGCGGAAGTAAACAGCATCTCCCCGTTCTGCCTAGCAACTAGTGACACTGATCTCTGCTCCCTGTGATTGGATTGTTCACTAAATCACAGCCACTCCCCCCCCACAGTTAGTAACACGCCCCTAGGAACACTTAACCCCTACACTGCCACCTAGTGGTTAACCCCTTCACTGCCAGTGTTATGTACACAGGAATCAGTGCATTTAAGTAGCACTGATTGATGTATAAATGACAATGGTCTCAAAAATGTGTCTAAAATGTCCGATGTGTCCGCCATAATGTCGCAGTCAAAATAAAAATCGCTGTTCGCCGCCATTACTAGTAAAAAAAAATTATTAATAAAAACTATCCCCTATTTTGTAAACGCTATAACTTCTGGGCAAACCAATCCATAATCGCTTATTGCGTTTTTTTTTACCAAAAATATGTAGAAGAATACGTATCGGCCTAAACTGAGGAAGAAAAAAGTTTTTTTTATATATTTTTTGGGGACATTTATTATAGCAAAAAGTAAAAAATAATGCGTTTTTTTCAAAATTGTCGATCTTTTTTTTGTTTACAGTGGAAAAAATTAAAACCGCAGGGGCGATCAAATACCACTAAAAGAAAGCTCTATTTGTGGGAAAAAAAGGACATCAATTTTGTTTAGGAGCCACGTCGCATAACCGCACAATTGTCAGTTAAAGCGACGCAGTGCCGAATCGCAAAAAGTGGTCTGGTCTTAAGCCAGCAAAATGGTCCGGTCTGAAAGTGGTTATATATGAGATCTGGGGTCAAAAAGACCTCAGATCTCATATATACACTAAAATGCAATAAAAAAAGTCACTTGAAAAAAAATAAACTCCTTTAAGAGCCACTAGATGTCACTTCAGCCACTTTTATCACATCTCATCCCAAGGAGCCACAGTATGCATGGACACTCCCAAAAAACAAAAGGATTCATATAGCGTAATATTGCTTTCTAATTAAACAGATCAAATCTAAAATTGAACACTCACATTAAACAAGTGCACAATTTGCACTACACTGTCATGGGCATCAAGATATGGCTGATCAGAATCCACTACCTTCCCGTTAGTCAGCAGCCAGGCATCCACAGAGGTCACGATCATCTCTGCCGCTACTGGCGGGTCCGGTAAGTGGCAGAGATGACTGGATAGCAGCGGGAGGAAGGGAGGTGGGCAACTCTCCCACCACCGATAAAAGTAATCTTGTGGCGAATCTGCCACGGAGACCACTTTTACCTTAAAGAGAAATGCACAGGGTTCCCCAAAATACCAGGGTTATGGCAGATAGCTGCTGCCATAACCCCCGGTATTTAGAGTCAAAGTACTGATGTACGGGAACGTCGTTTTGCATGAAGTGGTTAACGCAGTGCTGTATGGCAAAAAAAAGGCCTGTTTATTAAGGGGGTAAAACCTTCTGGGTCTGAAGTGGTTGTCCAATCACAACAGAGTTCAGCAGGGGGCACGCAGGTGGTTAAGGAAATATTGTACATCCAAAGCTGGTGACTTCATGCACCTTCATCATTTGAGAGCCCACTCACTAACAGTTGTGACCTCCCAAATCATAGGAAGGTCAAAGAAGCGTTGTTTTCAAATAGGTACACTGGAAATCACATCTTATCCCCAAGGAGCCACAGTATTCAGGGACACTCCCAAAAAACAAAAGGATTCATATATCGTAATATTGCTTTATTATTAAACAGATTAAATCTAAAATTGAACATTAAACAAGTGCACAATTTGCACTAAACTGTCATGGGCATCATGATATGTCTGATCAGAATCCACTACCTTAATGCAGAAGGTATAAAGAAATTGAATCTCACCCATCCTCCAATATGAAGACTGCCAGCGATCTCCTTCTGCATGCCTTTTTCTAATTTATAGGCCTGGATATTGTTTTGTTTGCTTATCATATCTCACTTAGGTTGTAAACAGCAACATTATTTAGATCCTCTAATCAGGCTGCACCCCATGTGTATTTGCTGGGTGCAGTGACCAATTGGAATGCCTTATATTGGCCATTGTACAGAAGGAGAGCACTCAGTATGACCAGATCTGAAGTCAAAAGGTAAACTAACCCCATGCTTGTATTGTACATTGTAATTGTAATTTGTAAATATCATATAACCTAGTGTACCATGTTTCCCCAAAAATAAGCCCAGGTCTTATATTAATTTTGGCAACAACATAGGGCTTATTTTCGGGGTAGGTCTTACCATACAATGTGCTGTATTCTCTTCCCCTCTCCACCCCTGCCTGACAGAAATCCCCATCCTCATTTAAAAGCACTCGCGGCTATAATGAATTGTCGGCTCCCATAATACAGAGAACAGTCATTGAAAGTCATGGATAAAAAAATGTGTGGGGTTCCCGCCAAATTCAATTACCAGGCCCTTCAGGTCTAGTATGGATATTAAGGGGAACCCCGCATCAAATTTTTAAAAATATGACATGGGGTTCCCCCCAAATATCCATACCAGACCCTTTATCCGAGCGCGCAACCTGGCAGGCCGCAGGAAGAGGGGGGACGAGAGAGCGCCCCCTCCTGAACCGTACCAGGCCACATGCCCTCAACATTGGGAGGATGCTTTGGGGGTCTGTGACCCCTCAAAGCACCATGTCCCCATGTTGATGGGGACAAGGGCCTCATACCCACAACCCTGGCCGGTGGTTGTGGGGGTCTGCGGGCGGGGGGCTTATCAGAATCTGGAAGCCTCAGAATCTGGAAGTCCCTTTTAACAAGGGGACCCCCAGATCCCGCCCCCCTGTTTGAAATGGTAAGTGGTTACAAAAGTACCCCTACCATTTCACAAAGAAAGTGTAATAAAAATTTAAAAAAACACACTGACACCATTGGGATAAGTCCTTAATTAAAAATAAAAAAAATAAAAAAAAGATTCCAGCGGTCGTAATCCACTCCTGCTATCCAGCGATGGCTGATCTCTTCTCCAGGGTCCAGCGATGGGTGATCTCTTCTCCGGGGTCCAGCGATAGGGGATCTCTCCCGATGGTCCAACACAGTGCATCCTGTCTCCATGGAGACACTGCGGGAATCCCGGTGATCGCCTGACAGGTCTTAGCTGAGGAGGACGGGGCCACCCGTCACCTGACCCCGCCCCCTCTGACGCAGGGGGAAAGCCGGGCTTCCCCAGTGACGTAAGGGTGACCCCGCCCCCCACTGATGTAACGAAAACCTGCGTTACATCAGAGTGGGGCGGGTTCACCTGTACATCACTGGGGAAGCCTGGGTTTCCCCTTGCATCAGAGGGGGGAGGGGTCAGGCATTGGGTGGCCCCGTCCTCCTCAGCTAAGACCTGTCAGGTGCCGGGATCCCCATGGAGACAGGATGCGCTGCGCTGGACCATCGGGAGAGATCACCCATCGCTGGACCCCAGAGAGATGATCAGCCATCGCTGGATAGCAAGAGTGGATTACCACCGCTGGAATCTTTTTTTTATTTTTAATAAAGGACTTATCCCAATGGTGTCTGTGTGTTTTTTAACAATTTTTTACACTTTCTTTGTGAAATGGTAGGGGTACATTTGTACCCTCTTACCATTTCAAACAGGGGGGGCGGGATCTGAGGGTCCCCTTGTTAAAGCCCCCCGCCCACAGACCCCCACATCAACATGGGGACATTTTTTTTATTTGATGCAGTATTCCCCTTAATATCCATACCAGACCTGAAGGGCCTGGTAATTGAATTTGGCGGGAACCCTACGCATTTTTGTTTTTTTTATCAATGACTGTTCTCTGTATTACGGGAGCCGACAATTCATTATAGCCGCGAGTGCTTTTAAATTACTTTTTTTCCTGCAAAAATGACACTTTGTGCAGGGACAGTTCTAAGCACAGGAAACATGCGCCCCTTTACAGGCATACTATACACACCCCCCAGGTACGAAATTTGAAGGAATATTACACTTTTATTGTTTCACTTTAAGCATTATTAAAATCACTGCTCCCGAAAAAACAGCCGTTTTTAAAAGCTTTTTTGCATTGATACATGTCCCCTGGGGCAAGACCCAGGTCCCCAAACACTTTTTATGACAATAACTTGCATATAAGACTTTAAAATTAGCACTTTAGATTTCTCCCATAGACGTTTACAGGGTGTTCTGCGGCTTTTCAAATTTGTCGCGAACACCCCAAATTGTTCGCTGTTCCGTGAATGGGTGAACAGGCAATGTTCGTGTCGAACATGAGTTCGAGTCGAACATGAGTTCGATTCTAACTCGAAGCTCATCCCTATTCTGCAGCAGAGAACTACATTTTCCGACCCAACTTTGTGGCCCCACTGGGTTTGAATACCAAATTTGGGGTTCCTAGCACCAAGTGGCCCCGGGATACGGGGGCCCCAAAGTCGATTCGGAAAATGTAATTCTCTGCTGCAGAAAAGTGCTTGACATTTTCGGACCCGACTTTGGGACCCCATATCTCGGGGCCACTTGGTGCTAGGAACCCCAAATTTGGTATTCAAACCCAGTGGAACTAGCACTACAACATTTCCAATCCAAATATATAGATGGGGTTCCTAGCACCAAGTGACCCCGAGATACAGGGCCCCAAAGTCGGTCAACTGTTTCCATCTGCAGCAATGTCATTTCGAGACTCTTTGGGTCCAGAGACCCCAAATTTTGGCTGCCGCTAGGGGGCATTTAGGAACCCTTAACTACCAAGTATGAAGTTTGGGGGACCTATGGCTGTAAATGGGCACAGTGAGGCATGCAAATGTGCACAGGGAGGCTGCAAATGGGCATTGTTGACCCTCTTTTCCACTTACAGTAGCTGCGCATTTCTCACGCTAGGCTTATACTCGAGTCAATAAGTTTTCCCAGTTGTTTGTGGTAAAATTAGGTGCCTCGGCTTATATTCAGGTCGGCTTATACTCGAGTATATACGGTATATTGCAAATTGAACTACTTTTGTCCAAGAATCCTCAGATCTATCTGTCTTTATGTAAATAATCCTATAGTGATTGGAATGTATTCACTTATATACTTAAATTGGATGTAAACCCTTACAGACCACTTTGACCTATAGGTAAGCCTAGATTAAGGTTTACCTGTAGGTTCAAGAAATATCTCCTTAACCTACATGGTTAAGGAGATATTTAACAAATAAAGGGCACCGCTGTCTATGGTGATTGTGTGCCATAGAAAACGGCGCAGGTGCATTGGGTGTGCCGCAAGTGAAGGCAAATGTCAGGTCACCCTGAGGCTAGGTGACAGATGCACACTGTAGGGATCAGGAGTGCACCGCAAGGTAGTGGACCCTATGGCTGACTGCAGCGGACGGGAGTCAAGGTGATACGGAAGACAGAGGCGCCGGACACCAAGACGGATTCCACCTGGGTTAGATCGTAAGATTCCCTGGAGCGCGGAGTCTAAGAGCCAGCTGGTGTTCACCAGAGCCTCTAGTGGTGAGGATGGCCTGGGCTGCAACTGGCTCCAGGTCGCGACCCCCAGGGTCCCCCAGCTCACACCCACAGTAGGCAGGAGGACAGGGATAGTGAGGGATAAGCCAAGGTCAGGGCCACAAGCAGACAAGGACAGCAAGGTACACGCCAAAGGTTCAGGGTCACAGGCAACCAGGGATAGTCAGGGACACGCCAGAATGTCAGGGTCACAGGCAAACAGGGATAGTCAGGGACACGCCAAAGTCGGTAACAGAACAACAGCAGAGCACACAGCAGGTAACAGAAAGCCAAACACACAAAGGTTGATCAGCAGGGTTGGCCTGCAGTGCACAGGTTAATATAGAGTCCTCTGATAGGAGCTAGGGTGGAGCCCTGCCAGAGGAGGGATTATAAAAGCAGTCAGGTGATGGTCGGCTGGTCTCTAGAGATGAACACATAGAGACAGGTAAGCAGACAACTCTATTGCATAACCCTGACAGCAAACATGCCATCACTTACGGCGCCCGCACTCATTCACCGGAGTGACGTCATCGCTGCACCAGCCACTCACATCGCCGGAGCAGCGATACCCAGAAGGAAGATGGACGCACCGTGGAAGAGGGGACATCGCTGACATCACTGGCTCCTGTGTCAGGTAAGTGACACATAATGGGCTACTATGCGATGTATAGTAGTCCATTATGCTTTACCTTTGCAGGGAAACAAAGGGGAAGTAAACCCATTAGGGTTTACTTCTTCTTTAACTAAGTTAACAACTAGTAGCGAGTTCCACTTTAATGTACATAACGCATTGAAGTTTGCAGGAACAAGGTTTTTATTCATATTTATAAATAATAAATAAAAAAGCACTCACTGGGAATTAGAATCCACGTAAGACATAGCCCACCAGCCCCCCAAAAAAAATATTAATTAAGTGTGATACTTTTGATGTTTGGGTGGGTGGGGATACATTCAGTTTTGATATAGGGTGATCAAATATACATTTTTGTTTTGCAGCACTACCTGAAACATATAGTTTTCATTTGGTTATAAATACTGAATACTATGTTGTATTTTGTTGGCTCTGGTCTCCTTGAAGAGTTGTAGTGAATACTTAGCATAGTTAAAGAGATTGCAGCAAGATAGTGGTGGTGTAATAATCCTCCAGGGATAATGTGCTCACAAACCGAATATTGCCTCATTATTCTCCTAATCACACTGGACTAATGCACAGGAAAATTCTAGCTTGAAACAGAGCCATTATCTTAAAAATCCCCACAGACATGATCTTTACTAAGTACATTACTTTAAGAAGAATAACCTTAAAATGGGTGCCTATATTTGCATCTCCATATAATTAACACCATAATGGGACTGCTCGTGAACAGCAATATATTATTTGGAATTACCAGGGGCCATTTCATTACAGTCAGAAAGAATGCTAAATACCTTTTAATAAATTTCAGATATGTGGTATACCTAATAAACATGTTCATAAGCTACAACCTACATTTACCACAAGAACAGACACAGTAAGACACAGCATTTATTGCTCATATAAATTATAGCCAAATAATTTCTTAATATACCATACAGTTAGCATAATGTTAATAGGAAGAATGTGATATTTTTTAAATAAATCTATGATATGTATAGTAATCTACTGTACATAACTGTCATTGTTTTCAGCTATTATCTTATATGTTTACAAAATAGAATCGATAGTGCACATAGCAATTAGAAAAGAAAATGTCATATATACCATATAAATAGTACATATAACCAGCATGAAAACAGTTATATACTGTGTTATAGCATATCATGACATATTCCATGTAATTAAACAACATATAAAAATAAAAAATTATGCTTTATGAACATTTTCATTGCGAGTCATTGAACGTTTAAATCAGTTATATGTTCCAAACAGTATTGTGCCAGGTAGAGCCCAAGAAGTACCAGCAGGGCTGGAACCTGGCTGCATAAAAACTCTAGGTTACAACCTTAAGAGTCACAACATTGGCATCAACTAACAGGTAAATAGGCAAAGTACCAAACTACATGTCAAAGGTATCGATAGAATCAGTCAGACAGTTAGGGCAGGTAGTAGTTGTGTAGAGCATTAGCCCCCAAAAGTCAAATCATTGGTCTGGTCCACAGAGGTGTCTATATGAGAATACATTATTTCCGAGTTTATTTTTCAAACGTGTAGGTATTTATTTGTCAAAAAACAGGCAAAACTAATTTTGTGGTACTTTGGTGGCTGCTTCAACAGAAAGTACAGAGTACAGTCAAACTGTATAAATTGAAAACAAATGAATTTGCATTACTATATAAAAAGTCTTTAAGAGCTAAAACCGCTGTTGGAAATCTGGGCTGATTTTGGTAAAAACAATGGATCAAAAAGGATCATTAAATATTAAAATAGAGGATGGTTCTATACAAAATAATATGTTAGGAACAGATAACCCATAGGGGTTATTTTGAGAGAGAGAGAGAGAGAGAGAGAGAGAGAGGGAGAGTATACTATTAGGTAATTGCTACCAAAGTTATGTATACCATCCTATCAAGATACTGCCAATACAAAAAAAACAAAAACAAAAAAAAACAACTTTACTGGTACAGTGGATGACACGGTCATATTTAAAACAAATGTAATAAATATACACCTCTCAAAGTGTTTTAGTACCACATTACATAGTATACACGAATGCACCAATCACATATCATATGGTTCACAAGGTTGACGCATTTCAAAAACGCTTCATCGGGACCTTTTCTTTAGTATCCAATGAGAGAGCAAACCTGACACCTATGGCAGCTGTAAGAGATGACAGACCCCAGTGATATGAGGACAAGACTCCATACAGCTATATAAACAGGTAAGGTATTTTCTTTAATAACCAATAACATACAAGGTTATCAAATAACACCATTCATGGGCTCATAGGTTAAGTATAAAATGATGGTAGCATAGCTAGGTGTCCCCAAATCATATGTCGCAGCAGCAGCATCCACTCAGAAAAATGTCCACAGTGATCTCAAATTCAAAATGATATTCAGAGAAGAGTGTTCAGAGGGATCCACCAGAGTCAGTCTCCAGCTCATCTGAGCACTTTAATCCAATGGGCAAAGGTTACTGTTTGTGGTGCAAATACTTTCATACAGCTGACGCTTGTCCCCTTTTTACTAGGGCGATTTGGACATTCTCAGAGCGCCTCCTGCCTGAGACTTGTTATGGTGGCACATGAAGAAGAGGAGGAGCCAAGATAGTTGGTGGGGACCCCAGAAGAGGAGGTTTGGGGCTGCTCTGTGGAAAACCATTGCACAGAGAAGGTGAGTATAACATGTTTATTATTTTAAATAACCTTTAGTAACACTTTACTGTATATACAGTTAGGCTATTCAATCTCAGCATATAATAATTACATAAGAAGATATTACCTATAATAAAAACTACAGGCCCAAAGTTTTACAACATCCAGAAATGCATGGATTTAAAATTATTTGCAAATCCTAATTTTTCCTGTAAAGTTGAGATTGTCCTTGTCCATTTCCCCTTGCCCTCTTGGTTAACCACTTGCGGACTGCCCCATAGCAAATTTACTGCTATGGGGTGGCCTCGCTGCACAGGATCCTGTGTGTGTGTGTGTGTATATATATATATATATATATATATATACAGTGGTGTGAAAAAGTGTTTGCCCCCTTCCTCATTTCCTGTTCCTTTGCATGTTTGTCACGCTTAAGTGTTTTCATCATACATCAAACCAATTTAAACAATAGTCAAGGACAACACAAGTAAACACAAAATGCAATTTGTAAATGAAGGTGTTTATTATTAAAGGTGAAAAAAAATCCAAACCATCATGGCCCTGTGTGAAAAAGTGATTGCCCCCTAAACCTAATAACTGGTTGGGCCACCCTTAGCAGCAACAACTGCAACCAAGCGTTTGCGATAACGTGCAATGAGGCTTTTACAGCGTCCTGGAGGAATTTTGGCCCACTCATCTTTGCAGAATTGTCCTAATTCAGTTACATTAGAGGGTTTTCGAGCATGAACGGCCTTTTTAAGGTCATACCACAACATCTCAATAGGATTCAGGTCAGGACTTTGGCTAGGCCACTCCAAAGTCTTCATTTTGTTTTTCTTCAGCCATTCGGTGGTGGACTTGCTGGTGTGTTTAAGATCATTGTCCTGCTGCAGAACCCAAGTTCGTTTCAGCTTGAGTACACGAACAGATGGTCGGACATTCTCCTTCAGGATCTCTTGGTAGACAGCAGAATTCATAGTTCCTTTTATCACGGCAAGTCTTCCAGGTCCTGAAGCAGCAAAACAGCCCCAGACCATCACACTACCACCACCATATTTTACTGTTGGTATAATGTTCTTTTTCTGAAATGCAGTGTTCCTTCTACGCCAGATATACTTGGACACACACCTTCCAAAGAGTTCCACTTTTGTCTCATCGGTCCACAGAATGTTGTCCCAAAAGTCTTGGGGATCATCAAGATGTGTTGTGGAGAAATTGAGACGAGCTTTGATGTTCTTTTTGCTCAGCAGTGGTTTTCTCCTTGGAACTCTGCCATGCAGGCCATTTTTGCCCAGTCTTTTCCTGATGGTGGAGGCATGAACGCTGACCTGAACTGAGGCAAGTGAGGCCTGCAGTTCCTTGGACGTTGTTGTGGGGTCTTTTGTGACCTCTTGGATGAGTCGTCGCTGCGCTCTTGGGGTAATTTTGGGCGGCCGGCCACTCCTGGGAAGGTTCACCACTGTTCCATGTCTTCGCCATTTGTGGATAATGACTCTCACTGTGGTTCGCTGGATTCCCAAAGCTTTGGAAATGGCTTTATAACCCTTTCCAGACTGATAGATCTCAATTACTTTCTTTCTCAATTGTTCCTGAATTTCTTTGGGTCTCGGCATGATGTGTAGCTTTTAAGGATCTTCTGGTGGACCTTACTGTGTCAAGCAGCTCCTATTTAAGTGATGCCTTGATTGTGAACAGGTGTGGCAATAATCAGGCCTGGGTGTGGCTAGAGAAATTGAACTCAGGTGTGGACAACCACAGTTATAGTATGTTTTAACAAGGGGGGCAATCACTTTTTCACACAGGGCCATGATGGTTTGGATTTTTTTTCACCTTTAATAATAAACACCTTCATTTACAAATTGCATTTTGTGTTTACTTGTGTTGTCCTTGACTATTGTTTAAATTGGTTTGATGTTCCGAAACACTTAAGTGTGACAAACATGCAAAGGAACAGGAAATGAGGAAGGGGGCAAACACTTTTTCACACCACTGTATATATATGTGATTATGCATTTCTGGGTTTTGGGCGTGAGTGCACACTGCCAATGGCTCGCACCTACTGTGATTTTACAGAGCGGATCCTGCAGACCCGACGTCCGCTGGCTTCTGCTGATCATTTGGTACACTGGCAGAATGCCAGTCTGCCTATGTAAACAAGGCAGATTGTCATTATTGTCAGTACAGAAGACATGAATCTTGTGTTTCTGTAAAGCATCCATGTCTCCCACTAGTAAAAGCACCTTCCCCACTACACTGAAACATTAGCTAGGCACACAGTGAACAATTTGATTGCCCCTGATGTTAACCCCTTCCCTGCCAGTTTCATTAGTACTGTGACAGTGCATATGTTTACCACTGATCACTGTAATAATGTCACTGGTCCACAAAAAAGTGTCATAAGTGTCAGTTAGGTGTCCGATATGTCTGCCGCAATATAACGTCCCGCTATAAGTCGCTGATTGCCGCCATTACTAGTAAAAAAGTAAAATAAAAAATAACAATATCCCATAGTTTGTAGAAGCTATAACTTTTTCGCAAACCAATCAATATACGCTTATTGGGATTTTTTTTTTTTACAAAAAATATGTAGCAGAATACCAATTGGCCTAAACTGATTAAGTTTGTATTTTTAAAATGTTTCTATTGGATGTGTTTTAGCGCAGAAAGTAAAAAATATTAATAATATTGTCAGTCGTTCTTTGTTTCTTGTGCAAAAAAAAAATTAAATACAGAGGTGATCAAATGCCACCAAAATAAATCTCTATTTGTAGGAAAAAAGGACATAAAGTTTATTTGGGTACAGTTTTGCAGGACTGCGCAATTCTCAGTTAAAGTAACGCAGTGCTGTATTGCAAAAAATGGTCTGGTCAGGAAGGGTGGTTGAAATTTACATATAAATTCAGCTTTCTTAAACTCTGCATCTGCTTATCACTTTTACATGCAATTTTAATCTGCTTATGTACTTGTTTTATTTTTTGCTTCAATTTCCCAGGTTTATGGTGGGTTAACTTGAATTGTGTTAAGAGTGATGATGTGCAGTAATTTACTACACAATTAGGTTTAAGGAGCATCCATCATTAAAAGGGGCTTAAACAAGAATTTATAATACTCAGTCTTAAGAGTCAAAAAAATAACTGAATGCTGCTGAGGAGGAAAATAAACAAAAGCAAGCTTCTGGTATTAGGCAATGTTATACATCCTTAGTAAGTAACAGGGTAGCAACTGTTAACCTTCACGTGATTTTAGATCCCTGACACTCAATTGAATTGCTCTGCTAGGCATAGTAGGTAAAAGGTTAGGTAAAAAGGAGCACTTATAAATCTTCCATAAGACTACGACTGCATTAGGAATGAAAGAATCCTAATCAAAAATCTGGATTATTCTGATGCCGCGTACACACAATCAGAATTCTCGTCGGAAAAGCCTTGGATGTTTTTTCAGATGGAATTCCGCTCAAACTTGTGTTGCCTACACATGGTCACACCAAATTCCGACTGTCAAGAACGCGGTGACTTACAACACTATGACGAGTCCCGAAAATGAAGTTCAATGCTTCCAAGCATGCATCAAATTGTTTCTGAGCATGCGTCGGAATTGTGCGCGTCGGAACTGCCACAGACGATCGGAATTTCAGATAGAAACTTTTTCTGTCGGAAAAATTGAGAACATGCTCTCAATCTTTTGCTGGCCGAAATTCCACCAGCTAAAGTCCGATGGAGCCTACACACGGTCACATTTTTTGACCAAAAGCTCACATCGGTCTTTTGCTGGCGGAATTTCCAATCGTGTGTACGCGGCATAACAGGTAGAAAATCATCAATCAAAGTACAGAAAACTAAGCATTAGAGTCTAAAAATGTGACACATACTGTACTTCTAAATAATATCAAATTCATTCATTGAAAGGTCAACTAAAGAACTGAAAAAAATCGGAATCACTGAAGTCACAATAAAAGTGGGAAAGGAAAGAAGATAACAATACAAAAATACCCCAACACATATTCCAGCTAGTAAAAGGTTATTGTTGCATACAAAATACATGAATACATGAAAATACATGAAAAGCCACAAAGCTGCATCAACATGGATTTACATATATTTAAAAATGTATGCAACAAAATCTAAGCCCCCTGTTTTTAACTAAAAAAGGTAAAAATAGACATCTTGCAGACTTGTGGTATTGATTGAGGTTGATCACTTGTAAAGGGTAGTATAGAAGTTGTAACATGTATTTAGGAAGCACTACTAATGCCTCCTGACTGTTTTTTACATTTTTTTTTACTTTTAATTTTAAATTGCCTTACTGCAAATTTTCATTGCTGGACCATACCAAAACTGTGAGCCGAGCAATTGATTTGAGCAGTTGCAATTACTGCTTTGTAAGAAACAGAAACACATGTTTAGCTCATATCACAAACATATAAAAATATTAAAGTTGCATTCAATATGTATATTCAGCAACACAACACAGATTGCAGCTTTTTTAGACATTCAGCTATTTTTCTTTTCTTTTTAGATTTCAACTGCAAGTCCAAGTAAACAGAGATGTTAGAGCATATTACATACTTTACAAGGTTGTCCTGTGGTGACAATTACAACGCTAAAAAAGTATCGTGGTCATTACTGTATGCCCAAAAAAAAAACATGTTTCCCCGAAAATAAGCTCGGGTCTTAAATTAATTTTGGCAGCAAAAGACACAGTGGGGCTTATTTTCAGGGTTGGTCTTGCATGTAATGTGCTGACTTCTCCCCCCCTCTCTCTCCCTGGCTGACAGGAATCCCCAGTGTGAAGTGAGTTAAAATGCTTGTAAATCCTATAATCCCCTCTATTAGAGTAGTATATAATGTACAATGTGTGTGTAATATAATTATGCCAAATTCCTTCGTTATAGCGCCGCTCTGTGCTTCTGTGACCCGCCGGAGCTCTCTTCCCTGCAATTATATTACAAAAACACACACATTGTATATTATACACTACTGTAATAGAGTGGAATACAGGATTTTACAAGCATTTTAACCATTTCCCGACCAGCGCACGACGATGTACTTCGGCAGAATGGCACGGACAGGCATAAGGGGCGTACAGGTACGTCCCCTTTAAGATGCTGCTGTGCCATTGCGTGCAGGTCCCGCGGACTCGATCGCCACGGGTATACCCGCGATCGTCTCACAGGAAGGCTGAACAGGGAGGTGCGGAAGTAAACAGCATCTCCCCGTTCTGCTTAGCAACTAGTGACACTGATCTCTGCTCCCTGTGATTGGAGCAGAGATCCGTGTTCACTAAATCACAGCCACGCCCCAACACAGTTAGTAACACGCCCCTAAGAACACTTAATACCTACACTGCCACCTAGTGGTTAACCCCTTCAGTGCCAGTGTCATTTACACAGGAATCAGTGCATTTAAAAAGCACTGATTGCTGTATAAATGACAATGGTCCCAAAAATGTGTCAAAAATGTCTGATGTGTCCGCCATAATGTCGCAGTCACAATAAAAACCGTTGATCGCAGCCATTACTAGTAAAAATAAAATATTAATAAAAATGCTATAAAACTATCCCCTATCTTGTAAACGCTATAACTTCTGCGCAAACCAATCAATAATTGCTTATTGCGATTTTGTTTAACCAAAAGTATGTAGAAGAAAAGTATCGGCCTAAACTGAGAAAAAAAATGTTTTTTTATATATTTTTGGGGGATATTAATTATAGCAAAAAATAAAAAATAATGCTTTTTTTTCAAAATTGACGCTCTTTTTTGTTTATAGCGCAAAAAATAAAAACTGCAGGGGCGATCAAATACCACCAAAAGAAAGCTCTATTTGTGGGAAAAAAAGGACATCAATTTTGTTTGGGAGCCACGTCGCACAATCGCGCAATTGTCAGTTAAAGCGACCCAGTGCCGAATCGCAAAAAGGGGCCTGGTCCTTTGGCTGCAAATTGGTCTGGTCTGAAAGTGGTTAAAGCAATGCAGTGCCGAATTGCAAAAAGTGGTCTGGTCTTAAGCCAGCAAAATGGTCCAGTCTGAAAGTGGTTAAACTAGGGCTTATTTTTCGGGGTAGGTCTTATTTTAAGGGAAACACAGTAGTAATTTAAAGGTGAAAATACATTATTGTAGACAATGGTGCATAAAACAAAGGAAGATGAATGTTTCACATTATTCTTCTTAAAGCCAAACTTAAAGTGGATGTAAACCCACTCTGATCCTTTCTAAACTACTGCAATATTGGTTGTCTAGAAGGATATACGTGCCTCCTGCATGTATACTTATCTGTCAAATGTCTCCCCTCTGTCTGCTATGAGACCCGAAAAACTGCAGATTTTGTGGGTGGGTCTGTTTTCCAGGGCTCAGTCGGTGAAGTCGTGATGTCAGTAGACCCCCCTCCCACCTCTACACTCCCCTTATCAACATGCATTTTCTTCTGTGTATTTCTTACACTGAACTTCTGCTATGATCACTAACATCCAGTCAAAACCCAGAAAAGTCCCCACATGCCATACCAAATCATGCTGAGGTGTGGAACAGCCAATCCTTGCAGAGCTGCTGAAGAAAGGAGTGGGGGTGGGAATTAAAAAATAATGCATGTCTTAGGCTAGTGCACGAGATATGTAAATCACCTGTCAATCACAGCAAGGGGGAAGAACGGACAAAGTTTTCACTGTTTGTCTGTTTTATTTCACTGAAAAACAATATGAGGATTGCTCAGAGCTGGATTAACTCTCTGTGGCAAGACTGGGCACAGCTGATCTGAAATCCCATACTCTATATTGTGCCAGACACAAAAAAATTTAAAATGTCGGGTTTACATCCACTTTAAGGAAAACAGCTTAACCTATAGATAACATGTCTATATGAGAGATGCTTGCTACAAATTTATATATCTGTACATCTAATCCTGAGATTTACACATCTCTGTCCCACAGTCCTATCTAGCAGGGGAAGGGATCTGAACTTCTGCTGCTGTAGTTTAACTTTTACTTACAGGTCCCCTCCTCACCTTGTAAAAAGAGAAGCAGCAAACTGTTGAGCTCAGCTCTCTGCCAGTTCACACCATTACATCCCAGATAGCAAGGATAACTTGACACAAATTTGTGGCAGTGTTGAATTGTAAGTCTGTTAACTTGCTGCACGTTTTCACTGGCAAGTTGTACACTTGCAGAGCACTTGAAGGACAAGTTCTAGTGGACAGTTTTCCAATTTGTAGCAAATTTTCATGGTAAGTCTCTAGCAAGCACAAAGTTGCAGTGGTGAGTCTACAGCAAGGACTCTGCAAGTCACAGTGACCCCTGTGGTGGGATGACTATTGCACAACATAACTAAACCAGAACTTGCAACAGACTTGCAGAATGTTTGCAAAGAAACTTGATCTGGAGTCATGCAATGTGGACTTGCTGCAATTGTGCAACAATTTGTGAAGCCTGGCAAGTCTAGCAATAGCTTAGCAAATCATTTTTCAAACTTGCAGCTCAAATGCTTGCTATCTGAGATTGGGGGGATGTGCATATTCTGGACAAAGTAGGACATGCACTACTTGTTTCACCACAACATGTTGCAACTGACATAACATTGCATGGCAGTGCATGAAGGTAAATTAATGTCATTTTGATACCTCCATAAGGTTAAAAAGGAAAGCAATAAGAGACATTGTAGCCAGTGCATTGATACTGTTTACTTCACAGTGCACACCAGTGGCTGTGTTATAGCATGGCTGCTAGTGTGAACTAGTCCTTATTTCTATGTGGCTGGTTCACAGCTTATTGTGCTTTTAAAGTTTAGTATATGCTGCATTTTTGTGTGCTTTCCAATTAAATACATATATATTCTTTTCTATGTCTTTAACCGCTTCAATACTGGACACTTTCACCCTTCCTGCCCAGGCCAATTTTCAGCTTTCAGTGCTGTTGCACTTTGAATGACAATTGCATAGTCATGCAATGCTGTACCCAAATTACATTTTTATAATTTTTTAGACAGATAGAGCTTTCTTTTTACACCACTACCTTCTTTCCCTGTTGTCTCAAAGAAACAGCATTTATAATCTTTAAGGGAAACTATAGATGTTTGGGGTTTATTTTATTTTCATTTTTTGAGTTTTCTATGTTTTAATACCTCTTATTATTACTCGTTAAGCAGCTGTATGGGGGAGTAAAAAAAAAATCAATGCTTTGACAAATTCACTTGCATGAGAAATTTTATCTTGAGCTACCTATCTCTGTAAACAACTGGATAACAGGAAGACAATTCACCTAAAGTTCTACATGCTGCCGCAGAGGGAGAACACAAAATACCAATAAGAAATATTGCTTCAATATTACACATTTTTATCCTGACTGTAAAAAAATACAATTAGTTAAGTAAATATGTACCAAACCAATATGCATTCTCTTTTTCTTTAACCACTTCAGCACCGTAAAGTTTACCCCCTTCCTGACCAGGCCATTGTTTGCGATACGACACAGCCTTACTTTAACTGACAATTGCACAGGTGTGCGATGCTGTACCCAAAAAAATGTATGTCCTATTTTTCCAATAAAAAGAGATTTCTTTTGGTGGTATTTGATCACCTCTGTGGTTTTTATTTTTTGCGCTATAGACAACAAAAGACCGACGATTTTTTGAAAAACAAAACGATAATTTCTACTTACTGCTATAAAACATTCTCCAATTTAAAAAAAAAAATCAAATTTCTTCATCAATTAATGCAAACATGTATTCGGCTACATATTTTTGGTAAAATAAAATCCCAATACAAGTATATTGATTGGTTTATGCAAAAGTTACACCGTCTTCAAACTATGGTATATTTTTATTTATTTTTTTACTAGTAATGACGGGGATCGTGACTTATAGCAGGACTGTGATATTGCAGCAGACAAATTGAACACTAAGTGACACTTTTGACACTTTTTGGGGACCAGTGAGACTAATACAGTGATCAGTACTAAATAAAATGCACTGTAACTGTACTAATGACACTGGCAGGGAAGGGGTTAACATTAGGGGCAATCAAAGGGTTAAATGTGTTCTCTAGGAGTTATTGCTAACTGTGGGGGGGGGGGGGTGCTTTGACTGGGGAATGTAAAGATCCATGTTCCTATGAATAATATTATGGTACATGAAAAGCTGACAGCTATCCTTTCAGACACCCAAGACAAATTCCTTTGGGTTTGGCTACCATGGGTTGCCTATATTCAACCTTCAAGATTTGACGCCACTCTCCTCTCGATTTAATGCGCTCCTGGCCCCCTCCCCGTGGACTCTCCTTCTTTATTTCTCTTTCCTTTCCTATTCCTGGTCCCCTTTTTCTCTCTTCTCCTCCCTTTTTTAAGTCTAATTTCACATTCTTCCTTTTAGTTCATCAGGCCACCAGGTGTAAGCCTGGGTGGGATGGTTACATGGCATTGTTATATAATATATCCTTTTTTTTATAAACTTTTTGAATATATGGCTTAATATGCACTTAACTTTATGCATAGACATTTTAGTTCTATACTTTTTGCTGCGTTTCCTAGAGTTACCGCATTTTTATATATTTTCTTTTTTTTCTTTTTGTATTATTACATGTTTATTTGCGATGTAACCATCAAAATGTCAAGCAGTAATGTTGGAATGAATATCAATAAAAAATCTTTGTAAAAGAAAGATCCATGTTTCTGCTTAGCAGGAACACAAGATCAGCACATTCCCTTTTCACAGAACAGCGGTCTGCCTCGTTTACATAGGCAGACCACGTTCTGCCTTTCTCACGAATTATTGGGGGGTCCCAGAGGACATTGCGACTGCTGGACTACCAGGTACGTGATCTGGTGCACAGTGGCCGCCCTGCCACAGTAAATCTATGGTGGGCAGTCGCTAAGCGGTTAAGCAAGTACCATATCTCCTTAACCTTATATATATTATATCTGACTGGGGGATGGCTGCTTAAAGTTACTTCTTAGTAACGTATCAAAAAATTAATTCCTGACATGTCACAGTATACAGCAACAATATACAGTATAAAGTGATAAGTGATGAAGCAGCGCTAAATACCTCTTCAAAATTAATAATAGTAAAGTGCTAGTACTGTTCCTGAGTAACTCTGAACCAATCTCAACAATATAAAGTGCTAATAATAAAGTGCTAGTAGCAATATAAATTCATTAATGCGCAAATAGATGCAAAAATGGTGACATCAGACAAAATAATTCACAAAAATTACTGATGCAATTTCAAAGTGCTGGATGTGCAAAATAATGCAAAAATAGTGACACCAAATAATAAAGTTCATAAAATTGACTGATGGATCTTCAAATGCTAAGCAAATAGTCTCTATAAGGGTAAGTATATCAAGGAAATGGAAGAATTCTAATGCAGATAATGACTAGGAATCCTTCTCCAATCCACACACTGTATGTGCTAGCCTCTCACCTCAAGGGAAGACTCCAGTAGTGCATCAAACGATCAAGAGATGTCTTTATCCTCCTTCTTGGGTAGATCTTAAACAGATAGATGGTCACAACAGTCTGCAGGCTATTTCTCCACAGACACCGAGTTCCACGACCAGCTCCTTTATTTTAAAATTGTCTCCAGGGATAAAGGGTAGAAGAGAAGAGCCTCCATAGTGTAGTAGTAAAAGACTTGCGTTTTATTTAAAAAATATAGGCATAACAGTTTAAAAGTGGCCAAAACGCCATCAACAAAAAAAACATGTGCCAAACACAGACAACTTCAGGTAATGGCCGTAACCAGAAGTGACGTCACTAAGCTCCTCCCTACGTGTTATGTCACACCACACGTGACTTTGTCAAGGGTATGCATACAGTTGTCTGTGTAGTATAGTGTACTTTACATTATAAAAAAACAATATACAGTAAATGTGCCAAAAAAGCTTTACCCTTTGTCATTAAAAGCCCTTGTGCTCCAGTCCAGTGACATTGTCTAGGCTGATAAGATGTCATCAGTTTGCTTCAGGCAGGAAAAAACATTTCCTCAATTTCGTTTACTCCAGACTGCAACACTATAAATTTGTAGCATGGCAGAGGGTAAGAGGCTGCAGCAGGAGGCACATGATTAGGTCATTCATATGCCTGCATTTCAGTCCCGGAAATATATCCTGATCCTGGATAGAGCCCTTATGCAGAGAAACACAGATGAAGACGTTGGGGTTAATTTGCTAAAACTGGAGAGAGCAAAATCTGGTGCAGCTCTGCATAGAAACCAATCAGCTTCCAGGTTTTTTGTCAAAGCTTAATTGAACAAGCTGAAGTTAGAATCTGATTGTCTACCATGCACAGCTGAACCAGATTTTGCAGTCTCGAGTTTTAGTAAATCGACCCCACTGTTAGGAGAAGTACTGAAGTACTGTGATCTCTGTGTGTTTTTAGTAAATACCTTCATGTCTTACACTTACATGTTCACAGAAAATGGAACAAATAGAAGATGTTACATTATAGTGAAATTTGTGAACTTGCCTCAAGATTAGGGGAGTATACCCCTTTCATAATATTGCGAGAGGCATCCTTTGCCATTTCAGTAGAAACAAGACAGTTTAGAGAGCAGGATATGCTTTTAAATTCATAACTTTTCCCAGAAATTGCAGGTCAGGCTGGATTTATTCTCACAATGTTTTTTTGATGTAGACACAGACTCATAGTCCATGTCCTATGAGTAACTTTTGTCCTTTGAACTACTTCTATCAATATCACATTGTATTTCCTTTGTTGGTCAGCTGTATATGTTTGCCGTTCCATAAAAGGAAAGTATTCTTTCTATTAACGCCTTGATATTTGAAGGTTTATCCATTTTCACATTCACCTTTAACTTGGATGCTTTGTTACAGTTTTATTTTTGTCATTGCCTACAACAATTATTATTCTTCTCCCATGAATGCACTTGTGTCCACTGATTGCTTTATTTTTCTATTTATAAAATTATCTTATAGCTGCAGCTGTGTGAGCATTAAATGTTTTATTTTCAATGTGTTCGGTAATTATGCATGACATTAAACAATTTAATACAAGAGAAAAAAAACAATACAGACAAGAACATATCACTAAGTTTGTATTTTTTTTTTACCCCTAAACAGATCCCTACTTTCATAATAGTATCTGTTTTCTGATTTTTAGAAGTATATATTTTTTTATTTCTGTGTTCAGCTAATGACATTTAAAAGCAGGGGTGATCCCAAAAAATAATTGTGTATTTTTCCAGATTATGAATCGCAGGAACCCCAAAATAGTAAAGGGTCTATTCGTAGATGTTTTCAGACAAGGTTCACATAACTTTTTCACCCAAGAAAATGCATGCTAACCCATTTGGTGCTGGACCAACTTTTTCAGTTTTCGTACACACAATAAAAATCAGCATTTTTGTCTTAAAAATAGTTTCGAACCCTCCCAAAATTGTATACATTTTATGAAAACAGTGAACCTGTAGAGTAAAATTATGGTAGTTCCAATGGTTTACTTTGCCAACTATTTATCAAACATTTATCTTTAGTGAAAAATACACTCAATATAATTTTACATTTACACATTGAACACATTTCACACAAATACAGTCTTACTCTCATGTTTTGTGAAATTTTAAAGATGAGATTTTGATGAGTAGTTAGTAAAGAAAAATGTCAAGCCTTAAGTCTGTGTGCACCCACAAAATGGCAAAAAATCTTGATGGGGACAAGGGCCTCATCCTCACAATGCTTACCCGGTGGTTGTAGGGGTCTTTCCCATAGACACACTCCTAAACCTTGTGCACAGCCTTACCAGAGGAGTTGAATCTGTTATAACTGCAAAGAGTGAGCCAACTGAATATTGAACCCTACTGACTAAGACTGGAATGCAATTAAAGTTCATGTGTGTGTAAAGGCAGGCATCCCAATACATTTGACAATATAGTGCGGGGGTCAGCAACCTGTAAATCGCTATCTACCAGTAGATCACGTACAGGTGACTGGTAGATCGGGGTCTTGGCTTGCTGACCCACCATTCCAGAGCATCAAACAGAGTGCAATGTAGGGGGACTACTTGTAAAGTTGGAGCTGTAGTAGGGAGCAAGAGTCTCTTAAGCCAATGCCTCTGTAGTGCTGGCTCTGACCCATGGAAAGTGATTCCAACTGCACTCTTATCCCAGCGAGTGGTCTCCAGTGTGGTGCCAGCAACAGGAAAGAAGAGTTTTTAAGGCTAGTGTGAAGCAATACACTGGGCATGATAGCATAGGGCTTCTTTCACACTGGTGTGCTGCAGTTTACTGTACCAGTGCAGCTTACCTGCAGCTTTCCTGAGGGTTTGCTGCACTTAGCCATAGACTTCTATTATATCCCATGGGTTTGGTGCAATTTCTGAAAGGGTTTTACCACCCCCCCAACTTTATGTGCGAACAAGCCCTAAGGGTGCCGCTGCTCATTCACAAGTACAACAGGCACTGCTGCTCTTCTGAAAAGTGATATAAGTGTGTTCAGGTGGTGAGGAGGCAATATAATACCACCTCCAACACCTGATTCAAACCCATGATTTCTGTGCAATGCACGTGATTGAGACACGGTAGTACGACAATTAGAGGTTTAGGTGTGATGAGGCGACACTGTGCCCGGTGATCTTTGACTTCTCCCATGTGGTTCAGATAGATCTCCACCTCTTTTAGGTTGCCTAACCTGTTATAGTGTATATCCAGACAAATTTACTGATATTGTACTAATGTAGTGTCAGGTTATAACTAGCCAAACAACTGATCAGAACTAAACAAGGTAATCTAACCTATTCCATATGATTGGTTATTAGATAAGGCTCTCTATGAGTACCCTTAGACATAAGACCAATTTCCAATCCAACAGAATCTTTCTTTTTCTTTTGGTGGGGTTGTGTTGGAAGGTTATGGTCAGCTCATGTCTATAAGCATATTTTGTGATGTATGAGCTGGTCTTTTCAGCAAAGAATTTCCCTACAATGGGCCCCTGTGGTACAAACACTTAATTGAATTAGTGAATGAGTGAATTACTGCATACATAATACATGTAATTTACCAGTTAAAGTATAGTCCTACACACAGGACTACATACATAGTCCTTGACAAGGAATGTCAAGCAACATTTCACAAAAATAATTTTTCGTTAGCATAACAATTCCCTAAAGTCTTCCCACTAAGCCCCAGAGATGTCATGATCAATATAAAAACTGTGCTGCCACAGAATAAATCTCAGAAATTCCTCTGACATAATTTTCTTGATACAATACTTTTAGTAACACATAATGAAATTACATCAAATATAAGAAATACTCCTACATAAAAACCCACATCACATGTTATTTTACCTCCCAATCTAATGTAATTTTTTTCTGTAATAGTCAAATATATGCTATTTCACTGTAACATTTACAATATGCCATTTTACAATATAGCTTTTACAGCATACAGTTTACCCATTTACATGGAAAATTATAAAATGCGTTTTATTCCAAACTAGTTACAATATGCCATTTATGTCATACCACTTTACAACTTGCCATTTAAGCTGCAACAATTGCAACCTGCCATTTATCCTGGATTAATTATAATCCCCCCTTTATGCTATAACAGTTACAATGTGTCATTTATTTTTCTATAATTTCACTGTCAGTTGCAACATACAATTTATGCTGTATCAACTACATGTTATAGAATATGACATGTACTGTAAATGTTCAAAGCTACAATGTGCCACAGGCTATTCTGATTTAACAGTTGCCACATGGTATTTATACTGTGATAGTTACAATAAATAGCTTATGCTGTAATAATCACATTGTGTTATTTATTCTGCAACAGAATAGAATGTGACCTGGTGCACCCAGTGATGTGCCTCCATCCCTTTATTAATATATCTATACAACTGATGTATTTGTCCTGAGACTTTAAAAGAGGCACAACACATACAACTAATGAATAACTGGTTTCCTACAGTGTTGTGTAATAAATTAATAAATATTGCAAAGGAGGATCTTTTTTGACTCTTGGTGAATTAATCTTTTTTGGCTGCCCATATTTTGTTTTTGTATTCGGCTCTGGGCACATGGGGGTCTATTTATTTTTACTGGCACACTCCTTTTTCTGTGGACTGAACTTTGAGACCTAGGTGCCTTTCCTTATACAACTAAGTGCAGCCTTTTGTACCTCACACACTCGCTATATGTTTGCCCTATTCACTGCTATATTGCAGCCAGCATTGCACAGAATTTTTGTTGTTTATTTCCCATTTTGATTTTATTATTCATTTATCACTGTATTGCATACTTTAAACTTCTTTCTATAGCAACTACTTTGGGTGCCATCATGGATTGCCTATCCATGTTGAATCTGCTTTCTCTTTGTCCCCTTGGGTTCTCACTGAGTCACACTTCCACAGCTCCCAGAGACTCCCCTGGCGATTACCATTTGGAAATACTGTCATATCTATTCTTAGCTGGTTTATAAGTATTAAAACCCCTCTGGTAGCTTTTGAGGCTGGAATTACTCTAGGTATTATGGGATACCATTAGGTATTTTTTAAATAAAAGAGTTTTTCTGTGCTGAATTGTAATGAGTTATCAAAGAGCTGCACCTATAAATCACCCAAATACCAAAAGTGATGTGAATAATAGTGCACTCCTGGTTACTATACAAGCAATGACATACTAAAAATTTATCAATGTACAATCAAACAGTGAATTGAATAGTCCAAAAAAGGTCAATATGGAAATAAGTCCATGTACCAATAGCAATGAAAGCATATAGTGGAATAAAGGTGTGTCTAATTCTTCTCAAGAAAATGATATATCCCACTGGGTGGCAAACCACATGAAGCCACATAGAGCCTCGTCGACAGCCGGCATCAGAGAGCGTGAACGATATCACACTGCATGCAAGCTTGGAGAAACGGGCGCATTAAAACATTCTTTTTATTATTTATTTTACTTTTTATTTATTTATTTTTACACTGTTCTTTAAAAAAAAAAAAATCGTGTCACTTTTATTTCTATTACAAGGAATGTAAACATCCCTTGTAATAGAAAAAAAGCATGACAGGACCTCTTAAATATGAGATCTGGATCAAAAAGACCTCAGATCTCATATTTACACTAAAATGCAATAACATTTTTTTTTTTTTAAATGTTGTTTAAAAAAAATATCCCTTTAAGAACTATGGGTGTAAGTGAAGTTTTGCAGTCGCTTCTGCCCTGCAATGGTATGGAGCTGGATGGGGGCCATCTTCCCCTCACTCCATACCACACAGGGAGAAGGATCTGATCGTCTTTGCCATTATCGATGGATTCTTTTTGCTTTATCATTGAATAATACAGGGAGATAAGCAGTCCAGTGGCTCAGGCCCTTATGGTGTCAAATACACCTAAAGTGACAAGTACCATATCAATTTTGCCAAAGCAGGAGTCTATTCACCTAGCTGCAAGTGATCTTTTATATGTTTATGATCTTAACTAATACTTTTATTTCAACATTTATTTCTCATAAGTCAATACTGTTTTCCTATGAATCATTATTTTTAAACCACCTCAAAAGACTTAATTTTCCACTGTTCTTGTAGACATCTCATAAATCCTTACAATTAATGCCAGTCAGAAGCTAATAATACTTTAAAGAATAATAATCTGCACAATAATCTTTGTGAACTGACTTTATATTCATATATACAAAAGCTGATAACATAACAAAAAAGACTGGTACACAGTAAACAAATGTGAGTCTTGAGATACAATCTTTTGAGAACCAAAACTATCAATTTCAGCTGAAAAATGTCACAAACAATGCACAGCAGTAAAAATTCTCCATTTAATGATTTGACCCCTATTCAATTTTTGCTGTAACAGTTACAACATAATGTATACTGCAGTAGCTAAAAACATGTCATTTCCATTTCAGCAATTAATGCAGTAGGCTATATGAAGTATATACTATTTAAAGCTGAAATCCAGGCAAACTGCTTAGTACATATTTGAAATACATGCATGAGATCTATTTATCCATTAGAGAATTAAGCCATATGTAACATAATATGATTGATTATAGTTTTGGAGAATATTCACATTTCATTTTCTTATTGTTGGGGTTTATTTATACAGTTTTACTTATGTTCCATATAATGGAGAGCTATGAGTAGCCCCCCTGGGGAACCTCTAGTAGAGACTATGGGTAGATCTGGATAATTCTTAATATTTTTTAAATAACTGGTTTGATAGAAGAGCATGGGACAGTATAATATTGTGGGTTTTAGATGTGACTTCGTTTTTGTTGAGATAAAAACAATTCCTCCCATAATCACAAAAAAAGGAAGAAAATGTATGATAGAGTTTTGGAAATAGTACGGAATGTATCCTCCAGGTTTAAAAAAAAAGTTTTGCAAGGATGGGTGTGCCACAACAGCTTGTATAGTCCTTTAAAAGATTTGTATTTTGTAACAGTCAACACGTTTTGGAGGCTCAGCACTTTCCCTCATCAGGGCTAAACAATAAATAATAGAGAAATACAATAAAGGAAATTCAAAAGGTCCTTAAAATGTATTAAAAGATAAATATATATATACACACACACACACTATGTACTGTATAAAAGTACAAATACCTTTATGCATCCTCCAGGCTTGAAGACACATTAATGTGTGGTTTAGGTGTGACCCCAATGTTGTTGAAATAAAAACTATCCCTCCTATATTAAATGTATACGTTCCAAGGATTAAAGCTGAATAGCAGAAATTCAGCTACTTGTAAATACTGCAGGCATACCGTGAGTTAAGTCTAACAAGGTGCTTTCCTCCTCATAGACTTATCTCTATTAGAAGATAACTTCTGGAGCTCTGACACTGCTCACTATGATCTCAGTTCCTTCAAGAGGGGAGTTGCTGGAACTGATATGCCCCATCCCCCTTCTGGCCATTCACAGAAGCCCTTGTATTATGTGAACTCATTCACAAAATAAAAAGGCTTCTGTGAATAGACAGCAGTGGGGAGGGGTGGGCATAGCCGCTGTGTGTGCTTCTCTACCCTCGGTGTATTCTCCGGGGTGTGCAATAAGCCTGTCACATATAAGTAATAGAGATAAGTCCCAGAGGTGACATGCCCCGAATTGTACTTAACTCATAGTGTTCCTGCACTTTAATCACAGCCAGTGAGGAGGGAGCAGGGAGTGGGGCTAAACATGAGTGCCCCCATAGCAAATGGCTTACTATGGGGGCACTCATAGAAAAGGAGGAGCCAGAAGTGCTGGCGAGGGACTCAAGAAGTGGAGGATCAGGGCTGCTCTGTGCAAAACCTCTACACAAAGCAGGTATGTATAAAATGTTGGTTATTTTAAAAAATATTACCTTTAACGTCACTTTAAAACTAGAATGGAGGCAGCATGTTATTTCATTTGTATGTACCAAGATTATTTGTCTGCAAAGTCTACAAAGCAAGAAAAGCAGGAGAAAATTTAACTCACTGAAGCTAAAAAGTATTATGACTCATTTTAACCATCCTGGCCTGTACTCCATAAGTTTTATATCTGAATTAACTCACAGGTGTCCAGAGAATAAAAAAAAAGCAGAAATATGAAATGCAAATCTTAATGGTGCTGCCCTCTTTATCATACTTCCCAGGCACTCTAGTTCTTTATGGTGTAAACAGCCTGATTTCCCCTGTCAGATCATGTATTATGATAATCTTTCATGACTTTCTAATTTTTTATTACATTGACATTGTTTTACGCACTACGCAGTGCAACATACAGTATTTGTTCCTGTTACAGACAGGAGTGTACAGTATGTGACCATGCGGTTATGGTACATACTGCTACTCTTGGGTGCTAGATTACATGCTATATAAATAAATAAAAAAAACACTGCCTTGCATGTTTTTAATGTTATTGTTATGGAACACTGAATCACAATGGAGTTTAAATCAAAAGGAATATACTCTTAAATGTCAAAGTAAAATCTCTGTAAAGTGGTTTGAATTGATTACAGTGGGAAATGAAAAATAGCTGGCTGCATAAGTATTTAATACACCCCTGGAAATAAGTGTGTGGATAGGTCTCTATCAGCTTTATTTATCTGGACACTGCAATTTTCCTCCCATCCTACTTTGCAAAACTGCTCCAGCTCTGTTAAGTGGCAAGGGGGTTGTGAGTGATTCTTCTTTGGCTTATGATGGACTTTGACCCATTTCAGAACATTAACTTTTTTGTTTTCAAGCCATTGTCGTGTAATTTCAGCTTTATGGCTTGGTATCATTATCTTGCTGGAAGACACATTTTCTTCATAGATATAAGCATGCTACACAATGAAAAAAAAAACACAAACAATATATCATATTGTGTATACATATAAAATTATATATGCTGATAAATAAACATGTGAAAATGGCAATCAAGAAAAAAAGTGTTTTTCAAAAAAGAAAATTATTAAAAAAAAAGTCCAACCAGTGTTCAAAATCAACCAGATGAGAATCAATATTCACTTGATGTGTTCTCCTTCAAATGAAATCAAAGCTACTTACCAGATCTGTTGGATCTCAAATTATAGAGATCAATTGCGCTCATGCAAAAGAATCCAGCACAGAAAATCTTCTCCTAGTTATCCTCTGCATACTACACTTCCTCAATGGGACCAGGCTGTTTGGATAAGGGATCTTTCTTGGATACGGATCATATTTCTCTGGATCATCTCAGATGAAAGGAGTAATGGAAGGAAAAGACTTCATAGTGTAGTTTTTCATACAAAAATGTATTTAAAAATGTATGTAGCACACACATTGAAGAAAGCAGTAACACAGCCGTGGATCTTGCCAACAAGCTGATTGTGGTGACATCTAAGGAATGCTGCTCCACCCAACGCGTTTTCCACGTAAGAGGCATCAGCTGGGACTGGAGCCTCCACAGCCGTGGCAAGATCCACGGCTGTGTTATCTATGTGATTTTTAAGCAGCAGCACCTTCAGTAAATATATCACCTTTTTTAGGAGAAGTGCAAAAATATATTTTGTATTACACATAGGCTCAGGTATTTCTTCAAACTTCATCAGGGTTTCCTCCAAGATTTGTATGTAATTTGTATTTATTCCATCTTCGCAAACCTTCCAGGGCCTTCTTCAGACAAATATCTCTGTAGAATTATTCTGCCACTGCTATTCTTCTTGGTGGGAATGTTGCATTTGTAATAATGTACAGTTTTTGGCATATGCCAAAAAAGTGTTTGTGGCTATAAAGAAACAAGCTCAGCCATCACATCATCAACCTTCTTTAAGCTACTTCCCAGGTGCCTTCTGGCTAATTGTGTGTGAGATGGCATGTGAGTTTTAGTTAACAGTGGCTTTGTTTTGTCACTCCCCCATAAAACTGTAAATGACAAAGTCTCCAGGCAAAAGTTGTATGCATAGTCTCTCCAATCTCAGCCACTAAGGCATGTGGCTCATACTGTAGGTAGACCCTATTACAAGCCTCCTGCTTGCACAGTTATTTTGGGGCTCTTTACAAATTTACAAATATGTCATACTCTTGTCCACTTCTTAAAGCGTAACTTCACTTTTGTTGAGAAAAACACTCCCCTCTGGGTGATCTCTGTACATTACATGGATTTTAACAACTTTGTTGCAGAATTCTACCTTTTGTTATTCTTTAGAAATCCCTGTGTTTGTCTGTGTCCATGTAGAAAGTGAATCTAATGGGAGTGGTTTATAATTATAAATCAGCTCTAATGAGGAAAACTGCAGGGTCTGCATGCCTTTAGACGTGATTTTCTGTTGGGAGTATCTGTCAGGGCTGGGCTCAGCCCTTCCTTCTCAGAGCTGGCTGCTCAGCTGTCGGCTAATTGCTAGCTCCTATCTCTTTACAGAGACTCACCTGTTGATGATATCCTGCTTGTCAGTCCTGCATACTTAAGCCATCAAGCCCAGATGATCTCTGCCTTCGCCTTGGTAACATCTCTAGAGATGCTCTCCTGTGTTCCTGTTAAAGACTTGCTTGGCTGACATTCCTTCTGGCTCCAGATCCTGCTTGCTGTTCTACTATGCTCATCTCTAGCTCCCTGATATTTTGGCTTGTCTGACTATCCGTTCTGGTTCCTGAACTCTGGCTATGTTTTCACTACGTTTACTCTAAACAAGTGTGATTTAACTGTACTTCTGTCTCAGTCTGATTTACGGTTTCTGACATTTTTTTTGCAGTAGATGCCTGAAATCAGACTTGTATGTTAGTGCAGACTTCTGGGAAAATCAGTGAGTCAATCACACAAGTAGAAAATTATGTTTCTGGGGGGAGTTTTGTACACATTCTGTGTACAGAACACCTCCAGGTAGCATATTGCATTGCATTTTACAGAAAATTACAGAGCTGCAGATTGAAAAGGAAAGGCCATTTTTTTTAATTATTTAATTACAATATGACTTGATTCGTGATTGTAAATGCTATATAATTATTTTTTTTATTTGCTATTTTTTCCCCACCAACAGAACTGGAGCAGTTTTGCAAGGAGAGATGGGGAGAAGATGTTCAGATGTAGAAAGCTGATAGAGACCTACCCACACATAACCAAGATCATAAGATAGTAAATACAAATTTTAAGGGGTTGTATACTTGTGCAATACACTGTTTTGTGTTTTTGCATTGTAACTAATTTAAATCACTTTGCAGCAAACTTTTATTTTTTCACTTTGACTTGAAATATAAAGTATAATAAAATCACTGATTTCTTATATATCGGTCACCTCACCTTCTAATTACTAAAATTATTTGTCCTTGAGAAAAACTGTACTATACAGTACCATTAACTAAATACTCTTATGATTAACAAGTTTCTGTCATTTAGATCCCTTTGTGGAAGCAAAGTCTTCAACCTCTGTAGTGCACCCTGAATCTTGAATAGCATTTTAGTTCGGGGGCAGTCATCTAATGGTCAGTGAATCTGAATAAATGTTTCACTGTCCTTTAACTACTCTGTTTCCCTGAAAATAAGCCCTACCCCAAAAATAAGCCCTAGTTAAAGTCCTTGTAACAACATGTAATCCGTTTTGTAAAAAGGTTATATAATGTGCAGTGTGTCTCCTTTTGTAACATTATTGTGGAAAATACCTTATTTACAGCGTGGTTGGGTGCTCATGTGTCCCGCCAGAGATCTTCTCCTCTCCTCCCAGCTGACGTCAGTGGCCCCTTCCTCTGCAGTGCTCGGAGCTGGGAAGAAATGCTCTGGCGGGTGATGTGAGCACCCAGCAGCGCTGTAAATAACAATAAAGTTATTATTCTACAATAAAGTTACAATAGGAAACACACTAGACATTATATATTCTTTTTACAAAACAAATTGCATAATTTCACAATGACTTTAACCAAGGTTTATTTTTGGGATTACAGAATGTCATTATGCTGACTCCTGAGCTGACAGCGGGAGAGGGAAAGAGAAGACAGGGGACACAGGAACTTTTTTAAAAAACATTTTATTGTTCTATTCCAGGTTTTTTTAGAACATATAGAGAGAGATAAATGCACTGTGCTGTCTATCATGCTTTAAAGGATCAGGATTTCTTTATTTTTTGTTAGGGTTACAACCACTTTAAGATCGTCATTGTACATACCGTAAATAAATAGGATATCCCCTGAAAATAAGTCCTAGTGTGTTTTTTGTAGCCAAAATTAATATGAGACCTGGTCTTATTTTCGGGGGAGACACAGTCGTATGTGTCATGGCTACTAATAACTTAAATGTGCCCTTTTAAGAAGGTATGGATTAAAATTGGATACTACTTCTAAACATACATAGACATCTATTCATAAAAAAAAATCTGTGCAAACTTCTCAAACATTGGCACATCTGTCACAAATAATCCCCATGTTTTTCCAATATGTTTATTTCCTAGTCTCATCAGTTCCATCTAGTGGGCATAATGCTTTTTTTTCTGAAATGCCTTAATCAGAAAAATACTGCATTATGACGATCATAGGAAATAAACATATGAGGCAAAATTTGGGGATTATTAAGGATGACTGTGTTCATGCTTGAGACATTCCCACAGTAATTTTCTTTATAAATAGACCCCATAGTGTCACATTATGGAATAGATGTAAACAGATATATCTTAGCACTGTGGTGGAATGGAATTGCCGCTGGCACAGATAAGCAATATACCTAACTTAAAAACAATGTTCACAGAATGTGTAGCACCAAAAAAACGACATAAAAAACAAACAGTGATATGAAGTAAGAAAAAAAATGAATGTATATAAAGGCTAAGTGAAAAGAAATGTCCCTTCAGCAGGGCCAAAATAAAGGTTCATGTGCAAAGTAGTCCCATTAAAAAAGGTGTAACTCAGTGACAGCAAGTCCAATGTGATGGTATGCAATAGCATCAATAGGTAAATCCTGAAGTGGATAAAAGTGATCCAATGGTACTCATAGATCTGCCACCACACCCCAGTGAAATGGACACTCAACAGAAAGGATGGCTGCCGTTACAGCAGCAAACACGCATTCAGTAAGTATCAGTTATCCAATGTGTATTGGCTGTCCGGCGTCATCCTCGTCAGGATACAGATAAGGTAAATGAGGCTCACCAGGAGCCAGATAGAGTCCTCATAGTGTAGTTTATTTATTGAAGTTGCAACAATAAAAGCCAGAGTGTAAAAAACAATTCTTACATTCTATGCCTCCAGAGAGGAGACACCAGTGCTGATGTTGCCCTGCTGACCGATTCCGGGTCGGCAGCGGCATTGAATGAAAGGATTGTTCTTTTTTTCACTCTGGCTTTTAATACCGCAATAAATATACTACAGTATGAGGACTCTATATGGCTTCTGGTGAGCTCCATTTATCTTGGACGCTGGACAACCCATACACATTGGATGACTGATACTTACTGAATGCGTTTTTGCTGCTGTAATGGCAGCCATCCTTTCTGGTAAGTGTCCATTTCACTGGACTGTGGTTGCAGATCTTGGAGCACTCCATTGGATAACTTTTCTGCACTTCAGGATTTACCTATTGATGTTATTGCATACCATCACATTGGACTTGCTGTCACAATTTTAACTTTTTCATGGGACTTTGTACATGAACCTTTATTTTGGTTTTGTTGAAGGGATATTTCTTTCCACTTAGCCTTTTTATAAGTGAATTATTTTCTCACTTCATATCACTGCTCATTTTTAATGTAATTTTTTGGCACTTCACATTCTGTGAGCATTATGGAATAGGTTGTTGACTGTGTTCAGAGAGCAGAGAACTTGCAATGGCAATTTATTCCATGGTTATCAAGATCTTTTTGATATCTATTACTGTTATTTTTTTGCATATATAGCAACTTCATTAAACTTTGAAGAACCAATACTCACTGTTCCTCAGAGAGTGGTGTGGGTGCTATTGTTATGCCCCGTACACACAGTCAGAAATTCTGACGGAAAATGTCCGATCGGATCATGTTGTCGGAAAATCCGCCTGTGTGTGGGCTCCATCGGATCCTGCTCTCAAATTGTCCGACAACAAAATCCGATCTGACTTTTTCTGATCGTGTGTAGAGAATTCCGACGGACAAAGTGCCACGCATGCTCAGATCAAATTACGAGACCAAAGATATTGGCTAATAGCCTCTACGTAGTTCTGTCTTACGCAAGGAACGTCACCACGTTCAGAATGATCGGATTTTCCGACAACTTTGTCCGACCGTGTGTATGCAACACCAGTGTCGGACAAAATCCATCGGAAAAAATCCGACGGATTTTGTGGTCCGAAATTTCCGACCATGTGTACGGGGGCTAAAACACCTCAGTATGGAACTTTAAAAGTAAGTTTAGTGCCAAATTAAAAACAGATATGCCTGCATGATTGGACATCAATACCATGTAAACATTTTAATCCAATGCTCTCAGAAAGTATTATCCACAAGAAAGTATGTCCACAAGAGGTGGGAACACACATGCAAAGATTACAGCAAACATATCAATAATTTAATAACAAGGGTAATTTAGCACAAGCTAAGCCATAGCACAACTAAAAATATTATTTTCTCTATGTTTTTGGTGTATTTAATTGCTGTTAGCATTTTAGATGTGAAAAACATATAAGAATACAGTGGTATCAGTTGCATAGGACTGTTGTCATAGGAGACAACAGTAAAAAAAGTAATTTCTAAAAAGCATCAGTGAACTGTACGTGTAAGGGTATTGCACTGCACATGATTATATCTTTGTGCACTTGCTTGAAGTTACAGCACTAGTCAGTGTATTATATGCTGTTATTTAGATTACAGATTCCAGTAAAAAATCCAGTGTGTTTGCAGACAAATCTGGGTTTGTAAAAATGATTTACCGGTAACTCAGAACTAAATATTAAGTTTTGGGCTCAGTTATCTTTCACATGCTATTATATAACATTTGGCTCAATACTTTAAAAATATTCACAGTAAACACATTTATCACTACCAACAAATGGAAAATACCATAGAATTTGCAATGGTGCAAAGGAACAATGGAGAGTTGAAGTAGAAGGCTTCAGCAGTTCACTGAGAACTGAACAATTCTGCTGCTAGATCCATTTTGGTAACTTGGGTGATCGTTTTTTATTAAGAAAGCAATCAAGAGAAAGGGATTCATTGTTGTAACAATAAAACCAATGAGTCACTGAGTTTCACAGCAGATAAAATAATGTTCTACATTCTGTCATCAGCTCATCCTTGAGTGTTCTCTACAGTTGATTTTACAGCACTGAGTCTTGTAATATAGTTTCAATCTTGTATGTTGCTATAGGTCAATATATCTCTTAGTTGCATTACTCAGAATCATGCAGTAAGAAAAAGCACATCTGTCTCAGTGGAGGAATATCTGTCTGGGGCTAATTAAATGCCTTCAGCATAGGACGTTTTACTGCCCCGTTGACATTTAAAATGTCATTAGCCACCTACATCTTTAGTGTGGCATAGCATAAAGTCTTCTGCTTAGATTAGCTTGTCTTAAAAATTAATCTCTTGAATTCTAAAATTAAAGACACATGATATTTAAACATCAAATGATCACTGTGTTATTTCTACAGGTTATGGAAAAATAGTTATAACGATACCTTTATCTATATGTATTTAAATGTGTATGTCTTGTTAAGCATTTGCTTTTTAAACAAGGCGACTATATATTTTACAATTTTAAAGGCTAAGGATAAATATTGATTTACCTGATATTAATTGAAAAAAAAGTGTGTACCTAACATAGCACAACGTGCAGTTGTGTGATTTAACCCATTCAGTATGTTCTTGCATGTCATTGCAGGTATACAGGTTATACAAATTGATCTGCTAATATGATGAAATAGGTGCTCTCCTCCCCTTTTGGCTCAAAGTACTGACAGTCTCTGCCTGGACAGGATCAGACAGATACACCAGCACTAGTTGACTGTGGAAGGACACACTAAAGAAGAGGGGACAAACTGCAATCAGTTCAATGGGACAGGAAATCTTAGCAAAATGCCCATCGGTCTAGGAATCTATGGTTAAAGAAGAGAAAAGGACAAGACCCTAAATTCTAAATAACATTATGTATGACAAAGAAATCCCAAAAGTATAGTACAGGGACTTATATGGGGCCTATTACCTTCTAGTAATAATCAGGATGAAAAAATATTGAAATTCTGGGGTGCCAAATATACAATGCCAAAGCCCCAAACAAAGGCAGATCCCTTGAAGTAAACGCACGCATATTCAAAATCTATATGGGCAAAAAGCTACTTATATATTACAATCCCTATGGATACTCCCATAAAAAAGAACATCTGAAATGCACCATCTGCCAGGTGGTCCCATGCTAAAATGGCCACCAAATGTCCCACCGATAAATACCTGGTGTGTCCTCACAGGGACCTAACCTTCCACCAAACCAGTCAGGGGGGTGGAGGAACCATCCATTCCCTCCAATCAGGGGCAGAGGTAAGAACAGTGTGGTTCACTTTACACTGTAGGAATGGGTTTTTTTTTCTTCTCTTTTTTTATGAACTGTGTAAATGCCTACTACTGGTTGATGGAACTCTGTCTTCATCAACCTTTAATTACTGTAATTGTGTTAGCAGCTACCAGTTGATTGAAGATTGCTGATGAATGGTGTAGTGTGTAGCGGCACATTTGCCCAGATCACTTATTTAATGATCCACACACAGATACACAGAGATTTTATATATGTGTGTATATATATATATATATATATATATATATATATACACACACTATATTGCCAAAAGTATTGTGACACCTACCTTTACACGCAGCCAGCGTCATGCTGGCTGACAACAAAATAGGGCAACTATTTTGTTGTCAGCCAGCATGACGCGTTGGTGGGATGGGCACAGACACAAAATGTGTCAGAGTGTTACCCCTTGAACTACACTTTGGCTGTTCTTTCATAAGTGAAGGTGGTAAACGTATCAATTATTTGTATTTATTGGTGTGAAACAAGAAAATTGAGAAACTTTCCTGTCCAGCAAAAAACACCAGGTAGCCCCTATCAGTTTCAAAGTATGAGTTTCCTTCTTGTTATTGTACAGTACCCTTAAAGGCTTAGAATCTCGTGTCTTCTTCCTATTAGGGCGTTTCTGTAACCTGTAGCCTGTGTTTTTGCTCACCTGTGCCTGAGCTGGTGTATTTTTTTATACAGTATTTAAAGGCCCCGTCCTCACCAACTAGTGCTGGTGTATCTGTCTGATTTAATCTGTACTTAAAATGCCACTACATATTATCCTTGTTGTACTATAAGTTGCCAAATCTCTCCTTTTCTTGCTCACTTTTGTTTCTTTGGAACAAGCAGTGCACATGGGTTGTGGTATAGACACACTGCAAATCATATAGTTTTTCATTTTTTACTTAAACCAGAGTTTAGTATCACTGTATTATTTCTGTCTATTCCTATGTTGAAAGAACCAGTTTTGACTTGTATTGACTATGGCTTCTGATCCTGCTTATCTGACTGAATTGGTTCGGAATCCAAATATTCTACAGACTACATCTGTTCTCACCTAAGGGCTGCGGAATGGAGCTCTCTGTTCTTTTCTGTTTCTCTGCAGTTGTTCCACACAAGTCCATCTATACCTTTAACAGCTCTGGCAAATAGTAGACAGTCCTTGTCCCTGCATCTTGGCAAGAGCCATTTTCTATCAGCTGGTAACAGGTTGGTAATCAGCTGTATGTCTCCTCTGACAATGTACCTGCTCTTCTGTATGTTTACACTGTGCTGAGATTTTTATTTTTTTTTTTTGCTCTGCCCTGGATTTCTATTTCTATCTATATCTCTGACAAGTTCCTGAGTGATGTAACCCATAAGGTGGGACCTGATGATGCTCAAACTGGAAGTAATACTTTAGCTAGTAGAGACAGATTTGGAGATACTGATCAGGTTTAGCCCACTGTGAGCAGGGTGTGTCAGTTCCTTTTCTACGCACAGTTTTCCTTTGTGTAATTGTGTTGTGCACACCTTTTGTAAGCGTGTTTTTATATTGGTTTTATGCTATGTTTCTGTTTGGTTTATCCCTCACTCTGAGCATGTTGGTGAGCTGTAAGGCTTATCTAAAGTGGGCAAGATCCTAGACCATTGCATCCCTGGTGAGGGGACACATCGCGAATGACCTGGCTATCTTATTTTAGTTAAGGTCCAGGTGAGTGTCAATCATTTTGTGTGGGGATTGTCACCTGGAATCACAATTTGGATTACTGCACAGATGGGTGCAGGTAAGAAATCTGAGATTTGGATGATTACAGACATTTTCCACTGTCAAATGAGTAGAACTGTTTGGTTCAGATATAAAAAATTCCCAACTCAATGCCTTTATCAGATGACAGTAACACTGGTAGGTATTATCCCTCATAATACAATCTTGAAACCACAATGATCCATATGAATCCACAAACGGGACTTTAGAAATACCTCCCCAGTGTAATGCATTAATCATAATGACACAATATCCAATAACACCATTTTATTATACAAATAATCTAAAATTCAATGATAAAAATATCACTTAACATAAAATATTATGGTATATCTTGGACATGTTAGCTTCTGTCCACACATTTTGAGGTTCTCCTGGATCCTCAGGACATTTTCTGAAGAAATTTACATGTCAGAAGAGTGAGAAGAGCATACTCTATCTGGAAATAAATGACAACATTAGTTTCAACCAAACATAAATCTATCTGGATTCAATACCACTGGAACACAGCAAAAAAAAATTAAAATCAAAATAAAGCAAAACAGACAAACAAAATGTAATAATAGTTAGCATATATAACTTACCTAAAAAACATAACATATTCACATTTATGAGACCAAAACAATGGACAAGGTGATCTCCCCCCAAGTCCCCCCACCCAGCCTGTGGAAGGACACACTAAAGAAGAGGGGACAAACTGCAATCAGTTCAATGGGACAGGAAATCTTAGCAAAATGCCCATCGGTCTAGGAATCTATGGTTAAAGAAGAGAAAAGGACAAGACCCTAAATTCTAAATAACATTATGTATGACAAAGAAATCCCAAAAGTATAGTACAGGGACTTATATGGGGCCTATTACCTTCTAGTAATAATCAGGATGAAAAAATATTGAAATTCTGGGGTGCCAAATATACAATGCCAAAGCCCCAAACAAAGGCAGATCCCTTGAAGTAAACGCACGCATATTCAAAATCTATATGGGCAAAAAGCTACTTATATATTACAATCCCTATGGATACTCCCATAAAAAAGAACATCTGAAATGCACCATCTGCCAGGTGGTCCCATGCTAAAATGGCCACCAAATGTCCCACCGATAAATACCTGGTGTGTCCTCACAGGGACCTAACCTTCCACCAAACCAGTCAGGGGGGTGGAGGAACCATCCATTCCCTCCAATCAGGGGCAGAGGTAAGAACAGTGTGGTTCACTTTACACTGTAGGAATGTGTTTTTTTTTCTTCTCTTTTTTTATGAACTGTGTAAATGCCTACTACTGGTTGATGGAACTCTGTCTTCATCAACCTTTAATTACTGTAATTGTGTTAGCAGCTACCAGTTGATTGAAGATTGCTGATGAATGGTGTAGTGTGTAGCGGCACATTTGCCCAGATCACTTATTTAATGATCCACACACAGATACACAGAGATTTTATATATGTGTGTATATATATATATATATATATATATATATATACACACACTATATTGCCAAAAGTATTGTGACACCTACCTTTACACGCACATGAACTTTAATGCCATCCCAGTCTTAGTCCGTAGGGTTCCATATTGAGTTGGCCCATCCTTTGCAGCTATAACAGCTTCAACTCTTCTTGGAAGGCTGTCCACAAGGTTTAAGAGTGTGTCTATGGGAATGTTTGACCATTCTTCCATAAGCGCATTTGTGAGGTCAGGCACTGAAGTAGGACGAGAAGGCCTGGCTTGCAGTCTCTGCTCTAATTCGTCCCAAAGGTGTTCTATCAGGTGGAGGTCAGGACTCTGTGTGGGCTGGTCAAGTTCCTCCCCCCCAAACAGGCTTGTCCATGTCTTTATGGATGATGTTGGAATAGGAAGGGGTCATCCCCAAACTATTCCCATAATGTTGAGAGCTTGACATTTTTAAAAATGTATTGGTATACTTATGCCTTAAGAGTTTCCTTCACTAGAACTAAGGGGCCAAGCCCAACCCCTGAAAAACAACCCCACACCATAATCCCCCCTCCACCAAATGATTTGTGGGGTGGCCTAATACTTTTAGCAATATAGTGTGGATGAGCGAGTTTGGGATGGAGGAACTTGGGGTGGAGGAAGTTATTTTCACTAAAAGTCCAAATCCTTGTAAATAAGTTAAGTTTAAAGCTGAACACAAGGCAGATATAGCAAAGCACAATTCAATGCAATTATATATTCATTAAAAAATTCAGTATTTTTAAATGAAGCTAGTATTTTTCTTGATACTAGCCTTTAGTAATTCTCTGTCCAGGCAGAGACTGTCAGTACTTTGAGCCAAAAGGGGAGGAGAGCGGTTACCTCATCCATCTACAGCTCCTTCACTTTCCAGTAACAAGCTGGAAACAGGGAGGTAACCAAGCTGTATTACTTAACTAAAGTAAAGAAAACTGAAATGTGTAACTCTCATGACTGGCTGGACAAAATTATAATTTATTGATAGATAAAACAGCTCCGGCATATGTATTTCGGCTGCACATTAAGTGTGTGACAGGAACCCAGCTTATCATTCCTAGCAAGATGCTCTTACATACTCCAGTAATGCATGTACAAGTACATAATTAATACATGTGACCAATTAGTTGCTGACTGGTTTGTGTCTCTGATGATATTAATTATGTGTATAAGTAATGGTAAGTAATGACATATTAGCAATGCTAAATAACAAAATCTGTTGTATAATCCAAATCTTCACCAGGCTTCTGGAGACAATTGTCCAAGCCTTTGAGTCAATCATTTAACTGTGCAGGTTTTTGGTGCTAAAAATGTAGACAGAATGTGAAATTTGTCCCTTGATTAAAATATGCTTAGATTTGCAAAAATAATCCAATGTGTCCCCATGGTGTCCTACAATTTATTACAGCAGAGCCAAACATTGAATGCTTTGTCATATCAAATGAAAGATTGTTCTGTGATTACCTAGCATTAGTCTCAGATGAGAATATAATGAAAAAATAAACCTATGTAGCAAAACTAAAAAAGCTAAAACCCCATATACAGCTTATAGTTTTTCACTATGACCTCCATGACACAAATGAGAACACATCAAAGCACACACATTACAGAAAATATGCAGTCCATGTGTGATTTTTAGTATAGAAACCAATCTGTTGAAGAGGGAAAGAAAGGGCTGATCAATAATCAATAAATGGAACCTCAAGTCTGACTGCTTATCCCAAAAGACAATAGTTCACATCTAGGCAGGGAAGATAAACTAAACAATTTTTAGCAACTTAGAAATCTTACTGTACTATGAAACTATATAAAATGTAAAACATATTTAAAAAATTCACGTTGCTACATCTGTATGTTTTTTCTTTAATAAACAGTTGTATGTACTTGTATTTATTATACTGATCTTAACATATAAAAGCACACATAATTTGATTATTAACCTCAATTCCACACATTTTTTGGGGGGATATAATCTCTCTTTATTTTCTACTTGGCTTAGATAAAATATGTTCTTAGTAAAATAAAAAAGTAGACTGAAACATGAAATAAAGAATACGTTTGCATGCCACACACATAGATCTTATAAATCTAGAGGCTATGCCAAAAAGAAACTCTTCCCACTTTTGTTAGTAGTAGTCCACTTTTATTTACAGTATATTGGAATAACATATATTTGAAATTTAAAACAAAAAAACTTTCATACATGTAACAAAAAGAAACAAAAAGACTATTTAAACTAAGCTGATATAACACACACAATGAATATATATATATATATATATATATATATATATATTTTTTTTTTTTTTTATGCAAGCGGTGGCCCTGGCATTACCTGGATGGGAAGCAGCACAAGGAGCCAATCAGTTGGGATGCATGACAAGGAGCAAGCATGCTAATAGGAGGACAGACCAAAGAGACAGAAAGATGAGCTTATCAGTCTACTTCTTCTCCTTTCACTACTCCATGGTTTGCATTGCCACTCCACAAATGCCACTGCCATCTTCCCTAATGTTTCTGCCAGTGTTTATCAACTAGGTTCAACTCTTTAGCATTTTACGGATTTTATTTTTGTTAGCTAGAGAAACATACAAAGTCTTCTCTACCAAAAACCTCTGCCTACTAGCATATTTAATTCTTCGGTTCTAATTCAGGGCAGCTCAGATAATTCCAATAAAACATTAACTAGAGAATTGTATTGACTATAGGCTTTTTACAAACATTCAGCATTATTAAAAATGAATGTCCCTAAATAAAGCTTACAACTGCCATTAATAAAATGCAACATGAGTCATTAAATGTAAGTTAAACTCTAAACAAAGTTACTTATTTTAGTATGTATCTGCCCGGCTTTAATTTGAGGGGGGTTCATTGAATCTTGTTTGAAATCTGCTAAACCTGAACTCAGCAGGTTTAGGTTTAGCAGTCTGAACCTACTAAGTTCAGGTTACTGGACCAAAAACACTATTTCCATTACTAAATGTTGCAGCCACTGTGTGTGTCGTACTGTGTAATAGCATTAGAAAGTGATGGGAAATCATCCATACAGCTACCAGACCATCATCAGTGGCTGGAATTAAAGGTGCTGTAAACCCTCATGTTTTTTCACCTTAATGTATCCTATGGTGACCCTGATGAAGTCAAGTGATGTGACGTAACGCGTAGGGCGTGGTCGGATGTTATTACGAACCAGGAAGTGACGTAAATATCATATTTCATTGCAATCGCCTGTTTTTTACTGCTTTTATGTAAGGATTCACTTGGCATTTGAATAAATCGAATTGTTTTACATATTACACTATGGGAGGTTTTCCTCTAAACGGTTGGAACCGGAGTGGCATCCAGTCATGGTGGGGTCTGAAGAAGCAGCGGACTACAACCGGGCTGGACATCACTAGCACCTTAATAATACCTCCCGGTATAGCCATCAACCGGAGTCCCACCGCAGTGTATTCATTCCCACTACAGCATACTTTCAAGGCTCATTATACTCCTAATGGAGTTAAGCGTTCTGTGAGCATTCAAATTTTTGTGAAGATTCACATATTAAGAAGAATTGGTTGTCACTTTTTAGAAGAACTATTTCACTTTCACTTGTTTGGACATTTTTGTTGTGTTTCACTTTATTGGACTTTATTATTATATTCACTGGAATTTTTGATTTTATCACTTTAACAGCTTACCGCCCGCCGTCTGTCCGTCATATGACGGCCAGGCAGCACGACTCTGGTTCTGGGCGGGCGTCATATGACGTCCGTCCATTTAAACAGGGCCTGCATGCGATTGTGTGCGCGCAGCCCTGTGCCTTCGGTGGCGGCGTGTCACAGAGGCATCGCTCGGCACCGGGGGAGATGAACAGCCATTGGGCATGGCTGTTTACCACGTGATCAGCCGTGATGAAGTGACGGCCTATTACAGATGGTACCGCCCCACTTTGCACGGCTCAGGTGCGCAATCACGAGCATACTGTGCACGTTGGTGGCGGCGTGTTCCCGGGAACACGGCTTGTCACCGATGCTGGTAAACAGTCATTTGCTGGCAGCTGTTTACCACGTGATCGGCTGTGATCCTTTCACAGCCGATCACTAAATGTAAACATAGAGCGGTAACGAGGTGTCACCGGGTTCTCCTCCTCACACACCAATCATGTGTGAGAAGGAGATTGCGGTAACATCTCGTTACTGCTTACAGTGTACACCAATCCCACTGATTGCCCCCCAATAAAGAGGACATGTCATCACCCATCAAAGTACCTGTCACCAGCCATCAAAGTACCTGTCACAGTTCATCTAAGTACAAAATGGTGTAATTGTGTGGGTAATTCCACTGTCCTGGTGCTCCAGGGCCTTCAAAAGTGTGATAGGTAGGAATGAAATGAAATGTGTAATTTATGCTCCTAGAACGCCTGAAGGTACTACTTAAATGTTGGGCCTCTGTATGTTGCCAGGCTGTGTAAAAGTCTCACACATGTGGTATTGCCCTACTCGTGAACAGTAGCAGAATGTATTTTGGGGTGTAATTTTTGCTATATACATGCTATGTGTTAGAAATATCTTATAAATTGACAACTTTGTGTAAAACAAAATGCGTTTTCATTTTTTTTACACATTTTCCAAAAACTTCAGGAAAAAAATGAATCGTTCAAAAGACTCATTATGCCTCATAGATTATATGTTGGGGTGTTTGCTTTCCAAAATGGGGTAATTTTGTGAGAAATTCCATTGTCTTGGTGCTCCAGGGCCTTTCACAAGTGGTGGTTGAGAAATGAGATGTGTAACTTATGCTCGTAGAACGCCTGAAGGTGCTACTTCAATGTTGGGCCTTTGTATGTGGCCAGGCTGTGTAAAAGTCTCACACATGTGGTATTGCCATACTCGGGAAGAGTAGCAGAATGTATTTTGGGGTGTAATTTGTTGTATGCATATGCTGTGTGTGAGAAATAACCTGATAATATGACAATTTTGTAAATTTTGTCATTTTGCAAAGAACTGTGGGAAAAAAATTACAACTTAAAAACTCACCATGCTACATACTTAATACCTTGGAATGTCAACTTTATAAAAAGGGGTAATTTGGGGGGTATTTGTACTTTCCTGACTTGTTAGTGTCTCAAGAAATTAGATACACCTGATGTACTGAACGCCTGATCTGATGTGATCAATCTTCAGTGATTGGCACCATAGCTTGTAGACTATAATTTTCACAAAGACCAAATAATATACACTAATTTGGGTTATTTTTACCAAAGCTATGTAGCCATATAAATTTTGGCCAAAATTTATGAAGAAAAATTACTAATTTGCTACATTTTATGACAGAAACAAAGAAAAAGGCATTTTTTTTCACAAAATTTACGATCTTTTTTATTTATAGCATAAATACCATCAAAAGAAATCTCTCTACACACCCTGTAGAGGTTCTGAAAATATTCTCGGACTTCTATAAGGACCTTCTTTCAAGTCCCCAATCCCCGCCAAAGCTACCCTCTATAGATTGGTTGAACGAAACAATACTACCATCCCTTGACCCAAATCAATCCAAATCCCTTAATATCCCCTGCACAGATACGGAAATTCTTAAAATCATCAAATCCCTTAAATCCACCACAGCCCCAGGACCAGATGGCTTCTCTTCAACTTATTACAAAAAGTATGCCCCTCTTCTTGTCCCACATTTGAAAAAACTTTTTAACAATATCCTCAAAGGTAATCACTTCACAGATGAGATGTTACTAGCTAACTTATCTTTAATACCCAAACCAGGTAAAGACCACTCACTCCCACAAAATTTCCGCCCAATTTCTGTACTAAATAATTACCTCAAAATCTTTGGCAGACTGCTTGCGGACAGATTGGCCTCAGTGATCACGGATTTAATTCACATAGATCAATCTGGTTTCATCCCAGGCCGTCAAATAGTAGACAATATTAGATTGGTTACCAATATAATACAAGACGCCAATTTACACTCTCGAAAGTTATGTCTTCTTAGTCTCGACATTCACAAGGCCTTCGATAGTGTTGGCTGGAACTACCTAAACCAGCTTCTACCTAAGTATGGCATAAATGGTAACTTTCTACACGGATTTAATGCATTATACCACTCACCACAAACCAGAATTAGAATCCCAGGCCACAACTCAGAATTCTTCCCCCTTAGCAGAGGAACAAGACAGGGCTGCCCTTTATCCCCCCTGTTATTTGCTCTAGCAATTGAACCCCTGGCACATAGAATTAGAAACAACACAAACATTCAAGGTTACACTAAATCTGATGAAGAATTTAAAATCAGTCTATATGCTGATGATGCTCTCATTTTTCTCACAAACCCCTTGATTTCCATCCCCTCACTTCTTAAAGTACTTAATATATTCCATGACATCTCTGGTCTAAAAATTAACTTAAATAAGTGTTCTGCCTTACCGATCAATTATCTCCATCAAAGGGAATTTCCCATTTATTTGGAGCTCTAACTCACTGAAATATTTAGGAATCTTGATAACACCCTCATACAAAACACTTTACAAAACTAACTACATCCCACTCTTCTCCCATATCTCCACTCTACTGAGCTCATGGTCCAACTTCCACATTTCATTCCTAGGTAGGATATGCGCCTTCAAAATGACCATCCTCCCCAAACTCTTATACTATTTTCGAGCACTCCCAGTAAACATCTCTAAATCAAAACTCACCTCTCTTCAGAGAGAAATAAACAAATTTATATGGGCAGGAAAAAAACCTAGATGCAGCTACACCCATATGCACAAATCTCAAACACTAGGGGGACTTGGTCTCCCCAACATCTGGCTATACTTCCTCTCCGCTAGATTAATGCATATCTCCCAATGGTTCTCTACCACGCCAAACATCCCCTGGAAGAACTTTGAAACTCTCTCAATTGCCCCACTAGACATTCACAGTATTCTATGGAGCAAAACCAATATATACAATAAACTCACAAAATCCAACACCATGATAGCTCATCTTTACCAACTATGGCTCAAGATTAGAAACCCTTTCAAACTATCCCCAGACTTCTCCATCCTCACACCGTTCTTAGGGGACCCTAGGTTCTCGTTAGCTCATGATAACATAGCACAGTTCTCACATTGGACCTCTAGAGGTCTAGCATCTCTACACTCCCTGCTGACTGATGGAGATTTTACCCCATTTATATTACTTCGTGCAAGATGGGATATCCCTTCTTCTAAATCACAAAACTACCTACATATCCAAAAGTACTTCTCAGACTATTTCCCCACACCCCCTTATCCCCGCGCTACAGTATTTGAGAAAATATGTATTTCCCTTGCAGATGAAAGAGGACTCATATCCAAATTATATAATTATCTAAATAACCTAGACATACCAGACAAATCTGGACCTATGCTCCACTGGGAATCAGATCTTGCCTGCACTTTTTCCACGGAAGTCTGGCTGGAAATGACAAACAATCTACGTAAAAGTAACAAAGCTATAGCCTTTAGAGAAACCCCCACCAAAATCTTCTCAAGATGGTACCTGACCCCCGCAAAACTCAACACATTTTTCCCCTCAATTTCTCCGAATTGTTTTAGGGGATGTCGAACACCAGGTACTGTCCTCCACATATTCTGGAGCTGCCAACACTTAGAGAATATCTGGACCAAAGCAATAGACAGAATAGAAAACTCCTCTAAACAAAAAATTACACCTACACCCCAAATTTGTCTGTTATATTCAAACATACCAGATATCCCCCCCCCCCCCCCCCCATGTATGAGACTCTTTCACTCCCTTTGTAGCTCGATCCAATGGATGATTGCCTTTAACTGGAAATCAGACAATCTCCCATGGTCTCAAGTGATGTCCAGAATGGAGAATGTTAGACTATCTGAAAGAATATACCACACTTTACATGACTCAATGAATGTATATTACCAAAAATGGTCATACTGGAACCTACCTGACCCTTAACTCTACCTCTTTAGATATTAAAATATCTCACAACGAGTATACAAAGATATAACCTTCTTCCTAAATGTCACATGGTCGTATTCATATACTGCATATTGTATTGTCATAACAAGTTAAAATCACTATCTTTATTCCTTTGTTCAGTTTATTTTACATTCAGTTTGGAAATGTTTGTATACATTTGTACTTCCAAATAAAACTTTTGTAAACAAAAGAAAGCTCTATTTGTGTGAAAAAAAGGATGCATATTTCATATGGGTACAGTCTTGCATGACTGAGTAATTGTGATTCAAATTGTGAGAGCACTGAAAGCTGAAAATTGGTCTGGGCAGGAAGGGGGTGTAATTGCCCTGTATTGAGGTGGTTAAGAAATTGCGCATAGTCCTAGTTAGACTTTTTTGTGCATTGTGTGCTAGCAGCATTTTCACATTATTCAGTTAGTTAGGCATTGTTCAATTAGTAGCACGAGGGAGCACATTTTATATTGTTTTCATGAATGAAAAAAGACCTATGAATGGAGCACAATAGCACAATATACTGTAGCACTGTGTAACTCTCCCTACACAGGCTATCAGCTCTCCCTAAACTACTCCAACCCATGCTGGCTGCTTTAAATCTACCCTTTTATAATCAGGAGACTGGCACATAACAAATCCTTCATTACCCATATGGAGCTGAAAGATCTATGTTTAAAAGCCAGGCAGTACATTATGGTTGCAAAGAACTCTGTCCAGAAAATGTTACAATAAAACCCCCAGCACTGTGAACCTCAAACACATAGGGGCTGCCATGGTGGCAGCAAACCCAATCCTCATCGAAAGTAGTAATAATTTGTTAAATTTGTGTTTTTTCTTAAATATGAGTGAAGAGAGCTTTTAGTGCCCAACAAGGTAAGAGTGGGTTTTATTGGTATTATCAGATTAAGGTTACGATTTACGTGGTTAAATGTTATGTTTCAAGGTTGGATTAAGGGATTAGGTTTAACTCAAAAATACTGCTGTCACATATGCTGTGTTAACCCCCAAATCGCCTACATTTTTCCACAGCACTCTACCACCTTGACCCTTGACCTATGGCAAATTCCAGGCTACTCTAATGAGCAAAGCTTAACATTTTCATGTAGTGTCAAGTTTGCCCAAATCCTTCATCCTCCACAATACTCCTGATACCACTGGGAAAGCCAGCTGGGGAGTCCTGAACTGTTTATTAGGAGGAGTGTCTCCTCCTTGTTTTGAGAAATACTATTACCTTGGATTACCTTGGATTCTACACTAATTATAAATGCTTTTGACCTTTTGACCTACTTGTTATGGTTAGCATTTTTTGTGTCTGTGCTGCCCTGTGTTTGGCATTCACATTGTTAAAGCTGTTTGTTTCCTGTGCCATTCGCTAAATAATTTATAAGAAAACATTTTACAGCGAGCTCAAGGGTCAAGGGACAACACTTTTTTTACACTTCTTTTCACTTCATATAACCAAGCATTGTGGCTTAGCATAACATACTATGGGGTGCTTTTGCTTTGAGTCATACTCTATGATAAGTGATCTTGATAACATACCTGATGATGTTCCTTAGGTTTGTGTCAAATGGCACTGAAAGTGTTAAGCTTGACTATAAGAAAAATGCTGTTGAGATTCACAGCAGCATGTTGTTGCTGTAAGATACAGGGTCTTGCCAGATCTTTAAACTGGACATGCTTGAGTGGCTAAAACTCTTGATGACAGGATTCTCTGCTAAAGTTCATTGCTAAAGTTCTGCTAGAAGAATGCATTCTAGGTACATTGTTCCCAAGTAAAATTAAGACATAAATTATTTAGATCTAGCACTGTATTAAGTTTTCTTTGTAACTGAATTTAATAAAATGGAAAAAAGGGAACACAATTCAATATTAGAGTCCTCTTTCAACCCCTGATGCTGCTACTGAAATGATTGTAGACAGCAACAGGGGTTACATCTAACACTTCTTTGTAGTGTTAAATCTTACCCACCCTTTCCATCTCTTGCACATTCAATGGGCTCTCAACCATGGTATGTGGTGCAAAGGGCCTCTGGGGAGAAGAAGATGTAGTGTTATTTCTCACAACAGGTTGCGTGGAAAAGAGCTGATGGTGTGGAAACAAATGAACATACCTCTGGCCAATATCCATACATGTGGCATACATGCCCAATATTCATATCTCAGCCTGCTAAAGGTCACTATTATTAAGTAACATTTACAAATACGGTATTATATCCTTTGGGTCCACATGAAACAATGTACGTGATCAACAGAAACCCTATCTTATCCTCTAGTGGAAAAATGCAAAAATGCTACTCATCCATGAGCCACTAGATGCCTGACTGATGTAATTTAGATACCTAGCTGGCATACTGATTTTTAACCACCCGCCTATTGTCAAAAGACGTCGGCAAAGTGGTTTTAAAATCCTGACCGGATGTCATATGACGTCCTCAGGATTTTGAGCCACTGCGCGCCCCCGGGGGGGCGCATCGCGGCGATCGTTGGTAAAGAATCTCCGATGGAGACTGTTTACCACGTGATCATCCGTGTCCAATCACGGCTGATCACAGTGTAACTAGGAAGAGCCGGTGATCAGCTTTTCCTCACTCGCGTCTGTCAGACGCGAGTAGAGGAGAGCCGATCGGCTGCTCCTCTGACAGGAGGGGTCTGTGGTGATCGATTATCAGCGCAGCCCCCCCCCAGGATGCCAACACTGGACCACCAGGGATGCCACCAAACCACCAGGGATGTCTAGACAAGGTATGCCACCCTAGACCACCAGGGATGACACACGGTGCCCACAATGGATGCCAATCAGTGCCCACAATGGATGCCAATCAGTGCCCACAATGGGCATCACTGATTGGCATGCATTATTGTTTGGCACTGATTGGCATCCATCAGTACAAAACAATGCTGCCTATCAATGCCTATCTGTGCCACCTATCAGTGCCTATCCGTGCCACCTATCAGTGCCCATCAGTGCCACCTATCAGTGCCCATACATTCCACCTATCAGTGCCCATCCATGCTCATCCGTGCCGCCTATCCATGCCCATCTGTGCTGCTTATCCATGTCAATCCGTGCCAGATATCAGTGCCAATTTGTGCCACCTATCAGTGCCCATCCATGCCACCCATCAGTGCCGCCTATCAGTGCCACATATCAGTGCCCATCAATGCCACCTCAGTGCCACTTCGTTGGTGCCACCTCATCGGTGCCCATAAGTGCTGCCTTATCAGTGCCCATCAGTGCAGCCCCATCAGTGCCCATCAGTGAAGGAGAAAACGTACTTATTTACAAAGTTTTGAAACTGAAAGAAAAAAAAATGTTTTTTCTAAATTTTCTGTCTTTTTTTATTTGTTTAGCAAAAAATAAAAACCGCAGAGGTGATCAAATACCACCAAAAGAAAGCTCTATTTGTGGGAACAAAATGATAAAAATTTAATATGGATACAGTGTAGCATGACCGCGCAATTGTCATGCAAAGTGCGACAGCGCTGAAAGCTCAAAATTGGTCTGGGCAGGAAGGTGTTTAAGTGCCCAGTATTGAAGTGGTTAAGTATAAAATATAATTACTTTTATGACTTATAAACTCAAACAACTAAAAGTAGTAAGAACTAACAAACATTCTTTACTGTTTATAGGTTTGAACTTTCAGAAAGACTAGTAATCTTTGGTTTATTTTTGTCTACAAAGGGTCCTCCTCTACTCCCAGTTCCTGTATTTTATCTGAGCTCAGCTGTAATGTTCAGACTTCACCTGTGATGCTACCTGATGGTGCAATCTGGAGTTGCAAATCTGTCATATAAGGCATTAGGTCATTATGGAAAACACATTTATTTTATAACTGAGCATCAGTCATACCAACGGCAATGGGATAGAGTTCCTTGAAATTAAACACTACTAATTTTCTCCAAAAATGTTTAGATTGTATCATTACTATCTTTTTTACTACAGCTGTCTCTTGCATGAAATAGCTTAAGAAAAGCTATAATAGTTAAGGCCACGTTTTCTTTACTTTTAAATCTCATATATGCCCTTTGGATATGTTTTTATTATTTTTTTTCTTTTACAAAATAACAGTATTACTTAAAGAGATTAGGGAATTCATTCCTTCCTCATACTGAGTCTATCACTGAGAAGAGCCAGAAGGCAAACTATATGGTACTCTCTATAAACTTTTATCTCTGGATAAAATGTATGTTTACATACTTAAATACTTAGATGGGCATGCTTTCTGCACATAATGACAGGAGTATGCACTTTACCGTCCATTAAGGCAAAGGATAAACAACAGGTGAAATGCTTCTCAATCATAAACCGAAGCAAAATGAGAAAAGTATGCATAACAATATTGCACAACTACAAAATGTGATGATTAAGATGCACTACAGGCATACCCCACTTTTAAGTACACAATGGGGTTTATTTACTAAAGCTGGAAAGTGCAAAATCAGGCTCACTTCTGCATAGAAACCAATGAACTTCTAACCCCAGCTTGTTCAACTAAGCTTTGGTAATAAAACCTGGAAGCTCATTGGTTTCTATGCAGAAGTGAGCCTGATTTTGCACTTTCCAGCTTTAGTAAATAAACCCCATTGTGTACCTAAAAGTGGGGTATGCCTGTATACACTTACTAGTTCAATTCTATAAATATAAATGAGTAAAATCCTCCACTATTACATTGGCAAGCCCTTCAAATCAAAGATTTCCTCTGTTCCATCAAATCTCATACCGTCATACAGTCACCATGAAATCATGTTCCACATTTGAAAAATACTTTGAGGATGCCTCTATATCTTACAATCTCCTCTCAAGCCCAGATGAGGGGTACGTCCCACCTTTTCTGAGTAGATGGGATATAGGTTTATCTTTTACAGAAAAACAACAGAGTCATATTTTATTCTTTGCACATAAGTCAATGATCTCAAGCAGATTCAAAGAGGCTGGGTATAAACTCATAACCAGGCAGTACCAACCACATCACCATTGTGTTGGAGGTGTCAAAGGGAGAATAGGACTCTCCTTCACATTTTCTAGCATTACCCACTAATACGTCTTTTTTTGTAAAAGGTCCAAAAAATAGTTTTTGAACATACTGATATTCAGCTTTAGAACCATTCTGATGTGCTTTTACTACATTTAATTCCATTAACCCAGAAGCACTAAAGAAATCACTTCTGGACCACTTAATAAATGCAGCCTGGATCTGCATACCCTAGATATGGAAGTGCACTGAACCCTCCCCGACTGGACAATGGTTTTCTGTGATTGCTAACATCCAACTGATGGAGGAACTTATGACAGTAATTGGACAAGAAAGAGGAGCAACAGTGGAAAATATGGTTTTATTGGATCTCATTCAAGTTTTCTCAAGGCTACCATTCTTACCTCTCTCAATCATGGCACATGTCAGACCAACTAGAGACCAAATTGTCTATTCTGGCTATTATTTCACATGATACTACTTAAGGGATGTACCCAATCACCCCTTCCCCCATTAGCTTTAAGTTTTTTCCCCTCCCCCCAGTCCCTTTTTCACTTTAGCTTAAATTTGTTCCAAATGTAGTGTATATTAATGAGTCTGTTTCTTCACCGGTTTTGTCTGTTCTTTAATGTAATAATGTCCCCTTTCATTTTCTTTAATTATTACAAAAACTTTGGTTCAGGATGCCCCAGTTACATTTCATTGTTTTGTCTCACTATAATGTGTTTTTTTTTTCTGAAATACTTTGTCACAATTGTTGCTATGTTATGCATTTGTGCTGTGGATTTTCTGGTCTGTCTCTAGGTTGACGTGAAATCTATATATTGATACGGTCTTTTACTTTACTATATATATAACTGCTGCAGATAACTAGGTAAATGTATTTTAATGTGAGTGATTAACATAGCATACAGTGCCTTGCAAAAGTATTTACCCCCCTTGGCATTTTTTGTGTTCTCTTGCCTCACAACCTGGAATTAACATGGATCATTTAATTTATAGAACATGCCCACAACTTTTTTTTTTGTGAAGCAAACAACAAATAGGACAAAATAACAGAAAAAGTAAATGTGCATAACTATTCACCCCCCTAAAGTCAATACTTTGTAGAGGCACCTTTTGCGGCTATCACAGCTCCAAGTCGCTTTAAATAAGTCTCTACAAGCTTGCCTCATCTTACCACTGGGATTTTTGCCCATACCTCCTTGCAAAACTGCTCCAGCTCCTTCAAGTTGGGTGGATTGCGCTTGTCAACAGCAATCTTTAAGTCTAACCACAGATTCTCTATTGGATTGAGGTCTGGGCTTTGACTAGGCCATTCCAACACATTTAAATGTTTCCCCTTAAACCACCCAAGTGTTGCTTTAGCAGTGTGTTTGGGGTCATTGTCCTCCTGGAAAGTGAACCTCTGAAAGTGAACCACAGAGTGGTACAGATTTTGCTCAAGAATATCCATGTATTTAGCACCATCCATTTTCCCCTCAACTCCCAAATGCTGAAAAACATTCACACAGCATGATGCTGCCACAACCATGTTTCCCTGTGATGGTGTTCTTTGGGTGATGTGATGTGTTGGGTTTGCGCCAGACATAGCGTTTACTTTGATGGCCAAAAATGTCACCTTTCTCCATACATTTTGGGAGTCTCCCACATGCCTTTTCCGCAAACTGAAAACATGCCATTTTGTTTTTTGCTGAAAGTAATGGCTTTCTTCTGGCAACTCTGCCATAAAGCCCAACTCTATGGAGCGTACGGCTTATTGTCGCCCTATGTACAGATACTCCAGTCTCTGCTGTTGAACTTTGCAGCTCCTCCAGGGTTACCTTAGGTCTCTGTTTTGTGTCTCTGATTAATGCTCTCCTTGCCCATTCCATGGGTTTTGGTGTGCGGCCATCTCTTGGCAGGTTTGCTGTTTTGCCATGTTCTTTCCATTTGGTTATGATAGATTTGATGGTGCTCCAGCGATCATCAAAGATTTGGATTTTTTTAAAACCTAACCCTGACTTGTACTTCAACAACATTGTCCCTTACTTGTTTGGAGAGTTCTTCATGGCAGTGTTTGGTTAGTGGTGCCTCTTGCTTAGGTGTTGCAGCCTCTGGGGCCTTTAAAAAAAGATGTGTATATGTAATGACAGACCATGTGGCACTTAGATTGCACACAGGTGGGCATCATTTCACTAATTATGTGACTTCTGAAGGTAATTGGTGGCACCAGAGCTTTTTATGGGCTTCATAACAAAGGGGGTGAATACAGACACACGTGCTAATTATCATTTTTTTATTTCTGAAAAATAGTTTTATGTATATATTTTTCTAATTTTACTTCACCAACTTAGACTATTGTGTTCTGATCCATCACATATAATTCAGATTAAAAAAAAAATGAACTAAAGGCTGTAATGTAACAAAATATGTAAAAAGCCAAGGGAGTGAATACTTTTGCAAGGCACTGTATAAGGCATAAAAAAATGCTACATCTATTGTTAATTACAGTTTATAATCCACTAATATATACTGTATATATATATATATATATATACACACACACACACAGTATCTCACAAAAGTGAGTACACCCCTCATATTTTTGTAAATATTTTATTATATCTTTTCATGTGACAACACTGAAGAAATTACACTTTGCTACAATGTAAAGAAGTAAGTGTACAGCTTATATAATAGTGTAAATTTGCTGTCCCCTCAAAATAACTCAACACAGCCATTAATATCTAAACTGCTGGCAACAAAATTAAGTACACCCCTAAGTGAAAATGTCCAAATTGGGCCCAATTAGACTCATGTTAAAAGGTCTCAGGTGTGAATGGGGAGCAGGTGTGTTAAATTTGGAGTTATCGCTCTCACTCTCTCTTACTGGTCACTGGAAGTTCAACATGGCACTTTATGGCAAAGAACTCTCTGAGGATCTGAAAAAAAGAATAGTTGTTCTACATAAAGATGGCATAGGCTATAAGATTTCAAAGACCCTGAAACTGAGCTACAGCACAGTGGCCAAGACCATATAGCAGTTTAACAGGACAGGTTCCACTCAGAATAGGCCTCGCCATGGTCGACCAAAGAAGTTGAGTGCACATGCTCAGCATCATATCCAGAGGTCATATGAGGTCCAGAGACGTATGAGTGCTGCCAGCATTGCTGCAGAGGTTGAAGGGGTGGGGGGTCAGCCTGTCAGTGCTCAGACCATAAGCTGCACATTAAATCATTGCATGGCTGTTGTCCCAGAAGGAAGTCTCTTCTAAAGATGATGCACAAGAAAGCCTGCAAACAGTTTGCTGAAGACAAGCAGACTAAGGACATGGATTACTGGAACCATGTCCTGTGGTCTGATGAGACCAAGATAAACTTATTTGGGTCAGATGGTGTCAAGCGTGTGTGGCGGCAACCAGGTGAGGAGTACAAAGACAAGTGTGTCTTGCCTACAGTCAAGCATGGTGGTGGGAGTGTCATGGTCTGGGGCTGCATGAGTGCTGCCAGCACTGGAGAGCTACAGTTCATTGAGGGAACCATGAATGCCAACATGTACTGTGACATACTGAAGCAGATCATGATCCCCTCCCTTTGGAGACTGGTCCGCAGGGCAGTATTCCAACATGATAATGACCCCATACACACCTCCAAGACGACCACTGCCTTGCTAAATAAGCTGAGGGTAAAGGTGATGGACTGGCCAAGCATGTCTCCAGACCTAAACCCTATTGCGCATCTGTGGGGCATTCTCAAATGGAAGGTGGAGGAGCGCAAGTTCTCTAATGTCCACCAGCTCTGCAATGTCGTCATGGAGGAGTGGAAGAGGACTCCAGTGGCAACCTGTGAAGCTCTGGTAAACTGCATGCCCAAACAGGTTAAGGCAGGGCTGGAATATAATGGTGGCCATACAAAATATTGACACTTTGGGCATAATTTGCACATTTTCACTTAGGGGTGTACTCACTTTTGTTGCCAGCGGTTTAGACATTAATGGCTGTGTTTTGAGTTATTTTGAGGGGACAGTAAATTTACACTGTTATACAAGCTTAATACTCACTACTTAAGATTGTAGCAAAGTGTAATTTCTTCAATGTTGTCATATATAATAAAATATTTACAAAAATATGAGGGGTGTATTCACGTTTGTGAGATACTGTATATATATATATATATATATATATATATATATATATATATATATATATATGATATATATATATATATATATATATATATATATATATATATATATATATATATATATATATATATATACAGTATATATTAGTGGATTATAAATTGTAATTAACAACAACAGATGTAGCATTTTTTCATGCCATGGTATATGACCTAAAGTTTTCTTGTCACTGGGTTGCCTTTAAAGTACATTGGTGCACATTCTATGAATATATTGCTGCTTACCGTTTTCCTTTTTTTTTTAGTATTTTAAGCTTTTATGTTTGCACATAAATGAGTGATTGGTACCTGATTTTTTGCTAAGCACAATGCAAATTAAGACAGGCCAAATTTGCTTAATATATTTTGCTAATCTCTGCACTGCAATGGCAAACAGGGCATTAAAAGATAAAAATGTCTACCTAATATATATTTACTTTGTGGGGTGAATATCAAAATATCATATAGGTCAAAAGCCAATGAAAACAAACAGACTTAAAAGCTATCTATCTATCTATCTATCTATCTATCTATCTATCTATCTATCTATCTATCTATCTATCTATCTATCTATCAGAACATCTATCAGAACATCTATCAGAACAAGGTAATTGGCTTGATGAAGTAAAGTGAAAACATATAGGCAATTCATTAGGACAAATAAGGGCCTGCAGAGGTATTGGGTAAATGCAACAAAACTTTACACTTAACTCCTTACTAAAATGTTGGATTAATACCTGCATTCACAAACACCTATATAGTATTTTGTTTTATTGTGCACTTCATTGTCCCTACCAAACGTAATGATTACATGCAGCAAATGAGGATACATTGATCCTTACTGTAGACCTAAAAAGGATTTAAAGGCTAATTCTATCCATAACTGACTTCTCTGTTACATGTAAGCAGACTGAGTCACCACCTGGCTTATTCTGAAATCTTTCTTAAGACGTTCTCCTGTGTTTTCAGGTCTACTTCCATCTTTATACTGAATGTTTGATTCTTTTTATTAAAATACAAAAGGATGTGGGCTGCTTGAGCCACAGCAACCAGGGTGAGATGGTAAGATACCTCAAAGGGGGCAGTCACCTGTAGAATCTCCAACAAATGTAAATAGCTGTTAGGTGATTGAGCTCACAGCCATAACCAATATACTAGTTGTGGGTTGATAATCCTTTATGAACGCTCATTAACACACACAGGAAGATAATTAGCAAAAACATTAGACATTGGAGGGGATTCAGTAAGGCATTTGGAACACATTTCTGGTGATGTTTATGTAGTCTGAAGCCTTGGGGCAAATTCCTTGCAACTTTATTGTTAATGTGCAACAAATTCAAGTAGATCTTATTTATGTCACTTTTACTTTCTTTAAGTTCCTCTAGAACTGATATTTGATACATTTTCATTACTCTTAACTTCTCCAAATAGCTTCTCTGACTTTAAAATTCTGCCACTTTGCAGGAGAGATGCTTGCAACAGTTCTGTCAGAGTTGGGACAGATTCATATACCATGAATATGTCACAGGTTGGTCACACTACTGGTAAGTCATATTTCCAAAGATTATCTAAGACACTCCGTATAAATTCCAGGGATTTTGCACTAAAATAAGAAAGAAAACAGACAGAAAAATACAAGCTATAGGCAACGTTCCTATGTCACTACTATATTCATTTATTTTGGTGATAAGAAAGGCAGCTAAATTCTAGGCTACTTGAAGAATTTTCATTTTCTGAGTGACTCTGGCTTATCTGACACAGTTTGGGAAAGCGGATCATTATTTGACAGGAGTTCTCTAGATAACACAGGTGCTAGACTCTGCATCCAGCCTGCTGCTGCCTGTCTGTTGGCATCACACAGTCCAAGTCAGATGTTTAATCATTCAGCTCTATGCCCAAGATAAGATAACCATCACAGCATTAGTGTCTACCTTTTCAATTCCACAAAACATGTTCATCCTTCATCCATTGTTTATGGGCTCGTTTAAACTAGATGAATGTAATAAAATAGAGCAGCCAAACATTATGCAGTCAAAGCTTGTTCATTGCAATCCCCGGCTAAACAACAAGTAAAAGCTTTTTGCTGAATCAAATCCTTCCAAGTCCTGACATTTTTCTTGTAAAAGAAGAGATTAGAAAACACCATCAGGGAATGAGTTGCAGCACTTGTTCTTACCCACATTATCAGTAACAATTATTGTCTCTCTTATGCGTTTTAAATATCACTCAACAAGCATCTCCAAAAGTCTCAGATAAATATCATGCACGTGAACCTGAAAGCAATAATACAAGACAGTTTTGTGATAATTATCCCACAGCTCCCATACTTTTTGTACCCTGCTAATCCATGGTATCTGTTCATGAAAAAGTCGATTAATCCTCACAATGCAATACAACGTAACAAATAATAGCCTGTTATCCACAGTACAATTCCCATGTGGATCCATTCTTTAGACTATACTTAATCCACTCAGGGGTTGCTGTCCACAGCAACACACTGAATAGCTTTGAAGTGTCTGGCAAGGTTATTCCTCTGAATCCAAACCAGATAATCAGTCTGTTGTCTTTGACATTAGGACAAAACATAAGACTTAGGAGCAAGGTAGGAAGTAAAAGCCGGTGACACAGTCACAACAAGAGCTAAATTCCCCATGCTTCTCTGCCCCCATCAATATCAGCACACTTGCTCTAAAAATGCAGATAATCACAATCCTGCTGTACACAAAATCATTTACGCATTCTCATCCCTCCCTGTGGAATATACAGTATACACCGGAGTGGCTAAAGATAGTACAGTAGCTGTCTGTCACAGAGCTCTGTAACGCAGGATCTAGTAGAAAAAAATAAATAAGCAATAAGCCAGAAAAATAATGATCAAGGTAAAAAAAAAAGACTTACCCCCAGCTTTTTACTTCTGATCTTTACATAACCTTGCTTTACAATATCATTGAAGTTGGATGCCATAGTGAATAGTGTGGTCCCTCTAAGTGTTTTGCTTTACTCCGTCTCTCCTTAGTGGCTGCTTCATGCACCCTCCCTAAGCTACTGCAAGTGTTTGACAAGGCGGCAATATCAGCAGCGATAGATGACAGACTGCCTGTGTTAAGGTGTCCAGCAGTAGACTGGCTGAGCTGTTTCTGTGTTAAGTAGTCCAACAGCTATACTAGCTGACTGGCTCTGAGTCCAATAACAGCATTCGCTTACTGGCTGAGCTGTCTCTGTGTCTAGGAGTCCAACAGCAGGAGCTAGCTGCAAAAGCAGCCACTCAGTGTCAGTGTTCAGCCCCCTCCTCTCCCCCAAGCATGCTTTACTGAATATCTAAATTGCAAAAACGAGGCATTGTAGAATAGGCGATAATCTAGAAAAGACAGGGATGTCGTATTGTGAACAGCACAAGACAGATTCCTTAAGTCAATGTGAATAAGACATTTCCATACTAACTTATATTATGTATTCTTTGGTTTCCGGAGTTGGCAATAGACTGAATGAGTCATAAAATGATTTATAATCTGCTATATTGTTCTATGACTATTCTGCAGTTATGCATGAGCTGTTTATATTATTCATCCTTCTGTATTTAGGGCATTCTCATATATAATACTGTCATATAAATATGCAACATGTATTTATTAAGATTAACATTATTTAATTGCGTGACAATACTTACTGCTCTCACACTCACATAGGGTAAGCCTATGGCAGAGATAAATTAACTTCCTAAAATCTGTTTCACCACTTTGTCAAATGTGCCCACCAGATCCATAATGTACGATGACAACCAGCCATGATGCACATCTTTTCTAATGATATTCTTATCTAGGGTTCATTATATAATGGAAATTTAAAAATGTTCCCCAATAACATTCTCACACACAACAACTCTTTGGATAAACATCCAGAAATGTGCACAGTTTATAATATACAATAATATATAATATAATTATAATATACAAGAAAGGAACAGTTTCTAAGGGTACTTGGATCGACCAAAATATTTTTTGTATTTTAGCAGCATCAACACCAACAGCATCTTTGATCATGCAGGAAGGCTAATAATTATACAGTCTGTGCTTTTATTTAAAGCGGTTCTGCACACATTTTATTTAGTAAATCTCTTTGCCTTCCAAATCAGGCAAAGAGTACTAAATGAAATGTGTTTTTTTTTTTTTTTTTTCACTTACCTTGTAATCGATGACTTCCGGTCCTCTGTCTCTGCGGGGGTGGGCGGGGTCTGTGCGGGGATCCTCGTCACGACGCACTGTCTCCTGGGATCTGGTGTCATTGATCCCAGGAGCCTGTGCGGGCATCTTCCGAAATCTTGTGAGATTTCGGGCACATCTTCCGAAATCTCGCGAGATTTCGGACACATGTTCCGAAATCTCGCGAGATGTCGGCAGATGTGCCGACATCTCGTGAGATTTCGGAGAACGTGAGCTGCACTTTGCCGTTACTGCGCACGCGCGAGCTCGGCGCAGTAACGGCGGTGCATGCTGGGCCATCTAAAGTGCCTGTGGGGTTTCACATGCCCACAGGCAAGATGGCCCCCAGCACAAAAGAAGAAGATAAAGAACTTCATCGGACGAAAACCGGCAGCGATCACGAATGAAGATGGAACAGGTGAGTCCCCTAATTTTCCTATTACCCCTTAGCATATTCCCAAAAAAAAAAAACCCCGGTGCAGAACCGCTTTAAGGATTGCTTTTTTTGTGTTGCAGATACACAAAGGACCAACCTTTGACCCGCCAGAGATACAAACAAGAAAAATATGTATAAAGAGACAAATCTAAGGCGGGACATTTTTGATGATATAAGAGGCATCTAAGCAGTCATTAACAGATAACTAAAAAATATTTTGAAAAAGGTACAGTACTACCACAGTAAACCAATATCATGTTCTCTCACCCATGGAACAGATAAGGTGTCCAACAATGAAAGAGATTACTTGTATGTTTTTTAGGATATTTTTCAGCGGTGTTACATCTCCATAGAAAAGCATCATGAGCTATAGGTTCCAAGCAGATATTGATTAAAATAAATACATATATACATGTAAAAAAATGGTTATAAATAATAGACTGCCTGTATAAGACAAAACAGAAAGAAGAGACATTTCAAAGATTTGCCATTTATAGCAGATGGTGGAAAATAATAAAATCATTAATTTATAATAACAGGACTTTGCAGGTTTGTAGAAGCTCTATAACCTAATCATTAATGTGCTTTGATCCAGAGAGTGAGCAAGACTGTCAACAGTAAAATAGAATAGTTTTGCTGTAGTGTTGCAGCATTTTTAAAGTAGATGTAAACCCTTACATATACCTAGTGAAGTGACTAGCCTAAGGTGATACACAAAGATGGAACAAATCCTCCTACATAAGTTGTACCTGTTTATCTGTAGTCTTCTCTTCTCGACATCTGTCCAGAATTTATAAAGCTTGTCTGAGCTGTCAGAAAACAGGGGGTGGAGACTGAGGAGAGCTCTGAGAGCTGATTGGAGGGAAGGGACACACCCCAGTTCACACAGCACACAAGAACAGAGCTGAGGCTGTCAGTCATAGGCTGTGTGCTGGAGCTCCCTCCCCGTCACTTTTATTCTCTTGGTGTCAGGAAAACTTGTCAGCATTTGTTCAGAGACTTAGTGTTGTGAATTGAGACATGTACACATTATAGAAGGATATGTCTTGTTTAGATTTCACATCTAAGTTTTACAAACACTTTAAGGCCTTGTTCACCTATGCTTTAATACCCTGTGTTTTAGCGGCATTTAAACAGCATTTAAAAGCCTCAAAATTGCCCTTCAAAGCCTACCACAAATATTACAATGGGCACTACCCAGTGCAGTACACACCCAAGCGGTAGTGTGATGCTTTCTTGTGTTTTGCAGCATGTTGCTTTTATGAGGCATTGATGCTTATGAGCCACCTCCATTATTTTCAATGGTAATGCAATGTAACCGTATCATAACCGCACCTATAGCATTTACGGTGTGTTGCTAAACCATTTTCAACAAGTTATGACAAAGTAAAAATTAATTTTAAAGAGTATGGAAATGCCCCTTGGAAATTCCAGCCCATGGGATGCACCCAAAACCAGCTCAAAACCCTACTCTTTTTCCACTTCTTTCCGTAATCATTTTGAGCTGGACCAAGTCAAATGTCAAAATATACAAATCTATCTTGCAGAGAATTAAAATAAAATGCCTGGTATCGCACCACAACCTAACCTAACCCTAACGCACGAAACAGATCATTTTTTCTGCATAACTTCCCCTTAGAACCTCCCACTAGAAAAACAAGACTTTCATGTGCATTTAACAAGCATGCTTTTTCAGCATGTCAAAAACACAGCAACACACATCAAAAACACATCATAAATGCTATAGACATGATAATGAGCATTGCTTCATTCTGTATAATCAAAACATGTGTAAACGAGCCATAACAAATGGTCCTTTAGAGCAGGAAATATTTAGTTAAGGGTGTGTTAGCACTCAGACACAATCATTTCTAGACTCAGACCTATGGGGGATCTAGTGTGTCAATAAATGTTACATTTGTAAAAATAAAGAAATAAAGAGTTATGGTAGAGATTTTGCCACTTTATTAGGCTGCAATGCCAAAGGGAGTGAAAGGGCAGTTTTATTTATGAAATAAAAATGTGAAAGTTTTATTATAGAGGCAGTAGATACACATATAGTTAACGGCTAAGTTCACCCTTTCGGACAGAATTTCACATTTCATAATAAAAAGAATCAGTTTCTAATGTATTTTCTGCTCAAGCCATCCCAATGTGCTTATCTCTCACTTACCTCATCTTTGACAGCTTTGAAGTTTCACCTGTCCATTTGAATTTTTAATTGATGCATAATGATTACATCACTTCCTCTAGATCATGTGACAGGAAGCTTCATCATGCCCTGCCTTGTTGTATCACAGAAAAGGGTGTTCACCACTCTGGACCACATCTCCCTCATTACTATACCACCTCTTGTTTTATTTTCACCCACTTTCCTACTTTTTCCATTAAGGTAGCCATACACTGTACAATCTAAATGTGCAATCTCCTTTAGCGTAGCGTCAGCTATGTAGTACAAAGGCCTGCCTGATTTGATACAAATTGAATAGATTGTTCAAGTGGGTCTTCCTATTCCATGGTTTTGGTAAATCTAAAGGAAATTGTACAGAGATTGAACAATCAGATTGTATAATTTTTTGTGTAAACACACCAATTTCATTTTCAGGCCCCATACATAGCATAGTGGCAATGAATATTTTTTGGCTTGTTTTTCCCGTGACACAGATATGGTCCATTTATTTCAATGGGTTGTCCTACACGTGGCAAAGTAGCTCATGGGACACTTTGGCGTGTTGCAGTTTGCACTTTTGTATTGTGCATTTTTGCTGTGTTTCTTGCTTTTTTTTTTTACACAGCAAATTGTGTTTGCTTCTGCATTTGGGGTACCATTAACAATTGATGGCACCAAAAGACCAACTAGTACGCTTTAGGTGTATAAAGGTGGCCATACCCAATCTGGTTGTACAATCTCTTTACAATCCCCTTTAGATTTACCAAAACTATATAACAGGAGGACACATCTACAGTATCTATCCAGTCACTCGGTATCCAGTCAGGCAGGCTCTTGCATTACATAGTTGATGAAATATCTAAAGGACACTATACAATCAGACTGTATAGTGTATGATGAGCTTTACAGACTTCCAGGGAGACACTTCTCCTGTTTTCAATGCTACAGCTCTGCTCCACATAGACTGTTATGTAATCGCTTAGCTCCTGCATACTCCACCAAATGAACAATTTATGAAAGATGGAGGAAAAAAAAATGATCACTGGCTATGTATTTAATGAGAGCAGATAATGATATATATCATATAGATATATAGACTGATAGACATAAAGACTGATAATGATTTTATATGAACACAGAGGTGGGTGGGAGCAATCTCCTGGAGGGGGGGCAGGTGCAATGTGTGTGTTAATGAGGTCAGCTGGTGATGTGCTTCCTTCTACTGGTTTTTCTGTCCTAAATACCAAATCCAGGACTTATCATGGAGGAATCTGGAGGTGGGGCCTGTCCTAAAAGGTAGAGAAGGCTTTTTCTTTTCTGCAACAGAACAACATTAATGATATATTGGTACATAGGAAAGCTGACATTTAAATAATAAAAAAGTAAACTTAACTTTTAACACGTTTAGATCCACGCTATAGCCAAATGGTGGTTACAGTGAGGACCTACTTTGCCGAGAGGGCATCAATAGACCTCCTCCCGTGCTCGAGCGGCCTGCACGGTCCCCTTACCACGTGATCAGCTGTCAGCCAATGGCAGCTGATCAAGTGATGTAAACAGAGCTGGTTATCGGCTATTTTTTCTCCTCAAGCTGATCACCAGCGGCTGTCAGAGGGACATCTGTCCCGATCAAGGAGAGCAACCTCCGACTCATCTGTGCCCACCTGTGCCACCTACCATTGCCACCTACCAGTGCACAACAGTGCCGCCTACTAGTGCCCACCAGTGCCACCTACCAGTGCCCACAGTTTCACCCATCAGTGCCCACAGTGCCACCTATCAGTGCCCACAGTGCCACATATCCATATCACCAATCAGTGCCTAATCACCAGTGTAGCCCATCAGTGCCACCTATCAGTGCCCATCCGTGCCATATATCAGTGTCACCTATCAGAGCCCATTAGTGCCATCTATCAGTGGTACCTATCAGTGCTCATTATCAGTGCCACCTATTAGGGCCCATCAGTTCCACCTCATCAGTGCCGTCTTATCAGTGGCCATTAGTGCCATCTTATCTGTGCCTATCAGTGCCGCCTTATCTGTGCCTATCAGGGCCCACCAGCGCAGTCTATCAGTGCCCATCAGTGCAGCCTCATCAGCGTATATCAATGAAGGAGAAAAATTACCTGTTTGCTAAATTTTAACAAACTATGAAACATGTTTGTTTTTTGTCTGTTTCTATCTTTTTTTTGTTTGTTTAGCAAAAAATAAAAAACTCCAGTAGTGATTACATATCACCAAGAGAAAGCTCTATTTGTGTGAACAAATTATAAAAATGTAATTTGGATACAGTGAAGCATGGCTGCGCAATTGTCATTCAAAGTGTGACAGCACTGTAAATTGGCCTGGGCAGGAGGGGGGTTTAAGTGCCCAGTAAGCAAGTGGTTAAGTGGCTAAAGACTAGATAAGCAGTTTTCTTATGTGTAAACTGTAAATCTGTTTGCACGCACAATGCTAGAGGTAGAAACAGCAAAATCTCAGAAAAGGGTAAGTAACATCAGTGCCCAGCCACAAGATCCTTAGGGCAGGTCCTCATCAGATAGAAGAGAATATGTGCAACATACCAAGGGAACACAAGAGGGTACCTCTAAGTGCAGCAATTAGAAAATGTATTTAATAAAAGAATACATATCCACTCACTTGTAAGATATAATTTATATTGTAAGATATTTACAAGCATGTCATATACAGTGTATCAAGTGGTCGTCCAGGTCACAGGCAACAGAGGGTTAACATCTGGTGAACACTGCAAAGATGCAGGTGGATGTATTAGCATAAGCAGTACTGGTGATGAAAGTTTGACCAAGTCAAGCTGTCACAGTCTGACAGTGTGGGAAACCTCTTGGTGATGTCAGATGCTTCAGTTATGAATGAACACAGTGAGTGATCTGTACTGATCGCTCATTGTGTTCACTTAGAAACGGAAGGGCCCCTTCCCTGCTCTCAGTCCTAAAATTATCCCCTGCAGCCGCTGGCAGGAGAGGAAAGGTTGGGGGAGGACCAGGGGAGAAAACGGAAGGCACAGCCCACAGAAAGAAGAGGACAGGAGTGGCAGCGGGGGAGACATATAATGGTACTGATGCCTTGTATATTTTACAGCTGTGGCAGCTGAATGCAGGTGCTTAGGGAAAAGAGAAGAAGCCGACTTTCACCTGCTGCAGGAAGAAAATACAGATTGGTTCCAATATATGCCACTCCCACAGCCCCTCCTGTCCAGGTTCCAGGGGTTGGCAAAGAAGGATCGCAGTCCACCCATCACCTGCCTGCGATTGACAGGTAGATCATGATCAATAGGTTTATGACCCCCAGATTAGGGTGTTCCCAGGCATTAAATCATTAAATTAAACCAGAGTCTATTCTTTCAGAGACAATAACCAGAAAGATTGTACAGTTACTGAACTATACAGTATATACACAGTTTTATAAAACCCCAATTCTATTTTCTGCTCAGTTCAGCCTTGCAGGTCCTCTTCCCTGCAGAACAAAACTTTGTCATTCATTCATTTCCTCTGAGCCCAGCCTGTCATTTACATGCCCCCCCCCCCCCCCGAGGGAGTGGACCATCATGCTCTACAATATGTGAGAGCTGTACTGTTTAGGAAGACTAGCTGACCCCTCCACCTGGTGACAAAATGTCTTCTAAAAATAAAAATTCATGGGATACTCCAGCTGGTGATGGAGGCAAGTGGTGGTGGTGGTGGTAGGGTAACCACATGTCCCTGATTGCCCGGGACAGTCCCGAATTTTACAGGTCTGTCCTGGGTTCCGGGCACTTTTATTCCGGGACAATACAGTGTCCCGGAATGAAAATTACACAGCCACTCTCCCCCTCCCAGGCCGATCTGATGCCCCCAAAAAAGGCTGCTGTATCGCCACTTTACTCACTGACAGTGCTTGTCCTGGCCAGCTGAGACCTGTTTTACCTTGTTCCACAGCTGGTTCTACAATGCCCGAACTGGTTGCTGGGACTGCCTGCCGCCTGGCATCTAGCAACCAGTGACGTCACATCACCACAGAGCGAGGCCAATGCCCCGGCATTCGGAGCAGAGGAGGAGGACTTAACTTCCTTCTCCGTGACTAGTGCTTTAGCCCCACCCACCTCCTCTTCAATCTTCTCTGGCAGCATGCTCAGAGGGAAGGGAACTGGCAGGATTTGAGAGCAACTCCCAATAATCAGAGGTGAGACTGGGTACCGGGGATGGATGGACCCCATGAGACACTGACTGCAGAGAGGATGGCAGATGAGCTGACAGCAGAGGACACCATCAGAGGGATAGGAGGAGGACACACCACAGGTCCCAGCATGAACCCCTCAGAGCTGAAGATGTGAGACCCCCCCCCCCAACTAGGAAAGAACTACAGGTCCAAGTAGGAATCCGTGAAATCTATGGGGTCACAAAAAAAGTATCAAAACTCATATTTTTTTGGGACGGGGGGGTGTCCCTGAATGGCAGTTTGGAAATGTTGTCACCCTAGGTGGTGGTGTGGGGCAATGCCAGGAGTTGTGCATTAAAAGCAATTCATAAAGACAGACCAGGAGCACATTTCCGTTTGTCTTTAATTCTTCTACTGGTGAATTTCACTGTGACAGCAGAGATGTATTGTAGATTTGTTTTTGACCAGGTTCATCCAGCTACATTTTTCATGCAAGAACCACAATGCCAGAATCCAACAACCTTCCTCTTCCTTTTGCTTTTAACATAGAAGGAGAATGTGTACTTATCGTGTTAGTTGACTTCAATTTTCTTGTCCAGCATCTTTAGAGAAACACCATAATGGGTCCTATTAATCCACAATGGGGGTCATTTACTATAGCGCGAATATACGAACATGTGGTAATTAGTGCTCAAAATGCCAAATAGAGCCTAAACGGAATTCACAATAGTGCTGGTGAACAAATACTCCCAAAATCGAATTCACTATAGCGCCCAGACAACAGATAGCGCCCAAAACCTTACTCTGGTTAGGACCTGGAGAATTGCACATGGAAATGATGTTTAGAGCATGATATGATCGCCTAAATTATACTTTAATATGTGGTATATTGTTTAACCACTTCAGCCCCGGAAGATTTGGCTGCTCAATGAACAGGCCATTTTTTGCGATACGGCACTGCGTCGCTTTAACTGACAATTGTGCGGTCGTGCTGTAACCAAACAAAATTGCAATAAGCGTATAGTGATTTGTTTGCACAAAAGTTATAGCATCTACAAAATAGGAGAAAGATTTCTGGCATTTATATATATATATATATATATATATATATATGTACTTATTTTTATTTTTGTTACTAGTAATGGCAGTGAATAGCGATTTTTATCGGGACTGCGACAGATCGGACACTTTTGACACATTTTTGGGACCATTGACATTCATACAGCGATCAGTGCTATAAAAATGCACTGATTACTGTGTAAATGTCACTAGTAGCAAAGGGGTTAACACTAGGGGGCGGTCAAAGGGGTTAACTGTGTTCCCTCGTGTGTGTTCTAACTGTAGGGGGATGGGACTGACTAGAGAAGATGACAGATCGTTTTTCCTAGCTAGTAGGAACACAAGATCTGTCTCTCCTCTCCACACAGAACAGAGATTTGTGTGTTTACACTCACACATCCCTGTTCTGGCTCTCGTGCCCACGATCTCGCATGGCCGGCAGTCATCCCAACCGCCGGCCACGCACATCGGCACCCCCGCAGTAGGGTCCAGGTTTATTTATATTGATTCATCTATTGTTTGAAGACACTGATTGTTGGATTTCTCTCCCACGACACTTGGCACGTCATTCTCTGCAGGCTCCTTATAGATGTGAGTCCCCATTTATGCTGCTTTCCATTCAATTGGATGATATGTTGAAATTTATTTTGTTGCACCCCCATACAATCTAAATGTAAACAATGTTTACAGTACCTTGCAAAAGTATTCACCTTCCTTGGCTTTTTACCTATTTTGTTACATTACAGCCTTTAGTTTTTTTTTATCTGAATTATATGTGATGGATCAGAACACATTAGTCTAAGTTGGTGAAGTAAAATTAGAAAAATATATACATAAAACTATTTTTCAGAAATAAAAAACAGAAAATTGGCATGTGTGTATGTATTTACCCCCTTATGAAGCCCATAAAAAGCTCTGGTGCAACCAATTACCTTCAGAAGTCACATAATTAGTGAAATGATGTCCACCTGTGTGCAATCTAAGTGTCACATAATCTGTCATTACATATACACACCTTTTTGAAAGACCTCAGAGGCTGAAACACCTAAGCAAGAGGCACCACTAACCAAACACTGCCATGAAGACCAAGGAACTCTCCAAACAAATAAGGGACAATGTTGCTGAGATGTACAAGTCATAATTGGGTTATAAAAAAATATCCAAATCTTTGATGATCCCTAGGAGCACCATCAAATCTATCATAACCAAATGGAAAGAACACGACACAACAGCAAACCTGCCAAGAGACAGCCGCACACCAAAACCCACGACCGGGCAAGGAGGGCATTAATCAGAGAGGCAGCACAGAGACCTAAGGTAACCCTGGAGTAGCTGCAGAGTTCCACAGCAGAGACTGATTTATCTGTACATAGGACGACAATAAGCCGTATGCTCCATAAAGTTGGGCTTTATGGTAGAGTGGCCAGAAGAAAGCCATTACTTTCAGCAAAAAAATAAATGGCATGTTTTGAGTTTTGAGCATGTTTGGGAGACTCCCAAAATGTATAAAGGAAGGTGCTCTGGTCTGATGAGACTAAAATTGAACTTTTTGGCCATCAAAGAAAACGCTATGTCTGGCGCAAACCCAACACATCACATCACCCAAAGAACACCATTCGGGACTGGGAAACTGGTCAGAGTTGAGGGAAAGAAGTATGGTGCTAAATACAGGGATATTCTTGAGCAAAACCTGTACCACTCTGTGTGTGATTTGAGGCTAGGACAGAGGTTCACCTTCTAGCAGCACAATGACCCCAAACACACTTAAAGAAACACTTCAGTGGTTTAAGTTGGAATGGCCTAGTCAAAGCCCAGACCTCAATCCAATAGACAATCTGTGGTCAGACTTAAAGATTGATGTTCACAAGCGCAAACCAACTTGAAGGAGCTGGAGCAGTTTTGCAAGGAGGAATGGGCAAAAATCCCAGTGGTAAAATCTGGCAAGCTCATAGAGACTTATCCAAAGCGACTTGGAGCTGTGATAGCCGCAAAAGGTGGCTCTACAAAGTATTGACTTTCAGGGGGGGGATAGTTATGCACATTGACTTTTTCTGTTATTTTGTCCTATTTGTTGTTTGCTTCACAATAAAAAAAAAAACATCTTCAAAGTTGTGGGCATGTTCTGTAAATGAAATGATGCAAATCCTCAAACAATCCATGTTAATTCCAGGTTGTGAGGCAACAAAACACGAAAAATGCCAAGGGGGTGAATACTTTTGCAAGGCACTGTATATGTCTCTTTCTGTTTTTGACTAGGATCTCTGTTTTAACCACTTCAATGCAGGGCATTTATACACCCTTCCTTCCCAGACCAATTTTTAGCTTTCAGCACTCTCACACTTTGAATGCCAATTACTCAGGCATGCAACACTGTATCCAAATACAATTTTTATATATTTTTTCCATACAAATAGAGCTTTCTTTTGGTGGTATTTAATCACCAATGGGTTTTAAATTTTTTGTGACATAAGTGAAAAAAGAGCGAAAATTTTGAAAAAAAAAACTTTGGTAAAAATAACCCAAATTAGTGGATATTATTTAGTCCCTGTGAAAGTTATAGAGTCTACAAGCTATGGTGCAAATCATTGAAAATTGATCACACCTGATTGCACCTGATGCATGGCCATTTCTTGAGGCTCTGAAATATCAGGAAAGTACAAATACCCCCCAAATGATCCCTTTTTGAAAAGTAGACATTTAAAGGTATTTCAGTAAGTGGTATTGTGAGGTTTTTTTTGTAATTTTTTCCCACAATTCTTGGGAAAATTAAGATTTTTTTTCATAAAATTGTCATAACAATAACATAACAGTTATTTCTCACACACAGCATATGCATACTTCCAATTACACACCAAAATACATTCTTCTACTCCTCCCAAGTATGGCAATACTACATGTGTGGGACTTTTACACAGCCTGGCCACACAGAGAGGTCCAACATGCAGGTAGCGCCATCAGGGGTTCTAAGAGCATAAATTACACCTCTAATTTCCTAACGACCTATTACATTTGTGAAGGCCCTGGAGCACCAGGACAGTGGAATTACCCACAAAATTACCCCATTTTGGAAAGCAAACACCCCAACATCTATTCTTTAAGGCATAATGAGTCTTTTGAACGGTTCATTTTTTACACAAGTCTTCAGAATACGTGGAAAGAAAATTAAAATCTTTTTTTTTTTTACACAAAGTTGTAAATTTATAAGATATTTTTAACACATAGCATGTATATAGCAAACATTACACCCCAAAACACATTCTGCTACTCCTCCTGAGTATGGTGATACCCCATGTATGAGACTTTTACGCAGCCTGGCCACATACAGAGGCCCAACATTGAGGTAGTACCTTCAGGCGTTCTAGGAGCATAAAGTACACATCTCATTTCATTCCTATCTATCACACTTTTGAAGACCCTGGAGCACCAGGACAGTGGAATTACCCACAAAATCACCCCATTTTGGAAAGCAAACACCCCAACGTATATTCTATGAGGCATGGGCTGCAGACAGGTACTCTGGTACTCTGATGGGCTAAAGACAGGTACTCGGTTACTCTGATGGGCTGGTGACAGGTACTAGGGTACTCCGATGGGCTGGTGACAGGTACTCGGGTAAAAAAATGGTGCAAACACCGCTCTAATGTGTACCGAAAATAGTGAATGACCTTATACAGGAAATCATAAAACCAAATGAATAACATAAAATAATGATGAGTAGCAGCAGCAAAAAAATGTGGATACACACATTAACAAGATAAAACAATACAAAAAGCCGCGCTGTAATTACACAAATAGGATAGTAAGTGACCTATACCAAAATATTAAATAAAGTCCAAAAGCAACAATTAGTTGGTGAAGGAATAATAAAGTTCATGTGAAGAAATATTGAAGTGACTTTATCTGATGAAAGTGACAAAAAATGTTTAAAATAAATCCGTGACTTGTGATGTGATCAACCAAAGAAAAACGTGCTCCACCAGCGCTCAAATAATGCGCTTACCAAAAGGCAAGCTCAGATAAGCCTGCACCTCAATGGTGTCCTGGTGTGACCAAACCCTCAGACCTCCAAGACGAATTCAGTCATCATTAATGGACCCGAATAAGCTCAGTAATTCCTTTGGACAGCCTGTATCAGCTGTGACAATCCCAAGTGTTCCCAGAAGAAGGAAGGTCCAGGGCACACTCGGCAGGTACATAGGTGCCTCTTCCTCGCCGTGCTCTGACCACTAATCCCGTGAAGTCATCTGCAGTTATTAGCACTGAGCCCCGGGAATGCAGGTCAACCAGTTCCTTTCATGAATGTACATTTCTGTGCTAAATAGGAACCAGAACCTCACCCTCCCGTCTATAGAAAAACGACGTCACCTTTAAAGACTTCTACAGTCATCAGCCGCTTTGACTGGAAGGGCATGCTCAGTGCTAATAACTGCAGCTGACTTCACGGGATTAGTGGTCAGAGCACGTATTTCTTCACATGAACTTTATTATTCCTTCACCAACTAATTGTTGCTTTTGGACTTTATTTAATATTTTGGTATAGGTCACTTACAGGTACTCGGGTACCCTGATGGCCTGGTGACAGGTACTCGGGTACTTTGATGGCCTGGTGACAGGTACTTGGGTACTCTGATGGCCTGGGGACAGGTACTCGGGTACCCTGATGGCCTGGTGACAGGTACTCGGGTACTCTGATGGGTGGTGACAGGTACTCAGATGGGCTGTGATAGGTACTCAGGTACTCAGATGGGCTGTGACAGGTACTCAGATGGGCTGTGACAAGTACGCAGATGAAATGTCACAGGTACTCAGGTACTCGGGTACTCAGATGAACTGTGACAGGTACTCAGATGGACTGTGACAGGTACTCGAGTACTTGGGTACTAAGATGAACTCTGACAGGTACTCGGGTACTCAGATGGACTGTGACAGGTACTCAGGTACACAGATGGACTGTGACAGGTACTCGGGTACTTGGGTACTCAGATGAACTGAATTAGCGCTGGGTTAAAAAGTGTTTTTGGGATTAAAAATTATGTAGCCCAGTGCAAGCTTCAGCCATTGATTCTAATGGTACAATTGTAACTTCCCCAAATAAATACTGTACATGTTGAGCTGTAGGGATGAGCCGAATGCCCCTCAGTTCGGTTCGCAGCAGAACATGCGAACAGGCCAAAAATTTGTGTTTTTTTCAGGAGCAGTGATTTTAATAATGCTTAAAGTAAAACAATAAAAATCAAATATTCCTTTAAATATCGTGCCTGGGGAGTCTCCTTAGTCTGCCTGTACAGTAGCGCAGCTTTCCCATGTTTATAACAGTACCACAGCAAAATGACATTTCTAAAGGAAAAAATTTAATTTATAACTGCTTGCGGCTGTAATTGTTGGATTCCGGCAATATATATAAAAATCTATGAAAAAAAGGTGTGAGTCCCCCCCCCCCAAGTCAATTACCATGCCCTTTGGGTCTGGTATGAATATTAAGGGCTGCCACGCTACAAAACCAAAAACTATGTTGCTTCTTCATCATCTATTTTGTTTTTAAGAATGCTAGAATGTGGAATGTTTTGATGTTTTGGTAAAATATTTTTTCCCTGTCACTTTCACTTGTTGCTGTCCATCTCACAAAAATCTTTACCCAAACTCACACAGGTGTCTTTACAAACCACAAACAATAACATTGCTGATGCAAATTTTTATTATTTCCAAATTATCCTAATTTGAGCCCAAAAAATGTGATATGTGTACCAACACCAGAAATAAAAATGTCACTCCCAAAAATCAGAGGGTAACATCACTATTCTACACTCACACACCAAGAACCACCAAATATCACAGAATAAATCAAGACGAATAACTCCTGACTAATGTAATTCCATCACCTATATGTCCAAAGAAATGCAGTATATGGGTATTTATGTGTAGCAACATGGGGGGAGCAGAGCCCCCCTGCCCCAAAGCACCCCCCCCATGTTGAGGGCATGTGGCCTGGATGGTTCAATAGGGAGGTACTCACTCATCCTCTCCCTTTCCTGACCTTCAGGCTGCATGCTTGGATAATGCCCTGTACACACGACCGATTTTCCCATCGGAATAAACTCTGAAGGTTTTTCCGAGGAAATTTCGAAGGAATTCCGCTCAAGCTTTGTTGCATACACACGGTCACACCAAATTCCTACCGGCAAGAACGTGGTGACGTACAACACATATGACGGCACTATAAAAAGGAAGTACAATAGCCACTGTGCCACCCTTTGGGCTCCTTCTGCTAATCTCGTGTTTATCTCATGTTAGTAGAAGTTTGGTGAGAGACGATTCACGCTTTTGAGACTCGTGCTTTTCAGATCGTTTTACTGCTGTTCAGTTTGTGATAATTTTTCAATAATCAAAAAAAAAGTAGATCTTGATGAAATAAAAAAAAAAAAAAAGATGACTATAAAAAATTATTCTAAACAATTATTATGGAGATCTGGCTCTAAAAAAATTTAAGATTATTCATGAGATCACAAGAAATAATAAAGAAATACGTTTGTCAGAACTCTGTGGTAATATCAGCAGCAAAACAACTTCATTATTCTAGCTTTATAAGCACAAAATAATGCGCTGCTTTCAAAGATCACAGAATTTGCAGCGTGAAGAATGTGCTATCTCCATTATGAACGCTAGTTTTACCAGACCGAACGCGGTCAGAACCTACAATGAAAAAGCTCCCATCGGAAGTTTTCTGTAGGAAATTCTGACAGAATGCAGCATTAGGGTCTGGTATAGATTTTGGGGGGACCCCACACATTTTTTTTAATTGACGTTGGGGGGATCCCCTCTGAATCCATACCAGACCCAAAGGGCATGGTATGGACCTGGGGGGGACCCCATGCCATTTATTTTGCAATTTCTATTCGGATGGCTGACAGCTGACAGCTGATGACTGGTTGTTAAGGTTGTGGCGGCTGGCTTCCTGGCCCCTTAGCAACCAGCTATGCACTATAAAAATAATTGCAAAGCTTACATCTTAATCAGCAGCATATGCTGACAATAGACGAATGCCTAATATCCAATGCCACATGAGCATGGTAGCAATAGCGCGATTTTCCATTTGCATGCCCATCCAGTTGAAGTCTTAATTGGGCGTTATTATCATGTACCGCACAATCGCATAGTCGCGCTATAGTAAATGACCCCCAATGTCAACCTTCTTAGTATGTTTTTCTACAACAGGGGAAAGGCAGAGGATATTGTAGATTGGGGGAGAACTGGAACGTGAGAAATTAGAAGGAAGGGGGTGTTTTGCTGCAGACCTGTATTATTGAGATGGTTCTCTGACCAAGCTTTGTCATACAGATTCATGAATGTGGTACTCAAATGACTGGTAGTTTAACGGCGATTGATACACTGCAGACAGAGGCTGCAAACCACAAAGATGTTGTCTGCACCAGGTGTGTGAAAGAAGGCCCTGGCTACACAGGTATGTGGGGAAGGCCTAGTGATTCCAATGGTCTATACCAGTGGTTCTCAACATTGTCCTCAAGTACCCCCAACAGGCCATGTTTTGGGAATTTCTCTTAGATAAACTAGCTGTCCAAAATACCAAGCCATTGACTGATTTAAAGCACCTGTGCAAGATAAAGGAAAACCTGCAAACATGGCCTGTTGGGGGTACTTGATTACAGAGTTGAGAACCACTGGTCTATACCCATGGAGTAGTACCACCTGATGGAATAGGATGGATAATCCCTCTAGTCCTCTGCAAGCTGCCCCTGGATGAAATTCTCCTTTACTGTTGTTCTGCTTCTCTTTCACTTTCCTCCTCTTTGGCACCCCACTCACTAAAAATGCATGGTTCCCACAGGCCATTTGTCATTGTGTATTCGAGTAAATAGAGTGAACTGACAGTGTGTGATTAGGTAGAGTTAATTGTTGCTCTAGAGTTCTATACAGAGCATATCTTTTTTCAAATTGGAGCAACCCTGAACAGGGGTGGAGGACTTCAAACCTATCTGTCTTCCTCATATTATAAAATATAATTTTTACAACTCTTCCTTGGCAATTCGACAACAGTTCACAACTTTAGTACAAGTAAATAAATCGACTAACACCAATGCAATCTTCCCTTCACCAAGGCTGGGATTATGTAACTAAAGAGAGTTGGTCCACAACTCCCCCCCCCCTATCCTGTTCTTGGCCAAACATCTGTCTCAACATATTCAATAGTGTTTGGATTAAGGTGCCTGCGCTACCTGTGTGGACCCCGGGGTATGTTCCTGACATTCAATAGTACTGAACAGTTGGATTGGATAATCTACAAAACATCTTCAACATTACAGAACAAATCCTGTTGAATGAGACTTATTGCTACTAATTATACCATGACATAGATAAAGGAGAATCGCCATTGACAATGCTATATACAATGCTATAAATTGCTGAATTGTGCTACATTATTGTGAATTGCAATATGGTGGGCAACAATTTATTGTGTACTCCCCCTGTGTTCACCGGTGAATAGACACACCAGTTCTTTCTAGGGCTACGTGTGTGTGTGTATTTTTCTTTTTTTTGATGTCTTGTTATTTATTTTTTCATTTTTTTTATAGATTTTTTTACTTTTTGCAAATAGGGTGGGGTTTAATGTTTCAGGGTTCATTTAAGACAGTTATATTTTATCTTATTTTTCTAGTGCCTTCTGTAATTTTGGAGTCTTCTCCATCAGCATCTTTATCCAGGCAAGGGTCTCTCAAATAGCTGCTGGAGAAGAAGAAAATAATGTCTCCTAGTTACTCCTTTGCCAACATCCAAATGTCAGCTTGGAAAAAACTGCTGGCTTTACAGCTGCTCCTATTCCAGCTCATAAACTAGGCCCACTGTTGTGAGTTTATGACCTGTGCTACACTACAATGGCAGGTACCCAGCTGCCATTATTTTACCCATTCCAATTTGTGATTATGTTTACCTTAAAATAATCAATATAGTCTGTACCCAGGGCTACTTCAAAAAACAAATGCATATCAGGTCTAGTATGCATTCTTTTATGCACGTCTACACCAAATATCTTAAGTCACAATCGTACAAAATTGTGGTGTAGTGTCTTATATATATATTTTAATACCTAGTAATACCTATGCAAATGGGGGGGGTTGAGACTTTAAATGAGGTGCACATGGTGGAACCAAACAAATTCACATAGGTATAAACACTTGTATGTTTATTGGTAAATCCACAAGTGGCATGACATAAAACAGTATAACATGCATGTAGGCATAGAAAGTATCAATATACATAGTAAAAAAATTTATATATATCATGGCACAAGCAAAATAAATAATACATCATAATCCCCCATGTACGGGGTAAACCATAGCATAAATTGGAATCTAGGAGAGGGTAAAACCATCTAAAATTCTCTATGTGTGTTGGAATGGGCTTGATGCATTTCATAGACTTCTATCCACTCATTGGGAGCCAAATGCATCAATGTTCTTTAAAGAGATATACAGTGCCTTGCCAAAGTATTCACCCCCCTTGGCATTCTTCGTGTTTTGTTGCCTCACAACCTGGAATTAACATGGATTGTTTGAGGATTTGCATAATTTAATTTACAGAACATGCCCACAACTTTGAAGATTTTTTTTATTATTGTGAAGCAAACAACAAATAGGACAAAATAACAGAAAAAGTAAATGTGCATAACTACCCCCCCCCCCCCCGAAAGTCAAATGTTCAGTCCTTTGCTTGTGATAATGAGTGATACCTGTGTTGTTCCTGATCAAGCTCCCTGTCTGTCTGCTCTGCTTTGCTAGTTTTGATTTCCTTGTGTATGGACCGGATTATTGGACTATTCCTTGAATTCAGCCTGCCTTTTTACATGGCCTGTCATAGAACCATGCTATCTGTCTGCTAACTGCAAGTATCTCTTTGCTTTGCTCAGTTCGCATCTGCCCTGGTGTGGTGGCCAGGCATTATAGCAATGTGTATAAGTCCTGGGGGCCTGCTTGCCTTAAGGGAAAGGGGTCTGCTATAGGTGAAGCACACAGTGGCCAGCTATAGTGTCTGACCACCTGCGTTGGGGTACATGTGACAATACTACCCTTTCTAGGTTAAAATTTCACATTTTACAAACCCCAAAACTGCAGATCATGCAATTTTCCTCCATGCCTTTGCCACATATGCTGTGATATGGGTTTATTCCTATTCAGGGTAATACCCCTAATATGTTCAAGAATGCTTGTTCTCAGTGGTCTTATAGTCTTTCCCACATACAACAAATTCATGGGCATTTGGCCACATATACTAATGTGGATGAGCTGCAGTTTGGAAAGGTCTTAAAGTGTTTTTTTTTTTTTTTTTTTTAAATAACAAACATGTTATACTTACCTCCACTGTGCAGTTTGTTTTGCACATAGTTGCCCCGATCCTGCTGTTCTGGGGTCCCACCGCGGCTGTCTCTGCTCCTCCCCGCAATAGATAACCCCCATTGGGAAGCTCTCTCCTGAGGGGGTTACCTTGCGGGCGTGCTCCCGCCTCATACACTCTGCGTCCATAGACAGAGTGTACGAATTGGTCATTTGGATCTGATTGATAGCAGTGCAAGCCAATGGCTGCGCTGCTATCAATCTATCCAATGAAGAGACGAGAAGACCGGGCCGAGAAGAGCCGAGAAGCCAGTGTGTTCTCGGCGTGGGACTTTCGAGGGCTCAGGTAAGTAAACCGGGGGGCCTGTAACCATCAGATGTTTTTTACCTTAATGCATAGGATGCATTAAGGTGAAAAAAACTGAAGGTTTACAACCCCTTTAATTTCTATCCTTTCTTTACCTTTGGAGTTTTCGAAGTCCTTCATAGTAGGCATGTATTTACATGCCTTACAATGACCACATTTATGTGATCCCTTGGGTGGACCTAGCAACCAGTTTCTACTAGATGGATTCCTCCTTTCCATCTGGATTTTTCCCAAATTATGTGCACTAGTCTAGTAGGTTATTTCCCCCTACAATATGTAATTAATGGTCTTTCCTAGGGTTGAGCGAACCCGAACTGTAAAGTTCGGGTTCATACCGGACTTTTGGGTTTTTGGTACCTGGACCCAAACCCGAACAATTTACTGTATGTTCGGGTTCGGGTCCGGTGTTCGGCAATGTAATGGCGCATTTTAAAAAGCTGCAGGGCAGCCAATCAACATTCGTTTAACTGGTGTGCCCTTAGAAGCCATCACACCCATGCCTACTAATGGCATGGCTGTGATTGGCCAGTGCAGCATGTGACCCAGCTTCTATATAAGCTAGAGGCACACAGCACATCACTCTGCTTTAGGTAGTGTAGGGAAAGGTTCCTGCTGCTGCTTTGAGGGAGAGAATTAGATAGGAGTCCTGATTCAGAAATCTATTCTAATTACTCAGCGTCAGCGATCTACATTGATTTAGTTGTGTGGGTGCAGTGCACAGTCTTTTTACACTGTCATGAGCCCAGTGCCAGAGAAAATATAACTTTTATCTGCAAGCTCAGTGCACCAGCACTGCATATGTTACTGTGAGATACACCCTTTAGATACTGTTGGTGTATTCTTCTATTCCAAAAACACCCATTTAGGGCAAAAAAATATATTTTGCAGTGTTTTCTGCATATCTGTAGGTGTGAGATACACAATTTAAATAGTGTTCTTTTATTGTGCTATTCAAAAAAATTTTTTAGGGCAAAGATTTTTTGGGGAATAGCATTTTCTGCATATGTGTAGGTGTGAGATACACCCTTTAGATACTGTTGCTCTATTCTGATATTCTAAAAACACCCATTTAGGGCAAGATCCTAAATTTAAAAAAATATGAGGAGAACGTCAAAGAAGGGACGTGGCCCCGATCGTGGTGCTGCTGGTGGAGCTCCTGTTGCAGGGAGAGGACGTGGTCGATCGGTGCCAGCTACACGCACAAGTAAAACACCTTCCTCAGGTGAGAGTAGGTGACAGAGCCTGCAGCGATATTTGGTCGGGCCTAATGCGGCTGTACAAATGTTGAGGCCAGGACAAGTACAGGCGATAGTAGATTGGGTTGCTGTCAGTGCCTCAGGTTCCTTCACATTGTCTCCCACCCAGTCTCCTGATGAAAGATCAGAGTTGGCACCTGCAGCCGATGTCCATCAGTCTTTCACCTCACCCCCTTGCAAATCAGCCAAGCAGTCTGAGCCCCAAATCATGCAGCAGTCTCTTATGCTTTTTGATGACTCTGTTAGCAGGGTTTCCCAGGGCCATCAACCTAGCCCTGTCCCAGAAGTGGAAGAGATTGTGTGCACTGATGCCCAACCACTTATGTTTCAAGATGAGTACATGGGAGGACCATCGCAGCACGTCTCGGATGATGACAAAACACAGGTGCCAACTGCTGCTGCTTTCGCAATTGTGCAGACCGACAAGGAGGGCAGGGGTGAAGACTGGGGGGAAGATGATGTGGAGGGTGATGAGGTCCTCGACCTCACATGGAATCAACGTCATGCAGGTGACCAGTGTGGTTCGGAGGAAGAGGCGGTGGTCGCACAGAGCCACCAGCACAGCAGAAGAGGGAGCAGGGTGCAAAAGCGGAGTGTCCGTCCCTTAGACAGTACGTCTGCTACTGCCCAAAGCAGCAAGGGACCGAGCACACCAAAGCCAGGTCCAAGGAGTTCCCTAGCAAGGCAGTTCTTCAGACAATGTGCTGATGACAAGACACGAGTGGTTTGCACGCTGTACATTTAGAGCCTGAAGCAAGGCATAAACGTTCTCAACCTGAGCACAACCTTTTTTTTTTTTTAAATTGACAGTCTTTTCTTGTTTTGAGCTCAAAAAATAAAAACCGCAGAGGTGATTAAATACCACCAAAAGAAAGCTGGGAAAAAAGGAGGACAATTTTATTTTGGTGAAATGTCATACGACCACGCAATTGTCATTAAAATAATGCAGTGCTGTATCGCAAAAAATAGCCTGGTCGTTAGGGGGATAAATCCATCCGGGGCTGAAGTGGTTAAAGGAGCAGTGATTTTAATGATGCTTAAAGTGAAAAAATAAAAATGAAAAATTCCTTTAAATATAGCGCCTTAGTCTGCCTGTAAAGTGGTGCATCTGTACCGTGTAAAGAACCTGCTGCAACAAAACTGACATATATAAAGAACAAAATTTGATTTCTTGAAAAAAAAACATTGCCAATAACACAAAAATGTGAAAAAAATTGCATGGGAATCCCCCCAATCCATACCAGGCCCTTTGGGTCTGATATGGATTTTAAGGGGAACCCCACGCCAAAATTTAAATAAAAAATGTTGTGGGGTCCATCCCAAAATGTAAAAAAAAATGGCATAGGGTCCCCCCTTAAAATCCATATCAGACCCTTATCTGAGTATGCAGCCTGGAAAGTCAGGAAAGGGGGCATGAGCTAGCGCCCCCCCATCCTGAACAATATGGGGGAGTTGCTTTGGGGCGGGGGTCTCTGTCCCCCCACCCCAAAGCATCTTGTTCTTATGTTGATGGGGACAATGGACTCTTCCCACAACCATGGGCAGTGGTTGTGGGGGTCTGCTCAACACTAGTGACTATAGCACCAACATGCTAGCCACCCTTCAGCAGAGCAACAGATCTTGGACAGGAGGTACTTTGTCAGGCTAGAAGCCATGCAGCCATGCCCAGCAAGTGTTTGCCAGGCAAAAAAGCAGCAGCTGTACAACCTGCCTACCAGCTTCCTGATATTATACAGACCCATGTGCCGCAGCTCAACATTGGTCATGCCATCAACAAGTATCTGTGCGGAGAAGGCATTTGATAGAGTGGCCTGGGACTTCATGACGGAAGCTCTCAAAGCAATTGAACTACAGGAACATATGCTCAACTTCATCCTAGCTTTATATTCAAATCCCACAGCACAAGTTAAGGTCAGTGGACACCTGTTGGATGCCTTCTCCATATCCAACGGGATCACACAGTGCTCCCCCCTAGCCCCCCTGATTTTCGTTTAACTTTAGAACGCTTGTTACATCGAATGAGAATGGATCCAGACATCAAAGGTATAACATTAACAAACTAACAAACGTATGCCCTTTGCGAATGATATTCTCATGTTCCTCACTGAACCACACACAACCATTCCCATCTTACTTTAAGACTTCACACTGTTTAAATCTCTAGTGAACCTACAAATCAACTTCTCAAAATCCTGTGCCCTAAACGTCTTCTACGACAAGAACTTTTGTCACAATGTCAAACCAACTTCCCTTTCAGTTGGAATCAAGATGCTATTACCTATCTTAGAATCCAACTCCCCTTCAAAACTATCGGACCTCTATGCTAAAAACTTCCTACTAATCCTTAGAAATATCCGGCCTGACCTTCAGACAAGGAACTCGGGGCTCTTCTCATGGTTTGGGAGAGAAGCCATTATCAAAAAGGATATTTTACCTAGAATACTATGGGGCTGATTTACTAAGATGAATGCGCTGCGCCGGTTCAGACCCCAAAGCACCCTCCCAATGTTGAGGGCATGTGGCCTGGTATGGTTCAGGAGGGGGGGCTCTCTCTTGTCCCCCCTCTTTTCCTGTGGCCTGCCTGGTTGCTTGCTCTGATAAGGGTCTGGTATGGATTTTTCTTTCTTCATTTTGTTTGGCGTGGGGTTCCCCTTAAAATCCATGCCAGACCTGAAGGGCCTGGTAGGGATTTTGAGGGGGACCCCCACGTAATTTTTTTTTTGGCGCAGGGTCACCCTTAATATCCATGGCAGACCTGAAGGGCCTGGTATGGAACTTCGGGGGACCCCCACGCATTTTTTTTCTTCATTTTTTTTTTTCTTAATGCTAACATGACCTGTGTACAAATAACCTTAAAAAAAAACATAGAAGTGAACCAGCGCAAAAAACGTCAAGTTGAGAGGTGCCACTTATGCAAATGAACCTACGTGACTTGACATTTACTAAGATTTTGACGGCGCAGTGAATCAGAGCACTTGAACGGGCGCAAATGCTGCTTGCGCATGCGCAGTACATAAATTGATCTAGCGCAGTTCCAAGTGTATTTGCAGGCGCAGCAAGCTTGCTCAGAGAAAGTAAATTTTCCGTTCTATTTTGGGCATATTAGTTACTTGGACAGTCATATCTATACTTCCTCACATCACCCACATCACCCCCATAATATTGCCACTTCCAGCTTCTTTTAATTCTGGGTTGAAGATGCCGTGCGCCAGGTCTATAGCGGCGCACAGATCGCGGCCTCCCATGCGCCGGCATGCTCATAGTAAATGGGGAATTGCGCTGTGTTACAGGGGCAAATGCTTTGTGAATACGGAAACAGCCGTTGCGCGTCAGCCTGCGCCGCAACTCATGGCACAAATGCTTTGTAAATCAGCCCCTATATGTCATGCAGAAAATCCCAATCAAATTCCCCAAGACACTTTTCTTTTCCTATACACCAATTATATACCCTCTGACTGTAAACTACATCCCTTAATTGACTCAACATTGCAGATCTTCCACGCAGAATGCCGGAAGTATGGCCTTTCCTCTACCCCAGGCCCCTTAACGTCTATTAGACTTAACCCGGATTTTCCACCTGGAATGTCTAAGAGTAATCTGTTATTCTATGGCATTAGTTCATTTTTTTGGGGGGGGGGGGGGCCCATACAACATTTTGCTATGGGGCCCTGTGATTTCTAGTTACGCCCCTGGTAGTCAGATTGAAAAGTTACAACCCATTGGAGAAAGGTTGCAAATTTTTCAAAATATGCACAAGATATGGTACATCCCTTAGGATAACATATCAAAGTAGTATTTACCCTCAAAATACATACCCAATGAGTTGAAAGCTACCGGGTCAATCGGTAGCAGCCTGAAGGCCGCCTTTATGTCTGCTTTCGCAAGCAATGCACCTTTCCCAAACTTCCGAATTTGCTGAATAGCCTCTTCAAACGTGCAATATGATACTGATGACATACAGGCATCTATTTCATTGTTTAAAGAGCTACCTTTTGGGAATGATAAATGGTGGATTAGGCGTAAGGTATTTGGCTCCTTTTTAGGTATGATGCCTAACAGCGATATCCTAAAAGGTGAGAAAGGAGAGGAATCAAATGGACCTGCTATCCTACCTTCCCTAATCTCCTTAATTAACTTCTCTTTAACAATGTGTGCGTAAGTATCCACTGACTTTAAATTTTTAACTGGCTCACACCCTTCACCCTGAAATACTGGCAAAGTGCAACCTTTGGAGAAACCTTCAATTAGGAACTTGGCTGTTTCCTGGTCTGGATACATGTCCAACCATTGCTGCATGCTTGCTAGTTTCACTGGGGTGTGAGCTTTTTGCATAAATATCCCTCTGGGAGCTTTGAAAATTAGAATTCCTTTTGAAACACCTGATCAAAGGGTGGAGTCCAGAACAATTCGAGCACTCATGCTTGTACTTGCACAAACCCCCCCATTTACACTGGTTCTCATTGTAAGCAAAGCAGTATCCCCTTTTATAAGGGGACACTGTAGATTGTGGCTGCTGCCTAATGAAACCCAATTTCTGTGGCACCATCAGGTTAAGCCACAACCCAATGTCCTTATTGCCCCACTTCAAAGATGGGTAGATTGATAATTTTTGGCTAAATGCCTCATCATATTGAAACCATCCAAGACCTCCGAAACTTTTATACGCTTCTAGCACATGCTCCATGTGTTGAAACAGCCTGCTGCAATACTCCGGCTGCTTCTCACCTAGCACATTGGAGTATATTGCAAATGACTGCAACCAATTATTAAAAGACCTCGCCACAGGTCTTCTCCTATCATCCTCATCTTTCTCATCTGTTTTTTTGTCATTTCTGTTGACAAGTTCTTTTGCCGATGGAATAAGCGACAGAATATCTACGAATTGACCTTTACATATTTTTTCTTTAGTTTAAGGAGAAAGGTGGTAACCTAACAGCGAGATCTCACATGGTAATGTCTCTTTAAAACACACTTCTGGTACCAATGCGCTAGATATATTAATCTCATCTGGTAATAGATATTGCAAATTAACATTAGCTGACTGAATGTTATTAACATTACCTATATTGCCTAAGCTGACAGAATGTCTATTTTCATTAGACCATACATTACCATAATTACTATTTTCAATTGCAGGTGTATTCATGGTGTCAGCTAATCTGTTAATTGATTCCATAATGCTATTAAGTGTGTGTGCTAACTCACCTATACCGCCAGGTGGCGCTGGAGCATTTGCTATATCTGAAGCAGCATAATGCTGCTCTCTGTTGCCTCCAGTGGCCATCCGTGGGATGTCTTTGATACTCACACTGCTTGCAGCTTCAAGCTGCGATAATGATACACTGGGCAAGGTTTGTCTCTCCTCACTTACAACCGCAGACACTGCTTCTGTCCTCTGTATAGATGATGCTCCTCTAGCCCGCCCAGCGCTGCCTCTGGGTGGCGTCGGGGACCGGATCTTCCTTTTCTTCTTTTCTCTCAAGCTGACCCGACGCTGCATATTGGCTGCTGGTTCTTCCAGCCATGCTGTGCTAATGTCTTCTCTGTCCTGTGACACAGGCGGCCACAGAGTGGCGGCGGGACCGGCGGTTTTGAATGTCATTAACAGCTGTTCTACCTCTGACTTCAGGGGAATTGATAGGCAATACCACCGGACACTGTACTGACTGTACCTCAGCCAAAACACTTTGCTCATTATCATTCTTCCAAAGCCAGGCATTTTATAAGCTATTCTTCTCCACCTTTATCCCCAGCTTTCTCCAACACTTGCCTCATTAAGTTTTTTCATAGCCACAAAGTACTTCAGAAGCCTGTTTTCACCTTCACTGAGCTTGCTGCAGAGCTTGTTGCACCTTCACTTCCTGGCTGGGAACAGGTGTGAGTGCACCTGTGAGGGGGTCCTATATATAATAAGCCCCTTTCTAGAACATTCGCCATGGGTCACATGACCGTTTGGGATATCACCAATAGCCTTGCGACCCTTAACCTCTTAATTTGCTATTCTCTTAAAAGGGACATTAACCCAAATACATTAACCTGTATATAGCCCTAAATATTTACAATATTGCTTCTATTCTCTTACTAATAAAGGGAGGTGGCGACCACATGCCCATGCTGTCGGGCTCAAAGCCTTAAGCCCTCCTAGTTCATTCCTACTGGATTTTGGAATATCTCAGAATCACAGACTCTTGGGAGTCTGTAGAAGAGAACTTATTATGCATGCAAGCAGCTGTAGGGTGTACATATAATTAACCACATCAATACTGGGCACTTTCGCCCCTTCCTTCCCAGACCAATTTTCAGCTTGCAGCGCTCTCGCACTTTCAATAAGAATTGCGCTGTCATGCAGTGCTGTAACCAAATTAAATTTTTATCATTTTGTTCGCACAAATAGAGCTTTCTTTTGGTGGTATTTATTCATGACTCCGTTTTACATTTTTTGCGATATAAGCGAAAAAAGAGTGGGGATTTGGAAAAAAAACTATATTTTCTTTATTCTATTTTAAAAGAAATCCAATAAAATCAAATTTTGTCATAAATTTAAGCCAAAATGTATTCTGCTACATGTTTTTGGTAAAAAAAATCCCGTTAAGTGTATAATAATTGGTTTGCGTGATCACGGACATACGTACGCAAATAATCATGTACAGATGTGCGCAGGTGATCACGGACATATGTGTGCAAATGATCATTGGGACATGTGATTTTACTGTTATATATGTGGTGACATGTGTTTTGGGGACATGTGTTTTGGGGACGTGTGTGTTTACTTGTGTGTTTTACTATGGTGACACTACCCTGGTGATCAGTGAGTAAAAAGCTGTAAAAAACAGCTCATACTCACTGATCACCAGCCGGCTGCAGAGATCCGCTCTCCTCAGCGACAACTTCCATGTGAGGAGAGGAGAAACGATCGCCTAGCAACCGGCTGTTTGTTTACATCACATGGTGGCCGTGATTGGACACGGCCGCTATGTGATCAGGAGGGCCAACCCCAGAGCCCTCCTGCTGATCTAAGATGCGCCATGTCTGGGTGACACGAGCGCATTGGGATTGCGCCGCTGAGCTGGAACGCGCGCGCATGCGATCCCGCTCCTTCTGAGGGACGTTCCTGAACATCCACTCAGAAGGAGAGAGCACCCACCCGGCCGTTTATATGCATTGGCCGGGTGGGAAGTGGTTAACAAGTATATATAAAGCCAAAAGTTTTTTTATTTCACTCCCCACTAGGAAGATTAACTCTCTATTTGTTCTGATGACCTTGCTCTTCAGGACAGAAAGTGATAGGAAATCCATAATATTACAGTTGTCTGTGTATCAGGAAAGGCAGTAAACTCTTTCAATGGGGTAAATTGCTCTGGTGACAACCATTAGAGAAGGGATTTGCTTCACCTTAAAAATATAGACAGGAGGACATGAGGGACAGACAGCAAAAAAGACAGATATTTTTATCATTCCCTACTGTCATAAAAATATGACTAAATAAATAAATCCAAGGAAAACAGGTTTACTGTTTATTGATGACAACTAATTTACAAAGACATAAATCCACAGCAATGTGTGGGTATAACAAGTACATTGGTGCTTAAAACGAATATACAGTATATTCAAATATATTAGGAATTTGACGTTATGAGCAGCTGTGCTATGATTTTTGCATGAAACCCTTAAAGGATAAGTTCACCTTTAACATGTTACTATAAAGCACCACCCGTCCCACGTGACAGCAGGTGGGGGATTTTCTCCCATCACAGTAGTGACGTTCATTCATAGAGTTCTTTGAATTAATGAACTAAAAGTCCCTTCTGCCACTGCAGCATACGGCTTGTAGTTCTCAATGAACTGCAAGGGTACTGGTGAGTGCTCTCGTAGTTTATAATCTTCCAGCACTTTAGTAACTGTACTGAGTGTCTGCAGGAGCCTGACATTGCACCCGGGATCTGTGGATTATGGGTGCAATGCTGTACAGGCTGCAGTGTAAAAAAATTATAAATGCACATTTTATTTTGGCTACAAAATTATGTGCATTTATTATTTTTTTTTACAAAAACTGAACTTAGCCTTTAAAGTATCATTTTATTCTAGGCTTGTGCAATTCGTTTTGTAATGAATCGAAATTCGGCCGAATTTTGCATCTTTCGGACATTCGGATGCATCCGAATGTCTGAATCAAAAAATAACGAGTTTCAACTAATACAAAAGAAATTATAGCGGATATAACAAATGAATTTGACATGATTCGGTAATTCGCTAAAGATCTAATGAAACAAAATGTCAACTCAAAGTAAATCTTACAGTCCAATCAGCTGATTAATTTTGTGCTGGAGGTTGGATTACTGGCAAAGTGCATTCCTGAGAACTGAGTGAGAAGGGTGTTGTATTGTATTTGAGCAGAGGAGAAAAGATATTGTCATTGTGTGTGTTAAAAGATTCAATAAACAAACGACTTTCCAAAGTACGAATCATTATCCCGAATATATATATACATATATAAATATCAATTTTCAATGAATACGAACAAAATTATAGAGAATATAATGAATGAATTGGACATGATTCGAGATTCAGTATAACAAATATCGACACTCTACAGAAATAACGAATTTTCCGAAAACGTATTAACGTAACATAACGAATATAACAGAACAAAATTATGTATTTTACGAATGAAGACAAGCCGAAACTAAACAAAATTTTCCGTTGTTCACAAGTCTATTTTATTCTTTTCACCTGCATGCTGTTTGATAGTGCTAGTGCCAAAAGTCTCTACAGTGTACTGTGTACAGCACTGCCATATCTGTGTTTATTCACCCTAGCCTAAAGCAGTCTCTCAGATACTATCCCATACATCCAGATCTCCCGATGTCAATGTTTTTAGTCCATGCATAGTGTGACGGATCTCGGATACCTCTGCTGGGCACCTTCGCCAGACCTGTGTCTCCTGTCCTCCAAATGCACCCGCAGCCTGCAGACTCGCCATAACCAGCCCTTAACCCCCCAATCACGAGACAAGCCACACAAGTGTTGAGGGTTAAACATGCAGAGCATAATCTGTTTATTAAATACAAAAACATACACCTTTAAACACAGTTAGGGACACTCCCCTTAGCCTTGTCAAAGAGGGGGTAGGGGACAAGGAAGAACCAATGGGAACTCAACACTTGTACATGGAAACAGAAACTATAGTTGAAACACATAAAGGGATTATGATAAGCAGACAGCCCCTCCTTACACATCCCCTGCTGGGAGAGGTCTCCAGACCTTTGTCTATGTGCCATGACCCAACACAATTAAACACAGCAACAAGAGGGTGGGAAGGGATCTAGCATTACATTACATTACTTTACATTATCTCAATGCCATTTTGTCCCCAAGTCTCTCAGTATCTTCTGGGCCATAAGTGTGTGGGGGAAAACGCAGCGCCCAAACTCAGTGCAAAAAAGCTGCCAACACTTCAATATGACAAATTGCAAAGAGTGAAAGTAGATAACAGTGTAGCGCTAAATGTGTCTCTGTACAGTAATGGGTACTGAATAATAAGAATCCAATATCCACAAGATCACTGTTCAGAATGTTGTTCTTAACAAAAAGTAACAAAATAAGTCAAGTGAATGCCTATTGGTAGTGGGCGTCAGATCCTATAATTGGAAATATGAATACCAATAAAGGTATGATGCTCACACAAACCAATTGGAAATATACTTGTAAATAGACAACCAGACAGGCTCTGGTGATAGTGTGTGAGTGTCAGTGAAGACGTGATCTCAGCAACGGGATAAGCTGCTACTATACAACTAGAACAAAACCATAGCTGTCACTATAAATCATGCTCATGATTACAGACACACCAATATAAGCTAAAAAATATAAGGAGTGAAGATATATGAAGAGAGTGCACTAGGTGAACCAAATATCACTAAAGTTCATATCAAACAGCCAATAGGTAAATCAACATTAAGGCGCTTAAGTTCAAATATTAGTGGGCGCAAATCACAATATACATATCAACAAACAAATGATATAAAACACCAAACAAAGGAAATATCAGTTATCGCAGGGTGGTGTTTAACATATGTATTGGATCAATGGTCCTAGAGTTGTAAACCCAAAGTCCTGATGATTCCTAATTAGCATTCAGGACAGAATGTCAGACTGTGTTTGAGGTATTTCTGGTTATAGGTGGAAAATGGAAACGTAGTTCAGATGCTGGATCCTCTCAAATATGGACAACACCACGAACAACATGGAGAAATGTTGAGCGCTTACCATGTATGGTGGACCAACTCACCGAAAGTGGAAGGTCAAACAGGCTTGTTCGGCTACCTCCTGGTACCGGAAAATATGGGTTCAATCCGTGGGAATATCCCGAGGTCCTTGAAGTATACTCACCGACCATATAGGGCCACCTCAGATGTTGTAATTTGGTCAGTGGTACTCAGCATCAATGGAGAGAAAAAACAGAAGAGGGACTCCTCATCGTGAAAAACCCAGGGGCAAGGGTTCACGTTTATTCAAAAAAAACATGTATCCATCCAACAATAAAAAGAATGGAGATGTTCAATAAAAGCAAATAAAAGGAACGCAGTAGGCAGTTATACTGAAGAACCCGGGTTCTTCAGTATAACTGCCTACTGCGTTCCTTTTATTTGCTTTTATTGAACATCTCCATTCTTTTTATTGTTGGATGGATACATGTTTTTTTTGAATAAACGTGAACCCTTGCCCCTGGGTTTTTTCACGATGAGGAGTCCCTCTTCTGTTTTTTCTCTCCATTGATGCTGAGTACCACTGACCAAATTACAACATCTGAGGTGGCCCCATATGGTCGGTGAGTATACTTCAAGGACCTCGGGATATTCCCACGGATTGAACCCATATTTTCCGGTACCAGGAGGTAGCCGAACAAGCCTGTTTGACCTTCCACTTTCGGAGAGTTGGTCCACCATACATGGTAAGCGCTCAACATTTCTCCATGTTGTTCGTGGTGTTGTCCATATTTGAGAGGATCCAGCATCTGAACTACGTTTCCATTTTCCACCTATAACCAGAAATACCTCAAACACAGTCTGACATTCTGTCCTGAATGCTAATTAGGAATCATCAGGACTTTGGGTTTACAACTCTAGGACCATTGATCCAATACATATGTTAAACACCACCCTGCGATAACTGATATTTCCTTTGTTTGGTGTTTTATATCATTTGTTTGTTGATATGTATATTGTGATTTGCGCCCACTAATATTTGAACTTAAGCGCCTTAATGTTGATTTACCTATTGGCTGTTTGATATGAACTTTAGTGATATTTGGTTCACCTAGTGCACTCTCTTCATATATCTTCACTCCTTATATTTTTTAGCTTATATTGGTGTGTCTGTAATCATGAGCATGATTTATAGTGACAACTATGGTTTTGTTCTAGTTGTATAGTAGCAGCTTATCCCGTTGCTGAGATCACGTCTTCACTGACACTCACACACTATCACCAGAGCCTGTCTGGTTGTCTATTTACAAGTATATTTCCAATTGGTTTGTGTGAGCATCATACCTTTATTGGTATTCATATTTCCAATTATAGGATCTGACGCCCACTACCAATAGGCATTCACTTGACTTATTTTGTTACTTTTTGTTAAGAACAACATTCTGAACAGTGATCTTGTGGATATTGGATTCTTATTATTCAGTACCCATTACTGTACAGAGACACATTTAGCGCTACACTGTTATCTACTTTCAATCTTCTGGGCCATAGTCTGTGGGCAGGAGGCCAGCCCCCAGTCCCTTCCAAAACACACAGTGTGACAGTGGGTTCTGTCACACATAGTAAGTTTGTTGCATAGCTGGGTCAGTTACAGCATGCCAAGATGACAGGGTCTTGAAATACGAAGGCAAAGTACATAGGTTTGATGCTCCAAGTTGCATGGTCCATAAGGAATTAATACTCAAAAAATGATCATGTAAACCCACAAGTGATTTTTTCTTTTTTAAGTAAAAACACATTTTGAGATATTACTGTAACATTTATCAAGTAATTTTTTATCACACACACAAGCTTTTTTCTGGATAGAAAATCTGTATTTGTTCATATGTATGGTATGTGATTTTTCTTCTGAATCATATAAATAAATATTGCAAATAAATACTGTAAGTAAAAATAGACTTTAGCATTTTGCAATAACTGGATACTATATCAAGTGATTGCAAGCATTCCTGAATAAGAAATCTGGCTTATAACATACTGAGAAATCCCTGGGGTTTTGAGAGCAACATTGTTTTCGAAAAAGAAGCCACAGTTAACAAAAGCAAAAAAAAAAAAAATATAAGGAAACTATCTGGTAAGGACATTTCAATAAAAACTGAAGCAAAACCAAAAAAAAAACTCACATACCTGAGGAAAAATATGCAACTTTGTGATTGCGGAGTGGCAATGTATTGACATCATTGTCAACAGCAATGGAAAATCTGCTTGTGTGTTGACTATATTAGGAATGGCCTTCACAGTCACATACTAAGCATACTAAAATAAAATTCCAGTCCTATCACATTCTATATTCTTCAACACAGACACCACAAAGGCTTTTGGAATGTTTTTTTATTATTTACAACATGTTCCTGTACAACATATTGTGGGGAAATTAGCTCGTGGGGATCACCTTTTCTGAATGACAGTCAGCAAACGGGCACTTTACTAAAACTCTGGCGAATGCCAGGTTTATTTACAGAAGGTTTGCAAAATAAAACAAAACAGTGCGGGGCTGGTCCCCATCACCCACAAAACATGTGGTAAAGCAAACCTTTTCAGTCCAACACGCAGAGCTCCTCTCACTCAGGTTCCTTCCTGAGTCTCAAAAAAACAGAGCCCTGCTGTGCTCTCTTCCTGGATATATAACTCCTTGCCGACCGACTCACGCAGATATACTGTGGCAGAATGGCACCGGCAGGCAAAGTAACGTGTGGGTACGTTACTTGCCTCCCGCGGGTCCCCGAGGCTGTCGGCGTCCTTCCAGGAGCGATCCGTGCTGAGGGGGAGGGCCACTGATTCATAGCCACCCCCTCGCGATCGCTCCTGGTGAATGAGAAACTTCCTCTACTTCTGAACTGTAAACAGAAACAGAGGAAATGATGTCATCGCTCCTCGTGAAGCCTTTTCGTTCCGGCTTCCGAGGAGAGAAGACATCAAGTAAGTTTGCACCAACACTACACTAACAGTAGAACACACAGGCACACTAATCACCCCCAATCACCCCCGATCACCCCCCTGCACCCCCTGTCGCAATGACACCAATAGCAGTTTTTATTTTTTTACTGATTACTGCTACTGCTACTGCTGTGACTGTTATAAGTGGTAGGGCAGTTAGTGGTAGGCCCCTTTAGGTCTAGGGTACCCCCCTAACCCCCCTAATAAATGTTTAACCCCTTGATCACCCCCCCCCCCCCGTCGCCAGTTTCACTAAGCAATCTTTTTTCTGAACCCTGTATTAGTGTCACAGGTGACGCTAGTTAGGCAGGTAAGTATTTAGGTTCCCCATCAGCTTTTTATAGCGTCAGGTACCCCCATATACTACCTAGTAAAGGTTTTAACCCCCTGATTGCCCCTAGTTAACCCTTTCACCAGTGATCACTGGCGGGTGATATAAGTTAGGTTTTATAGTCAGATAGGGTCTGCATCTCCCCAGGCAGCATCAGGTTAATGCCAGTACCGCTAACACCCAAGCATGCAGCATACACCTCCCTTAGTGGTATATTATCTCAACGGATCAATATCTGATCTGATCAGATCTATATTAGCATCCCCAGCAGTTTAGGGTTCCCAAAATCGCAGCGTTAGTGGGATCAGCCCAGATACCTGCTACCACCTGCGTTTTGCCCCTCCGCCTGGCCCAGCCCAGCCCACCCAAGTGCAGTATCAATCGATCACTGTCACTTACAAAACACTAAACACACATAACTGCAGTGTTCGCAGAGTCAGGTCTGATCCCTGCAATCGCTAACAGTTTTTTTGTTAGCGTTTTGATACAGTCGCTAACAGTCGGGATCTTTTTTACCTGTGAGTCTCACTAGTGTACCACTAAATTTAGAGCCCAAAATGGCAAATCGAAGGTACACTAGTGAAGAGGCCTACACGTTTCTGTGCATGACAGATAGTGAAGAGGAAGTCACTCGTCTGTCAGATTCAGGCTCAGAATACAATCCTGTAGACGACAGCGGCTCCATGACAGATAGCTTTGACGATGGAGTTGTGGTCCCTGCCAAGGTAAGGCGTACCAGACCCCGATCTTCTTCTTCTGTCAATGAGGTGCAAGAACCGCAGGTCCCTCGTATAGAGCAGAGAAGTACTAGTGCCGGTCATCCTTCTGGTGAACTGGCAAGCACCAGCGACCTAGTACACCCTGATCGAAGTCAAACCAGCACTGCAGTATCACATGGTGATGTGGCGAGTCCCATAAGTGCAGTTCAAGCTGGTGAGGTGGCAAGCACAAGTAGTGCCCCGCTGTCACTAAGAAGAAGACAAACACAGGCCCGTCATGCCCATAGTGCCCATCCTGCTGCATTTGCCAATCCTAACCCCACTTCTGCAGCACCCATACTTCCCCCATTCACTGGCCCAGCATTCAGTTGAAAACAGTTGATTTTACGTCACTGATTGATTTTTATTCACTGTTTTTCACAGAAGATCTTTATAGATCTATTGTGGACCAAAGCAATTTGTACGCTGGTCAACACATCGCCACTATTCCCCAGTCCTCCCTTGCCAGGGATTGGAACCCAATTTTCAGAATTTAAGCTCTTTCTGGGCCTATCCCTCAACATGGGCATAACTAAAAAGAGTGAGTTGCGGTCATATTGGTCCACTGACCCAATTCACCATATGCCCTTGTTCTCTGCCTCCATGACCAGGGCACGATACAAGCAGATCTTGCGGTTCATGCATTTCAACAACAATGAACTCTGTCGTCCTCGTGGAGACCCTGGATACGATCGTCTCTACAAAATTCGGCTTCTCATAAACCACTTCAACCAACGGTTTGCAGACTTGTTTACTCCCTATCAAGTTGTCTGCGTTGATGAGTACCTGATTAAGTTTTCTGGCCACTTGTCATTCAAACAGTACCTTTCCAGCAAGCATGCCAGATACGGGGTCAAGATGTATAAGCTCTGTGACAGGGCCACAGGCTATACATGTAGGTTTATGGTTTACAAGGGCAAAGCTAGTCACGTAGACCCGACAAACTGCCCTGACTACATAGGAAGCGCTGGTAAGATTGTGTGGGACTTGGTGTCACCATTATTCAGAAAGGGGTACCACTTGTACGTGGACAATTATTACACGAGCATGCCACTTTTTAGTCACTTGTTTGATCATTAGATTGGAGCATGTGGCATCCCATCGGCTTGTAGATTCCCATCTTAGGCTGGGGGAGAGAGCATGCTTGAAGTGTAATAATTTGCTCACTATGAAGTGGAGGGATAATAAGAATGTTTTCGTTCTTACCTCCCTTCATGCAGACACGACGGTCCAAATTACTACGGCCACTGGTGTTGTGGAGAAACCCCTCTGTGTCCACGAATATAACCTTAACATTGGAGGGGTGGACCTCAACGACCAGTTGTTGGTGCCGTACCTAGTTGCCCATAAGGCCAGATGCTGGTACAAGAAAGTGTCTGTTTATTTATTTCCACTGGCTTTGCTGAACGCTCATGTGCTATACAGAGCTTCAGGACGGAATGGATAATTCTTTAACTTAAATTCCAGGAAGAGATCGTCAGAGCCCTTCTGTTTCCAAATGGTGCTCCACCTCACCATCCCCAACCAAATGCAGTAAGCCAGCTGCATCAGAGGCATTTTCCTAATTTCCTCCCGACTACTTCTACCCAACGAGCCCCCCAAAGAAGATATTGTGTCTGCAGCAAGTGCGGATATAGGTGTGACCCCCGCTATTATTGTCCCTTCTGTTCTGACAATCCTGGTCTTTGCATTGGTGAATGTTTTGAACGCTACCATACACTAGTTGAGTATTAGCGTAGGGTACAGCACTGCACAGACTAAGCACACTTTCACAGGGTCTCCCAAGATGCCATCGCATTTTGAGAGACCCAAACCTGGAACCGTTACAGTTACAAAAAAAGTGTAAAAAAACAAAAAAACACAAAAAAAATATAAAATAAAAAAAAAATAATAATTGTCATTTTATTGTTCTCTCTCTCTCTATTCTCTCTCTATTGTTCTGCTCTTTTTTACTGTATTCTATTCTGCAATGTTTTATTGTTATTATGTTTTATCATGTTTGCTTTTCAGGTATGCAATTTTTTTTATACTTTACTGTTTACTGTGTTTTATTGTTAACCATTTTTTTGGTTTTAGGTACGCCATTCAGCTGCAGCGCGGATTTATTTACCTTGACAGCAACAGCGTTTGCTCCCACAATACATAAAGCCATGACTCCAGCGCTGTAGGAGGTAATTTCACCACCACAGTTAAAAAAAAGCATATATGCCAAAGCATGGGGGCAGCAGGGGCGGAGGAGCGATTTGTTCCTAACTTTTGGGGTGGATGCCCCCATGCTTTGGCATATATAAATGGTGCATGTTTGCCCATCATTAGAAGTGGGTGGATGAAGGGAGGTATTCTAATTTTTGGCATACCCACCGATCAATCTCTTTTTTTCGTTCAGCCCACAGGCTGCATGAAAAAAAAGATTACAATATATGCCCAACAAGGACCAGCAACGTACTGGTATGTTGCTGGACTTTGGGTGGTTATATCAGAATGATGCCTGCAGGTTTAGGTATCGTCTTGGTATCATTATTTTCAGCCAGCGGTCGGCTTTCATGTAAAAGCAATTCTATTGGATAATTAGCCTCTAGACTGCTTTTACAAGCAGTGGGATGGAATGCCCCCCCTCCCACCATCTTCCATGTTTTTCTCTGGCTCTCCTTTTCCAACAGGGAACCTGATAATGCAGCCGGTGATTCGGCCAGCTGACCATAGAGCTGATCAGAGACCAGAATGGAAGAAACTGGAAGCAACAAGCATTTCATGACTTCGATTTCGCCGGATGTAAACAGCGCCATTGGGAAATTGGGAAAGCATTTTATTACCCCCGATCTTGGTGTGGTCAGATGCTTTGAGGGCAAAGGAGAGATCTAGGGTCTAATAGACCCCAATTTTTTCAAAAAAGAGTACCTGTCACTACCTATTGCTATCATAGGGGATATTTACATTCCCTGAAATAACAATAAAAATGATTAAAAAAAATGAAAGGAACAGTTTACAAAAAAAGATAAAAAAGCAAAAAAAATTATGAAGAAAAAAAAAAAATCACCCCTGACCCCCCTGCTCTCGTGCAAAGGCGAATGCAAGCATTCAAATGTAAACAGCAATTGCACCATGCATGTGAGATATCACCGCGAAGGTCAGATTGAGGGCAGTAATTTAAGCAGTAGACCTCCTCTGTAAATCTAAAGTGGTAACCTGTACAGGCTTTTAAAGGCTTTTAAAAATGTATAAAAAGACAAAAAGCAGCGCCTTCTTAGCGTAGCAATTAAAACTGTTTAATTTAGAAAATAAATAGGTGAAAACACACTCACAAACAAGTGATGGATTTGAGCATGTCTTATAATAACATCATCAATGCTGTCCCGGAGGGGAGAGCTGTCTGGTGCCTGATGTAGGTGGCTGGGATGTCTGTGTGTCCTCCCTTGGGCCGATCATAGCAGCGGAACTCAGGTTCAGGGTCGTCGGGGATGGAAAAAAAATTATGTAGTTTGTCGCCACTGCACGTTTGTGCACAATTTTAAAGTATGTCGTGTTTGGTATCCATGTACTCGGCCTAAGATCATGTTTTTTATTTCACCAAACATTTGGGCAATATAGTGTGTTTTAGTGCATTAAAATTAAAAAAAAGTGTGTTTTTACCCAAAAAAATGTGTTAAAAAAATTGCTGCACAAAATACTGTGTGAAAAAAATAAATAAACACCCACCATTTTAATCTGTAGGGCCATTTCTTTTAAAAAAATATATAATGTTTGGGGGTTCAAAGTAATTTTTTCATGTAAAAACTGTCAGAAAGGACTTTGTCTTCAAGTGGTTAGAAGAGTGGGTGATGTGTGACATAAGCTTCTAAATGTTGTGCATAAAATGCCAGGACAGTTCAAACCCCCCCCCCCCCCAAATGACCCCATTTTGGAAAGTAGACACCCGAAGCTATTTGCTGAGAGGCATGTCGAGTCCATGGAATATTTTATATTGTGACACAAGTCGCGGGAAAAAGACAAATTATTTATTTATTAATTTATCTTGCACAAAGTTGTCACTAAATGATATATTGCTCAAACATGCCATGGGCTTCTCCTGAGTATGGAGATACCACATGAGTGAGACTTTTTGGGAGCCGCGTATGGGACCCCGAAAACCAAGCACTGCCTTCAGGCTTTCTAAGGGTGAAATTTTTTTATTTCACTCCTCACTGCCTATCACAGTTTCGGAGGCCATGAGATGTCCCCCCCTCTTTTCTTTCTTAATTTTCAAAAACAAATGAGAGCTGCAAAATACTTACCATGCCTCTCAGCAAATAGCTTGGGGTGTCTACTTTCCAAAATGGGGTCATTTGGGGGGGGGTGGTTGTGCCATCTTGGCATTTTATGGCCTTCAAAACTGAGATAGGTAGTGGAGGAGTGAAGTCAAAAATTTACGCCCTTAGAAATCCTGACGTAGGTGCTTGGTTTTCGGGGCCCCGTACGCGACTAGGCTCTGTGATAAAAACTGTGATAGGTAATGAGGAGTGAATTCAAAAATTTTCGCCCTTAGAAATCCTGAAGGCGGTGCTTGGTTTTCGGGGCCCCGTACGCGACTAGGCTCCCAAAAAGTCCCACACATGTGGTATCCCCATACTCAGGAGAAGCAGCACAATGTATTGTGGGGTGTAGTTCCACATATGCCCATTGCATGTTTGAGCAATATATCATTTAGTGACAATTTTGTGCAAAAAAATGTTTTTGTCATATTCCTGCAACTTGTGGCAAAATATAAAATATTCCATGGACTCAACATGCCTCTCAGCAAATAGCTTGGGGTGTCTACTTTCCAAAATGGGGTCATTTGTTTTTTTTTTGCCATCTTGGCATTTTATGGCCTTCAAAACTGTGATGAGGAGTGAAATCAAAAATTTACACCCTTAGAAATCCTGAAGGTAGTGCTTGGATTTCAGGGCCCCGTACACGGCTAGGTTCCCAAAAAGTCCCACACATGTGGTATCCCCGTACTCAGGAGAAGCAGCAGAATGTATTTTGGGGTGTAATTCCACATATGCCCATTGCATGTTTGAGCAATATATCATTTAGTCACAACTTTGTGCAAAAAAAAAAAGTTTGTCATAAAATAAATTATTCCATGGACTCAACATGCCTCTCAGAAAATAGCTTGGGGTGTCTACTTTCCAAAATTGCCCTTAGAAATCCTAGCTAGGCTCCCCAAAAGTCCCACACATGTGGTATCCCCGTACTCAGGAGAAGCAGCAAAATTTATTTTGGGGTGCAATTCCACATATAACAATGGCATGTGTGAGCAATATATCATTTAGTGACAAGTTTTTGTCATTATTCAATCACTTGGAACAAAAAAATGTAATATTCAATGGGCTCACCTGCCTCTCAGCAATTTCCTTGGGGTCTCTACTTTCCAAAATTGGGTAATTTGGGGGGGGGGGGGTTACTGTCCTGCCATTTTAGCACCTCAAGAGATGAGATAGGCAGTCATAAACTAAAAGCTGTGTAAATTCCAGAAAATGTACCTTAGTTTGTAGACGCTATAACTTTTGCGCAAACCAATAAATATATACGCTTATTGACATTTTTTTTACCAAAGACATGTGGCTGAATACATGTTGGCCTAAATGTATGACTAAAGTTGAGTTTGTTGGATTTTTTTTATAACATAAAGTAGAAAATATAATTTTTTTTATAAATGTTTCCTTTTATATCGCAAAAAATTAAAATCGCAGAGGCAATCAAATACCATCAAAAGAAAGCTCTATTACTGGGGAAAAAAGGACGCACATTTTGTTTGGGTACAGCATTGCATGACAGCGCAATTAGCAGTTAAAATGACACAGTGCCAAATTGTAAAAAGTGCTCTGGTCAGGAAGGGGGTAAAACCTTCCGGGGCTGAGGTGGTTAAAGTATAGCTGACTGTGGACTCCAGTGGACCCAAACATCTGGACTGGAACCCAGCCTGCCACAGAGGCTGGAAAAATCGGTCCGGATTCCGGTTTAGTCCCTTAAAATGGAACGAATGCGAGGTGAAATACTACACTGTATGGACAGAGCCGCATTGATTTTATTGATTGGCTCAACTGAAAAATGGAAAATACATCTTATCGTATTCTTCAAATCTGCATGAGCATATGTAAAGAGTATCTATTATCTTAAAAATATAAATATAAAAAAGATTATTCAATAAAATAAGAATTATGATTAGCACGTTAAAGCATTTTTTTTTTCACTTACTAATCCTTCCAGTAATATGCTTTCTGTCCTAAGGTGACAACAATAACTCACTCTACTGTATCAGGAGAATATAAACAGAGCACAACTACAGACATTCTCTACTTTTTTGCATCGCATACATGGGAGGCACTTTAAGTCCCCTTCTAAAAAGTCTCCATTACAAAGGACTAATAGGAGGTACAGAACAAATGTTTTTGCCAATTTCTGTCTTGTGGCAATGGGATTTATTTACTGAAGGCAAATAGTTTAACTTTGCAAGGGAATTTGCCCCAGAGTTTAGTAAATATGGTAACATATGAATGCCCAATCACATGCAAGGAAAAAAAATAATAATATATTTTGCTTGCACATAATTGGATGATGGAAGTCATCAGAGCTTCACCTCATTCACTAAGCTCTGGGGCAAATTTCCTTGCAAAGTACAGGTTCCTTTGCAAAGTGAGCAACCTATTTGTTTATTCATTTAGTAAACCCCCGATGTGAAAATTGAATCCAACGTTAAGCCCCTTCAGCTACCTCTTTCCTTTATACTGTAGACACTGGCAAAGGTAGGGAAATTCTCCATCCGCATACTGTATCCTCAACATGAAAGACTCCCCTCTTATAATGGGACTCAATAACAGAATATAGGACATACCAGTGATATTAGGGGGGGGGGGGATTAAGTGCTTCTTCAGTTAGCAAAATGAGTGGATACAAATACAGCAGATAAAATACAGAGAAAAATATACTGACCCAACTGGGAGTTGTGCTATGTAATCTGATCTATACAATATCATCTAATATGCAATACAATAGCAAACTTCTTGAAGAATTCACTAGCTAAATTGCAATTCTGCAGTTGTTACATATTTCATGTAAGCAAATTATTCCTGCCTATTATTTGGTCTCTGGATTCATATTTCACTGCCTAGTGGAGTGTGCCGCCTCATACACACATTTTCACTTTTACTGAATGAACATGGTTTATGTATATAATAACACAAAGAGGCTTTTAGTTGCATACAACCATGCACTGCATTAGCAGAGATTGTTCCCAAATGAAACACTCATGTATAGATATATGGTAATAGTTGTATAACTTTATTAGTTTTTTTTTTTTATGTTTTTTTCATAGGCACAGAGATTTAAACACTTCAACAAAAAGTATTTTGTACGGCTAATTTATTCTGCAATAATATATGGATTAGAGCAGCAGAGTGGCCTTAAGTGTGATTAGCAATCTTCCCTTATAGCAAGTGGGACTAGGGCCTTGTCATTGAAGCTTGTATGTTCTGTATTCACCCGGGTCTCTGCTTTTCTCCTGGATTGTATAGATGTGTTTCAAGCATAGGGGAAAACTGTCAGCACAGTACTGTATAAAAATATCAAATAAATACATGAGTATGCACAGTCCCTTAACCAGCAAAAAACAGCACAACAAGGCAATCATAAAAGAGGAAATCCCACATAAACAAGTACATTATATCCTCACGGAATTTACTGTTAGGGGGTGTGGAGTGGCTGGATCCGCACCAACTGCTCAGGCATCTGGGTGGATCCCAACATTAAAGTTATGATCTCTGCAAAGCCTGGACTGGCTGAGTGAAGTCAGCTGGCAGTGAACTTCTGCCCACTCTCGTGGAATATGGGTCACAGGAGTGCAGAACAAAGGGCACTTTAGTGACCCACAGGAGAAGTAGGGCCAAAACAGCTTTGGTCCTATTTCTCCTTTAAGCATAGTAAGCTTGCTGATTAGATCAGCATATTTTTCCTTGTTGGACCTTGCAAAATGATTGCTTAAAGGCACGATTAACTGTTACATATATTAAATTACAGTGGCTGTATTTACAAATGGTCAGGAAAAGTATAGTATCACAAGCCCTTAAACAAATGGTCTAAAAATTGTCATGTTTTGGTTTTAACAACAAAAGCTTTTTTATGCAATGCACCATCCCTTGCACATATGTTTTATCAAGCATGTTAATAAAATGTTGCCATTGTATGGCTATCCTTCCATTGACCCATTGCTACAAAGCAATAGTACTAACCTCTCATAGTAACAATAGCAATATTTTCAAATATTTGTTTTAGTGTATCTGTAAAGTTATTTGTATTTGTATATTAATCTGTACACGTTTGTAAAAGAAAAACCTTTCACTATATAACGTGTCACATAATATCACCCTAATTTCGTTACTGCTTCTACAACCAAATTTCACAAAACTTGGCAAATCAGCCATTCACACTCTCAGTCTGTGGTTGTTTTATTTATTTTTCATGTTAATAAATCCTACAATTCAAATAGATGCAAATACTCCTCTTGATTTCTATAAATATTCAATTTATTTCAAAAGCTTATTTTGTATACAAAATAGACTATCAAAGCTCTGCAAACATTTTCCTGAGTGCTTGATCTCACTAGTCAAGTGTGTGATTAAACATTCAGTCTTTTCTCTGTAAAGATATGTTTAATTCTCAATACCTAATTACTTTCTGCTATTGCCATCTGTTTATTGGTTTGTTCTGACAATTTCTGTTTGTAATTTATGTCCTGGTCAGCCAACAAACAGCAGGCAACAAACAACAGAGGTATAGGAAAGGGGGCACCTTTGTGTAAGATTTCATATTTCCACAGATTCCTACAAAGAAGTATATGTTTTACATAGAGTAGGGAAGTAATACAACCACAACTGGGTCTTTATTGCTTTCTGAGCTCAATTAGTAAGATTCCCTTCACTTACTGCTCCAGTCACAGTGATTTCACCAGGCAAGAAGTAAGAGAATATATCCAACAACAATACAGAACCCTGTCAAATTTTTTACTGCTGCCCATGTCCCTGTTGCTGATTTTCTTCTACTTTCTGATTAAACTGTGGTAGCCATGCCAGTAATTAGCTCTATTGGAGCCCCGAATATCAATAAAAACAATCCTTCTCACACCATCAACAACCAACAAAAGGTTTTGGCTGGAATAACACTTCCAGCTTGCTTGAGCACTCTGCCCTAAGAAGAAGGCTTACATGAGGGAGTCTTAAAAGCCCCCCTCCCCATACACACATAATGTACATAATTTTTTTCCAAGTTTACTCTGGTCAGTTGGTCTTCTCCAGTGGTGAATGGTTTTGCAGGGAGTATCATAGCGGCGTTAATTGTACTGAGCTCTTAGGAAGACATGATGACACACCTACAGGTAGTGTGTCTATTGTTCTGTACAAACATGTGAGGAATTATATCACAAAATGGCAACTCTAGCATTTTATAGACTCTTTGCAAAAATTTCTCCACTCAATTTGTGAGCTCAATCCATTGGAGAGATTTATAGACCAACTAGACATTCCATTTAAATTTTTAAAGGATGCTGATATCTTACCTGGACCCCGGCCCTCATGTCTCTTGAGTGGATGGGAGCATTAATTCAATTAAATCTATCTATCCCTAAAGCTCTGAAGTGTAACGTTATAGATCATGTACATTCTACCTCAATAGATATGATGATAAAATAAATTAATTATAAACTATTGACTAGGTGGTATTATGATACATCCAAATTACACAAGAACTCTCATTTGAGTACTGGAGAGAGTGTGGGGGCGAGGGAACGCATGTCCCCAATGGGGTCAGTGTCCTAGGATTCAGCTATACTGGGAGAAAGTTTTATACAAAAATAAGATGAACAGTAATTCTGAAATTTGGCAAGTTTCCTGGAAATGCTTATTTCACGCTATAAGCAACGCAAGTAAAAAATACAAAATGTCTATTATTCCCTTTTTGTTGAATGCAGCTAAAGTATTGATCCTGAAACATTGGAAATTAAAGAAAATACCAACTATGTTATTCTTTTATTTTTTTATATATTACATTTTCTTTTTACTTCAATACATTTTTATTTGAATTTTTACAAAAAGAAAAACATAGAAACAACATGTGAGCAGAGTACATCAACATAAGTACATCCAATACATGTAGTGTCAGAGTTACAATAACCAGTCAACAATGATATTAGGAATAGGGATGAGCCCAATGTTCGAGTCGAACGTAAGTTCGACTCGAACATTTGGTGTTCGCATTTTCGCCGAATAGCGAACAATTTGGGGTGTATGCATGGGCATTGTAGGCTTTGTAGGCATTGTAGGCTTATATGCATGGTATTGTCATAAAATGTGTTTGGGGACCTGGGTCCTGCCCCAGGGGATATGTATCAATGCAAAAAAAACGTTTTAAAAATGTCTGTTTTTTTGGGAGCAGTGATTTTAATAATGCTTAAAGTGAAACAATAAAAGTGAAATATTACTTTAAATTTCATGCCTGGGGTGTCTATAGTAGGCCTGTAAAGTGGCACATTTTTCCCGTGTTTAGAACTGTCCCTGCACAACATGACATTTCTAAAGGAAAAAAAGTAATTTAAAACTACTTGTGGCTATAATGAATTGTCGGGTACCGGCAATACAGATAAAAGTCCTTGAAAAAAATGGCATGGGATCCCCCCAGTCCATTACCAGGCCCTTTGGGTCTGGTATGAATATTAAGGGGAACCCCCGAACTAAAATAAAAAAATGGAGTGGGGGTCCCCCCAAAAATCCATACCAGACCCTTATCCGAGCACGCAACCTGGCAGGCCACAGGAAAAGAGGGGGGACGAGAGAGCGCCCCCCTCCTGAACCATACCAGGCCACATGCCCTCAACATGGGGAGGGTGCTGTCAGGGCTCCACTTGCGACGTACGGTCGAATCGGCGCGCGCGCATGCGCACACGCGCCGCTGATTCGTCCGGGCGTCGAAACGAGGGTACGCGCCGGCGTACTCCTCAGGCGCGCGCGCGTGCGCAGCGAGCGCGGGCACGTGCGTCGCGGGCGCACACGTGACGCGTTAGCGCTGTTTGGCGCCAGTTGGCCTTTAAAAGAATGACAGCTGCACATGTCAAGTGCTGTTCGTCTGCAGTTTGCCCCTTTTTTAACCTGCTTCTGTTTGTGTACTCCTGTTTACCTGATCCGGCTTCCACTTGACTCTGCTGCCTTCTCCATTCCTGATTCCGGCCTGTTGACTCTGCTTTGGACTGATACCTGAACGCTGACCTCCTGCCTGTCTGACCTCTCCATTGCCTGTGCCCACTTACCTGCCTGCCAAGTGTATCCAGACCCGGCCTGCCTGACGACCCCTCTGCCTGCTCCCTGGATGCTGCATACTTCCAGAGTTGCTGACGCCATCTCGGGGTCACCCTACATCCGGGCCCTGCTCCACTGCCTGCCAGTCTCTGCTGCTTCAGCATCCAGGAGATCGCTACTGATCAGCTACGTCTGCCACAGCATCCATTCCAGGCACTCCTACCCCGCTGTGCTCACGGGACCACTGTCTCCACTCCAGTGGGCCCTGAACCAGAGCCGTAAGAGAGGCCCTCTCCCAGCGAAGTCAGGCTCACCACTCAGGTACCTAACAGTACGAACAGCCATGACTGAGCCTGCGGGAGAAGCCTCTGCCATGAAGGAGTTCTGCTCACACCTGGCAGCCCTCACTCAGGCGGTGCAATCCCTGCAAGAAGGGTATACCAGACTGGAAGGTCGAGTGCAGCAACTTGCTGACCCCAATGTTGCGGCTCCTACATCTCCGCAGCCTCCTGCAACACCTGCTACTCCTCCTGCGGTGATGATGCTGCCTCCTGAACCAAGAGTACCTGTTCCTGATCGGTTCTCCGGAGATCGTTCCAAATTCCGTGTCTTCCGCAACGCCTGCCAGTTATACTTTGCTCTACAACCCAGAACCTTCTCCCTAGAGGCCACCAAAGTGGGGTTCGTGATTTCTCTGCTGCAGGGCGAACCTCAGATTTGGGCTCATCGCCTGCTGGAGGGAAATAGCATGCTGACGCAGTCCCTCTCGTCTTTCCTGGAAGCCATGGCGCAACTCTATGAGGACCCCCAGCTAACCACCACAGCTGAGTCTGCTCTATCTGCGCTCCAACAAGGCCGCAGAACGGCCGAGGACTATGTGACAGACTTTAGACGATGGAGCGCAGACACCCAGTGGAATGACTCGGCTTTAAGGCATCAGTTCCGCATGGGCCTCTCCGAAGGCCTAAAGGATGAACTTGCCCGAGTGGGCACCCCAGACACTTTGGAGGGCCTGATAACTTTGAGCATACAAATTGATCGTCGGCTCCGGGAACGCAGAGTCGAGAGATCCGCTCAAGTCCACCGTCCGGCTTGGATGACCGCAAGGGCTCCATTACCGGCTAGCCGTTACATGCCCGCTCAGCCAATGGCCCCTGCCCATCCTCTTCCCGATGCCGGCGAGCCGATGCAGCTTGGTCTCATGCGACCCACTCTGTCTCTGGAGGAACGTGCCCGACGCCGACAACTAAATTTGTGCCTGTACTGCGGTGGGTCCGGACACTTTGTGAACAGATGCCCGAGCAAGCTGCGTAAGTGCCTTTCGCCTGTGTCAACCAACTCTGCTCCCTTACCAGTCCATGCCACCCACATCTCTCTACCCCTGTCTTTTCAGTTCCTGGGAAGGATGATTCACACCAACGCCATCCTTGATTCAGGAGCCTGCAGCTGTTTCATCGATACCACCTTTGCCAGCCGGCACGACATTCCTCTTCAGAGGAGGGCCCGCGGACTATCCGTCTTCCTGGCTGACGGTTCCCGCATTAAATCGGGCCAAGTTGTCCAGGAGACCCAACCTCTGCTCACTATCTCTTCTCTCCACCACCAGGAACTGTTAACCTTGGATGTAATCTCGTCCCCCCTGTTCCCAGTGATCCTGGGCATCCCCTGGTTGCAGGCACACGACCCGACCATCAGCTGGTCCACAGGGGAGGTCAAGTTCCAGTCACCCTACTGCCTGGAACATTGCTTACACGAAGCTCCGGCACAACCCGCTACGCTTCTTTGCCTGGACTCTGATACTGACCTGATCCAAGCGGTACCGGAACCATACCATGAATTCCTAGACGTCTTTAGTAAACAGGGAGCGGACTCCCTACCTCCACACCGCACCTATGATTGTCCCATAGAACTTTTGCCGGGGGCCGAGATTCCATTCGGGCGTATCTTCCCCCTTTCCGAGAAGGAACAAGAGGCCCTGAAGGCCTACATTTCGGAAAACCTAAAGAAGGGGTTTATACGTCACTCCACCTCACCCGCAGGGGCCGGCATATTCTTTGTAACCAAGAAAGACCAGTCACCCCGACCCTGTGTGGACTACCGGGAACTAAATAAAGTTACAATTAAAAACCGTTATCCCTTACCCTTAATACCAGAACTGTTTCAAAAACTAAGAGCGGCCACCATATTCTCCAAACTGGACTTAAGAGGGGCCTACAACCTGGTTCGCATCCGATCAGGCGATGAGTGGAAGACTGCATTTCGTACCCGTTTTGGGCATTACGAATACTTGGTTATGCCCTTCGGCCTTTGTAATGCCCCGGCTACTTTCCAGCGCCTCATAAATGAGGTCTTCAGGGACTTTCTGGACATTTTTGTCATTGTGTACTTGGATGACATCCTAATCTTCTCCAGAACGCTTGAGCAGCATCGGGGGCATGTGGGCCGAGTCTTACTCCGTCTTCGTCAGCACGGATTATACGCGAAAGCAGAGAAGTGCACCTTCGAGCAGCAGAGCATCCAATTCTTGGGTCTTCAGATCTCCCCAGCAGGCATTGAGATGGACCCGCAAAAGGTAACAGCTGTACTGGACTGGCCGGCACCCTCTGACAAGAAGGGTGTGCAGCGTTTTGTCAGATTTGCAAACTTTTACAGAAAGTTCATCAAGGGGTTCTCGGCCATCATCGGACCAATCACGCAGCTAACAAGGCAGAATGTACGGTTTCATTGGGGTCCAGAGGCCCAGGAGGCGTTTGTGAAACTCAAAGGGCGATTTACATCCGCTCCCATCCTCAGTCACCCTGACCCATCTCTCCCATACATCCTGGAAGTGGATGCCTCTGAGGTAGCAGTGGGGGCTGTGGTCTCCCAACGCCAGGGCAATAACGACCTAATGCACCCTGTGGGCTTCTTCTCCCGGAAACTTTCACCCGCAGAAAGGAACTACGATGTAGGTGACCGAGAACTGCTAGCCATAAAATCAGCACTGGAGGAATGGAGGTACTTGCTGGAGGGAGCAGTCCACCCTGTATTAATATACACGGACCACAAGAATCTCGAGTACTTAAGGACGGCAAAACGTCTAAAACCACGACAAGCCCGCTGGGCCCTCTTCTTTTCACGTTTCAGCTTCCACATTACCTACCGGCCTGGATCTAAAAATGTGAAGCCAGATGCGCTCTCACGCATGTTCGACTGCCCTAAAGACTCCACACCTCCTGATACCATCCTCCCTGCAAGCAACTTCCTTCTGCTACAACCGGATTTACTGTCCCAGATCAGGGAGGCCTCCCTGAACCCGCTCCTTCCCCCAGGACTTTCACTAAACCGTAGAGAAGGGCTTCTCTGGAAGGATAGCCAGGTGTTTGTTCCCGAACCCATCCGGGTTAAAGTATTGGCCCTCCTCCACGATCACCCACTAGCAGGACACTTTGGGGCCCGAAAGACTCTCGACCTGGTGCAACGCACCTTCTGGTGGCCTGGTCTGAAGGAATTCTGTTCCAAGTATGTCAGTTCATGCCCAGTGTGCTCCCGAAGCAAGACTACTAGGGGCCGGGCCTGGGGTCTACTCAAGCCTCTCCCTTCACCTGACCGACCCTGGCGTATGATAACGATGGACTTTATAGTCGAGCTGCCCCCCTCTGAAGGTCACACGGCCATCTTTGTAGTTGTTGACCGACTCTCAAAGATGGCCCACTTCCTACCCCTAAGGGGAACCCCATCTGCAGCAGAGACGGCCCGTGTTTTTATCCGAGAAATCGTTAGGTTACACGGGGTACCCAAGAATATAGTTTCGGACAGGGGAGTCCAGTTCACCTCGCGGTTTTGGAGGGCACTGTGTGATAGCCTAAAGATTGAGCTGGCCCTATCCTCAGCTTACCACCCCCAAACTAATGGGCAGACTGAGCGCACAAACCAGACCCTCGAACAATATATTAGGTGTTTCACTTCATTTGTGCAAGATGATTGGGTTTCTCTGCTGCCCTTAGCGGAATTCGCGTACAACAACGCCAGCCACTCGACCACGGGACAGTCCCCATTTTTCGCCAATTATGGGTTCCATTTAACATTTCTACCAGATTTTCTTACAGAGTCCTCAGTTCCAGCGGTCCAGGATGCAGTGACCTTCCTAAGCCGCAACAACCAAATCCTCCAGGAAGCCATAACCAAGGCCCAGGCGGACAGTAAGAAAGCCTTTGACCAAAAGAGGAGGGGAGAGTTGAATCTGCAAATCGGGGATCAGGTATGGCTTTCCTCTTCTAATTTAAAGTTAACCTGTCCCTCTAAGAAGCTGGCACCCAAGTTCCTGGGCCCTTTTCCTGTAAAGAGGAGGATTAATGAGGTGTCCTATGAACTGTCCCTGCCTGACACCATGAAGATACATCCTGTGTTTCATGTCTCCCTATTGAAACCCTCGGTACCCGATCCCTTCCCCAATAGGGAGTCCGGGCCTCCTGAACCTGTCCTAGTGGATGGAAACGAGGAGTACGAGGTAGAAGTTGTTCTAGACTGTAGAAGGCGACAAGGGCAAAGACAGTTTCTGATTAAATGGAAGGGCTTCGGCCCAGAAAGCAATTCTTGGGAACCTGAGGACAATATACATGCTGGAAGACTAATTCGTGCTTTTTTCATTTCACACCCTGAGAAGGATGACCAACTGGGCACCCGGAGGTTGCCCCTTGTGGGGGGGCAATGTCAGGGCTCCACTTGCGACGTACGGTCGAATCGGCGCGCGCGCATGCGCACACGCGCCGCTGATTCGTCCGGGCGTCGAAACGAGGGTACGCGCCGGCGTACTCCTCAGGCGTGCGCGCGTGCGCAGCGAGCGCGGGCACGTGCGTCGCGGGCGCACACGTGACGCGTTAGCGCTGTTTGGCGCCAGTTGGCCTTTAAAAGAATGACAGCTGCACATGTCAAGTGCTGTTCGTCTGCAGTTTACCCCTTGTTTAACCTGCTTCTGTTTGTGTACTCCTGTTTACCTGATCCGGCTTCCACTTGACTCTGCTGCCTTCTCCATTCCTGATTCCGGCCTATTGACTCTGCTTTGGACTGATACCTGAACGCTGACCTCCTGCCTGTCTGACCTCTCCATTGCCTGTGCCCACTTACCTGCCTGCCAAGTGTATCCAGACCCGACCTGCCTGACGACCCCTCTGCCTGCTCCCTGCATGCTGCATACTTCCAGAGTTGCTGACGCCATCTCGGGGTCACCCTACATCCGGGCCCTGCTCCACTGCCTGCCAGTCTCTGCTGCTTCAGCATCCAGGAGATCGCTACTGATCAGCTACGTCTGCCACAGCATCCATTCCAGGCACTCCTACCCTGCTGTGCTCACGGGACCACTGTCTCCACTCCAGTGGGCCCTGAACCAGAGCCGTAAGAGAGGCCCTCTCCCAGCGAAGTCAGGCTCACCACTCAGGTACCTAACAGGTGCTTTGGGGTAGCAATGTACCTGTTACCATTTCAAACGGGGGGCGGGGATCTGGGGTTCCACTTGTTAAAGGGGGCTTCCAGATTCTGACACCCTCCCCATGTTAAGGGCATGTGTCCTGGTATGGTTCAGGAGGGGGGACGCTCTCTCATCCCCCCTATTTTCCTGTGGCCTGCCAGGTTGTGTGCTCGGATAAGGGTCTGGTATGGATTTTTGGGGGGCCCCTACGCCATTTTTTTTATTTTGGCATGGGGTTCCTTATGGATTTTGAGTGGGACCCCTACAACTTTTTTTTTTTTAATTGGCGCCTGGTATGGAAGGGCCTGGTATGGAATTTGGGGGGGACCCCCACGCAATTTGTTTTGCATTTTGGTTCGGGGTTCCCCTTAATATTCATTCCAGACCCAAAGGGCCTAGTAATGGACTGGGGGGATCCCATGCCTTTTTTTCAATGACTTTTATCTGTATTGCCGGGACCCGACAAGTAGTTTTAAATTACTTTTTTTTCCTTTAGAAATGTCATTTTTTGCAAAATACGAAGCACCCCGGAATGGAGACTCACAGAATACATCAGAAGACACAAACCAGTTGATCGATTACGATGAAGCAATTTAGAGATTCTGAAAGCCCCATAGAAACACAAACAAAAAGAAAGTTTAAACAATAACGCTTCAAAAGGCGAAAAACACACTATCTCAGTAGTAGAGCATATCTTACCCAATAGATCACTTGTGATAGATAATCTTCGATCTGGCAATTTTTGTGATTTTTACGGTTTCCCTTAAATGCCAATTTAACAGAATAAAATTTAGAGCAGGAAGTATCACCATGCAAATTTCTAAAAAAAAGGACACTCCTGCCAATGTCTTCACAATATAAGAATAAGAGTATTGTCTTGCCATCAAAAAATTCAAATAAGACAAAGCTAAATCCTCAGTAATCAGTCATTAGACATATTGTAACATTGCAGAAAAGAACACCACATTTTCCACCCGGCTTCATAACAGGCCCACGTGGATGGAGCCAAAGAATTTAGCATTTTGCACAGGACTCAGATCAGCGTCCATAAAGGAGGACATGACTCTCCAACCATGTGTGCATCCGGAACCAATTCCCGAAACCTGCCTATCTGTTGGCGAGATAATGAGTCAGCAATGACATTATGAACACCTGGAACATACTTTGCTTTCAACCAAATATTCAATTCTAAAGACTGAAACACTAAATAACGAAGAATAGAAATAACTGGAAGTGATTTAGAAACCAAACAATTAATCGCAAAAACAACTCCTTTATTATTTGAATGCAAAAGTATCCTCTTATTCCTAAACTGTTACACCCCATAATTCAAGAGCCACGATTACAGAAAACAATTCAAGAAGAACAGTATTATTAACAAAACCTTTATCAATCCACTAAGAATGCCATCTATCAGCTGACCATTTTCCCTGCCAAAAGGCCCCATATCCGCAAGCCTCAGAAACATCCGTATAAAGGTGAAGAGCAGAAGCAATGCAAAAAGGGATTTGTCATAAAGACAATCCATTAAAATAAAATAAAAATTTGTGCCAAATCAACAAATCGGCACGAATGTCATATGTGATTCTAATAAAATGCCTAGGATACTTAATACCTGAAATAGCCCTGTAAAGTAGTTTCAAGAACATTTTTCCCATAGGTATCACTCTAGTAGCAAAAGCCAATAAACCTAACAAAGACTGAATAGTTTGCTTAGTCAAAATAAAATCCAACAACATCCTGGTCTTTACAATTTTTTCCATAGGGAGACGAAATTATATGGTCACAGTGTCAATTTGTACATCTAAAAAATCCAAACATGTGGTCGGGGAAACAGATTTCTCAGAAGCTAAGGGGACCCCGAATAAATGACAAATCATCTTAAATTCAGTGAAAATAAGTAAACAATCTAAAGTATCTGCTTTACCTATGAATAAAAAAATCATCTAAATAATGAATACAATTAGAAGAACCCGAATGATAAGAAACCACCCATTCCAAAAAAGTAGAAAAAAGTTCAAAATAATAACAGGAGATAGAACAACCCATGGGCAAACACTTATCAAAGAAATATTTGTTATAGGCAAAAGACGGAAAGCTGATTTTATGTCAGCTTTCGCCAACAATGCAGAATTACCAACAGCTCTGATTTTAATCAAAGCATCCTCAAATGAAGAATAAGACACAGAAAATAAATTGGAATCAAATTGCAATCCTCCCTTCTTCAAGTTCTTTATAAATTTTAACCTGAACAACATCTTCATGTAAAGCAACTAAAGCTAAAGTCCGAAAAATAACGTAACCAATACCAGAAAAAGAAGGTAGAAAAAAAAATGGAAACATCAATTAACATGTCTGCTTTCTTGCGATCTGGGTACAGCAGAAGCCATGGTAACATGTTTCCCAAGATCACTGGAGTTACCGCTTTTAAGAAATGTATCCCTTAAAGTAGAAGGAGTATGCTGATTCTGTTTCTTAAAGCAACGAACAGCTGGGCGTGGCCCTGTACAATGAGCACATTCGTGCTTGTATCTACAATTATTAAGCCTTTTACAATGACCCTCATTAAAATTGAAACATTATCCTTTATGAAAATGACCAGCAATGTCTTAACAGTTTGTTTCTGCGGCAAAAATAGATTTAGCCAAAGGCCAACATCCTTCATACCCCATTTTAGTGACTTATGTACAGAAGCTTTTGCCAGAAAGACTCATCATAATAGAACCAGGATAAACCTGGAAAATGCTTATATATATGCCTCCAAAACTATAGAAAAAAAATTGGAACATACCACTGCACAATTCTTGGTGTTTTTCACCCATAATACTAGCATAGATGCAAAATGCTTGCAGCCAATTGTTGAAATTACGAGGACTAGACCATCGCCGTTCATCCTCCAATTTTTCACCATCTCTTTTTTCAAGTCTAATTTCTTTCAAAGAAGGTAACAATGAAAGAAAATCAACATAGTCTCCTTTCCATATCTTTTCTTTTATGGCAATATTTAAATGAAAACCTAATGGTGACAATTCACAAGAAAGAACTTCTTTCATACACAATTCAGGTATAGTAGATACAGCCGTAAAAGAAGGACCTGCAGACATAGTAGGAGCAGACAAAGCAATATTTTGTAATACAGGAGAATCCACAGCAGTATGCATATTATCTCTCCATACAGAGGCTAACCCAGTTTGGGCAGTAGAATAAGGTAACATAGAACTATGTAACAATTTAGACAATAATTTAGACATAATCAAAGCAAAGTCTTGTAAAAGCGAGGCATCTGGACATTTGCAAATTAGACTGGGCAGCTTGAACAAGGCCTTGCAGAACCGAATCAGCAGCCATGGAATTAGCAGCTACAGCATCCTGTGTATTACTAGTTGTCATAGCGACAGCATCAACAGCAGGCACATCAACACATAATGCTCCAGAAACTGAAGGGTTAATTTCCAATGTATGGACATCTGAGCAGTGAGCAATGTTATCATGCAATTTTATATTTAAATGACGTTTCTTACTACTTTTCTTGAGACTTGTCTTTTTAATTTCTCCTCCAGAATCCTGTGGCATAGAAGGGTATTCAAATCTTCGCAGCCTCTTACAGATTCTTTTCTTCACAGCCGCAGGTCCTATTGCACCTGCGCCATCTTCTGAGATCGGAGAGTAGCAAAAACCATCACGAACAGTTCTGAACAAGGGATCCTGCATCACGGGATCAATAGGCGGTCCCCAACCGGAGGAGGAGGCAGTCGCAACCAGAGGAAGATCCGGAAGAACGGGAGAGGTGACATCCAAGTAGGTCTTGGCAGAAAGGAGGACGCAAAGAAGCAGAAGGAGCCGGATGGGGAACACTGTAAGCCGAGGATAAAGGGGGAGGCATAGATAAACAGGACCAAAGCCACCGTTCTCCGTCGGTGCAACAATGAATCCATGGTACAGCCGCAGGTGATGTGCTTCTTTCTCTTGATCCTGCTGACTGCGCTGTTATGACACATTTTTCTTTCTTTTATAGGTCTTTACTCGTGCCAAGACCGTTACAGACATCTTGAACCAATCAAAGGTAAGTACAAATAACTGACATAAACTGGTTTAAACGTCAATATTTTTTACTGTCTAACAGCATCCCATATGTGGTGGGTGGGGACATTTCTTGCCCCTCCCACCACTTTTATTCTTTTACATATTTTTGGATTAATAAGGGTATATTGATTAGTTTGTGCAAAAGTTATAGCGTCTACAAAATAGAGGATAGATTTATGCCATTTTTATTATTTATTTTTTACTAGTAATGGTGGTGATCAGTGATATTTAGCAGGACTGCGACATTGCGGCGGACAGATCGGACACCAAACTGACATTTTTGACACTTTTTTGGGAACCAGCGACATTATTATAGTGATCAGTGCTAAAAATATGCACTGACATTGTACTAATGAAACTGGCAGGGAAGGGGTTAACATCAGTGTCGATCAATGGGTAACTGTGTTCCCTCAGTGTGTTTCTAACTGTATGGGGGGCTGTGTGACTGGGGAAACACACAGATCCATCTTCCTGCATAGCAGAAAGACAGGATCTGTATGATCACCCCTGTCAAAATGAAGATTTGCCTTGTTTACACAGGCAGATCCCCATTCTGTCACTGTGGGGAATGATTGCGGGTGGCCGGCGGACATCGAGTCTGCCCCCCCGGTGATTGGCTCCCCCGCTGGCCAGTGGGAGCATGCCCACAAATCACTGTGTATGAGCTGACGTACAATGACATCGATTCACAGGAAGCAGCCACATTGCCTCAGTACAACTGTGGCAGCTGGTCCTTAAGGGGTTAAAAAATGCACTGAGTGTGCAGAGGCAGCAATGATGGAAATTCACTGAGTTTCCTTGGTGATGATCTGATACCTTACCATGTGATATACACTATGCTATAAATGCACATGTATAACTGCCAGTTACAGCTACAACTGTAGGTGGCGGTATCACACCTCTGGCTGTTATCCTCCGGCTCTGCTGTGACCTATGGTGTTGCCTATTTCAAAGTCCATCCCTGTTTATCACATTTGCAAAGACAATAGGTCTGATTTACTTAATGATATGTGCATATACCAGCATATCAATCATTTGTGAACAAGTATATTGTACGTTTACAGTATTTACTATGCATAAATGCACTAACACAGCCTTGGCATTTACACATGGCATTTAGTAACATTTGTGATTTACTATGGAATTAACACTTTAGCAATTAAACATATTCCACCTAAAGCGGAGTTCCAGGCTTTTTATGTTTATTAAAAGTCAGCAGCTACAAAAAATGTAGTTGCTGACTTTTAATAAACAGACACTTACCTGTTCCACGGTCCAACTATGCAGCCAAACGGGGTATCGCTTCTCTCCCCCTCCTCTCCGCCGGCGCCTCCATTGCCACTCTTGGCACCCGGCAATGACAGCTTTCGGCTTCACGGCCAGGCAGGCACGGCACATGTGCGAGTTGCGCTGGCTCCCAGAGTGGAGAGGCAATCTCCTGGGACCTGTCACGTGTCCCAGGAGATCGCCTAGAGGGAAGGGCCAACTAAGTCGAAAGGAGGAGTCGCCTTGGCGGTCCCTGGGCAGAAGGAGGAAGTGGGACAAGAAGTCCCCCTCCTAACGAAGCCCCCACTTCCCCCCTAAAAAAAATGACATGCCAAATGTGGCATGTAAGGGGCGAGGAGTGCTTAGAGCGGAAGTTCCATTTTTGGGTGTAACTCTGCTTTAAGATGAGATGTGCCTAAAACAAAAATGTGATCTTCTACAATGTTTAAGGGTGTAAACACTGTTAGCTTCCTAAAATCTGCATACCATGTAGGAATAAAACTGCATCAAGTGACCATGGGCATCATTAAAGCAGGAGGAAACCATAAAAAGTCTTAATTTGTAAAAATCTTCAGTTACCTTGACTGAGAAGGGTATTGTATTGGACATGGGGTATCTTTATGTGCATTCTTAGAAGCTATGTGTAGATTTTTTTTTTACTTAGCAGTTATCATGGCAAATGCACATTCTTACTAAGTAAGTACGTAAGTACGTAAGCATTGAACATCATTGCATGATAGGTGCAAGCCTATGATGGAAGCCTACCATAATAATTTATCCTTGCTCTGGTTCATTTTCTTTAGTAAATTAGACCTGATGCTTCATATCTCCCATATTCTATTGTTTTTTTCTCATGTATTTTCTCTCATTCTTGTTCATTTCTTGTATATTAGCATACTTTATAAGTAAAACATCATCCTGCCTGTGGCCAATTATTGCTCTCCTCGCTGCTGGCTCTATGATTGGTGGGGTCACAGTGCATGCTTGGCCAATCATCAGCCAGCAATGCACTGCAACTGGCGCAGTGCATTGTGGACCGTTCGCATCACACAAATTTGATGCGAACGGCCCTCAGAGTTCTGAACTTGACAAGCGGACAAACAGCCGATGTTCGATTCGAACACCGGGCCCATCCCTAGTCATAATACCTTGAATCAGTACTAGAGAAACATTACTGTATAGTAAAGATATGATTTTAAAAAAGTGAAAATTCACAGTGAAAATTCTTTCTGATCCTGGTAATTTTTTTACATGTATGTTTTCAAATTTTTTTTAATTATTATTTAATCTGACCGGTTTCTATGAAGTAGCCTAGTAATCAATTACGTTTCTGCAATACATGCTTTCGATTTTGCTCTTCCTTTAGAATGCTAAAACACATTTTTACAATATAAATATTATTCTTTAAACCATCTGACCTTGCCTTAGACATTAAATAACTGGAAAGCATTGTCTGTTTATGAATACGTAATCTTCACCAAATTACTTTTATTTACTGCTATTCAGGCTCCTACATAGCACAGACAATGAATACAGTGATTATTAAGCAACTGAATTCCTGTATTCATAGTCAGATTAGTTATCCTTGACCTCTTTGTTATTATTAACTAGCAGATTCTAAATACTGTAGCTCCTGTATTTTTTCATCTGTGAAAAGAAGGTATATTTCTATGTATTCTGTGACAATGCCCTCCAATGCAATGTAGCATTACATTTTCTTACCTAATTGTAATGTAGAGTTGAGTCCAGAAATGTCTCTTTAAAGGGCTTAACTATTATAATATCTTAAAACCTGGCTTCAAACCCTATAAAATAACCTCTGTGGCATCTGCCCTGTATTGACTTTGTCTCCCAAGACATTATACAGTACAGCAGGACAAAGGTCTAGCTTTAAAGAGAACCTCTACCTTGACTGCAGTTTTAAGAAACAAAGGTTGGATTAAAGCCTAACTCTAGCTGTTTTTTTAGTTTTGGAAATAGTGGGGAAGAGTTAACATTTCTGTTATGTATCTCATTCTGTGGCCCCATTGGAGTGATTTTCCTCTGTCCTTGTGGTAATCAAACAATAAATGTAATGATAAGCCTTGAACCCTCTTCAGTTCATGATTATTGCATAGTGCTGCAGCTCATTTCTCTGTTACGCACCCTGACTTCATTATTGGACTTTAAAGTGAAGCCAGAGCCCTAACCGTATGCCTAATCTACATGTTAGCCTGTTTGCTCAGGTTTGGAATGAAAATGTTTATGTCTCTGACTTCTGTCTGACTATTTATGCCTTAGATTATCCACTACATTATCTGTGTATTGCTTGGACTGTGTTTGTACTCAGCTTCTCTGTGCTTACCCTGATCATTAGCCCATTGCTTCTGTCATTGTCCATCATTGCTTTCTTTTTTTGGTCTGGAATTTGGACTCTCTTGGTGAGCTTATCATGAACTTATTACTCTACCTTTTGTTTTTTCTGACCATCTTCTCTATCTGACCAACTGAGCTTCCTGCTCAAAAATCTAATTGACATTGAATGTGTGGTTGTCTCCAGGAAGGGCATAGACAGTAGTAATACATAGTCAAACTTTGCACTCTTTCTTACGCTACAAAAAAAATTGTTTTTATTCTGTATTTCCATTTGAGAATTTTCCTTCAATTTCCTGTCCTAGATACACAGGTTACAATGTAAAGAGACTCTAATAATTCCATGCTTTTTTCAATACAAAATAAAGACTTTTGACTGGAGTTGGGCTGTAACCAACTTTAAGACCCTGAGAATTGCAGCAGGAGCATAATATATGCATAAAGGCTTTCTGGAGGCTATGCACTAAGTACTTTATCCCACCACTTACTGACATCTTTGCACATGTCCTGGAGATGAAGCCTCTGCTAAAATAGAAATGTATAGAGCCCACAAGACCCTGTGGCTTCTCAGTCAAGATGCAGACAGGCCTGGAAATGCCATATGTTGCCTACATAAGAAAAAGAACATCCTGATGAAGGTGAGAAACAATCCCCACCTAGACTTTGATGGAGCTAGACTCTAATGCCGTGTACACATGATCGGATTCTCAGATGGGAAATGTTGGATGTGAGCTTGTTGGCTGAAAGTCTGTCTGTTGGCCAGCAGGTTCTCAAATTTTCCACCAACAAAACTTTGTTGTCGGACTTTCCAATCGTGTGTACACAAGTCTGTCGCACAAAAGTTCACGCATGCTCGAAAGCAAGCTCAGATGATGCTCGGTCTTGTAAAACTATCATTCGTAAAGGAAATATCACATTTGTAACGCAGCAAATATGAAATCTCTCAATGCGGCGTATTCTCTTCTTTATAATGCTATAATAATGAATTTGCTTTGCTGCTTATATTCACAGAGTTCTGACACATGTACTTTTTATTATTTCTAGTGATCTCCAGAATAATATATTTTTTTCTTGTTTTTTTTTCTCGTGATCTTCGGAATAATCTTATTTTTTTTCTTTTTTTTTTCTAGTGATCTCCATATTTTTTTTTCTGTTTTTATTCTCGTGATCTCCAGAATAATCTTTTTTTTTTTTTCTCGTGATCTCCAGAATAATAATTTTTTTGTTGTTTTTTTTTTCATTTCATTTTTTTATTATCTCCATAATAAATTATGTTTCCATTTTATGTGTCAAGTTACCACAACACCATTCTTATCTTGTATTTTATACCTCAAAGATACAACTATGGGGGGCGTGGCTAGCCGGGAAAGAGAATGGACGCCTGACTCCACAGCTCAGCAACAGGGAGACAGCACGCAGCGACTAAGGCCACAATAAATACGCCATCCGCAGCCATCCTGGAGCGGGACACCTCGGAGGGCATAATGAACCCCTCCAGGAAAAGAAACACAGACCGTAAGACCCAAAAACTTACGGAGTTCGCATACAAGCCGGCGGAGCGGGCCGCGATCCAAGATGGCGCCGACCAGGCCACGCCACGAGCGGCATACACGGACCTCCCGGACGCCTCTCCTGATGAACAGAATGACACAGGTACCCCCTCCACACATCCCCATGAGGCAGACCCACTACCAGGGAGCCCAGCCAAGGCCAAGATGAGATTAGATTCGCCCCCGCAGCGGGTGCACGGCCCGCAAATTGAGGCCCAGGCTTCACCCTCCTTCCTTTCCAACCAGGCCCTGCAATCCTCAATGGCCGCATTCCCCACAGCAGGTCAGCCAGTGTTGGACACAACACTAAAAGAAATGCTGCTCTCTCTCCAGACCTCCCTCATGACTGACCTCTCCTCACTGTTTGCCAAAGTTAATTCAGATCTCCATCTAATAGCTGATAGAGTGACCAATACTGAAAGGAGCCTAGCAGAATGCACACACACAGTTGATGATGTAATTGATACCTGTGAGGACCTTAAAGAAGAACAAACCTGGGTACGCGCTAAGCTGGCAGACCTCGAGGATCGATCCCGCAGGAACAATGTTAAGCTGCGGGGGGTCCCCGAAAATATACCCCCTGCGGACCTACCGCGATATGCAAAAGAATTGATCCGCATCATTGTCCCTGAGGCGTCTCCTCGCGATGCGATCATTGACAGAATTCACAGGATAGCCAAACCGCCTCACCTGGCAGCCTCGGTCCCTAGAGACGTTTTGATGAGAGTGCACTTCTACCACGTAAAAGAAAGATTACTGCTAGGCACTAAAGACAAATCGCCTCTACCGGCCCCCTACACAGGAATCCAACTTTTGCCTGATCTTTCCAAGTACACCCTGCAGCTGAGACGCACACTAAACCCGATAACCAAGGGACTACAGAACCACAAGATTCCATACAAATGGAGATATCCAGCCACAATCCTTATAACGAAAAATGGCCAATCCCACTCAATCAGCAACCTTGACAAGGGCCTGAACCTCCTCCACACCTGGGGTATCCTGGTAGAACCTCCCAACCCTCCATCCCACCAAGGGAGACCACCCGTGTACAACAGAAGCATGAACTTCGCCACCACCTGAATAACTCCGCCTAGACAAAAATATCTGGCCTATAACTACAAACTAGGCTCCCTAGAGCTCTAATTTTCTGACACATCCACCCTCTTTTCCGGCGGTACGAACTATTTTACCCCTGTCTGGAAGCTTTTTGTGCTCAACAGCACCCCTCCGAATATTCCTACAACTCCTCCAGTTCTCTCAAACCCCATACGGGCGTGAATCCCCGTAGGACATTTTCTTTCTACCAACAAGGAAAAGTCTGATCCAGGATACACATTGATACCCTTTTTTTTACTGTTCTTGTTTTTTTTTTCCTTTTCGTTGTTTCTCCAGCTGACCTCTCATTACCGCTGTTGTTTATATCGAACTTTACCATTAACGTATTGCTCTTTTCACAGCATATAGTATATACCTACCGCTATATCCTTGGACTGCCTCACCCCCACGTCTGGTTCACAGAGATCCACGAACACCGAATCTTCCGTCTAACCGTGAGTGATACCCCAATCTCTACTCCACACCCCACCACCAAGATGACACTTACCATTGTATCGCTAAACGTCAATGGGCTTAACCACCCGGCTAAACGCCACTCACTGTGGAAAACTGCGGCAGCTCTCCACAGTGACATCCTTTGTATACAGGAAACCCATCTAATTTCATCAAACACCCTTTTTTGCAACAACCGACAATACCCCCACATCTTCCACGCATCTCACGCCACCAAATCTAGAGGGGTCATGATAGCACTAAAACATACCATTGACTTCCACCTGATAACTGCTATCTCAGATCCAGAAGGGCGATTTATTATTCTCTCCTGTACCATTAACAAACTGCCCTACACCATTATCAATGTTTACGCCCCAAACTCCCACCAGATGAAATTTCTGCACAAAGTATTCCGGACCGCTAAGACTATTCTGAAGGGCCAACTAATAATGTGCGGAGACTTCAATCTAACCCCAGGCCCCATGATGGACTCCACATCCACCTCTAAGAGACACAAATCACCTCTGAAAAGTTTTCTCTCCTCCCAAGAACTATATGATGTCTGGAGGTGCCACCACGGATCCGAACGAGACTTCACCTTCTTCTCTGCCAGGCATAGCTCATACTCGAGGATAGACCTATTCCTGACTGATAAATGGACTTTACAGAAAATATCTGGGTCAGTGATCCACACCACGACATGGTCGGACCATGCACCGATCTCTATTACTATAGAAGAGTCCCCCCCCATCAAACTCATACCTATGGAGAGCGAACAACTTTATCGTCCAAAATGATGCTTACGCCCCAGAGATATCCAATTACATTACAGATTTTTTTGTGAATAACCAGGGCACCGTGCCCGACCCCAGCGTGGTGTGGAGCGCTCACAAGGCTTATATGAGAGGAATGTTAATAAAACTAAGCTCCCTTCACAAAAAAAAGAGGACGCAGCGCATTGACCAACTGACAGCCCATATCGCAGCACTAGAGCTAGACCACAAATCCAACCCCAGTAGCTCAGTGACTGACCAATTATTTTCCTTACGACAAGAACTTAAATCCTTACTGCTACACTCCTATACATATCTCCAGAAAAAAATAAAAGCGACATCATACTCCACCTCTAATAAAGCAGGGAAAAGACTCGCACAACGCATCAAAGGCAGACGTACCAAAACCAAAATTACCCATCTAATACATCCTCACACAAATCGCCACCTTAGTAATCCTCAAGATATTGCCGATGCTTTTAGCGCCTACTATGGGGACCTTTATAATCTAATACAAGATCCTCTTACCCCCCAACCTACACAAGACAACATTGACAAATTCCTACAAAACCTAAACCTACCCACCCTGACCGGAGACCAACTTGACACCCTGAACGCCCCCTTCACTAAACAAGAAATTATGAAGACTATTAACTCACTTCCAAGCAACAAGGCACCAGGTCCAGACGGACTGACTGGGGAATACTACAAGCGTTATGCTTCCCAACTATCCCCTCAACTAACTGTACTTTTCAACCACGCTGCCTCCTCTTCAACCTTTCACAAAGAATATTTAAAAGCGCTTGTGATAACGATACCAAAGCCAGGGAAGGAGCCGAACGTACCCCAAAATTTCCGTCCAATATCCTTGCTCAATCTTGATCTCAAAATTTCGGCTTCACGGCCAGGCAGGCACGGCACATGTGCGAGTTGCGCTGGCTCCCAGAGTGGAGAGGCAATCTCCTGGGACCTGTCACGTGTCCCAGGAGATCGCCTAGAGGGAAGGGCCAACTAAGTCGAAAGGAGGAGTCGCCTTGGCGGTCCCTGGGCAGAAGGAGGAAGTGGGACAAGAAGTCCCCCTCCTAACGAAGCCCCCACTTCCCCCCTAAAAAAAATGACATGCCAAATGTGGCATGTAAGGGGCGAGGAGTGCTTAGAGCGGAAGTTCCATTTTTGGGTGTAACTCTGCTTTAAGATGAGATGTGCCTAAAACAAAAATGTGATCTTCTACAATGTTTAAGGGTGTAAACACTGTTAGCTTCCTAAAATCTGCATACCATGTAGGAATAAAACTGCATCAAGTGACCATGGGCATCATTAAAGCAGGAGGAAACCATAAAAAGTCTTAATTTGTAAAAATCTTCAGTTACCTTGACTGAGAAGGGTATTGTATTGGACATGGGGTATCTTTATGTGCATTCTTAGAAGCTATGTGTAGATTTTTTTTTTACTTAGCAGTTATCATGGCAAATGCACATTCTTACTAAGTAAGTACGTAAGTACGTAAGCATTGAACATCATTGCATGATAGGTGCAAGCCTATGATGGAAGCCTACCATAATAATTTATCCTTGCTCTGGTTCATTTTCTTTAGTAAATTAGACCTGATGCTTCATATCTCCCATATTCTATTGTTTTTTTCTCATGTATTTTCTCTCATTCTTGTTCATTTCTTGTATATTAGCATACTTTATAAGTAAAACATCATCCTGCCTGTGGCCAATTATTGCTCTCCTCGCTGCTGGCTCTATGATTGGTGGGGTCACAGTGCATGCTTGGCCAATCATCAGCCAGCAATGCACTGCAACTGGCGCAGTGCATTGTGGACCGTTCGCATCACACAAATTTGATGCGAACGGCCCTCAGAGTTCTGAACTTGACAAGCGGACAAACAGCCGATGTTCGATTCGAACACCGGGCCCATCCCTAGTCATAATACCTTGAATCAGTACTAGAGAAACATTACTGTATAGTAAAGATATGATTTTAAAAAAGTGAAAATTCACAGTGAAAATTCTTTCTGATCCTGGTAATTTTTTTACATGTATGTTTTCAAATTTTTTTTAATTATTATTTAATCTGACCGGTTTCTATGAAGTAGCCTAGTAATCAATTACGTTTCTGCAATACATGCTTTCGATTTTGCTCTTCCTTTAGAATGCTAAAACACATTTTTACAATATAAATATTATTCTTTAAACCATCTGACCTTGCCTTAGACATTAAATAACTGGAAAGCATTGTCTGTTTATGAATACGTAATCTTCACCAAATTACTTTTATTTACTGCTATTCAGGCTCCTACATAGCACAGACAATGAATACAGTGATTATTAAGCAACTGAATTCCTGTATTCATAGTCAGATTAGTTATCCTTGACCTCTTTGTTATTATTAACTAGCAGATTCTAAATACTGTAGCTCCTGTATTTTTTCATCTGTGAAAAGAAGGTATATTTCTATGTATTCTGTGACAATGCCCTCCAATGCAATGTAGCATTACATTTTCTTACCTAATTGTAATGTAGAGTTGAGTCCAGAAATGTCTCTTTAAAGGGCTTAACTATTATAATATCTTAAAACCTGGCTTCAAACCCTATAAAATAACCTCTGTGGCATCTGCCCTGTATTGACTTTGTCTCCCAAGACATTATACAGTACAGCAGGACAAAGGTCTAGCTTTAAAGAGAACCTCTACCTTGACTGCAGTTTTAAGAAACAAAGGTTGGATTAAAGCCTAACTCTAGCTGTTTTTTTAGTTTTGGAAATAGTGGGGAAGAGTTAACATTTCTGTTATGTATCTCATTCTGTGGCCCCATTGGAGTGATTTTCCTCTGTCCTTGTGGTAATCAAACAATAAATGTAATGATAAGCCTTGAACCCTCTTCAGTTCATGATTATTGCATAGTGCTGCAGCTCATTTCTCTGTTACGCACCCTGACTTCATTATTGGACTTTAAAGTGAAGCCAGAGCCCTAACCGTATGCCTAATCTACATGTTAGCCTGTTTGCTCAGGTTTGGAATGAAAATGTTTATGTCTCTGACTTCTGTCTGACTATTTATGCCTTAGATTATCCACTACATTATCTGTGTATTGCTTGGACTGTGTTTGTACTCAGCTTCTCTGTGCTTACCCTGATCATTAGCCCATTGCTTCTGTCATTGTCCATCATTGCTTTCTTTTTTTGGTCTGGAATTTGGACTCTCTTGGTGAGCTTATCATGAACTTATTACTCTACCTTTTGTTTTTTCTGACCATCTTCTCTATCTGACCAACTGAGCTTCCTGCTCAAAAATCTAATTGACATTGAATGTGTGGTTGTCTCCAGGAAGGGCATAGACAGTAGTAATACATAGTCAAACTTTGCACTCTTTCTTACGCTACAAAAAAAATTGTTTTTATTCTGTATTTCCATTTGAGAATTTTCCTTCAATTTCCTGTCCTAGATACACAGGTTACAATGTAAAGAGACTCTAATAATTCCATGCTTTTTTCAATACAAAATAAAGACTTTTGACTGGAGTTGGGCTGTAACCAACTTTAAGACCCTGAGAATTGCAGCAGGAGCATAATATATGCATAAAGGCTTTCTGGAGGCTATGCACTAAGTACTTTATCCCACCACTTACTGACATCTTTGCACATGTCCTGGAGATGAAGCCTCTGCTAAAATAGAAATGTATAGAGCCCACAAGACCCTGTGGCTTCTCAGTCAAGATGCAGACAGGCCTGGAAATGCCATATGTTGCCTACATAAGAAAAAGAACATCCTGATGAAGGTGAGAAACAATCCCCACCTAGACTTTGATGGAGCTAGACTCTAATGCCGTGTACACATGATCGGATTCTCAGATGGGAAATGTTGGATGTGAGCTTGTTGGCTGAAAGTCTGTCTGTTGGCCAGCAGGTTCTCAAATTTTCCACCAACAAAACTTTGTTGTCGGACTTTCCAATCGTGTGTACACAAGTCTGTCGCACAAAAGTTCACGCATGCTCGAAAGCAAGCTCAGATGATGCTCGGTCTTGTAAAACTATCATTCGTAAAGGAAATATCACATTTGTAACGCAGCAAATATGAAATCTCTCAATGCGGCGTATTCTCTTCTTTATAATGCTATAATAATGAATTTGCTTTGCTGCTTATATTCACAGAGTTCTGACACATGTACTTTTTATTATTTCTAGTGATCTCCAGAATAATATATTTTTTTCTTGTTTTTTTTTCTCGTGATCTTCGGAATAATCTTATTTTTTTTCTTTTTTTTTTCTAGTGATCTCCATATTTTTTTTTCTGTTTTTATTCTCGTGATCTCCAGAATAATCTTTTTTTTTTTTTTCTCGTGATCTCCAGAATAATAATTTTTTTGTTGTTTTTTTTTTCATTTCATTTTTTTATTATCTCCATAATAAATTATGTTTCCATTTTATGTGTCAAGTTACCACAACACCATTCTTATCTTGTATTTTATACCTCAAAGATACAACTATGGGGGGCGTGGCTAGCCGGGAAAGAGAATGGACGCCTGACTCCACAGCTCAGCAACAGGGAGACAGCACGCAGCGACTAAGGCCACAATAAATACGCCATCCGCAGCCATCCTGGAGCGGGACACCTCGGAGGGCATAATGAACCCCTCCAGGAAAAGAAACACAGACCGTAAGACCCAAAAACTTACGGAGTTCGCATACAAGCCGGCGGAGCGGGCCGCGATCCAAGATGGCGCCGACCAGGCCACGCCACGAGCGGCATACACGGACCTCCCGGACGCCTCTCCTGATGAACAGAATGACACAGGTACCCCCTCCACACATCCCCATGAGGCAGACCCACTACCAGGGAGCCCAGCCAAGGCCAAGATGAGATTAGATTCGCCCCCGCAGCGGGTGCACGGCCCGCAAATTGAGGCCCAGGCTTCACCCTCCTTCCTTTCCAACCAGGCCCTGCAATCCTCAATGGCCGCATTCCCCACAGCAGGTCAGCCAGTGTTGGACACAACACTAAAAGAAATGCTGCTCTCTCTCCAGACCTCCCTCATGACTGACCTCTCCTCACTGTTTGCCAAAGTTAATTCAGATCTCCATCTAATAGCTGATAGAGTGACCAATACTGAAAGGAGCCTAGCAGAATGCACACACACAGTTGATGATGTAATTGATACCTGTGAGGACCTTAAAGAAGAACAAACCTGGGTACGCGCTAAGCTGGCAGACCTCGAGGATCGATCCCGCAGGAACAATGTTAAGCTGCGGGGGGTCCCCGAAAATATACCCCCTGCGGACCTACCGCGATATGCAAAAGAATTGATCCGCATCATTGTCCCTGAGGCGTCTCCTCGCGATGCGATCATTGACAGAATTCACAGGATAGCCAAACCGCCTCACCTGGCAGCCTCGGTCCCTAGAGACGTTTTGATGAGAGTGCACTTCTACCACGTAAAAGAAAGATTACTGCTAGGCACTAAAGACAAATCGCCTCTACCGGCCCCCTACACAGGAATCCAACTTTTGCCTGATCTTTCCAAGTACACCCTGCAGCTGAGACGCACACTAAACCCGATAACCAAGGGACTACAGAACCACAAGATTCCATACAAATGGAGATATCCAGCCACAATCCTTATAACGAAAAATGGCCAATCCCACTCAATCAGCAACCTTGACAAGGGCCTGAACCTCCTCCACACCTGGGGTATCCTGGTAGAACCTCCCAACCCTCCATCCCACCAAGGGAGACCACCCGTGTACAACAGAAGCATGAACTTCGCCACCACCTGAATAACTCCGCCTAGACAAAAATATCTGGCCTATAACTACAAACTAGGCTCCCTAGAGCTCTAATTTTCTGACACATCCACCCTCTTTTCCGGCGGTACGAACTATTTTACCCCTGTCTGGAAGCTTTTTGTGCTCAACAGCACCCCTCCGAATATTCCTACAACTCCTCCAGTTCTCTCAAACCCCATACGGGCGTGAATCCCCGTAGGACATTTTCTTTCTACCAACAAGGAAAAGTCTGATCCAGGATACACATTGATACCCTTTTTTTTACTGTTCTTGTTTTTTTTTCCTTTTCGTTGTTTCTCCAGCTGACCTCTCATTACCGCTGTTGTTTATATCGAACTTTACCATTAACGTATTGCTCTTTTCACAGCATATAGTATATACCTACCGCTATATCCTTGGACTGCCTCACCCCCACGTCTGGTTCACAGAGATCCACGAACACCGAATCTTCCGTCTAACCGTGAGTGATACCCCAATCTCTACTCCACACCCCACCACCAAGATGACACTTACCATTGTATCGCTAAACGTCAATGGGCTTAACCACCCGGCTAAACGCCACTCACTGTGGAAAACTGCGGCAGCTCTCCACAGTGACATCCTTTGTATACAGGAAACCCATCTAATTTCATCAAACACCCTTTTTTGCAACAACCGACAATACCCCCACATCTTCCACGCATCTCACGCCACCAAATCTAGAGGGGTCATGATAGCACTAAAACATACCATTGACTTCCACCTGATAACTGCTATCTCAGATCCAGAAGGGCGATTTATTATTCTCTCCTGTACCATTAACAAACTGCCCTACACCATTATCAATGTTTACGCCCCAAACTCCCACCAGATGAAATTTCTGCACAAAGTATTCCGGACCGCTAAGACTATTCTGAAGGGCCAACTAATAATGTGCGGAGACTTCAATCTAACCCCAGGCCCCATGATGGACTCCACATCCACCTCTAAGAGACACAAATCACCTCTGAAAAGTTTTCTCTCCTCCCAAGAACTATATGATGTCTGGAGGTGCCACCACGGATCCGAACGAGACTTCACCTTCTTCTCTGCCAGGCATAGCTCATACTCGAGGATAGACCTATTCCTGACTGATAAATGGACTTTACAGAAAATATCTGGGTCAGTGATCCACACCACGACATGGTCGGACCATGCACCGATCTCTATTACTATAGAAGAGTCCCCCCCCATCAAACTCATACCTATGGAGAGCGAACAACTTTATCGTCCAAAATGATGCTTACGCCCCAGAGATATCCAATTACATTACAGATTTTTTTGTGAATAACCAGGGCACCGTGCCCGACCCCAGCGTGGTGTGGAGCGCTCACAAGGCTTATATGAGAGGAATGTTAATAAAACTAAGCTCCCTTCACAAAAAAAAGAGGACGCAGCGCATTGACCAACTGACAGCCCATATCGCAGCACTAGAGCTAGACCACAAATCCAACCCCAGTAGCTCAGTGACTGACCAATTATTTTCCTTACGACAAGAACTTAAATCCTTACTGCTACACTCCTATACATATCTCCAGAAAAAAATAAAAGCGACATCATACTCCACCTCTAATAAAGCAGGGAAAAGACTCGCACAACGCATCAAAGGCAGACGTACCAAAACCAAAATTACCCATCTAATACATCCTCACACAAATCGCCACCTTAGTAATCCTCAAGATATTGCCGATGCTTTTAGCGCCTACTATGGGGACCTTTATAATCTAATACAAGATCCTCTTACCCCCCAACCTACACAAGACAACATTGACAAATTCCTACAAAACCTAAACCTACCCACCCTGACCGGAGACCAACTTGACACCCTGAACGCCCCCTTCACTAAACAAGAAATTATGAAGACTATTAACTCACTTCCAAGCAACAAGGCACCAGGTCCAGACGGACTGACTGGGGAATACTACAAGCGTTATGCTTCCCAACTATCCCCTCAACTAACTGTACTTTTCAACCACGCTGCCTCCTCTTCAACCTTTCACAAAGAATATTTAAAAGCGCTTGTGATAACGATACCAAAGCCAGGGAAGGAGCCGAACGTACCCCAAAATTTCCGTCCAATATCCTTGCTCAATCTTGATCTCAAAATTTACGCCAAAACTATAGCGACCAGACTCCTTGAAATAATGCCCACTCTCATCCACCAAGATCAGACAGGCTTCACAAAAGGCAGACAGGCTTCTGATGCTACAAGAAGGATGCTCAACATCATACACCACGCAGAATCCACCGGAGCGCCTTCTCTGCTTCTCTCTTTAGATGCAGAGAAGGCGTTCGATAGGGTCCACTGGGCATACCTCAACACAGTCCTTCAAAAGTTTGGATTTAAAGGACACATACTAAAAGCCATCATGGCCTTATATTCTACTCCTGAAGCCCAAGTATTCACTGAGAATATGTTGTCCCGCCCTTTCCCCATCACTAACGGCACACGCCAAGGCTGCCCCCTATCTCCCCTTATCTTTAACTTAATCATGGAACCACTGGCGGAACATATCCGTTCCAACCCCACCATCTCAGGACTTCAAATTGGATCATCAACCCACAAAATTAGCCTCTTTGCGGACGACGTCATACTAATTCTTACCAACCCGTCTTCTTCCCTGGCTGCAGTACAAACCCTACTAACATGGTTCAGCTCCGTATCTTACTATAAGGTAAACACGACCAAATCTCTGATTCTTGATATCAATATCAACGCAACTATGAAAAATGCCTTACAACTACGATACCCCTTTGCGTGGACAACCAATACTATTCCCTACTTAGGCATCCATTTACCAAGAACACTCAAACACCTGTACGCACATAACTTCCTCCCTCTTCTACACAACGTTCAAACAACTTCACAAGACATAGCAAAACACGAACTCTCCTGGTCAGGCAAAATGGCAGCTTTTAAAATGATCTGTCTTCCCCAAATACTCTACTACTTTAGAACGCTCCCCATCCTTATCCCCAACTCTTTCTTCCGGTCCCTCCAAACACTTTACAACAAATACCTATGGAACGGCAAAAAACCTAGATGCGCTCATCATCATTTAATCAAACACAAATTAGCTGGGGGCACGGGCTCCATTGACTTCAAAGACTACTACCTAGCCGCCATCTTAGCACAACTTCCCCACTGGTTCCACCCCCAATCACGAACACCTTGGGTTCAGATAGAACAACACGCACTCATCAGACCTGACTTACAAAGTTGGCTCCTCAGTACCCCTCTAGGTACCCTGATCCCGACCTACTTACCCCCGACGATGAAAGCCTCGGCTCAAGCCTGGAAAGAATTTTCCACCTTCACGATAGGATCCCAAACCTCCTCCTTATTTACAATACCTCTAGCTTCTCTCACCCACTTGACTCCAGACCTATCAATCTCACTCTGGACCCACCACGGTATTACGACTCTCCAACAATTAATATATGACAATCGCCTTAAGCCATTTCCCCAACTCCAATCTGAATTCTCCCTCCCAGCATCAGAACACTTCAACTATCTTCGTATTCGCCACTGCATACCTGATAAAACTCTTCCCTTATACAATGTACACCCCAAATCCTGGCAACTCCTCACCAGCCCAACCTCAAAGATCAAAGGCCTACAATCTGCACCACCAAAAACACACTTTTACCAAACTAAATCCCCACCTCAGATGGGAATTGGATCTCGCACAATCATACTCCACATCCCAATGGCTATCAGAGATGTACTTACCGAGACCGAGATGCTGAGAGCGGTTCACCCTTGCGACCCGGCGCAATCTGCCCCCTGGAGGTGAAACAGGGAACAAACGGCACCAGGAGGCACAGGTCACCTCCGGCAGGTGGGACCAGTGGAATGCCTGGGAGAGATGTGGACCTGGCCTGGGCAGACCGGCAGATGGCAGAGAGGAGAGGCAGGAGCCCAAACACCTGGCTGATGAACTGACACCGGTCACTGAGCAGTCAGTAGTGATGTAGGTCCGGACAGCAGGCCGGGGGTCACACACAAGTATAATGTCAGTCCGTGGAAGCAAGCAGGGAGTGAGACACAGGATCAGGCAGCAAAGTCCGTTGAGCAAGCAGGGGGTCAAACACAGGATCAGGCAGCAAAGTCCGTTGAGCAAGCAGGGGGTCAAACACAGGATCAGGCAGCAAAGTCCGTTGAGCAAGCAGGGGGTCAAACACAGGATCAGGCAGCAAAGTCCGTTGAGCAAGCAGGGGGTCAAACACAGGATCAGGCAGCAAAGTCCGTTGAGCAAGCAGGGGGTCAAACACAGGATCAGGCAGCAAAGTCCGTTAACAAGCCAGGGGGTCAAACACAGGAGAGAGCAGCAAAAGTCCGTTAAACAAGCCAAGGGGTCAGGATACAGGATCAGATCTGGTAAACACAGGAGACACACAGGCACTGAGCTGGAAAGACAGACCAGCAAAGTGCCTGTGCGTCAGGCAGCTTTTATAGGCGCCCAGTGGACGCTAATTGTGCGCCATGGCGCACAGACGGGCGCCAGTGCGCATGCGCGAGCGCCGGACCGCCGAGCCGCGAGTGCGCATGCGCCGGAGAGCGGGGCCGCCGCGCATGCACACCGGAGAGCGGGCTGCTCGTCCTGCGCTGGGTCCCTGACAGTGCCCCCCCCCGAGGGGTGGCCTCTGGACACCCAAACTGGCCATCAATTCAGGATGTGCCTGATGAAATGCCTGGATCAAACGTGGGGCGTGCAAGTTCCTTGAGGGTTCCCATGAGTTGTCCTCGGGAGGATAACCCTTCCACTTGATCAGATATTGGAGCTGCCTGCCCTTTTTCCTGCAACTCAGGATCTCCTCTACCTCAAACTCCTTCTCGCCTTCGATTAAAACAGGAGGAGGAGGTGGTTCTTCTCTGCCAGGAAAAGGGCTGGGAGTGGTGGGTTTCAAAAGGGAGGCATGAAAAACAGGATGGATCCTGTAACTTGGAGGTAAATCCAGTTCAAAAGCCACAGGGTTCACTATCCTTTTGACCCTGAATGGGCCAATAAACCTTGGCCCCAATTTCCGGGAGGGGACAGGTAGCTTCAGGTTGGAGGAGGACAGCCAGACCTCTTCGTTAACCCCAAATGCCGGGTTCTCCTTCCTACCCTTGTTGAAGTGCTTACTGTACCCTTCCTGAGCCTCCTGCATGTATTTTTGCAATTTTTTAAAATTGATCTGTAAAGACTCTACACGGTCTTGAGCTGCAGGGACCGAGTTTTCCGGGGGAGATTCTGGGAGAAAAGAAGGATGGAAACCAGAGTTGGCCCAAAAGGGTGTTTGCTTGGTGGCGGAATGAATGGAGTTATTATACGCGAATTCAGCGTAGGGTAAGAGGGTGGACCAGTCATTTTGGGAATCAGAGCAGAAGCAACGGAGGTACTGTTCAAGTGTCTGATTGGTCCTTTCCGTTTGGCCGTTGCTCTGGGGATGGTAGGCAGAAGACAAGCAGATCTTTATTTCAAGGGATTTGCATAATTCCTTCCAAAACTTAGAAGTAAACTGGGTACCCCTGTCGGACGTGATGCTCCTGGGCACCCCATGAAGTCTTACGATCTCCTTGAAGAATACGTCAGCCGTGGTGGAGGCAGACGGGGTACCTACCAGAGGGATAAAATGAGCCATTTTAGAAAGCCGGTCCACAATGACCAGAATGGTGGTGTATCCCCTGGAAGGGGGTAACTCCACGATAAAGTCCATGGAGACTTCTGCCCATGGGCGATCCGGAATGGGAAGTGGTCTCAGTAGCCCCCAGGATTTGGTCTTGGGTCCCTTGCTGCGCTGGCAAGGGACGCAAGAAGCGACATAATCTTTACAGTCCTGCCTCCAGCCTGGCCACCAAAAGGAACGAGCAATAAGCTCTGAGGTCTTCCTGGAACCAAAGTGGCCTGCCAATTTGTGGTCATGGAAGGTTTCAAGCACAAGGCGTCTTACCCCAGGGGGCACGAAGATCTTCTCCCCAGACCACAGGAGGTCATCGTGTTTGGCCAGTGAGAGGTTGGTAGGGACCTGGTCGTGTTCGGTCGCAGCCTTGATTGTGGACATGAGGTCTACTTGAGCCAGTAGGCCGAAGTTTTGTGGAGTCAGGATGGTACTGGGTTTGGTTTCTTGGGGAGATTCTAGGAACATGCGGGAGAGCGCATCGGCCTTTCCGTTCTTGGAACCTGGTCTATAGGCAATGAGGAAATTAAATCTTGAAAAGAAGAGGGCCCACCTAGCCTGCCTGGGTCTCAGTCGTTTGGCTGTCCTGAGATATTCAAGATTCTTATGGTCGGTCCAAACCATAACAGGGTGAGATGCCCCCTCCAAGAGGTACCGCCACTCCTCGAGGGCAAATTTAATGGCCAGCAGTTCCCTATCCCCCACATCATAATTTCTCTCTGGCGGGCTCAGCTTTCGGGAGGCAAAGGCCACTGGGTGAAGGAGGGCCTTGGCACCCTGGCGCTGGGAGAGAATGGCACCGAGGGCAGTTTCAGAGGCATCCACCTCCAACACAAAGGGCAATGCGGGATCTGGGTGCCGTAAGATCGGGGCGGATGAAAATAAGGACTTCAACTGGACAAAGGCCGCCTGGGCCTCAGGAGACCAACTGAACCGACTGTGTTGGTGGGTGAGTAGGGTGATCGGTGCCACAATGGAGGAGAAGCCCACGATAAACCTCCTATAGAAGTTGGCAAACCCAATAAATCTCTGAACTCCCTTTTTATCTTTGGGAGCCGGCCAATCTTGAATGGCCTGTACCTTCTGTGGATCCATGGCAACCCCACTGGTAGAGATAACAAACCCCAGGAACTGTACCGTGGACTTCTCAAACTCACACTTTTCTGCTTTCAAGTAAAGTTTATGCTGCCTGAGGATGGTGAGGACTATTTTAACGTGCGTACGGTGGAGATCGAGAGAGGCCGAGAAGATGAGTATATCATCCAGGTAGACTACTAGGAAGTCATCCAAGTATCTCCGGAAAATGTCATTCACTAAGTGTTGGAATGTTGCCGGGGCATTACAGAGCCCGAATGGCATTACGAGATACTCGTAGTGCCCGAACCTTGATCTAAAAGCGGTCTTCCACTCATCGCCCGCCCTGATCCGTATGAGGTTATAGGCCCCTCGGAGGTCAAGTTTAGAGAAGACCTGTGCGGACCGAAACCGTTGGAACAGTTCGGGGATGAGGGGAAGAGGGTACCTGTTCTTAATGGTAATTTTGTTAATCTCCCTATAATCGATACAGGGCCTCAGGGAACCGTCCTTTTTCTCGACAAAGAAAATGCCGGCCCCCGCAGGTGACGAGGACGGGCGGATGAACCCTTTGGCCAGGTTGTCATCAATGTAGGCCTTGAGAGTGGCTAACTCGGTCTCGGACAGAGGGAAAATACGGCCAAAAGGAACCGCGGCACCGGGTAAGAGGTCTATGGGACAGTCGTAGGGTCGGTGAGGTGGTAGGCGGTCGGCCTGTTGTTTGTCGAAGACGTCCCTAAATTCTAGGTAGGTAGGCGGGACATGCTTCAGGTTGTCGGGTGCTGGTGCTAGAGCTGAACAGGACGCCAGGATTGCGGGGGAGCAGTTTTGGGAACAGTATTGGGAAGGGAAGGAGACCTCCTTCGTCCGCCAGTTAATCAGGGGTTCATGTGCCTGCAACCAAGGGAGCCCCAGAATAATGGGAAACATGGGGGATGGAATAATATCCAAGCGGAGGAGCTCCTTGTGGCCGGAATCAGTAGTAACAGGAATAGGGTTGGTTTCCAAAGTGATCAAGCCGTAGCGCGGAAGGGATCCATCGGCTAGATGAACCTGGAGGCACTGCTTCTTGGGGACCAGGGGAAGCTGGAGCCGAGTAGCGAGAGAGGAATCCAAGAAGCAGCTGCAAGCCCCGGAATCAATTATGGCCGGGAGGCGGACCTCCTTTCCCGTTAACTGTAAAGAGATAAAGAGGGTAATGTAAGTGTGAGATAGACCGGAGACCTGGTAGTTTAAATTAAACCTGGGAAGGGACTTACTGGGCCTAATGGGGCAGGTGCGAAGATAGTGCCCGGAACCCCCGCAATAGAGGCACAGGTTGGCCTGACGTCTGTGTAAACGCTCCTCTGGGGTCAGAGGGGCGCGGACCAGGCCCAGCTGCATGGGCTCAATTCCAGAAGAGGGCACAGGTGGTGGATGATAAGAAGGCTGGGCAGGACTCGGCTTGGGTATCATCCAACTGGGACGAGGCGTCTGAAAACGTTCAGCGCGGCGTTCACGCAGGCGTCTGTCAATCTTGGTGACCGCTTGTATGAGGTCCTCCAGAGATTCCGGGACATCAATCCGGGCAAGTTCATCTTTAAGGGTGTCAGAAAGTCCTTGGCGGAACTGATACTTGAGGGCCGGCCCATTCCAGCCGGTGTCGGCTGACCATTTTCTGAATTCGGCAGTGTAGTCTTCAACCGGTCTCCGGCCTTGGGAGAGATGGTGCAGGGTGGTTTCAGCGGTGGCCCCCTTCTGGGGATCGTCGTAGAGCTGACCCATACTCTCAAAAAAAGTGTCAACTGAGTTCAATACGGGGTCTCTCTGTTCCATCAGGCTATGGGCCCAAGCCTGGGGTTCCTCGGCCAGGAGTGAGATGATGAACCCCACTTTCACCACTTCAGAGGAGAAGGTCCTGGGCTGTAAGGCCAGGTACAGGGTGCAGGCATTTTTGAACGCCCTAAATTTCTTTCGATCACCCGAGAAGCGTTCGGGTGTAGGCACCCTAGGTTCAGGGGAAGCCACAACCACAGTGGGGTTGATGGGGGCTGCTGATGGAGGAACCCCGCTGATGGTGGCTGAGTTGCCGGCTGCAGGGGCAGACGGCCCAGTTAATTGCTGTAGGCGACTGTCAACTTGAGCGTAGCCCATCTGCAGTTTTTGGACAGCCTCAGTAAGTGCTGCCATCTGCTGACACAGGATCTCAAGGGGTGAACACGCTCTGTCGGTCTCAGACATGGCTGGTCTGTACTATCAGAGATGTACTTACCGAGACCGAGATGCTGAGAGCGGTTCACCCTTGCGACCCGGCGCAATCTGCCCCCTGGAGGTGAAACAGGGAACAAACGGCACCAGGAGGCACAGGTCACCTCCGGCAGGTGGGACCAGTGGAATGCCTGGGAGAGATGTGGACCTGGCCTGGGCAGACCGGCAGATGGCAGAGAGGAGAGGCAGGAGCCCAAACACCTGGCTGATGAACTGACACCGGTCACTGAGCAGTCAGTAGTGATGTAGGTCCGGACAGCAGGCCGGGGGTCACACACAAGTATAATGTCAGTCCGTGGAAGCAAGCAGGGAGTGAGACACAGGATCAGGCAGCAAAGTCCGTTGAGCAAGCAGGGGGTCAAACACAGGATCAGGCAGCAAAGTCCGTTGAGCAAGCAGGGGGTCAAACACAGGATCAGGCAGCAAAGTCCGTTGAGCAAGCAGGGGGTCAAACACAGGATCAGGCAGCAAAGTCCGTTGAGCAAGCAGGGGGTCAAACACAGGATCAGGCAGCAAAGTCCGTTGAGCAAGCAGGGGGTCAAACACAGGATCAGGCAGCAAAGTCCGTTAACAAGCCAGGGGGTCAAACACAGGAGAGAGCAGCAAAAGTCCGTTAAACAAGCCAAGGGGTCAGGATACAGGATCAGATCTGGTAAACACAGGAGACACACAGGCACTGAGCTGGAAAGACAGACCAGCAAAGTGCCTGTGCGTCAGGCAGCTTTTATAGGCGCCCAGTGGACGCTAATTGTGCGCCATGGCGCACAGACGGGCGCCAGTGCGCATGCGCGAGCGCCGGACCGCCGAGCCGCGAGTGCGCATGCGCCGGAGAGCGGGGCCGCCGCGCATGCGCACCGGAGAGCGGGCTGCTCGTCCTGCGCTGGGTCCCTGACAATGGCAATCAGCGTTTAGAACTATTTACAAAACCACTAAATGTGCTGCCCTGTGGGAGCTCACGCAGAAAATATCACTACGCTATTATCTAACACCAGACAGACTAGCCTCATTTGGACCCAGAAACACCAACACTTGCTGGAGATGTAAATCACAAGTGGGAGATCCAATCCACATATTCTGGTCATGCCCAAATATACAGAAATACTGGACTGAAATCTTCAACCTCATCTCGAGGATCACTGACCATAAAACAACACCGACCCCAGCACTAGCAATTTTAAATCTTACCATTGACTCTTTCACATACGACATACGATACGTAATCACTCACATTCTACTGGTGGCCAGACTCAACATAGTTAGACATTGGAAATCTGATACTCCCTTAACTATATCCCAAGTTACCGATCTGGTAGCCTTACACTATAGCTACGAAACTGTACTAGCAGCCAGTAATGGCCAGACCCCAAAATCCCGCACACAATGGCATCCATGGACCACATGGACTTCTGCTGTGACTAGAAACTGTTGCACACAAAAATTGACCGATTCACCTGATTCTTGAATGAGCAATACACTGTTCCCAATGAAAATATACTGACAACTACCCTACAACTAATGTACCGCCTACTCCTAGGCGACAAGCTATTTAAATCTGACTTTTCCTATAAAGGTATTCTATTCAACTTCTAGTCGGGACCTCTCCACTCGTGTGGCACTAAAGATCCCAGACGGGGTGCCGCACCAGAGGAGAGATCTCCTACAACCGCTAAGTTCCAAATGTTACGTGTTAAAATTTTCCTGTTATCTATGTTCTCTGATTGATATACCTTCATGGACAGACTACAAGATCCTTCTAAAGTACTGTTTAAGTTTAATCTGACATTGATGTACGACGTACAATGTTAATTGTACTATGCTTATGTTACAAACTCAATAAAATACTATTTGGAAAAAAAGATACAACTATGTTGGTGTCCCTTGTTAATTTGACATTGACATTGCATTTTTGAAATGTACCTGCCTACTCACAAACTGTCCTTTTTGAAGTAAAACACATAGCCAAGTATTTGTCAAAACAAAAATGTTAAATGTAATAGGGAGCACAAGGTCATAGCAAAATAAAGAGGAAGGCAACGCTGAAGAAACAGTTGGAATTGGTGAAGCCTTTGTACCCCAGGGCAGACATCAATTATTTGCCAAAATCATTTGTCAAAATTGGTAACCTGAGGAGTCCATTTAATAGGGAGCACAATACATTCCAGGACTCCGAGAGATCGGGAGCAGCAGCAGATGACATATATATCCCGAGGCTGTGGTCTTACAACAGCCTGTGTTTTTTGCCAGACCACACCAAACCCAGGCCATCACTCTCAACACTTCCTTCCATGCTGCTGTGGTGGGTGGGGTGGCTGTGGTGTTGGTGGAGGTGGTGGAGGAGCATGGTCCAACTCCCAGAGGTGTATTTAAGGTGGGAGTTCACCCCTCGTCCCCTTGTTTAGGGCCTTTAGAATAATCTATTTGCATATAGTGCATTGGGCCTCCTCCAACTTTTCTAATTTGCTGGCAGTGACGCATCCAAATGCCTTGTGTACACCAGGGGTCGTGGTAAAGTAGCCTGTTTTATGAAAGCAGCCGCGGACTACTCCAGGTTCTTTGCCTTCCTGGTCCTTTTGGTTAGAGGGCGGAGTGGAAGAACCTGGGATTCGGTCAGGTTGCTTTCCACGGCCTCCTCCTGGGGAGACTTTCCTGTGTATGAAAATGGTACATGGTTTTAGGTTTTTGGTCATCAATCACACACAATTTTGAGCTCATGACTGTTGTAAATTCAATGTTAACAAATAGAAAAGACTATCATTCTGACCCCAGCATTTTTCATTTTCGTCCCAATCATTTTTGGCTACTATTGTCTATTGATATATAAACCACTTTGTTAGAGATGACATTTGTGATCAATAACATCTAGTTAATATCATTACATTTTTGACAAGAAATATCTTCAACAATGCTATACTTGGGACAAGCTGGGCTCCTCCACATCTTCTTCCTGGGTGGAAGACCCAGGTTGGACCTTAGGAGCCTCAGCTGATGGGGAAGGAAGTGTTGATAGCGATGGCCTGGGTTCCGTCTGGTCAGACAAAAAACGCAGGCTGTGGTAGTACCACATAAAAACAAAGCCTGGGAAATGCCCAGGAAAAAATCCAAGCCTACTTACCAACCAGCTCGCAGACAACCAAATTAACCTGTCTAACAGTATGCGTTAAAAACAAGGGTTTAGTCCGCACGCATTTGCAAACGCATGCGTGAGCCACAGAGCCACGTCACGGCACCCTGGTATCTGTGGTCCTAACACTAAAATATAATGCCTCGTACACACGTACGGACTTTTCCCGGCGGACCTAAGTCCAGCGGACAATCCGCTGGACTTTCCCGCTAGGTACGCTGGACTAAAAAGCGAACGGACTTGACCACACACGATCACGCAAAAAGTCCGGCGGTTCACGCGATGACGTACAGCACGTACGACGGGACTAGAAAAAGGAAGCTCGAGATCCCAAACGACACCCTTTGGGCCCCGTCAGCTAATCTCGTGTGTATCGCGTGTTAGTTGACGTTTGGTTAGAGACGATTCGCGCTTCTCAGACTTCTGCTTAATTCGTTCGCTTCTGCCGTTCAGTTTGTGCTTGTGAGGTTTGTATCTGGCTTTCAGTGCGTGTGGATCAGTTCCTACCTGTTCTCAGGCCGTTCTGGTCCGCTCGTTCCTGTTTTTCAGGTCGTTCTTCATAGGCCTTGCTGTTCTTCAGTGCGTTCTGTTAAGTTGTTTGTTTGATCAGCCGACCGTTTTGAAGCCATGGAGTGTGGACGTACTCGGGAACGAGTTCGTGCTGTGCAGGGGCTCGGTGTTGCGGTTAACACCTTGGCACGAGCCCAGTCCATGAACAGGGTGAGGAGGAGTTCATGGACCAAGAATTGGTTGCGCCAGCGTGACCAATTCTCGCATATGCCTTTGCTCCGTGAGATCCGTGAGAATAATCCTGATGATTTCAGGAATTATCTCCGGATGACGGACCCCATTTTTCACCGTCTGTTGGCTTCGCTGTCCCCTTATATTACCAGGCAGAATACCTGCATGCGGCAAGCCATCAGTGCGGAGCAGAGGCTAGTCGCCACGTTGCGTTACTTGGCGACGGGGAGAAGCTTGCAGGACCTCAAGTTCACGACAGGCATCTCCCCCCAGGCTCTGGGGCTCATTATTCCAGAGACCTGTTCTGCCATTATCCACGTCCTGCAGGAGGAATACATTAAGGTAAGTCTTCTCTTTTAAAATTACCTATGTCTTGTATGTTTGCTAATGTAGTGCATCAATGTCATCATTAGCTAATTACCATGATAGGACTATTCTATGAATGTCCCCTATTCCTTTTTTTTTTTTATTTTGGTTTTTTGTCTAGTATTTTATGGTTGACTTATCGAAATAGCTTTAAGAATGTATTATTTAGTGGGTCACATGCATATTTTGCTTGCACCAACCTCCCCAGCATGGAAGCTTGGCCCCCTAAACACCCCTAGCCTAGTCACTGTCTTTGGTTAAAAATGTATATTACCAGCTCCATTGTACAGCTTTACTCACCCCCCCCTTTCACCCCTTTCACCCCCCTTGACCCTCAATTTTAAATTGATTGCATGTGGTTTTTGGTCAGCTTGTAATTATCCCCACCCCCACACCCCCTGATAATTAATAGCATGTGGTTTTGGTCAGCTTGTAATTAACCCCCCACCCCCACACCCCCTGATAATTAATAGCATGTGGTTTTGGTCAGCTTGTAATTATCCCCCCCCACACACCCCCACACCCCCTGATAATTAATAGCATGTGGTTTTGGTCAGCTTGTAATTATCCCCCCCCCACCCCCACACCCCCTGATAATTAATAGCATGTGGTTTTGGTCAGCTTGTAATTATCCCCACCCCCACACCCCCTGATAATTAATAGCATGTGGTTTTGGTCAGCTTGTAATTAACCCCCCACCCCCACACCCCCTGATAATTAATAGCATGTGGTTTTGGTCAGCTTGTAATTATCCCCCCCCACCCCCACACCCCCTGATAATTAATAGCATGTGGTTTTGGTCAGCTTGTAATTATCCCCACCCCCACACCCCCTGATAATTAATAGCATGTGGTTTTGGTCAGCTTGTAATTATCCCCCCCCCACCCCCCACACCCCCTGATAATTAATAGCATGTGGTTTTGGTCAGCTTGTAATTATCCCCACCCCCACACCCCCTGATAATTAATAGCATGTGGTTTTGGTCAGCTTGTAATTATCCCCCCCCCCCACACACACCTTTAATTAATTGCATGTGTATTGTGTGACCTTACAATTATTTACTCCCCACCCACATCCCCATTATTATCTTCTCTGGTCCATCAGAGGGGTCATCAATCAGAGATTTGTCCCTTTTATCCTTAATCTTTTGGCTTTATTTCAAGGATTTACAAAATAAATACATATGTTCTTCCAAATTGTTTGTTAATTTGTTGCATTTAGTTTGGTGTTTTGCCTGGTTTTTAATTTAAATTGTATCTTTCTGTTTGACTTCACAGTGTCCCTCCACGCCACAGGAATGGCAGACTGTGGCTTCCCAGTTTGCTGCCCGTTGGGACTTTCCCAACTGCGGAGGGGCGATTGACGGCAAACATGTGCGAATTGTGCCCCCACCCCATTCGGGGTCATACTATTGGAATTATAAGGGGTTCCATAGTATCGTGTTGATGGCGGTGGTGTCGGCACAATATGACTTTCTGTATGTGGATGTGGGGAAAAACGGCCGGATGTCGGACGGAGGAGTCTTCAACCACACGGAGTTCGGTCATCGTCTCCAGACTGGTGGGCTGGAGCTGCCACCAGATGAAGATAATGTGGAGGGACTCCCCTTCGTCTTCATTGCCGACGAGGCGTTCGGTCTGGGTGACCATCTGATGAGGCCATTTCCCCAACGATCCCTCACCCCTGAGAGGAGGATTTTTAATTATCGGTTGGCCAGAGCAAGAAGGGTGGTGGAAAATGCCTTTGGTATTATGGCCAACCGTTTCAGATTGCTCCTTACATCCCTACATCTGGCAGAGTACAAACTGAATACTATTATTCTTGCATGCTGTGTCATGCACAATTATTTACGCAAACATTCAGGAACATACTCCTTACCAATTGGCCCTGAGGCCGGAGTGGAAGGCAACATGACAGGGCTGGATAATCGCCGTATTGGTTCGGCACCACAATCAGCCCAGCAAGTGCGGGACCTTTATTTACAGTATTTTAATGGTAGGGGGGCCATTGAAATGGCAGCAGACCCTTAAACCATCTTTTTGATTTACAAAGAATAAATACAGTTATTTATGTTTCAAATATTGGTAGTTTCGTATTGTTTTGCTTTTAATTTGGCCTGTTTTATATGTTGTCCTAGTGCACATCTTAATAGTGGCAAACTTGTTTAGCGTTTAGTAAATAAGCCCCTTTGTCAATGAACCACAACATGTTTTTGTCAAACTGGTAGTATTTAAAAAGAAGAAGCCACACATTTTTTAATTTGTGCAAACATTATTTTTTTTATTATAGTGCACATCCAAAACTTTTATTTTTTTATTTTTTTTGGTATTTTTGGTTAATTTTTTTTTTTTTTTTTTTTTTTTTAACAACATTTTTTTTTATTTTTTATGTTATCTTTTTTACATTTTTTTGGTGTTTTTCTCACAACATATTTTTATTGTTTTTGTGATTGATTTTTTAAAACAAACATAAAAACATGTTTAAAAATGTTAAAAAATTTAGGCTTAGCATTTGAAATTATTTACACAATGTAAAAGTCCAGAACTTACAAAGTTCAACAGGTAACCCATGAACAGTAGAAGCCAAATTTTGAATATGCACACTAATTTAACTGGAAAATGGGTAATGTCAACATGTGCTATGTTCCATCATGGGGAATCAATGGATGTGTTTTGTGTGTGAAACCCCTTCCCTCTCACCTACTAGCATTAGGGGTTGCAAACACCAAATGCGTCCATTGAGATCCCCTGATGGCACATAGCACATGTTGACATACCGTGTGCATATTAAAAATTTGGCCTCTAAAATTAGTAAAACAGCGCATCAAAAGGGGAATGAAGGACATGATTGATGTTAAGAAATGTAAAAGGGGTCTTTAGATTCTCCCCAAAACATCAATCATGTCCTTCATTCCCTGCTGCATGGTGGCCATCTCCTTCTGCATATTTTCCAGCTGCAGATTCCAGGCCATGATCTGGCCAATAAGCCTGTGGGCACTGTCAGTGGAAAATGGCTCCGCAGCTTGTCCTTCCACAAACAGATCAGCATCACCTAAAAGTTGGGTAGATAAAACACAAGAAAAAAAGTGTCAAAAACATGCAGACCTTAATTAATTAGCTCAATCTGTGTTCTGAGACACTCACTTGGTGGGGTGCAGATTTGATCCACTTCAACGACCTGTTCCGCCACATCCACGCGCGGGCTTGGGCTAACTGCCCAATTAGTCTGGTGATGCCGGGAGGTCCTCGTAGGTTCGGACTGACGTCTGAGTCTTTTGCCCCCTATGGTAATGGAACACAAAAAGGTACACTTTGAATCACACTGATATTTGAGTGCCAAAATAGGATTAGTAAACATTGTTTAAAAGTCTTGTCCAATTATTAGCAGTTTGTTAGAAGATCCTACTTGAAGACAGAATTGAAATGTCTATCTAATGAAACTCCAATACTTAAACCGCCCTTCAACCCTAAATTTGAACTTCCGCTCATTGGATCCCTGCACCCCTGTGGTGTCTTATTTTGAACCTTTTAGGGGGGATGGGTTGCAGATACCTGTGTAAGGCAGGTATTTGCACACACATCCGGCCCTAGACTCCCACAGAAGTATACGCCACATCCCGTCCCACCGTGCTGTCTGCTGGGACACACAGGGGTCCCCGAGCTCGCGCGGACCAGTCCTATTGCATTGCGCAACTGGCGCATGCCCAATAGTGACCCGGGAAGTGAAGCCGCAAACATTAATTTCATGATTGCAAGATCAGAGATTGTAGCTGCACCATCCAAGGGACAGGTGAGTGTACTTCTTTGAAAAGTCACCACCTACAGTATTTATAGATGATGAGCATTTTTTGGGAATTGTGAGCATGAGACCCTGCTTAACATATTTATCCCCCCCCCCCCAAAACAGCCTCTGGAGTCCCTGTGTAAGTTACCCCTAAAACCCTTACTACAGCAGTAATTGTATAGATAGTGACAATAATAAACAACCTTACAACTCCAACAACCCAAAGCCAGGTAAACTCAATAAACGTTATGAAGACAAACGGAACTTTCATCAAATATGCGCAAGTTTCACGTACGAATGTTAATTACATCTGCGCAAGTTTCACGTACGAATGGTAAGAACATCTGCGCAAGTTTCAGGTACGAATGGTAATTACATCTGCGCAAGTTTCACGGACGAGTGGTAATTACATCTGCGCAAGTTTCACGGACGAGTGGTAATTACATCTGCGCAAGTTTCACGTACGAATGGTAATAACATCTGCGCAAGTTTCAGGTACGAATGGTAATTACATCTGCGCAAGTTTCACGGACGAGTGGTAATTACATCTGCGCAAGTTTCACGTACGAATGGTAATAACATCTGCGCAAGTTTCAGGTACGAATGGTAATAACATCTGCGCAAGTTTCAGGTACGAATGGTAATAACATCTGCGCAAGTTTCACGTACGAATGGTAATAACATCTGCGCAAGTTTCAGGTACGAATGGTAATAACATCTGCGCAAGTTTCAGGTACGAATGGTAATTACATCTGCGCAAGTTTCACGGACGAATGGTAATAACATCTGCGCAAGTTTCACGTACGAATGGTAATAACATCTGCGCAAGTTTCAGGTACGAATGGTAATTACATCTGCGCAAGTTTCACGGACGAGTGGTAATTACATCTGCGCAAGATTAGACATATCAAGTATAACGATAGTAGCGCACGTGCTTGACTTACTTTTTTTGATGGCTTTTCGAATTCTCCTGTACTGATCGTGCTCCCTGGATTTGATGTCGGACCATCGCTTGCGCAGTTGATCCTTGCCCCTTCGTACGCCGAATTTATGCTCCAGGGTGCTGACGATTGTAGTGAGAATCTTGTCCTTGCGCAAGTTGGGTCGAGGGTACGGGCCATTTTCCCCGTCGTAATCTTCCCTTTGGAGGATGTCCACCATCTCCACCATCTCTTCAAAGGCCATATTGGTGGCCTTATATCTGCTGCTGGATGCAGATGTGTTGGCTTCTTGGCTTTCCTCCGCGCTACTGGCTGAGAATGTGTCCGCCATATTCATGAATTTATTCACCCACAATGCAACAAGGGGAAGCGGGGCGGGGAATACTCGTCAGGAGGAACGTCATGGGCGGGCGACGCGGAGGACGCAGGCGGACTTCGACGCGTGCGCAGTGTATATAAGGCTGTTTGAGGGGCCCACGTGTTCCCGAACGGAAGTAGCGAGCGCTCTGTACGAAGGTAAGTGTTTTCTAGGATGCATTACTGTGTTTTTTTTTTGGTTTTGGGCCTGCATTTTTTAAGGATATGTGTGTGTTGCTGCCTGTGTGTAGGGGTTGCTGCCTGTGTGTAGGGGTTGCTGCCTGTGTGTAGGGGTTGCTGCCTGTGTGGATGTGTTGCTGCCTGTGTGGATGTGTTGCTGCCTGTGTGGATGTGTTGCTGCCTGTGTGTAGGGGTTGCTGCCTGTGTGTAGGGGTTGCTGCCTGTGTGTAGGGGTTGCTGCCTGTGTGTAGGGGTTGCTGCCTGTGTGGATGTGTTGCTGCCTGTGTGTAGGGGTTGCTGCCTGTGTGTAGGGGTTGCTGCCTGTGTGGATGTGTTGCTGCCTGTGTGTAGGGGTTGCTGCCTGTGTGTAGGGGTTGCTGCCTGTGTGTGGGTGTGTTGTGTAATGTTTGGTAAGAAAAACTGGTTGTGCGTTTTAAGTAACATTTGTGTTTTTGGTCTTTTGTATTGCCATTACTAACAAAACAGAAACAAACATGTCAGCACCCCAGTTGAATCCATTCAAGGACCAGCAGTTCATGTCCGAATTCATTGCCCTGTACAGAAAAAATACCAACCTGTGGCAGCTCAAGAACCCTTTATATGGCAATAGGGATGTCCGGAAGGCAACACTGGGGCCACTTGTGGCTTTTGTGAAGACTCAAGTCCCCAACGCAAACACCAAGTTTGTGGAAGCCAGAATTGCAAGTTTAAGGCACATGTACAAGCGGGAGCGCAAGAAGATTGAGGAATCAGTCAGATCAGGAGCAGCAGCAGAGAATGTTTATGTACCCAAGCTGTGGTACTACAACCAACTGACTTTTATAGGTGACCAGATGGAACCCAGGCAATCACTGTCCACTCTTCCCTCCACCCTTCCCTCCACTCTTCCCTCCACTCTTCCCTCCACCCCAGCTGAGGCTTCCACGGAAGGAGAAGACCCCTCCACCTTGGAGCAGGCTGATGCGCCCAGCTGGAGCCAGGTATATATTTAGTAGCCTAAATTGTGATTGTGTGAATATTAATGCTGTAAACGTTAAAATGTGAAACAATTAACACCCTGAACTCAGAATTGTGAAAAAAAATGACAAAAATTCAGCACACTTCTAAAAAGTGTTGGTGCAACATATCGATACATATATAGTGTATACATACATCCAGTAGTGGCAAAAAAAGCGTTAGACAACATTGGTGATCTGCTTGGAAAATGCAGGGGTCCAAATGATAGCCTTTTGGATCTTTTGGAAAATTTAGATGCTCGTTCCTAAGTTTACAATTGGATGATTGAGGAGGCCAGAAACCACAAAACAGGTGTTTGATTTTTGTTTTTATTTGCACACAGGATGAGCTGACCCAGGATGATGCCGGGACAAGTGGTATGGAGGAGGAGGACATGACCAGCGAGAGCCAGGAGGTGGCTGGGCCCAGCACGAGCCAGAGTGACAGCCAGACCCAATTAAGAAGAAGTCTACCTCCACCCCTGCCCTTACCCCCAAGAAGGCCCAGGAGGATGACCATTGTTGAGGAGGAATCACTCCAACTGATTCGGAAGGCGAGTGCGATTCTCGACAAACCCCCCCCTTCCAGAAGAGGCCTATGCCAGCTACTTGTCCAGCAGGTTGCTGGAAATGGAGAGGGGCCAACGGCACCTGTGTGAGGGCCTCATTTCTGATGCAATTAGGGGGGGTTTGAGGGGTGAATTACGAGAATCCACCCGCCTGACCCATGAAGGCCCGACACCAACTTCTCCTCCTCCTCCTCCTCCTCGTCTTCCTTCTTCTCCTCCTCCTCCTCCTCCTCCTCCTCCTCCTACCACAAGTCAGCCTCCAAGGAAGCGTGCAGGGAAGACTGCAGGGAAGAGTGCAGGGCAGCGTGGTGGGAAGAGTCGGAAGTGATTGCCTGGCTTCAGTCTGGTCTCACAGAAGACACAGGCTGTTGTAGTGCCACAGCTTGGGGACATAGATGTCATCTGCTGCTGTTCCTGGTCTGTCTGATTCCTGGTCAATCTTCTTGTGCTCCCTATATTGGATGAAATGTGCCCAAGCTTAATTTTTGGCTTCACAAACTTGGTGTCTGCCGTTGGGGCAAAAAGTCTTCACAAAATCTACAAGTGGCTCCAGTGTTGCCTTCCTATTTTGTTTTGCCTTGTTTGTTTTAACCAGAATAAATGGTCATTTAATTTTCATCAAATAATGATATACGTGCTTGTTATTCAAAAACATAGTTTCTTTAGGAGTAGGCAGGTACATGTCTAAACATTCATTTGACAATACAAGTGTAAAGTGCAACTTCAATGGAACTGCAAGTGCAGTCGCTGGAAAGGTGAGGGTTAAGATCTGAATTAAGGGCAAGCTCTGCTGACTCCACAATTGTATCATGTGTAATAACTAATCCTTTTGATAACCAACAAATAATAAAAAATATCTATATAGAGATATATGTACATATATAATATATATATATATATATATATATATATTTTTTTATACACGTATAGATCTATATATCTATATATATTAATATATATATATATATATATGTAGATATAGATATATATTTTTTTGGGCTTATTGAGAAATATAGATATATTTTTCATTTGGTGATTTGGATATCTATATCTATATCTATATCTATATATATATATATATATATATATATATATATAGAGAGATAGAGATATAGATATAGATATATATATATATATATATATATATAAATATATAACTTCACTAAAGAATGCTGAAGAAAAAACGTTCGGGAGTACTCTGCGTGAATATACAAGCAGCAAGGCAAAATCATTCTTCAAGTACGATAACATACAAATCCCGCTGTCAGAAAAAAAAAAAAAAAAAAATTCAGCAGCGTGACGATTGTGCGAGCTTCAAAACGAAGGCTAGTTTTACCAGACCGAGCGAGTCCGTGACATAATAGCTACTGAGCATGCGTCCTTTTTGGTACGCCGGACCATACTACACACGACCGGATTATCCGCTGGACTGCCAAGTCCAGCGGATAATTTGAAAACAAAACTTGAAACTTTAGTCCGCCGTACTTTGGCCAAAAAAAGTCCGCCGGCGCCCACACACGAGGGGATTATCCGCTGGACTTCGGTCCAGCGGATAATCCCGCGGGATAGTCCCTTCGTGTGTACGCGGCATAAGTGTCCCCACAATGGAGGCACATGCATTCTGATGGATAAATGAGGACAGGTGGATGAAGGAGAGCCTACCCCTTCTTAAAGGTGCAGGAGCACACCAAACACCCAGCAGGTAGCACACTGGCTGCAAAGGTGTTGGTGCGTTGCTGGACCAATACAAACACCAACGTGATAACAAACAACTTGCCACCGTTCTCATCTATAACTGGCTATAGCAGTAAGCAGCATAGCGAGCTGGTTGGTAAGTGGGCTTGGATTTTTTCCTGGGCATTCCCCAGGCTTTGTTGTTATCTGCTTTAGCCTTCCAATGCCACTTACTACTATATCCAGTTATAGATGAGAACAGTGGCAGGTTGTGGTAGTACCACAGCCTGGGGACATATACGTCATCTGCTGTTGCTCCGGATCTGAGGGAATCCTGGACCTTCTTGCACTCCCTATTATATGTGCTCCTCAGGCTACCAATTTTGACCTTTAAATAGGTGATTTCTGCCATGGGATACACAGGCTTCACCAATTCCAACAGTTTATCCAGCGCTGCCTTCCTCTTTTGCTTGTTCAAATAGTCCCTGCATTGGACTTGCCATAGACATGGCAGCTACCTGTATTTGTCTATAAAGTTGGGCAGGAAATCAGGGGCTGTGAATTTGTCAACCATTTTATCTGCAAGACACAACAAAAGACAAACCCTAATGTCAGGGTGAACTCTCCTAATCTTGTCCCAATATAGGCCTCAATCTATAAGCAGTATAGGCCACTAACCACTGATGCCCCAAGTTACAATTGTACCTTTGTTTAAACGATCGGCGCTAACGATCCTCCGTCCTCCACTCACAGATCGTACGTACGTCACCCGCATGTTATGCTTTATATACACTGCCCATGCGTGAAACTCCACCCCTGTCCTTCTTTCTAGTGTATTCCCCACCTCTTCTCTTTCGGGGCAGTGGGAGAGCACATGGCGGAGACACAGCAGGTGTGTGCTGTTATCAGCAACGAAGAGGAAAGCCCAGAGCAAAGCAGTTCCACATCCAGGAGGTCATATAAGGACTCAAATATGTCCTTTGAAGAGATGGTGGAGATGGTGGACATCTTGAAGAGGACAGTCTATGATAAGAAGCATGGACTGTACAGAAACCCTAATGTGAGAAAGGCCAAGATCATGACTAAAGTTGTGAGAAGTCTGCACAGGACTTTTGGGGTACAACGATCCAAGGAGCAATTGAGGAAACGCTGGTCAGTCCTCAAATTGAGGGAGCAAGATTGGTATAGAAAGATCAGGAAAGTGCTGCAAAATTCCTATTATTATAATTACTTTCGTGCTTGTCCATGTGCTTTTCTTTACTGTTGTACAGCTTAAAATGCCAAGTTTGAGGTTCGTGGGCACAAGTATCGTTCGTATTAAACATTTTTAGTTCGACCACCAATACAACATTTTTGGCAGATGCAGGTTAACTACATTTGTTCATGCCTATTTTGATTAAAATACATTTATTACATTGTTGTCTAGATGTGTTTAAAACTATAATGAAATGAAAACTTGATTCAGTGTAAGGAGAGGACACTCAGCAGCTGTTTACACATCTGAACGCAGGAGCACTTGTGTGTAACCTTGTTATGGTGTCCCACGCAGGTGCTCCAGTGGATACTAGGGGTCTCTCCACATGTGCAACTTGCACAAAACAGGTAAGTATTCCAGCTTTTGAAAGGGAAAAAATCATGTCTTCAGCTTGGACCTCAAAACAGACAATTGGACGACACTTCCAAGCAATGTTTCATATTACTATTTCTAGCCTAAAATATCTGTCTGCTAAGTATACCTTTTTGTATTCACATAGGGGAGAAAAGAATCGGGACATCTGAGGACACCAGTAACCCCACACCTACTGAAGAAAGGGAACTCACCACACAACATGAGGATGTGAATGCAGAGGTTCAGGAAGTGCTGGTTGAAGTGGTCGAAATGGTGTCGACAACAGGTCAGTGTCTGAGACCACAACTTCAGGTAATAGATGGATGCCTGCATATTTATAATACATGGTGTGTTTTTTTTTTAAGTGATGTGGATGTTGTTGAAGAAGAAACTCACTTCAGCAGTGTAAGTGCACAAGTACTCATCAGTGAGATCATGGTGTGCAAAATATGGAGCAAACTTCATTGATATTTTAGGCAAATCTAAACAAATTTTTTTAAAGTTGTTGTTATTGTTGCACGTGTTTTAAAAGTTTTAAAAGAATTGCAAAGCCAAATTTTGAAGATGCACACAGTGTGTGTCAACATGTGCTATCTGCCATCATGGGATATCAATGTACGTGTTTTTTGGGTACAACCCCTTCCTCCAAACTAAAGTAAGTGAGAGGAAGGGGTTTCACCCCCGAAACACGTCCATTGATGCCCCATGATGGAAGCTAGTAGACATGTGCACAACAAAAAAATTTGTTTATTTTTTCGTTTCGTTTTTTTTCGTTTCCGAAAAAAAAAATCGTTTTTTTTCATTTCGTTTTTTTCGTTTCCGTTGATTCGTAACGATTCGTACATTCGTAAGTCGTCGGTGTTCAGATTCGTAACGATTCGTACATTCGTAAGTCGGCGGTGTTCGTATTCGTAACGATTCGTACATTCGTAAGAGTTATTTTTTCGTTGATTCGTTTTTTCGTTAGTTTAATTTTCGTAACATTCGTATTTATTCGTACATTCGTAACATTCGTAACATTCGTAGATTCGTAATCGGAGCATAATTCATAATTTTATGTAATGTATATGCTATTATTACATTTTAATAATTTACGAATCGAAAAAAAAAAGTTACGGATCGAAAAAAAAAAGTTACGAATCGAAAAAAAAGTTACGAATGTACGAATTTTTTTGTTCAATAGAGACACGGAAAATTACAAATCGAAAAAAAATAAAAAAAAAGTTACGAATCGAAAAAAAAGTTACGAATCGAAAAAAAAAAGTTACGAATCGAAAAAAAAGTTACGAATGTACGAATTTTTTTGTTCAATCCATTCGAAGCACGTTTAGCAGCACCATTGTAAGGGACACGGAAAATTACCAATTCAACAAAAAAAAAAAAGTTACGAATGTACGAATTTTTTCGTTCGTTTTCGTTTTTCGGATTTTCTTCATTAGTACATTCATTGTTTCTAATTAGTTTTTTTCGGATTTTCGTTGTTTTTCGGATTTGTTCGATTCGAATGATTCGTTAATCGGATTCGTACGATTCGTTACGATTCGTTATTCTGATTCGTACGATTCGAATGATTTGTTCATTCTTACGAAAACGAACGAACGAAAATAACGAAAAAAAAGAAAAACGAAAAAAAACAAAACGAATTGCACATGTCTAGAAGCTAGCACATGTTGACACACTGTGGCTTATTTAAAAAAGCAAAACTCCTTTGCACTACAGGTGCAATGCAAGTGCACTTGAAAGTGCACTTGTAGGGCAAAGTGGATTGTCTTTTCTGAAATAAGGCCCAGTGTGTCAACATGTGCTAGCTCCCATCATGGGGGATCAATGGACGTGTTTTTGGGGTGCAACCCCTTCCTCTCACCTATTTTAGTTTGGAGGAAGGGGTTGCACCCACAAAACGCGTACAGTAATATCCCATGATGGCAGATAGCACATGTTGACACACTGTGTGTTTTGTGGATTTAGCAAAATAGATGTAGGGAAAATACACACATTTTAGGCATGGGATCATGAGGGAAATCCAAATTTTGAGTCCCAATTCGTGTGCATGTTAAAAATGTGGCTTTTACAGGGGTGAGATCACCCCATCTGATGAAGGCAAAATCCACACAGTTTTGACATACTATTGTCTCATTTGGCCTTCACTTTAGCAAAGTTGAACTTTGCAAGTTCCTTAGTTGAAGACGTGTATGTTATGTTTTTAAACATGCCTGTTTAGCCCCAAAAAAGGCAAATTTATGTCAAATATACATGTTACACACCAAGATGTTGGCTTGTTCCAAAACCATTTATAATGCCACGTACACACGACCGTTTTTCCCATCAGAATAAACTCTGAAGGTTCCACTGAAACCTTGCCTTGCCTACACATGATCACACCAAAGTCCGACCGTCTAGAACGCGGTGACGTACAACACGTACGACGGGACTAGGAAAAGGAAGTTCAATAGCAAGTAGACAATAGCTGCTGTCTCGTACTTGCTTCAGAGCATGCGTCGTATTTGGTCCGTCTGAACAGCATACAGACGAACGGTTTTCCCAATAGGAATTGATTCCGTCGGAAATATTTAGAACATATTCTATATCTAGGTCCGTCAGAATTTTCGAAAAAAAAAAAGGTAGACGAGGCTGTCATGAAAGGGTTCACCCGATCAGAATATACAATGAAAATATTCCATCTGACTTTTTCTGTCGGACATTCCGCTCGTGTGTACGTGGCATAACGCACATGTGAATGTGCTTGGAGTAAAATGATTTATACTCAACAATGTGTGGCTTCTTCTTGGTTGGTGTAGTTACAGTTGGTGTAGTTACAGTGACAATGGGGGTTATTTACTAAAGGCAAATCCACTTTGCACTACAAGTGCAGTGCACTTGTAGTGCAAAGTGGATTTGCCTTTAGTAAATAACCCCCACTGTGCTGTAAAATTTTCCAAAATCAGGCAATTTTAGGGACTCCAAGCAATTAATTCATGGAGTTGAAATGGAAGATTATTTTTATCATTAATGCATTACATACATTACCAACAATAACATTGTGTGTGTGTAGCAGACCCACAACACAACATAATAGTTAGCTGAAGAAGACATTGTCACCTCATGTATCAAATAAGTTACGTTTGCACTATTGAAGAAAATGGCCAAAAATAAAGAAAGAAAGACAAACAGAAATTCAAATGAAATATGAGTTTAGTTTTACAAAAAAAATGTATTAAACAGATTCCAGCTTTTCTTATAAATCAATTGCCCCCCTACCCACGAAGTACTCAACATAGTTTTGCCGTACTTCGCGGGCGCTTTGGGGGGCAAGCCACTTTCAAGCACCGTCATTGTTTGGTCAGGTGAAAAGTCGGCCTCAGTCGCAACTGAGGCCAGATAGTTGGCTGCATTCTTCCGAAAGGATATTGTGAAGAATGCAGCAGCTCAAGACAATGTGATTGAGTTTGTATTTGGCCATGTTATGGCTGTAAGGAAAAGCCAGAACCAGCTGGCCATTATGCCAAAGGCGTTCTCGGCCACTCTTCTGGCACGGGCCAGCCGGTAATAAAAACTCTCTGCTCCGAGGTCATTCCTCATGGGGAAAAGCCTCATCAGATGTTTCCCCAGCGCAAAGGCCTCATCTGCCACACAAACAAACTTGAGGCCTGCAACGTTATCCTCTGGAGGTGGCAACCCCAAGGTGCCATTTTGGAGACCTGGTAAAATTCCATCTGGGCAATCACTCCTCCATCAGACATACGTCCATTCTTCCCTACGCCCAGGTATAGGAATTCATAATTAACCATCACCACCGTCAACAAGTCCCACTGGTGGTGGAATTGGGAGGCCACAGTCTGCCATTCCTGTGGGTTGGAATGAAACTGTGGAGTCAAACAAGAAAAAAAAAATAGTACTTTTGCACATAACATTGAAAGCAAATTAGACACAAACATTCTTTGCCAACATAAGTATAACATTTATTGAAATTAGTATTTAAAGACAAAAGTATAAGGTCCACTTATCAGATTCCTTACCCCCTCTGATGGCCCATTGTAAAAAATTTAGGGTGGGGGAGATGTTTTGGACAGGTAACCCTCTCCACTTCATTGAGAGCTGAATGCATAAATAATGTGTTACTTTGGCCAGCCCCTCCTTACTTACACTATTGGCAGCTGACTGGACAGGTAAGAGGTGTCATAATCCAAAAATATGAATACACACTGTCCAAATTGAAGCACATTTTTACATTCTGCAATTACCTATCAAGATAATAGGAGAACAAAACTTTAAACTTTAAACAGTACCATTTGAAAGTATTCAGGCAGGCACTTGCACTACGTGCTTTGGTGAATTCTTCCATAAATATGAACACAAAAGTGGTAGGTATAGTGTGTATTGGTTGGCAAATTCAGCAGAGTATTGGTATCGATTGATAGCGGTTGGGGGGAGGGAGGGTTCAAAATGAGTTTGGGGCCCAAAAAAAGCCTATTGCACTCTGCCTGAATTTAAGAACAACAATAACATTTGGACACATTTTAGGGAGTGTTTAGGGTAAGCACTACAATGGACCTGCAAAATACCTTGTTAAGTGACTAGGCTAGGTGTGTATGGCCCCAGGATAGCATGCTGGGGAGGTTAGTGATGGCAAATATGTATGAATCACTGAGTGCTGAACACCGTAAAAATGATGCGCTTACCAAAAGGCAAGCAATATAAGCTTTTGGCTAAACACCCAGCCAGGGCCTTTATCCAGGGGGATCCGGGGTGTCAGATATTGGAACAAACTGCAGCCGGTGAACCAGTAGTGGGATAATCCACAAACTCACGGTAGTGTGTCAGGTATCACTCAGATACAAAGACAAGGGAGCTTCCCATAGTGTAATACTTGTACAAATGTTTACTATAGTAAATTAAATGTTACACTTACAAAAAGTTGTAGTTTAAAATAGCATAGGTAGCCGGCCGGCTTGCGAACACCCGTTCGCTCAGAGATTCTGAACGCAAAGACGTCATCACGTCCTGTCCACCCAGCGTGCGTTTCTTCATAAAATTGACATCGTCTAGCGTGCCCCAGACTCGATACCCGCGATCGTGTTACGGAGCTGAAGAACGAGGAGATACCGATGTAAACACATCTCCCCGTTCTGCCTAGTGACAGCACACTGATTGTCTGCTCCCTGTCATCGGGAGCAGCAATCAGTGTGGTGTCACACACAGCCACGCTCCCAGACAGTTAGAAACATGTTCTAGGATACACTTAACCCCTCCCCGCCCCCTAGTGGTTAACCCCTTCACTTCCAGTGACATTTTTACAGTAATCAATGCAATTTTATAGCATTGATCGCTGTATTAATGCCAATGGTCCCAAAAATGTGTCAAAATTGTCCGATGTGTCCGCCATAATGTCGTAGTCACGATAAAAATCGCTGATCGCCATTACTAGTAAAAATAATTATTACCGTATATACTCGAGTATAAGCCAAGATTTTCAGCCATTATTTTTAGGCTGAAATTTCCCCCCTCCGGTTATACTCAAGTCGCCGCCATCTGCCTACCTGATCAGCGTGTTATGCAGACAGATGGCAGCCAGCGTGTTATAAAAACATACGGCAGCCATTCCAGTGTTCAAAAGCCGTGCCTCCACCTCATCTGTGATAGGCAGAACACTCAATTTCCCAGCAGTCAGTGTTCAGCCTATCACGGACATTCACATATCCTCGTCCGTGGTATTTAAAATTCCCTCATGAAAGTTTTTTTCCTTAAAATTCCCTCCTAAACTTGGGGTGCATGTTATACACCAGCGCGTGTTATACGCCTATAAATACGGTATATAAAAAATGTTCATACCTGGAATTCTTCTTTAGACCCAGAGCAGGGTACTTATTCTTACCCCATACAGTACCTCCTGACAGTACATATAAATGGGTCCTAAGATGTTATAACCCCATTTTTCTGGTTTTAGTATCCATAGGAGATATATCCATCTCTGAATCATGAGTTAGTGTGAGAAGTAAAGATTTATATTCAGTAAAGGCTTTAGTATAGTGTATGGTAGTGTAAATTGTTAGTGTTTTGGGTTATTTATTTAGGTTGAAATAATATGATTTTAAAGAAATGAGATGGAAAGCCTATTTTCATATAAACATATGATATTTAGTGCTTAGGGCGAGCCATCAAGACAATGGACTGCATGGCTTTTGGTTACATTGTACAGCAGACATAATCCAATTGTATCTGCTTCTGTATTTAATGCTGCAGGCATATTTTTTACATTTCAAACTTAGATATATTGTATTGCAAATAATTGTCCTATGTATAGAAGATGTTTAATGCTCTAGGATTTTTATTTTCATAAGTACAATTTACAGCATAGACGACATCACAATTCTCCTTTTTAAATCAAGCCTCTGATCGTTTCAGTATGAAGTATTCTTTCAAGTGCTTTATTTACTTGTCTATAAAAAAAAAATGTTTTACTGGGAAGAAAAACATTATGATTAATCTAATTTCAAGTATGCCCTGGAAACACAAATATATTTGGCAATGCATGGTGACAGTAAATGCATAAATACAAGTGCAGAAGCAAAATAACACTACAAAGGGATTATAGCAAAGAGTGTTAGAAATATGAGAGCATTTTAAATACAGAAAACTAGCATGGATACTGCAATCATTTTCGATTAGTGTCAGAAAAAAATATAGTATAATTTGTGTACAAATAAATCACTAAATTATAATTATAATCAAAATACATCAGTAGTAGAGATAACTGACCCGATTTGACAAGTTCAGTATCAGCTCCAGGTATCCACCACAAAGGGGAGACTCATGTTTAGAGATTCCCTCTTTAAGTGCACATCTGATGTACAGTATATGACCTGGTAATACCATATCCGGAGGCCCTGGTTTTTGTGTTCTTGCTGCTTTCTTATTGTATTGAGGTGAGTCAGTACTACTGGAAATAGAGACTTTTTTGCTTTGAAAAAATAAACAATAAAAAAGTAAAAGTAAATACCAAGTGAATTGTGCATTATTTGATACATTAAATACCAGCATTAAATATTTAAATGGAGGCTCCTAGAGAATAAAAAGGTTAGTTAACCACATAAGCCCCGGACCATTTTGCTGGCCAAAGACCACAGCACTTTTTGCGATCCGGCACTGCGTCGCTTTAACTGACAATTGCGTGGTCGTGCGACATGGCTCCCAAACAAAATTGACTTTTTTTTCCACAAATAGAGCTTTCTTTTGGTGGTATTTGATCACGTCTTCGTTTTAAATTTTTTGCGCTATAAACAAAAATAGAGCGGAAAAAATGCATTATTTTTTACTTTTTGCTTTAATAAATATCCCCCAAAAATATATAAAAAAAAAGATTTTTTTCCCTAGTTTAGGCCCATACGTATTCTTCTACTTATTTTTGGTACAATAAATCACAATAAGCGTTTATTGATTGGTTTGCACAAAAGTTATAGCGTCTACAAAATAGGGGTTAGTTTTATTGCATTTTTGTTAATATTTGTGTTTTACTAGTAATGGCGGCGATCTGCGTTTTTTATCAGGACTGCGACATTATGGTGGAGACATTAGACAATTTTGACACATTTTTGGGACCATTGTCATTTTTACAGCGATCAGTGTTATAAAATTGCATTGGTTACTGTAAAAATGACGCTGGCAGGAAAGGGGTTAACCACTAGGGGGCTAGGAAAGGGTTAAGTGTGTCCTGGGGAGTGTTTATAACTGTTAGGGGGCATGGCTACGAAAGACACTTCACTGATCATAGCTCCCGATCACAGGGAGCTATGATGAGTGACAGTGTCTCTAGGCAGAACGGGGAGATGCTTGTTTACATTAGCATCTCCCTGTTCTTCAGCTCCGTGAGGCGATCGCAGGTATCCCTACGGCAATTGAGTCCACGGGACCCGCAATCCGACTCATGGAGCTCGGCAGGGTCGCGCGCATGTGACCACCTGGCAGCAAATTCAAAGGGATGTACCTGTACGCCCATTTGCCCAGCCGTGCCATTCTGCCGATGTATATGTACATGCAGCGGTCAGCAAGTGGTTAAACCCCCAAAACACAAATATATTTTGCTGCAACTTTTCACTTCTTAAAATGTAGTTACTGCCTTTTGGTACCCTTTTTCAGTTTTTTTTTTCCTCCTTTTACTTGGGAATATTGTCAATAATATACTTTCTGCCTTAAAATGACAATATTCACTAACCACACTATGAAAGAGCAGGGTTGAGATACTCAATATTTTTTTCTGTACTTGCAGAAAAACTACCCAACTTGAAAAAAAAACACCACAGCCACATTGTGTAAGGATCGGTAAGCTGGAATGTATAAAATGTTTGTTTTTGGGTTTTTATATGTCCTAAAGCATGTAAATACACAGGTTCAGCACTATGGAGAGCTCCAGCTGACAAATTCAGTATCTGTATCCAGTCCCAGATTCATAAGGGGGCAAAAGGAAACCTTCCTATCACAATCAAAGGGCCTCTTTAAAAGCTTGATCAAAAATGTTAGGATTATATTTGTTGTCCAGGTATTTCTAATTCAAACTCCCAAATTGTTGTACAACAACTTCTTTCCTAGTACAAATCCACCTGCATTGAAGGATTTGTCCCTTAGGGATACCCTCTATCCACAGATGATGGTGGCAACTTGCTGCAGGGACAAACCCATTGCAGTCAGTCTCTTTGTAGTAAATCTGCATTTGACTTTTCCATCTACTATTTTAATGAATAAATCCAGACACTGTATACTTTGGAGAGGCAGGTAGGTGCAAGACTAGAGAAAGAAACACTGAAGAAAGGCTGACAGTGAGGCTTGGTCTGTTGAAATCCTGTGGCTGGAAAAGTGATCCAGAGAGAGGTATGGAACTCAGGAAGCTGAGACAGTGTCAATCACATTGCTGAGGCTGGTCAGTGCTGGTGTGTTCAGTCTTTTGACATGTTTACTGTGGGACTGGCATGTGGTATATGACACTGCGTATTACAGCAAGTTTCTCTAACACAGTAGAATCGAAGAAAGGGAAATCAAGAGCACTGTTTTTTTTTGGTGTCTATTAATGACAGGGTTAAATTGAACAGGGAAGGTCTATTGCCCAGCAAGTGTTCCAATAAATGTTTTATAAATGCATCCCCATAGTTTTCCAGTTCATAATCATAAATATAGATGTACATGGGTGCAGTCAATTTTCCTCAATTAAAATGTGCAGGGTTAGCTTCCTGCGGATCCTCTTAGCTCCCTGCTAAGGTCTACCTGAAACCAATAGACCATCAGTGGTCTCTAATGATGTGAAGTACTCACCTACGTCTTGCAGACAAAAGCCTTGCCATCTATGCTTTGGCTGTAAATGTCAAGTTGGAACAAATGGTATTTATAGTAAGAAAAAGTACTTTTGCACTATACTATATTTTTATTTGGTATTACCAATTCCTTCTCTATTGAATAAAGTGTGATTTAAAGCTTTTATTAACCATTTAGATTCTCAAAAGGCAATGGTGAGTGGCTCTTTTGAGGATGGCTATAGATAGTAAAGGGTGATTGTCTGTGCAGACACAATCCTTTGGACAAAAACCTGCCAACTAGAATGGCTAAGTACACATATATGATTCCTCCCTAGACTGGTTGCCTGGGGTATTTACAACAGTCTGCTTAGTGTATGGAGTGAAATCTCATTATTTTGCAGGATATATTCCCTACATCCTATAATACAATACAAGGCCTTTCTAAATAGGATGTGGCAGCGGTCTTCCACAGTGCCAACATTTCTAATAAGTTGGAGTTTGTAGGAACACAATTTCCTGGGCGCCTAATGTACCCCACAGGTATTGAAAAGAATGAGGAAGGTGGAGACCTCTGTCATACTTTATGTGGCCCTTAGAGGATATTTCCCCTCACTTCCTGTGCCAATGACAACATTATAATCCAGATTTGAAGTGTGGGTAAATCTCCAACAAGGGCACAAGCACCACTTAAAATATTGTTTTTAGTAGATTAGGGGAAGGCTACAACCATTCTCAGCTTTATCATGCAGTGTCCCCATTGAAGATTCTCACTTCCTAGCAGCCTTTAACAAATATTGCTTTTTGTTTTTGGGGGTAAGAGACTGAAGCTCATCACCTTAGCACAGTCTGTGTGATTTGCATAATTCTATTTGGTACATGCACCAGTGAAAAAATAAAAATAAAATCAAACATGAAATTATTTTTGCCAATAGTGCTAAACTATCACATTCAATTGCTATATCCTGAGCATATTTTTGTCTCTAAAAGTTAAAGATGTAATGACTTTGCTATGTAACATTTTCATAAAACAGCTGTTTGTATTTTAATGCAGAAATTAAGCACTTTGAAGACTGAGTGATGTTTATTATGTTTGATTCATTTTACAAATGTAAAAAAAATACATAAATAAATAAGAAACAAGAATAATGTTCATTGTTTCTTCAGAATAAATAGAAATTTGGTAACAGGAAAGTGTTGATTTATAGGCATTTATTTTTTTCTTAATTTCAGTCTAATGCATTATATTACAGGAAATAGATTATTTTTACATACTTACAGTAAGTCTGCCAAGCCTTGATAAAAATCAATTCCAAGGTTGGTGAAATGTCTATGCAACAAATAATATTTTAACTAAGTCTCTAGGCTGAAGAAGTCAATACCTTTATTTATATAAGCAATAGAGCAATTATTTCCCAATATTTTACATTTGCAATGTCCTTACAGCATTGCTTCTTAAAGAGGAAGTAAACCTTCCTGTATAATTTGTACCTATAAGTAAATCTAGAATAGGTCTTACCTATATGTACTGTAAAATATATCCTAAACGTGCGCCATTTAGGAGATATTTACTGTATACTGCACTGATGATGTCATTGGCACATGCGCTCTGAAGGAACAACCACCCATGCCGTTTATTCAGAAGTGTGTTCCCTGACCGGCATGCGTGCGAGAGCCATGTCACGCAGCTCCAGCGAGTCACATAGCCGGAGTTCACGGCCCCCGGAAGGAAGACGGGTAAAGATGGATGAGGCCTCCAGTGGGGACGACCCGGGCTTCGTTTGCAGGTAAGTGTCACATATTGTGCTAGTATGTGATGCATACTAGCACATTATGCCTTTACTTTGCATGGAAGAAAGAAAAAAAAAACAATCAGAGTTGACTTCCTCTTTAACCGCTTCCCGACCGCCTCATGTAGATATACGTCAACACAATGGCACGGGCAGGCAAAAGCACGTACCTGTACGTCCCCTTTAATTTGCCTGCCCGGGGGGCGCGCGCGCGACCCGGTCGGGAGCTCCGTGACCACGGCCGCGGGACCAGCGGACCCGATCGCCGCTGGTATCCCGCGATCGGGTTACGGAGCTGAAGAACGGGGAGAGGTCTATGTAAACTAACCTCTCCCCGCGCTTCCTACACTGACTGTCAGTGATCGGCGGTTCCTTGTCATCGGGAACGCCGATCAATGACGTCAGACGTACAGCCACGCCCCCCTACTGTAAAAAAAAAAACACAACACGTCACACTGACTCCTCCCCGCCCCCTAGTGGTTAACCCCCTAACTACAACTGTCATTTACATAGGAATCAGTGCTATTTAAATAGCAGTGATTGCTGTATAAATGACAAATGTCCCAAAAATGTGTCAAAAATGTCCGATGTGTCCGCCAAAATGTCGCAGTCACAATAAAAATCGCTGATCGCCGCCATTACTAATAAAAAAAAAAAATATTAATAAAAATGCTATAAAACTATCCCCTATTTTGTAAACGCTATAACTTTTGCGCAAACTAATCAATAATCGCTAATTGCGATTTTTTTACCAAAAATATGTAGAAGAATACGTATCGGCCTAAACTGAGGAAAAAAAATGTTTTTTTATATATTTTTTGGGGATATTTATTATAGCAAAAAGTAAAAAATATTGCATTTTTTTCAAAATTGTCGCTCTATTTTTGTTTATAGCGCAAAAAATAAAAACCGCAGGGGCGATAAAATACCACCAAAAGAAAGCTCTATTTGTTGGAAAAAAAGGACGCCAATTTTGTTTTGGAGCCACGTCGCATGACCGCGCAATTGTTAGTTAAAGCGACGCAGTGCCAAATTGCAAAAAGGGGCCTGGTCCTTTGGCTGCCAATTGGTCCGGGGCTGAAGTGGTTAAAGCTGGCCTTGCAGTAAAATGTAATGTCTGCCTAATAGAAAAATGTACTTATGGGGTAAAAAGTTATAATAAATATTTAACCTTACCTCCATCTTCTGCATTGCAAGGTGTTATTTCACTATCCTTCCAGGGAGATTCCTGAGGAATGAGTTCCACAAATCCCCTGAGAAGACATTCTAGCCCAATGCAAGAGTGCATTCTTCACAGGATCTCACTGAAAGGAGCATGACATCACTCTCACCCTCATCTAGGCACAAAGGCTTAGAAAATGGGGTAAGGTAAATATATATTCTAACTTTCTCCTTAAAGGTACTTTTGCAGTGATTTTAGCAAGTGAGTTACCCTGACCTAATAAGTGGACCTTGCATTTTACTGAGCATCTTAAGAAAAATGCATAACCAAATGTTACCCTCAGAGAGAACATCATGTCATACCAATTAGTAGAGCTGGCTATGTAGGCAATTTAAATGCAAATCTTTAGTTTTTTTCTAAAGCTATGTCATTTTTTTAAGGCTTCAAATAGTATTTTTGCACATCCTTCGCTACACACTGTGGCAGGTTGAGCCCATGCCGCTGTTTAATATGTCAGTCTGGGCCAGATTTTCTAAGAAAAAGGGAAACTAATAGCGCAGCTGTGTGCTGGGTTTATGTTGGAGACAAAGTTAGAGGTCAGTGGCCACACCCACCTGACAAGGTCAGTGTGTGAAGGGAGCTGTGAGGTGCACGTCACACCATACTGTCCAGGTCAGGACAGACAAAGGCCTATGCCTGTGAGAATGTAGCATCTGGGAGCTGCACAAAAAACAGTCAAGATGACAAAGGTACAGTGTTTTGTGCATGGGCACTAGGACTGTGTGTTTGATGGTCTGGAGGACCAAGGCGTGAGGCCTAAGCAGTGAAACGGCAAAGAGAGCCACTAGACTGAATTCTATGTTTTGTTGCATTGATGGTGTGGGAAACTATTCAAGTGTAAACTTATTGCTTTGTTTTATATAAAAGTGGGCAGAAAAAGCCCTGAAATGTACTGTACTGCTGACGTGGAGTAAACGCACTGTTTGGTGCTACCAATGAGCTAGAAATTCCCCAACTTGTCACACCACTAACTTCTTTATACCTACACTGTACATACCCTGTCTGATTTACACCCAGCCTTTGCACCTTTGTTTGCTCCACTGTGCACCACAATGAACCCACAGTGTGGAATGCTCTGATTTATACATGCACTATGTACTCCCATGTCTGTAGTTTTCTGTGTGCTTTTGTGTGGGCCTCAACATCTCTAGAAGGTTAGGTATCCTAACTGAAATAGCCAACACTTTCAATGAGTCATAGCCGACTCTCTTCAATTGGGATTCTTCCTTTGGTTCTTTAAGCTCACCACACACATTTGACTTTACAATCTCCCTGATTGGATAAAAATGTATTGGATAGTTCAGATTGCTAGCTCTAAAGAAGAATGTACATAGATTGTATGATCAAATTGCAATGTGTAGGGTGAACTTTGGTGCCCAGAGACCAGATATGCTTGATATTGCTGCTCACTGAATATGTGAATTTTACTCCTTTTCTTTGTTTAGTACAAAGAGATTTTGTAGTTTTTTCTTTCACAGCTGGAGGATTCTGCCAACAGGAATGGATTTGCAGGGAACCAAGTATGCGAACTCCCAGATTTGACCTCTTTCAGAGTTGTTCACTATGATCCAAAGTACACACTTTGTTCACTCAGAGAAGCACTTGCCTAGGTGAACACATGATTTTTTCACAGTGTCGATGTCCCCAACACACTTCGTTCTTTCAGCAGTGTGCATATCATGATATACTCTATAAACTCCTATGTTTATTTTAGCACCTCCTCCCCTACACTAACTTCTATCTTGGGTCTTCGTACACTGTCTACAGTCTACAAAACATTATGTGGCAGTTGTGCCCAACAACAAAAATTATGTGGTGCCGCCCAAGGCTCTGTCAGGTCCTCTTGCATGACAAACTGCTAGGAATGCCCACAGGGACAGAGCTCATCCCAGCTTAAAACATCCAGTAGGGAAAGGAAGTCCTAAAAGTTGCACATCATAGCAAAACCCTATGAGGAGGTTATATGACAGCCTCAGCCCGGGCTCCAATCATGGGGAACATAATTACGCTCTGGGGGCGGAATGAAACATGTTGGGGGCCTGGTTGGGGTCCAGGCTGAGTCTGTCATATATCTCCTCGTAGGGTTTTGCTGTGATGTCCAACTTTTAGGCCTTCTTTCCCTACATTATACATTTCGCTGCAACTCAACACAATGTTTTTGACAGTACCTTCCTAATGGCAGTGCTATATTATCTGACAATCCCCCTTTCACCACACCAATGTTGTTGGCAGCTACCGCTCACTACATTACATTCTCATCTTCCCCTATTTTAGACATTACATCGTCAAACAGATAAAAAAATCATGTGTGAATTTAAATGTGCTTACTGTGCATTCAAGGAAATCAGTATTTTTGGAAGAGAAATGTGTGCATTATAATTGTTTCCTTTATTTGTAATGTAATGTTTATAAAGCTGGTTATAAACACAACAGTTGCTAATCCTAGTAAATACATTTCTTATTGTGTTATAGCCATGTTAACTGATACCATAAATTTAGTATGGACTTCAATAACCCCTGGGCATGAAAGAGTTTATCACTTTTGGCATTATACTGACATTTACTAGCCTATAAGATTAGAAGTTAGACTTTTATAATCCGTCTTTAACAGCACTTTTATGATATTGTTACATGAGGGATTCTAGCTAATCTGTTAAAAACCAACAGGGCCTTAGAAGATGACATTTTGCCTGAAATGCATATTCACAGCTAAGAATATTTCAGGGAAAATCCTCACAAAGGCTGCACATAAATATACTGCATATTTTTTTTACATGGACAGATCTTCTCACGACTGAGTTGTAGTTAGTCAGATCATGCAATAAACTGTTTGCAACTATTGTTAGCCATAGAATACACTAAAGAGTGGATTAAGTTTATGGTTTAAAATTACAAATGCATTCATTGCAAATTTCAACTAACTGCACATATCTGCCAAATCAAACTTACATGGACGTCTGCCACAATTAGTTCAGTAGCACACTCTGAAGCCAGTCTGATGTGCATTCTTCAGTGAAAAAAAAATGTGGCTGCAATATAAGAAAGTCTGACATGTCTCACTCTCCAACTTAAAGGGTTACTAGACTCCAAACCAAATTACAGTGGTTGTAATACTCTGAATTAAAAAATGAACAAAGCATATCCTCATATAGTGTGTACTTGCTTCAGTCTGTAGCGCCTAGCATGGATCCTGGTTGCTCTTTCCTTCCTCTGCTTCTGACCATTCTCCCCGACACCAGGCAATTCATAGTAATGTCCCATCTTTCTTACCCCTCTATCACATATCAAGTGATTTACAGCCTCAGATGTGCTCATTTCCCATTGAGGCTGTGTAAAGGGGAGTGTGTCCATTCCTATCATTAATTTCTCAGATTACACTAAGCTCCCTACTATCTGAGCTGTGTAGTTTGGAAGGCTCAGACAGGGTCAGCTCATGTGGGAGGATTTGCTCCATTGTGTATCATCTTAAGCTTATGAATTCATTGGATTTTTTATCACTTTGGTCGGCAATTATTATCACTTTAATTTATAAGCATTATGCAGTAGAGCTATTGCTTCCACTCATCTTTAAATATATAAATGTGTCTACGTGAACTTAAGAAATATAGCATTCTAACTAATTTGTTAAAAACTAACAGAAGACCTTAGAACAGGGGTCTCAAACTGGTGGCCCTCCAGCTGTTGCAGAACTACAAGTCCCATGAGGCATAGCAAGACTGCCTCAAGACAAGCCACAAGCATGACACCCAGAGGCATGATGGGACTTGTTGTTTCGCAACAGCTGGAGGGCCGCCAGTTTGAGACCCCTGCCTTAGAAGATGACATTTTGCCTGAAGCTAAGAATATATTGCTGTGCAACCTGTTAGTTAGGAAAGAGTGAATTGATCAGTGTGAGTCAGTTTGTGATGGATGAAGGCATTCATTTGGGGATAATTAATGATTTGCTCCAACATGGTTCATGCGACTTCCTGCCATGTTTGCATTGTTTGGGTCATTGTTGGGCACTCCCCCACACCAAAACCATAGCTTTCAGGAACAGAATATCATTGTGTCATATAGAGAGGGTAGTGTCTGTGCAATTCAACACTAGCTATAGAGCAAGAGAGCTGTAAACTGCTACTGTTTCTATCTTTTTGACTGTCATTTCTTGTTTATAAACTGCTGGCAGTTCTGTATCTCAAACTTCCACTAGTGACAAAAGTGCCAGCACAGTTGCTAATTTGCTGGCAGAACAAAAGCTGTACTTATAATGCCGCGTACACACGACCGGACTTTCCGTCAAAATAAACTCCGACGGTCTTCCCGCCGGAGTTCTGACGAAGTTCCGACCGAACGGACTTGACCACACACGATCACACCAAAGTCCATTAGTTTTGGAACGCAATGACGTACAATGGGACTAGAAAAGGAAGTTCAATAGCCAGTAGCTGATAGCTGCCCTTGCATCGTATTTGGTCCGTCAGACCAGCATACAGACAAACAGTTTTCCCAATAGAAATTGATTCAGTCAGAAAGATGTAAAGCATGTTCTATTTCTAGGTCCATCTGGATTTTTGAAGAAAAAAGTCTGATGAAGCCCACACAGGGATTATCCGACGGAATGATTCCATCTGACTTTTTCTGCCGGAAAGTCTGGTTGTGTGTATGCGGCATTAGACTGATAGCATACTACTGTATGTTTTTGAAGTATATGCCAAAAAATATGAAGTATATGCCAAAAAAAAATATTTTACTTTTGGAAATACTAAGACCCCTCTCACACCGAGCCGCCTATAGCGTTGGCGGTAAAACGCCGCTATTTTTTGCGGCGTTTTACCATCGGATTTGGGGCGCATTTTGGCCGGTTAACACACTGCTCCTTCACTGCTCCAAAGAAGCTGCTGGCAGGACTTTTCCTGACGTCCTGCCAGCGCACTGCTCCAGTGTGAAAGCCCTCCGGCTTTAACACTGGAGACAATGGTGCAGCTGTTTTAGGGCGGATTGCAGCCGCTATTTCTAACGCTATAGCGCCTGCAAAACGCCCTTGGTGTGAAAGGGGTCTAAGGAGGTGTTCAAATATATTTATTTATTTGCTGTTTGTGTTCTGTTAGTGCAATTTGCCTTCAATTTGTGTTCCAGTGATGCAAGTGGATGTTTGTGAAAATCCCGCAAACTGGAGGAATTCCTCTCTTTCACAGATGTTACCAGAATAGCTGTCCCCATAGGAAGATTCCTCCTCACCTCTTATTCTGATGACTTCTGTAAAATGTAAAAATAAGATTTACCATCAGTTTCTGTCTCAGTGGCTATAGACACCAGGACAAATTGAGAGCGTGAATATCAAAGACAGTAATACAAAATTGACAGAGGTTCTAATTCTTCCCAAATCTATCCAGAGTGAGAAAAAAAAGTGACTATACATACACATTAAGAATTTATTCCAGCAAATTGACACATACACCTGCTTTATGTTTGACATTTATTAAAAAGATTACCCTTTTAGAGAATCAAAAAATAATATTTTTTTAATTTCACCCCATGAATTTTCACACAATGTTGTTTTAATTAAATATACTTTCAATTTTAAAAGTGTTCACTTGTTCAGTTTGCATGCATGCATTCAGCCCCCCCCCCCCTTAAACCCCCACATTTTATTTTTTTATGGTACATAGAAGAGTATGGTATAAACAGTTTTACTTAGAAGAGCATTTTACAACAATGATTTCTGCAGTTCACAAAGCCAATGGTAAGATGTATCAGTTGAAGAAGTAGCAGAGATAATGACAACACCTCCACCAGACAAAATCCAAATTAAGATTAGCAGAAAATACTTTCCCTTTTATTTTCCTCATTTTAATTCTCTGCCCCTTTTGAAAGAAAATCTGAGTACATAAAATTTTCAGAATGTTGGAGATCAAAACAAAATCTTATCCAGAAAACTCAAACATTGGGTGTTCACCTGTTCGCCGAATTCCAAACATTGTGGGAAATTCGAGCGCCCGCAGAATGCCCCATAATGCACTGCGAGATCGCATTGCATTGACGGCTGCTGATTGGCCAAAGCATGCACCTGACCTGCATTCTTTGGCCAATCACAGCACGTTCTGCTGTGAGAGCCATGATTGGCCAAAGACAGGGTGTCTTTGGCCAATCATGGCTCAGGGGGCTAAGTCCACACCCCACATGGCTGTACATAGTGTAATGAATGAGAGCAGCAACATGACATTTCTAAAGGAAAAAAATTAATTTAAAACTGTTCCCGGCAATATACATAAGAATCATTGAAAAAAAAAACAACGTGAGTTCCCCCCCTAGTCCATTACCAGGCCCTTCAGGTCTGGTATGGATATTAAGGGGAACCCAGTGCCAAAATTAAAAAAAAAATGGCATGGGGGTCCCCCTAAAATCCATACCAGGCCCTTATCTGAGCAGGCCTGGCAGGCCACAGAAAAAGGGGTGCAAGAGAGCGGTGACAGCTGTTATACAGCTGAGGGCGGGCCACCCGGTGAAGTAAACGGGTGACCACACCCCCTCTGAGATCACATGACATCACATGATGTCAGGAGGGAGTGGGCCACCTGGTTACATCACTGGGTGGCCCAGCCTTCAGATATATAACAGCTGTCATTGTGAAAAGGCTGCATTTTTTTAATAGCCGAATTGTCAAAAACTGTCTCCTGTAATTTTTACTTTTTTGACACTTTTTTTTGGGTGAATGAGTAGGGGTGCAATGTACCCCATACCCATTTGAATATGGGGGGGCAGGATCTGGGCTTCCAGATTCAAATAAGCCCCCCCGCCCACAGACCCCCACAACCAACGGATAAGGATTGTAGGGAAGAGGCCCTTGTCTCCATGTTGGGGGCAAGTGGTCTGGTATGGTTCAGGAAGGGGGGGGGCGCTCTCTCGTCCCCCCCTTTCCCTGCGGCTTGCCAGGTTGCGTGCTTGGATAAGGGTCTGGCTTTGGATAAGGGTCCGGAATTTTTTTTATTTTGGCATGGGGTTCCCCTTAAAATCCATACTGGACCTGAAGGACCTGGTATGGATTTTGGGGGGGGGGGGGCACACGCCATTTTTTTCTTTAGAAATTTAATTTTTGCTCTGGTACTGTTATGAACATGGGAAAGATGCGCTACTTTGCAGGCAGACTAAGGAGACCCCCCAGGCACAATATTTAGAGGAACATTTAATTTATATTGTTTCACTAAGCATTAATAAAATCACTGCTCCTGAAAAAACTGCTGTTTTTAAAAAAAAATTTTGCATACACTTTTTATGGCAATAACTTGTATATAAGCCTTTAAAATGAGCACTGATTTTTCAAGTTCCTGTCCCCTAGACTTTAATGTTGTTCGCGTGTTCGCACACATTTTTGCTTGTTCGCATGTTCTGATGTGAACAGAACCGGGGTGTGTTTGGCTCATCCCTAGTTATACCACTAGGTTTAAAAAGAAACGAAATAATCTTAAATCCAAACTATTGCAGATAGGGACCCTGAGTGGATGACTTATGCCCCGTACACACGTTCGGAAATTCCACCAGCAAAAGTCAGATGAGAGCTTTTGGTCGGAAACTACGACCATGTGTATGCACGTTCTTGAGAGCATGTTCTCTATTTTTCGGTTGGAAAAATTTCCAATCCGAAATTCCGATCGTCTGTACAAATTCCAACGCACAAAATTCCTACGCATGCTCGGAAACAATGTGACGCATGCTCGGAAGCATTGAACTTAATTTTCTTGGTTCGTTGTAGTTTTGTACGTCACCACGTTCTTGACGGTCGAAAGTTCATAGAACTTTTGTGTGACCGTGTGTATGCAAGACAAGTTTGAGCGGCATTCCGTCAGAAAAAACATCCAAGTTTTTTCCGACGGAAAATCCGCTCGTGTGTATGGGGCATTAGAGGACACATTAGACACTAATACTGAACACCTAGACACTTTAGAAAATGTCTTGCAAAGATCATACCTATAAGTTTCAGGGCCTCTTGTATCACATTGATGATATAGAAAACCATACCAGGCTAAAAACATTTGCATCAGAATGGTTTCTGAAACTGCAAATTATCCCAGCAATCACATCCATTTTCCATACTTTGATGGGCAAGCCCCCAAATTCTGTCATTACTATAGACATGAGTAAAGGTGTAGATGACCCCTAAATATGGGTCATCTCAACCCCGCGCTTGGAGGAGAAAAACTATGTAATCAATAAAAAATGTTAATAAAGCGCTAGCAAGCACTAATTTATTGGATGTTAATTAAATACAAAAGCCGCTCCCTTGAAATCCGTGGATTTAATGAATGGTGAGGTTTGGTATTTGGGGCGCTGTAAAATCTATAACAAACTATTAATAATTGAAAATTAATATATCTCTCTGATGGGGGGTGGGTGCCTCTATTATGGTGTAGATGTCCCTGGTAGGGAGCCAGTATAATGTGAACCTCCTAATATACCGTAAATGGACGGCAAATAATAAAAGGATACTTAAAGTGATAGAAAAAATATTAAAATAATATTAAGGAAACTACATTCCTGTGATCGTGTCAGATATTCAAACAAATACTGTGACGTTCACCATGTTCAATAAAAAATACTATCATCAAAAATGACCTGTTAGGGTCGTGAACAAGTACTATTATATGTGTTTCCACAATGGGGAAAACAAACAATATTTATGTGCTCCCACAGAAGAAATATTATTTGCAAATTACATATATATATGATAAACAAAAAACTTTGTGCCACATCTGTGGTAGATATGAATCACACCAAAATGACAAATAGACAACTCCTCCTCAATGTAAACCAGATCACGGGGAATAACCTGGATATGAAATGGAGAAAAAATAGTGTCTCTATAAAATCCAAAAAAAAACACCATAAACCCAAAAAAGGATCAACAAATAAAACAAAAGTTCATAGAATAATTCGTATCAGTTGAGTGTTGAATTGCACTTTTTCTTAGTAAATGTGAATCCCTTCACCGCATAAAAAAACTCTTCGTTCACCCAGGTGGTAGCAATAGTAAAACTGGCCGCTTACCAGAAGATGTTGACTGTTTTAATTAAAAAACAATCACATGCGCTTGTTACAGGACATAGCCTGTTTTGGATACACCAAAGTAACTTTGAAAACACCTCCTCCTCCTCCTCTCAGGTTAGCTCAGATCAGGTCATGGATGGGTGTATATGTGGAATTAGAAAAAAACACTTCATAGTGTAATTTTGCTTTTTATTTCTTAAAAACAGTTTAAACAAGAAAAGCCAAATGGCCACTCACATTCTCCGGTGCCCGCCCGGCACTGGGGCTGTTCGCTTTGATAAAACAAATGGTAGGATTTAGAAACAGCTCTCCCTCTGAAGGATTCCTTCTGTGGATCGGCGTGCGTGTCACCTCCTCGCGCCGTCAACCAGCAAAGCCGGATATCCTGGGAAGCTTACGTTCAGTGTAGTGATCAGGTACCGCCTCCGACGTACATTTCGTGATGTCACGTCCTCAGGGTGGCGTACCTGATCACTGTGAATTGCCTAATAATATAGTGTCTCCCATTAGTATGTAATCCAATGGGAGACCTTGTGATCTGCGCAGCCTCAGTGCCAACTGGACTCCTCTTTGCGGTCCTGCCGCTAAATATATGCATTTTATTAATCATACATATTAAAAAGATGCCTTAAAACAACTTATAAACATATATTGCACTTATTATTTATCCTACCACTAATTCATGACTGGATCCTGATTTTAGTTAATAAAGTATTTAATAATAACACTTGTGCAGTGCTTATGGTATTTAAAAACAAATGTGCAAGAAAAAAATTATATTCTTTATTTTTATTTTGTTTATTTTTAATTTGTTACAGGTCTTTATTCAATTTATTTGCTTAATTATATATCATCTTTTCTACCTTTGCCATAGACCTCACTACAGCCGGCCATACTCAAAAAGAACCACTAGATGTCACTCATATTTTTGTTCTAGCTGTTCTATTTATTATGTTTGTTTTTAAATTTATGCCAACGGTTAATTTAGTTTTAATTAGTTTGGTACTAATTCGCTATGCATCCAGCATTACAATCCTTTGGTATACCTTGTAAAATTATTTGACTCTGTGGGGATCAAATTAGAGTGCCCTCTAACGATTGATCATATTACAAAATTCTTTTTAAATAAAAAGGATGAAAGTTTTGTTTTTATTAATGAGAAGAAATCACTACATCCCCTCCCCCCAAGTGATTCCTATTCGGGTCTATTCGTTAGTCAGAACCCAGTTCTAATCTATTTCTATCGGGTCTATTCATTAGTCAGAAAACAGTTCAAATCTATTTCTATATTCATACCCAGCGGTTGCATTGTGCTGAGTGTATATAGCCACTTTGTCTCATTTTGGGATACCTCTTTGGTTCAGAATGACATTAAAAACTTAGAAATTAAAAAATATGCCGATACAGCAAAAATATGGGAAGGTATAAAATCTATTGAGGACAACAAGGAAATTGTAGTCAGGGCGGCAGATAAAGGGGGGGGTTTAGTCATCATGACACGCGAATATTATTATCAGGAAATGAATAGGCAGTTACAAGACCCCACCACTTATCAAAAATTGAGGGGGGATCCAACGCCCAAGTTAAAAACTTTATTAAACGAGTGGGTAAAAGAAGGAGTGTCCAAACAGTTCCTGAATAAAAAAGAGGCGGGGTATTTGGTTCCGCAGGCCCCAAAAATTCCGGTATTATATCTACTACCGAAGATACACAAAAACAAAGACCACCCACCCGGGCGGCCAATTGTTAGTGGAATCAATTCTTTATTCTCCCGGCTGGGGGAGTATTTGGACTGTTTCCTTAAACCACTTGTGTCATCAAGTCCCTCCTATCTAAAAGATAGCCGAGAATTATTAGTTATTTTACAACAATTAAAAGCCACACCCAATACCATCATGGTCACTGTGGACATAGAATCTCTATATACGAACATTAGACACTCAGACGCACTGGTGGCAGTTCAATGGGCTCTAACAAGGCAATCCAAGCTGAAAAAGGCACAAATTAGATACCTGGTCAAAGGTCTAAGTATAACAATGGGTAACAATTATTTTTGGGCAAACAATGATTATTTTAATCAAGTAGGGGGCGTAGCCATGGGGGCACGTTATGCCCCAAGTGTGGCAAACATTGTCCTCAACAAGTGGGAATCCGAGACGATTTTCAACCAACGAAACGAGTCGCTTATGTTCTATAAAAGGTACATAGATGATATCATCCTCTTTTGGAAGGGGAATGTAGATGAGTTCATGAGGTATCTATTAGGAATGAACACTAATGCCTATGGCCTAAAGTTTACTACAGAACATATGGGTAAAGAAGTAAATTACCTAGATTTAACTATCACTATTAGAGAAGAATTTTTTATCACCAAGACGTTTTTCAAAAGCACTGACCGGAATGGTTATGTGCCCATAAACAGCTGCCACCACCCACGGTGGTTAGGAGCCATACCTAAAGGCCAATATATGCGTTTGAAACGTAATTGTGTATCTACAAGCGACTTTCAAGAACAAGCACAAGTACTAACAGCTCGATTTATCGAGAAGGGCTACAATCAAAATACCCTCAAAAAAGCTGTATCTCAGGTGTCACCAATGGATAGGAACACCCTGTTAACAAACAGAGCCAAACCTGAATATAAGGGCTCTTTGGCCTTTATTACAGGGTATAATAGGCAGTATAGGCAAATAGAAGCAATCTTTAAAAAACATTGGCCCATTCTGTTACAAGACAAAGATTTAGACATTACATCACAACCAAAATTTATTTACAGACGAGCTCCAGGATTGAGGAACAAAATCGCCCCCAACGTGCCAGACCCCCCCAGGAAGGTTACCACCTTCTTGGGGGGATCTGGCTTTCATTATTGTACAAGATGTAAGGCATGTCGACTGACCAGAAAACCAGGAACCCAAAAAAAGATCTTGTTTTTTCAATCATGTGTAACAAAGAATACACATAAGATCAAACCCTTGATCACTTGCCACTCAGATCATGTGACGTATGTTCTTGAGTGCCCGTGCCCAATGCAATATGTGGGCCGAACCACCAGACAACTAAAAATTCGAATAAATGAACACTTAGCTAACATAAAGAAAAAAATTCCCAATCATAGCGTATCGAGACACTTCAGGGACTATCACAATGCTGATCCCACCCAGTGTCGTTTCTATGGGATTGATAGGGTCTCAAGACACTGGAGGGGAACAGATATGAGAAAAGAGGTATCCCAAAATGAGACAAAGTGGCTATATACACTCAGCACAATGCAACCGCTGGGTATGAATATAGAAATAGATTTGAACTGTTTTCTGACTAATGAATAGACCCGATAGAAATAGATTAGAACTGGGTTCTGACTAACGAATAGACCCGAATAGGAATCACTTGGGGGGAGGGGATGTAGTGATTTCTTCTCATTAATAAAAACAAAACTTTCATCCTTTTTATTTAAAAAGAATTTTGTAATATGATCAATCGTTAGAGGGCACTCTAATTTGATCCCCACAGAGTCAAATAATTTTACAAGGTATACCAAAGGATTGTAATGCTGGATGCATAGCGAATTAGTACCAAACTAATTAAAACTAAATTAACCGTTGGCATAAATTTAAAAACAAACATAATAAATAGAACAGCTAGAACAAAAATATGAGTGACATCTAGTGGTTCTTTTTGAGTATGGCCGGCTGTAGTGAGGTCTATGGCAAAGGTAGAAAAGATGATATATAATTAAGCAAATAAATTGAATAAAGACCTGTAACAAATTAAAAATAAACAAAATAAAAATAAAGAATATAATTTTTTTCTTGCACATTTGTTTTTAAATACCATAAGCACTGCACAAGTGTTATTATTAAATACTTTATTAACTAAAATCAGGATCCAGTCATGAATTAGTGGTAGGATAAATAATAAGTGCAATATATGTTTATAAGTTGTTTTAAGGCATCTTTTTAATATGTATGATTAATAAAATGCATATAGTTAGCGGCAGGACCGCAAAGAGGAGTCCAGTTGGCACTGAGGCTGCGCAGATCACAAGGTCTCCCATTGGATTACATACTAATGGGAGACACTATATTATTAGGCAATTCACAGTGATCAGGTACGCCACCCTGAGGACGTGACATCACGAAACGTACGTCGGAGGCGGTACCTGATCACTACACTGAACGTAAGCTTCCCAGGATATCCGGCTTTGCTGGTTGACGGCGCGAGGAGGTGACACGCACGCCGATCCACAGAAGGAATCCTTCAGAGGGAGAGCTGTTTCTAAATCCTACCATTTGTTTTATCAAAGCGAACAGCCCCAGTGCCGGGCGGGCACCGGAGAATGTGAGTGGCCATTTGGCTTTTCTTGTTTAAACTGTTTTTAAGAAATAAAAAGCAAAATTACACTATGAAGTGTTTTTTTCTAATTCCACATATACACCCATCCATGACCTGATCTGAGCTAACCTGAGAGGAGGAGGAGGAGGTGTTTTCAAAGTTACTTTGGTGTATCCAAAACAGGCTATGTCCTGTAACAAGCGCATGTGATTGTTTTTTAATTAAAACAGTCAACATCTTCTGGTAAGCGGCCAGTTTTACTATTGCTACCACCTGGGTGAACGAAGAGTTTTTTTATGCGGTGAAGGGATTCACATTTACTAAGAAAAAGTGCAATTCAACACTCAACTGATACGAATTATTCTATGAACTTTTGTTTTATTTGTTGATCCTTTTTTGGGTTTATGGTGTTTTTTTTTTGGATTTTATAGAGACACTATTTTTTCTCCATTTCATATCCAGGTTATTCCCCGTGATCTGGTTTACATTGAGGAGGAGTTGTCTATTTGTCATTTTGGTGTGATTCATATCTACCACAGATGTGGCACGAAGTTTTTTGTTTATCATATATATATGTAATTTGCAAATAATATTTCTTCTGTGGGAGCATATAAATATTGTTTGTTTTCCCCATTGTGGAAACACATATAATAGTACTTGTTCACGACCCTAACAGGTCATTTTTGATGATAGTATTTTTTATTGAACATGGTGAACGTCACAGTATTTGTTTGAATATCTGACACGATCACAGGAATGTAGTTTCCTTAATATTATTTTAATATTTTTTCTATCACTTTAAGTATCCTTTTATTATTTGCCGTCCATTTACGGTATATTAGGAGGTTCACATTATACTGGCTCCCTACCAGGGACATCTACACCATAATAGAGGCACCCACCCCCCATCAGAGAGATATATTAATTTTCAATTATTAATAGTTTGTTATAGATTTTACAGCGCCCCAAATACCAAACCTCACCATTACTATAGACATGGCTCACAGGACCCTAGGCCCCAAAAATCAAGACCCACATTATCTACAACATTCAATTTTATTCAGAAAAAAAATTATGGCAGTTGCCTGGTCTCAAACAATCAAAACTTATAAGAGGACCACAATAATTATACTGCCGGACTGCCCATGACAAAAACCCTGAAGTTCTTGATGAAGGCACTCAAAGACAATAACATCAAATATCGCTGGGGATACCCTTTTTGGGTTGCACACCTTAAGAAATGGCAAATAAGCCTTATGTAAAACTCTGGGTGACCTCCCACTACCCCAGGTCTCACTACATGACTGGCTCATCAGATTGGTCTTTCCTGAACATCCACAGAGATCCAGATTGGTGACTGTAGACAACTACAGAAAATCTGAAGCGCCCGATCCAAGTCTGCAACCATTACCTGAGGAATTCCTGCCATAACATTTTATGCCTTTACCTTCCCTTTGAACTGTTTTATCCTAAGTTTAAATGGGCACCTGCCTGCTTTTTTTCTCCCTACTTTTTGACAGCAAGAAGTCCAAGCCTTGAGTCTGTGCACATTTACTTCACTTCTCAGACACTTGAGAAGGTGTCCTCCTTTCTCACTAAAGGGCAACCCTTATGTTATTTCATCTGTATTTTTAATGTATTCAACTTTGTGGTATTGGGCCTTATTTCACTGACATATATCTAAAACAAAGTTACCTACGATTAAGCGCATCGCAATCTCTCTCAAAAAGACTCAAAAACAAATTAAACCTTGTTCAGATCTTTTATGTTTTGAATTTTATTATCATAGGAAAAGATCTGGGGCCACTTATAAGATGACCCTTGGTCATGTTGCTATTTAGGACCCTTCATGGTTTTGGCAGGCCTTTGATGTGGGAAGGAAGATAATCCACCACATAAGTTTTTGCCTTTATTATGTACCAACAAACACTTTCAATGAGCAATGGACAATATTTGCTGTTTTGTTGTTCAATATTCTACCCTTATTACTGTGCTTCCCTTCTATTCCTTATCCCACTTAGATGGGGATAGCTTCCTAAGGCTTTTAGTTACCTCTTTGTGATATGATACAATGGTTTAGAGCTGCTTTCTTTGCCGGGGGGGGGTATATTTACCCAACAAGAAGTTGAAAACCTTCAATCATTTTCCATGGCAAGTAGTTGATATCTTTATACTCTCAGAGATCCATTTTAGGTCAGGCAGGGTCCCCCTCCTCAGCAGTAAGTACTACAATTTCTGAATCCATAGCCTAAATTATTTGTTGAAGTCACAGAGAGTAGCCATGTAGGCAGGTGCAGTCAACTTTCCCCATGGCATGCATCACTCTTCTACAGCGGTACTGCAGTTGGAGAGTAAGTCAAGATGAAAATGATTCCTCTATGGTTTCCTGGGTCACTGGATGCTGGATATTAGATGTTGCCACCCCATGTGGCTCTGGTAACCATCTTGGGTCAGGTAGAGCCTTTTTAAGGCCTTGGTTCCCAGGTTTGGTGTGCATTTTATGAGTTGTTAGAGTAGGGACAGATATCCCGTCTGGTAGGGAGAAAACTAGCAGCAGGGAAAAAATCCTGATGAGGAGGGAAAGAGTAGGGCTCACAACTTCTCTGGACATCTTCCTGCTTGGACACAAGACAGACAGGGTGCACTCTGCCCCTCTCAAAAGGCGCTGTCAGTTTACCTGAATCCTGCTCTCTACAAACTGTTAGAACTGTGAGTGTTTCTGGTGGGCCTGCCTTCCCACCAGGTTATATGTGACCTGTCTTTGCATTATTACAAAACAAGTTCTTTCATTGCACAGGGACTGTGTGTGTTATTGCTGCCGTATCACACGGCAAACCACCTACAGTCATGACATCCCACAAGAATGCCCTTGTTGTTCTACGTGATTCGTATATGGATACCATGAGTATATACAGTATGCCTTAATAAAATTGAAGGTGTTCCAGAAATTATTTTCATTCGCTTATGATTATTTTTCAGCCAGAACCAGATCCTGTTTTGCATTCAGGTGCTTAAGAAATATGAATAAGATAGTGTCTGGAGACCTTAATCTGCTTCTGAATACAGTCCTGGAGTTGACAGCGAGGTTATTCCTCTCAAGATTATTCATTTACAAACTTGTAAACTACAAGACCTGGAGACATCTCATAAGGCATTCCACTCACATACTATCCTGTTCGAATTTATAACTGTCAGAAAAAAAATAAAAATAACTCATAGACAAAAATGTATAATATCCAGTTATAAACTCTTTAAATATCACTATGAGTACAGAAACAAGTGTAGCTGCCTTTCAGCTCTAACCATAAGTACCAAAAGGATCATCGGTGTGTGCAGGGGATGTGCCGAGTGTGCCTGGGCACACACTAATCACCACGTGTGCCAGGGCCCCCATACAGCTGACCCTCCTGTACTGGGCCCAGGTCCTATCAGCTCAAAAGGGGGGCTCGAGCACCTGCCAAGCAGGAGGACTGGCTGTGCTGCTTTATTGCAGAAACCAATCCTCTTGTTCCTCCCCCTGCTGCACTGCCAGTTTCTCCTCATCTTCCTCCCTCCAGCTGCGCTGCAGGGGGATTGGGGGGGGGAGGGGGCTGGTAAATATGTACAGTAATTTACTGGCCCTTTCCTTTTCTGGATGAACACAGTGAGCGATCTGTACCAATCGTTCCTGTGTCCATTCATCACTGAAGTATAGTAAACTATTTACCATGCTTCAGTTTGTGAATGAACAGGAAGCCTGTAAGTGCTTCCTATTCATTCATCTGTGCAGCTTAAGCTCAGTCTTAAATGTGAGACATCAGGGGTCTCCTTAGACCCCTGCTATTTCACCAATGGCCCCCATCAGGGCACCTAAAAATCTAAAGTGAAAAAATGAAAAAACACAAAAAGGTTGTGATTGTGTAAAGTTGTGTAAAAATCTAAATTCACCCCAAAAAATAGATTTTTCACTCTAATTTCTGCCATGGCATAGCATCATAGCTATGGCAATTGCATGATACTGCCTCTGTTGCTCTGTGTTTGAGCTTTGGGGTGCACACCATAATGCAATAGGCTATGCACACCTATGAAAAGGACATATACTTATATACCGAGCATCAGACTCCTAGAAGGTACATTGACCTACTTCCCAACTAGTTTTCTGGTCACATACAAATCTTTCCATAACTCATTGGGGCTGATTTACTAAAACTGTAGAGTGCAAAATCTAGTGCAATTGTGCATGGTAGCCAATCAGTTTCTAATGTCAGCTTGTTCAATTAATAAAACCTGTACGCTGATTAGATTCTATGCAGAGCTGCACCAGATTTTGCACTCTCCAGTTTTAGTAAATCAACCCATTGTATATTATTAAGGATAAATATGCAGACTGCACTACCTTGTGTTTCCCACAAGGGTGTGGAAAAACTAAGTGTACCTTTCTATTAATTGCAATTTCTTTCTGCTATCTCAACCTCCAACAAAAAGCAAAAACTCAGCCCCTGATGGGTTTTTTTTTTTTCAATAGATTTTTATTGAGAAAAAGCATACAGTGCAATAGTCGAAACTGAAGGGGAGATTTTCCTGACTGTACATAGAAACAAATATACAGTATCTTAAGTGACTTTTAAATATTGTAACGAAACACAGGGGCAACATCAGGGCAGAAAGAAGGGTGTCAGAACAAGAGGAAGGGGGTAGGGGGGAGGATATGGGGGTGGGGGGGCTGAGAAAGGAGAGGGAAGGTAACCACTTAAGCCCCGGACCATTTTGCTGGCCAAAGACCAGAGCACTTTTTGTTATTTGGCACTGCGTCGCTTTAACTGACAATTGCGTGGTCGTGCGACGTGGCTCCCAAACAAAATTGAAGTCTTTTTTTTTCCCACAAATAGAGCTTTCTTTTGGTGGTATTTGATCACCTCTGCAGAGTGACAATTTTGAAAAAAAAACACATTATTTTTTGCTTTTTGCTATAATAAATATCCCCCAAAGATATATAAAAAAAAAACATGTTTTTCCTCAGTTTAGGCTGATACATATTCTTATACATATTTTTGGTAAACAAAAATTGCAATAAGCATTTATTGATTGGTTTGCGCAAAAGTTATAACATCTACAAAATAGGGGATAGTTTTATGGCATTTTTATTAGTAATGGTGATTTTTATCGTGACTGCGACATTATGGCGAACATGACGGCCAATTTTGGCGCGATTTTGGGACCATTCACATTTATAAAGTGATCAGTGTGAAAATTGCATTGATTACTGTGTAAATGTGACTGGCAGTGAAGGGGTTAACACTCGGTTAACACTGTAGGGGTTAAGTGTGTCCTGGGGAGTGTTTCTAACTGTAGGGGGATGGGCTAGCTGTGACACATCACTGATCAGCGCTCCCAATCACAGGGAGAGCTGATCAGTGACACTGTCACTAGGCAGAACGGGAAGATGCTTGTTTACATTAGCATCTCCCCGTTCTTCCTCTCCATGAGACGATCGTGGGTATCCCCGCGGCGATCGAGTCCGCGGGACCCGGGACCCGCGACCAAACTAACGGAGCTCCCGGACAGCGCGCACGCAATGGCATGGCGGCAAATTTAAATGGACGTACATGTACGCCCATTTTCCCAGCTGTGCCATTCTGCCGACGTACATCGTCGTGCGCTGGTCGGGAACCGGGTAAGCAATGTTAGATAGTTGCTAGGTGAGTCTTAACACTGGGTAAATTTACAAGGAATATCAATCTGCATTTTTGAGACTTAAGGGTTGCTGCAGGCTTTGTTTGGTCTAAGATCTTGGGGGATATACGCCTCAGATGTGTTTTCTCCCTTCGCCTTTCAGGAAAGCACCTTGGAGAGAGGGCAGCTCCACCTCTGAACTGAAAACACTACATGACAATGCACCTTTAACCAGTTAACAACCGGCCCATAGCCGAAAAACGGCTACAGGGCGGTTGCTTAACTCTGGGAGGCCGTTAATTAACGGCCTCACAGAATTCTGCTCTTGCGCGCCCCCTGGTGCGCGCACTCGAGAGCATCCATGATCGCCGGGTCCAGAGGACCCGGCGGATCATGGATCACGGTAAAAGGCCGCTCATCGCGGCCGTTTACCACGTGATCGCTCCGTCAAATGACGGAGTGATCACATGTAAGCAAACCGGCGTCATTTGATGACGCCGGTTCCTATCCCCTCCTCTCTCTGTACCGATCGGTACAGTATGAGAGGAGAGGGGGAGGGATCGGTGGCAGCAGTGCTGTGGGCGGGATCTGTAGTGCCCACAGCCTGCTCTGCCACCACCGATCCATCCATCCATCCATGCTCAGCCATCCCTCCATACCCTGCAATACCCAGCAATAGCCTGCAGTGTATTGCTGGGTATTGCAGGGTATGGAGGGATGGCTGAGCATGGATGGATGGATTCTCTGCCATCCCCCCCAATACTGTGCCATACCCCCCTATACTGTGCCATACCCCCCAATACTGTGCCATACCCCCCAATACTGTGCCATACCCCCCAATACTCTGCCATACCCCGCAATACTCTGCCATACCCCGCAATACTCTGCCATACCCCGCAATACTCTGCCATACCCCGCAATACTCTGCCATACCCCGCAATACTCTGCCATATCCCGCAATACTCTGCCATACCCCGCAATACCCTGCGATACTCCGCCATACCCTGCGATACTCCGCCATACCCTGCGATACTCCGCCATACCCTGCGATGCTCTGCCATACCCTGCGATGCTCTGCCATACCCTGCGATGCTCTGCCATACCCTGCGATGCTCTGCCATACACTGCGATGCTCTGCCATACCCTGCGATGCTCTGCCATACCCTGCGATGCTCTGCCATACCCTGCGATACCCTGCCATACCCTGCGATACTCTGCCATACCCTGCGATACTCTGCCATACCCTGCGATACCCTGCAATACACTGCGATACTCTGCGATGCTCTGCCATACCCTGCGATACCCTGCAATACCCTGCGATACCCGGCGATACCCGGCGATACCCGGCGATACTCTACCATACCCGGCGATACTCTGCAATACCCGGCGATACTCTGCAATACCCGGCGATACTCTGCAATACCCGGCGATACTCTGCAATACCCGGCGATACTCTGCCATACCCTGCAATACCCAACAATACCCTGCGATACTCGCTACGATCAAAGCCAGGATCGTTTTTTTTTTTTTATTTCAGGCTTTCCAGCCTAGAGGTGAGATGTGGGGTCTTATTGACCCCCTATATCTCACTGTAAAGAGGACCTGTCATGCCATATTCCTATTACAAGGGATGTTTACATTCCTTGTAATAGGAATAAAAGTGATCAAAACATTTTTTTGGGGGAAAAAAAGGGTCAAACTAAAAAAATAAAGTAAAATGAACAATAAAATATATATATTTTTTTTTAAAGCGTCCCTGTCCCCGTGTGCTCGCACGCAGAAGCGAACGCATACGTAAGTCCCGCCCACATATGAAAACGGTGTTCAAACCACACATGTGAGGTATCGCTGCGAACGTTAGAGCGAGAACAATAATTTTGGTCCTAGACCTCCTCTGTAACTCAAAACATGTAACCAGTAAACAAAATTAAAGCCTATGGGGATTTTTAAGTAGCGAAGTTTGGCGCCATTTCACGAGTGTGTGCAATTTTGAAGCGTGACATGTTGGGTATCTATTTACTCGGCGTAACTTCATCTTTCACATTATGCAAAAACATTGGGCTAAATTTACAGTTTTGTTTTTTGTAAAGCACAAAACATTTTTTTTCCAAATAAAACACGTTCGAAAAATTGCTTCGCAAGTACCGTGCTAGATAAAAAGTTGCAACGACCGCCATTGTATTCTCTAGGGTCTTTGCTAAAAAAACATATATAATATTTTGGGGTTCTATGTAATTTTCTAGCAAATAAATGATGATTTTTACATGTAGGAGAGAAATGTCAGAATTGTCCTGGGTGCTCCAGAACACCTGATGGTGCTCCCTGCATGTTGGGCCTCTGTATGTGGCCACGCTGTGTAAAAGTCTCACACATGTGGTATCGCCGTACTCAGGAGTAATAGCAGAATGTGTTTTGGGGTGTAATTTGTGGTATGCATATGCTGTGTGTGAGAAATAACCTGCTAATATGACAATTTTGTGAAAAAAAAAAAAAAATTAAAAAAAATCTTGATATTGCAAAGAATTGTGGGAAAAAATGACAACTTCAAAAAACTCACCATGCCTCTTTCCAAATACCTTGGAATGTCTTCTTTCCAAAAAGGGGTCATTTGGGGGGTATTTATACTTTTATGGCATGTTAGGGTCTCAAGAAATGAGATAGGCCGTCAGTACTTCAGGTGTGATCAATTTTCAGATATTGGCACCATAGCTTGTGGACTCTATAACTTTCACAAAGACCAAATAATATACCCCAATTTGTACTTATTTTTACCAAAGATATGTAGCAGTATAAATTTTGGCCAAAATTTATCAAGAAAAATTACAAATTTGCTAAATTTTATAACAAAAACGAAGAAAAATTCATTTTTTTACTGAATTTTCAGTCATTTTTCTTTTATAGCGCAAAAAATAAAAAAACCAGAGGTGATTAAATACCACCAAAAGAAAGCTCTATTTGTGTGAAAAAAAGGACAAAGATTTCATATGGGTACAGTGTTGTATGAATGAGTAATTGTCATTCAAAATGTGAGAGCACCGAAAGCTGAAAATTGGTCTGGTTATTAAGGGTGTTTAAGTGCCCAGTGGTCAAGTGGTTAAAATCAGCTTCTTCCACCATGCCATCAGTTTTAGTGTTTCCTCTGCCATGGTGGAAGCACTGCTGGGGAACCAGAGGGGCTGTGATCTCTCCAAGGAGGGGGTTTTGGCAGTACCTTGTATGTTATGTTACCTTGTATGTTATTGTTTGTTATTTCTGTATTAGACCAGCCCAGCTCCCTCCCGCACAAGAGAGGGGGTTTCTCCCAGCCAGGCCCAGGTAGGAGAGGTGCAGAGGTCCTTTCTTCACTGGGTGGTTGTTTAGTTTGGTGTGATGGTAGAGTCTGCAGCTGTCTGCTAGGATGACACGTTCCATTAGCAGTTCAGCATGGAGGGAGACTCTGGGGCATGGTGAGGAGTATGCTTTGGGCACTGTATTTCTTGTCTCTCTATTGCAGTACTATCTCGCCCTAATAGAGGCATGGGGGTTGATTCTGTCTTACAGAAAGCCACCGCCAAAACAGAGAGAACTGCAGGAAGAAAATGCCCTTCGTGCAAAAACCCATTAAGGGACTCTTGGCCCAAACCGCTTTGCAGATCTTGCATCACTGGTTTAGTAAGGGAAGAGTCCACACAGGAGTGTAAGCAAAAAGGAAAAAATCCCCCCAAAAGGGTTTATGGGGTTTTTAGGCAGCGATTTGGAAAAAATTGTATATGATACCACGCTTTATCTAAATATAGATCTTTATTAAAGATGTCACAGAAGTGGCATAGTGGATAAAAGACATGGGTCCCAAATGGGAATAATAAAACAAAACAGAAAAAATGTATAAGAATTACACTGATAGGCAAAAAACTTTTACAGCGGAGTATTTTAACACAGCCAACATAAGTTTAGGTAAAAGAGAACCTGATGCGTTTTCGACCCGTGTGGGTCTTCCTCAGAGGTAATATGTCCAAGTGTGTGTGTTTTTCTGATGAGAATTACTCCTCATGTAACAATTTAATAGTAGGCCATAATGTGCATAAAGTAAAGGCCGGTACCCCTGGGGGATGCTTGGGGTATAGATAGACACTTAAAACGATGTATGCATGTGAAAGAGTAAACGTTTATTCAAAATTGTACACAGTGAACAGGGGAATGCTCAGAAGGCATGGTATGTTTGCAATCAAGATAACAATCAGTTGATACAGTTTATAACATGTCAAAGGGGCAAAAACATACAAAGCATTTATGACAGAGGTATAAACTTGCTTGGTACATATGGTAAGGAGAATGCCAACATGTTTCGGACTGTGGTCCTTTGTCAAGGCAATTTTTTTGTCCTTAGAAGCTCATCTAGATAGATGAAGGGTCATAAAATTAGTCTCAAAATATCAATACATTGTATTTGCACTGAAAAATCTATATTGCTAGAGGAGATTTATCTCAGAAGAGAGAGGTACTCACATGTCTTGCCAAAGCTCAATTCATTGGTATATAGGGGGAGCCACTGAGCGTGGGATCATGGAGATCAGAGGTATGTGCAGTAAAAACAAGCAAAGTGTATTACAACACTAGGCAAAGGTGACCTGCTGAAAGCCCCCTCAGAATACAAGGTCCAACATACAGGATTTAGGGCTGAAAGCCCATGGCCTGTATTTAACACAGTGGATCAGTAAATGTATCACTGTAAAGTGAAAGAAAAATAGAAACAATTAGAGGCAAGGAGGAGTAAGGGTGTCTGGCTGCAAACGATCGATAGATCTTGTATTTACCTGAGTATAGTTGGTAAGTAGCAAGTGGGAAGTCATCTCTGGTCAGTCAGCAGCATGAGACTGAAGCCAGAGTGTGGAGAGTTTATATTTGGTCAGATAGATCAGTGACAGCTGAGGGGGGGTGTGTGTCAATCAGCCTCAGGTCTCAGTGTTAGTGTGCTACTGTGTTGTTGGGAGGCAGGCGCCAGGAGGCGCTGTGAGAGCCTCCCCATGTGAACCTCTGACGGGGCGGTGCCGGGCGCGGCCGCGTCATGGCGGCGCGGTCGCGTCCGGCGTCGTGACGTCACCGACGCGGGACAGACGGCCGCCGACTTCCTGGTGCGCTCCACGGTGGAGCGCAAACAGGAAGTAGACCAGTAACCTGGTCTAGATGGAAGGCGAGAGGGTGGCGCGTGCGCATTGTAACAGATGCGCACGCGCACCTGGTCTTACCCGCGCCGGGTATTCTAGATAGAGGGGGGAGAATCAAAATGCAGGTAGAGTGTCAAATGGGTTGGTCCATAAAGGACAGAATCGTAGAATTGAGCGATGGGGGACATGCGGGCATGTTGCAGTAAATAGCCTAGTGGTATAATGACCTATAACAGCTTGGAGAAAAGGGGAGAAGAAACACATGTAACAATGTTAATACACCGTATATAATACGAAATATGAATGGGTAATGCATAATAAAGTAATATATACATATACAGTATGAAATATATGAACATACATTCCTATATGCAGTAAGGGGAGTGTTTAATCCACAGAGTGGAAATGTGGAGTATTGCATAAATAATAGTCATACAGGCAATATACATTAGGTGTGGATGCATCCACACCTAATGTATATTGCCTGTATGACTATTATTTATGCAATACTCCACATTTCTACTCTGTGGATTAAACACTCCCCTTACTGCATATAGGAATGTATGTTCATATATTTCATACTGTATATGTATATATTACTTTATTATGCATTACCCATTCATATTTCGTATTATATACGGTGTATTAACATTGTTACATGTGTTTCTTCTCCCCTTTTCTCCAAGCTGTTATAGGTCATTATACCACTAGGCTATTTACTGCAACATGCCCGCATGTCCCCCATCGCTCAATTCTACGATTCTGTCCTTTATGGACCAACCCATTTGACACTCTACCTGCATTTTGATTCTCCCCCCTCTATCTAGAATACCCGGCGCGGGTAAGACCAGGTGCGCGTGCGCATCTGTTACAATGCGCACGCGCCACCCTCTCGCCTTCCATCTAGACCAGGTTACTGGTCTACTTCCTGTTTGCGCTCCACCGTGGAGCGCACCAGGAAGTCGGCGGCCGTCTGTCCCGCGTCGGTGACGTCACGACGCCGGACGCGACCGCGCCGCCATGACGCGGCCGCGCCCGGCACCGCCCCGTCAGAGGTTCACATGGGGAGGCTCTCACAGCGCCTCCTGGCGCCTGCCTCCCAACAACACAGTAGCACACTAACACTGAGACCTGAGGCTGATTGACACACACCCCCCCTCAGCTGTCACTGATCTATCTGACCAAATATAAACTCTCCACACTCTGGCTTCAGTCTCATGCTGCTGACTGACCAGAGATGACTTCCCACTTGCTACTTACCAACTATACTCAGGTAAATACAAGATCTATCGATCGTTTGCAGCCAGACACCCTTACTCCTCCTTGCCTCTAATTGTTTCTATTTTTCTTTCACTTTACAGTGATACATTTACTGATCCACTGTGTTAAATACAGGCCATGGGCTTTCAGCCCTAAATCCTGTATGTTGGACCTTGTATTCTGAGGGGGCTTTCAGCAGGTCACCTTTGCCTAGTGTTGTAATACACTTTGCTTGTTTTTACTGCACATACCTCTGATCTCCATGATCCCACGCTCAGTGGCTCCCCCTATATACCAATGAATTGAGCTTTGGCAAGACATGTGAGTACCTCTCTCTTCTGAGATAAATCTCCTCTAGCAATATAGATTTTTCAGTGCAAATACAATGTATTGATATTTTGAGACTAATTTTATGACCCTTCATCTATCTAGATGAGCTTCTAAGGACAAAAAAATTGCCTTGACAAAGGACCACAGTCCGAAACATGTTGGCATTCTCCTTACCATATGTACCAAGCAAGTTTATACCTCTGTCATAAATGCTTTGTATGTTTTTGCCCCTTTGACATGTTATAAACTGTATCAACTGATTGTTATCTTGATTGCAAACATACCATGCCTTCTGAGCATTCCCCTGTTCACTGTGTACAATTTTGAATAAACGTTTACTCTTTCACATGCATACATCGTTTTAAGTGTCTATCTATACCCCAAGCATCCCCCAGGGGTACCGGCCTTTACTTTATGCACATTATGGCCTACTATTAAATTGTTACACAAATTTGGGATGCGATAGACCATTTGTCGGTTCCACCTACTTGCCCACCCAAATAACTTACTCCTCATGTAAGGTTTCCCTGAAGAGGTTTTCTGTCCCCCGGGTGGCACTCGCAACGGCACCCTGCAATGTGCGCGAGCCGAGCCAGGGGGGGTGAGTGAATTAAAAGCGTGACTTATGGGGGGTCACCTCCAACGAATTGACCTCCCACAGGCAGACACGTGGGCCGGTGGTTGAGAGCGGAGGAGGGGAGGGGAGATGATGGAATCCCCTTAGCGCATGCACCTGTCGTGAGAGTCCAACAGCAAGCAATTATCGATCTACCGTATATAGATATGATACTTTTTAATTTGTAACTTTTGATATCATGGAGAAGTTTTAGTTTAAGTGAGAGAGATTGGTCAGCATGTATGTGTAACAGGGTCCCTGTCATGATCGGTACGTGTGGTAGTTGCAACTGAAGAAAAAGTGATGGTAGTGAAATGAAAGGGAAAGGAATGAGAAAGGCCGTGCAGAGAAGAAATAGTAGAAGGAAAGAGAAAAAAGAAAGTCAGAGTGTGGTGCACAGTGGGAGTGAAGAGAAAGTGGGAGTGAAGAGAAAGGTGAGATGAGTGAAAGGACTGGAGGTGGGGTGATGGGTTGTGACAGGATGGTGCCACGGAACAAGAGGAAAAACAACTCTGGTGAGTGATGAGAAGGAGGGGAGTAGGGGGGGAGAGGGAAGCGAGGGGACAGGAGAAAGGAAAAAGGGAAAGGAAAACAAGTGTGTAAGAAAAGTGACAAAACGGCAACAAATCGCAGTAAACAAACAGCATTGAAATTATCAATCAATTAAACAAATGGTGGGGAATAGGTGAGATGTGTAGGTGAAGTAATATGTGTGATGGAGTGGTGTGAGGGTGACCTAAATTGGTGGTGAGTGCACGGGAAGGAGGCAGGACAGTGAAGTGCTAATATGGGAGTGAATGGAGACTGGGAAAGGTGTGTATGTAGAGTTGCAATCCAGGTTTACCTGGTGGAGTAGATTTCCATTGTTCTGCTTGTTTGGTGATATACACCTTGTGGCCTATATTTTGTAGGCTGCAACGAGTTGTAAATGAAGTACGGTCCAGAAAGCAGGTATGCAGTCTAGAATTAAACAAAGGGACCTATATAATTGTCACAATGCCTAGGTACGGGCACATATAGACGTGTACTTACTGGCCTGGTGTCTCTTCACTTGTGAACCCTCTCATGGAGATGGAGTAATGATCCCCCCCCATGTGGGGTTCTTATAATTGCTGGAAGTGAAATCAGGTGCATCAATTGGATATCCAATTGATGCTGATTGCTGGTGGACATCCCACGGCAGGCAGGCAGAGGGCATCCCCTCCCATCCCATGGTCCCATACTCACCTTTCCGACGGTCGGCCGTGGGGGTCATGACGGCATGAATCGCCGTCCGGAGTGATCTCCCCGGCATCCGAGAAGCCCCTCGGGGGTCGCCGCTGCGTCGTCATCGTCGCAATAGCGCGACGTCCTGCGTCACGCGCACGCACGGGGCCCCGTGCATGCGCAGTGGTCAGGAACAGTCCGATGATGCTCTGGGATGCCGCCAGCAAGGGGGGGTAGTTCCCCGCTGGGTAGTCGGGACCTGCCCAGACACCCAAGGAGGAAGTGTCATTGGAGGAGCCTAGATGGGAGGTGGCTCCTCCCTCCCCTTGCTGGGAAGGCACGCACTGGGGCTCATCCCAGTCCAGACTTGCATCAGCAGGGGGAGAAAAGCGAGAGTTAGTATATCGTCACCAGGGGGACATCCGACCTGTTGCAAAGGGGGAAGAGGAGGAAAAGAGGGAAACATAGAAGCATATTATGTTAATCCCGTTTTCTTGATGTACAACAAAAAATACATATATATGAATACATACATATTTGATTACTCCTCAATGTCGGAAACCACTGTTTATATTCATCATGACCTAGATGAAGGGCATTTGAACGTAGTATCAAAAGTGTAGTAGAAAAATAGAAAAAGGAGATGGGATCCTACATGGTATGTAACAGGTCATTGCGTGTATTGGATTTAGGAAGAGGTTATTTGCGTAACACGTTGGTAATGAAAACTTTACATTTTGCTCAAATATTGTATATGCATACAGAATTTTACTAGAATTTTTTTAAAATTTTACTTAGTTTTTGTGTAAAGGAAAGTATTTGAGTTTCAACTTGCTCCTTAATCTCGAAATCCGTTTCATAGGATTGCAACTCTACATACACACCTTTCCCAGTCTCCATTCACTCCCATATTAGCACTTCACGGTCCTGTCTCCTTCCCGTGCACTCACCACCAATTTAGGTCACCCTCACACCACTCCATCACACATATTACTTCACCTACACATCTCACCTATTCCCCACCATTTGTTTAATTGATTGATAATTTCAATGCTGTTTGTTTACTGCGATTTGTTGCCGTTTTGTCACTTTTCTTACACACTTGTTTTCCTTTCCCTTTTTCCTTTCTCCTGTCCCCTCCCTTCCCTCTCCCCCCCTACTCCCCTCCTTCTCATCACTCACCAGAGTTGTTTTTCCTCTTGTTCCGTGGCACCATCCTGTCACAACCCATTACCCCACCTCCAGTCCTTTCACTCATCTCACCTTTCTCTTCACTCCCACTGTGCACCACACTCTGACTTTCTTTCACCTTCACCCTTCCCCCTCACCCCCCTTTGGGTCATGTTTGCCAGCCCAACCATCACCCTATCACTCCCTCACCCCTTACCCTATTCAGCTCCCCTCCCTCCCCTCCTTTCCCCCTCCTCTCGTCCCTTCACTTTCCTCCTTCCCTTCCTTTTTTCCCCTCACTTCCTTTTCCCACCCTTTTTTCCAACCTTCCCCTTTCTTCTCCGTTGCCATTTTCTTCCTTCATTTTTCTTTTTTTTCAGTTTTTCTCATCTTCCAGGCCCCCGTGATCTGTTTGTTCTTTTCCCCCTCTTGTTTTCCCCCCTTACTTCCCCCTGTCTTGTATATACCCTTTTGGGATGCTGCAACATCCCACTTTCGCATACATGTGCGCGCCATGTACCCCATCCCCACCTTGACCTCTTCCTGTCACACATCACTCAACATTCCTCCCCTCTCTGATCATGGCATCACTCCCCTTTTTTTTCATCCCCGCCAATTCTCTCGTCTCCCCTCTTCCCTTCCCCTCACCCCTCCTTTAATCACACCTCCTACATCCTATTTTCACCCCTCCTTCCATTCTTCCAATTTCTCCTGTTCCCCCCTTTTCGCCCTTCCCTTTATCCTTTACCCTCTTTCTCTTTTCTTTTTCTCTTTCCTTCTACTATTTCTTCTCTGCACGGCCTTTCTCATTCCTTTCCCTTTCATTTCACTACCATCACTTTTTCTTCAGTTGCAACTGCCACACATACTGATCATAACAGGGGCCCTGTTACACATACATGCTGACCAATCTCTCTCACTTAAACTAAAACTTCTCCATGATATCAAAAGTTACAAATTAAAAAGTATCATATCTATATACGGTAGATCGATAATTGCTTGCTGTTGGACTCTCACGACAGGTGCATGCGCTAAGGGGATTCCATCATCTCCCCTCCCCTCCTCCGCTCTCAACCACTGGCCCACGTGTCTGCCTGTGGGAGGTCAATTCGTTGGAGGTGACCCCCCGTAAGTCATGCTTTTGGATCACTCACCCCCCCTGGCTCGGCTCGCACACATTGCAGGGTGCCGTTGCGAGTGCCACCCGGGGGACAGAAAAACCTCTTCAGGGAAACGTCACATGAGGAGTAATTCTCATCAGAAAAACACACACACTTGGACATATTACCTCTGAGGAAGACCCACACGGGTCGAGACGCGTCAGGTTCTCTTTTACCTCAACTTATGTTGGCTGTGTTAAAATACTCCGCTGTAAAAGTTTTTTGTCTATCAGTGTAACTCTTATACATTTTTTAGGTTCTCTTTTACCTCAACTTATGTTGGCTGTGTTAAAATACTCCGCTGTAAAAGTTTTTTGCCTATCAGTGTAACTCTTATAAATTTTTTCTGTTTTGTTTTATTATTCCCATTTGGGACCCATGTCTTTTTATCCACTATGCCACTTCTGTGACATCTTTAATAAAGATCTATATTTAGATAAAGCGTGGTATCATATACAATTTTTTCCAAATCGCTGCCTAAAAACCCCATAAACCCTTTTGGGGGGATTTTTTCCTTTTTGCTATCTCTTAGGGGTGAGCAGCAACTAAACCTTCTCCAGCCGTGTGTCTTTCTTCCTTTAACACAGTAGTGTAAGAAGCTCTTTTTCTCAGTGAGACCCTATACATAGTACGGTCCCTTATGAAAAAACAGGGACCAGAGTTCCAGCCAGGAACAGAGCTCCCAGTCCAGTCTTCCTGCTACCACTTCAAGACTAATTGAAAGTGAATCACAGGAAGAGAAAGAGAGTATCCCCCCCTCAACATTTGACTCTGAGGAGGGGGAAGAGGAGACAAGAACGTCTAGATACAAACTAACTCTGGAAGAAGTGGATGACTTACTAAAAGCGGTCTATACCACTTCAAGAAGAGAAAGCCCAGCTGTCATTACATGACAAAATGTACCAGGGGCTAGAGGAGACAAAACAGAGTTTTTCCTGTCCATAAAGTTCTGACTTATACAATTAAGAAGGAATGGAAGGATCCAGAAAAAGGACAGTTTTTTTCTAGAGCCCTCAAAAGGAGGTTTCCTTTTGACGAGGATGAAGCGTTGGTATGGAATAAAAGACCGAAAATTTATGCTGCCTTCTCCCAAGTGTCTAGACGGACTGATCTAGCATTTGAGGACATGGGCATACTTAAAGATGCCATACAGTAGTAGCTAGAAACATGGAATGCTGGCTGGAACGACTTAAAGGCCATGTGGTAGCAGGCACCTCTAGGAAAGATTTGCTAGAGTCCTTCCCTACCGTTTTAAGAATGGTCAAATTCATGGCAGACGCCTCTGCGGAATCCATTAGAATGTCGGCCAGGTCTTCAACCCTAGTTAATTCAGCTAGGAGGGCTCTTTGGCTTAAGACCTGGTCAGGGGACTTCACTTCAAAAGGTAAAGTTGCGCGGAATTCTCTTTACAGGAGATCTGATGTTTGAACCAGAATTAGAAACCTTCCTTGATAGAATGGCGGACAAGAAGAAAGCCTTTCTGCAGAAAAAGAAAGTTGTACAGAAAAGTACAAATTTTTGTCCTTTTCTGCAAGCCTATAAAGAAAAAGATCAGACCCAGAAAATACCCTGGAATACCCCAAAGGGGAAATGCAGAGGAGGGTTACTTTTTAGACCCCCTGAGAAAAAGCCCTGGAGATGATGTCTCTTCTGAGAGAACTGATGCAACAGGGTGTTATTTCCCAAGTCCAGAAGGACCAAGAAGGGAGGGGGTTTTACTCTCACATTTTCTTGATCAAAAAAACATGTGGGAAATTTCGTTTGCGTCTCAACCTGAAGATTCTGGACCAATCTATAAAGTACAAAAGGTTCCGGATGTAAACGATTTTCTCTGTGAAAAATGTACTCACCCCCAACTGTTACATGGCATCCATCGACCTGAGGGATGCTTATCTCCATATATAAATTGCAGCTACAGAAATTCCTGCAACTAGCAGTCAATTTGGGGGGGTGTTACCACCTTCAGTTCAAGGGGCTACTCTTCGGCAAATTGTTCACAAAAGTGATGGCAGAGGCTCTGGAGTCCCTGAGACTGGGGGATCTCCATAGTACCATATCTGGATGATCTACTTCTGTTTGCGGAAACAAAAGATCAGGTAGTGGTCAATCTGCAAGTAACCCAGGGACATGCTCGACGTCTGCAGGCAGACATTCTACTGAATTGGACACACCAGAAACCTCTGGAAAAGAAGTTCAAAATAGGAACAAGGGCAAAAAGGTGACTTTGGTGGTGGAGAGACTAAAGGAACATCTCAAAAGGACTCCCATGGACTTTTCCAGTAAAACGGAGAGTAACAAAAGATGCAAGCGCATGGGGGTGGGGAGCTCACCTCGAAGAGCAGACAACACAAGGAGTTTGGTCCAAGCCAGAGGCAAGAAGGTACTCAAATTGGAGGGAATTAAAGGCTGTCCATCTAAGCCTCCTTTTCTTCCAGCAGGACCTAAAAGAACAGCATGTCCAGGTGTTGTCGGACAACATGACGGTGGTATTATACCTAACAAAGCAGGGGTGTACAAAGAGCAAGACCTTGATGGAACTAGCTCATCAAATACTAAGTTGTGCAGAGAACAATTTGGCCTCGCTGTCCGCAGTCCATCTGAAAGGCAAGGAAAACACCCTAGCAGACCTTCTCAGCAGAAGGGAAGTAAGGGAGGTGGAATGGTCGTTAAACCAAGAGTTATTTGAGACGATCACCGAGAGTTGGGGCCTTCCTCAGGTGGACCTCTTTGCAAACCAAATAAATGCAAAAACATCAGCCTTCTTCGCTCTTCAGAGACAGGATCAAATGCTGGGAGTGGACAAATTAGCTCAGAAATGGGACTTCCCCCTGTCTTACGCTTTCCCCCATTTCAGCTAATACCAAAAGTGTTGGCAATATATAGAACGGAGTCCACAGATCTAATCCTAATTGCTCCCTATTGGCCAAAAAGTCCCTGGTTCTCAACCCTATTGAATCTCTCAACAAAACCTCCCTGGAGATTACCAATCAGGAAGGACCTTATGGGTCAGGGTCAAATTATCCATCCAGATCCAGCGCACCTCAATCTAACTGCCTGGTCTCTGAGGAAGAAACCCAAATGCCGCATACACACGATCGGAAATTCCGCCAGCAAAAGTCAGATGAGAGCTTTTGGTCGGAAAATGCGACGTGTGTATGCTCCATCAGACTTTTGCTGGCAGAATTCCAGCCAGCAAAAGATTGAGAGCATGTTTTCAATTTTTCGGTCGGAAAAAGTTTTGATCAGAAATTCTGATCGTCTGTACCATTTCCGTCATGCAAAATTCCTACGCATGCTCGGAAAAAATTCGATGCATGCTCGGAAGCATTGAACTTAATTTTCTCGGCTTGTCGTAGTGTTGTACGTCACCACGTTCTTGACGGTCGAAAGTTTTGTGTGACTGTGTGTATGCAAGCCAAGCTTGAGCATAATTCCGTCGAATTTTTTTTTTTTCTGACGGAAAATCCGCTCGTGTTTACGTGGCATAAGGAAAAGGGGGCTATCAGAAAAACTTATCAACACCCTTCTAGCAAGTAGGAAGAAGGTCACCAGGGCTATTTACTTCAAAGTCTGGAAGTGTTACAATAACTGGTGTTCCAGCAAGAACTTTAATTTTGTTAGCACTATTTCAGTTTTAGAATTTCTTCAGGAAGGAATGGAGAAAGGTTTAGCAGCAAGTTCTATCAAGACGCAGGTAAGCTGCATTATCATTTTTTTTGGAAAACACCCTGTCAAGGGAACCATTAGTCAGATCCAGGCTTCCTACCTAAGGTGTCTTTGGTTTTCCACCGCACACAGGAGATCATACTCCCTACTTTCTGTCCCATACCCTCTGGGCCAGGAGAAGAAGCCTCCCATACTCTGGACATCTGGAGAAGGTGCCTCCTAAAGTATTTGGAAGTAACAAAGAATCTCAGAAAGTCATCTTCTCTTTTTGTCCTAATGGAAGGAAGTCACAAAGGGGATAAATCTTCCAAAAGTACCCTAGAAAGGTGGTTAAAACAGGATATTAAAGAACCGTACCTGTCCTTAGGGTTAGATCCTCTGAAGGGTTTATAGCCTCACTCTACACGGGCAGTGGCGGCTTCGTGTGCAGAGAGGGCCGGGGCATCACCAGAGCAGATATGCAAGGCTGCCACATGGTCTAGTTTTTCATTAGGCACTACAGGTTACATCTCCTGTCAGCCTCAGACCAGTCCTTTGGCAGCAAGGTTTTACAAGCAGTTGCCTCACCCTGAAGTAAGTTCTCGGTTATCATCTCCAAGGTGCTGTTCTAAAAGGTGAAGGGAGAAAACCTTAGTTAGACTTACCGGTGATGATATTTCTATGAGTCTTTCAGGACAGCAGCCTACTCCCCTTCCTAGGTTATCATGTTTAGTTTTTACAGTAATCATTGGGCTCGGTAATTGTCTGTTTATATTTTCCAGCATGTCGGAGGAATTCTCGGTAACAACTGATGGCATGGTGGAAGCAGCTGATTTTAAAGGGGCGTTGTCATGCAGTGTTTCCTGTTCAGAGGTGGAGCTACGCTCTCTCCAAGGTGCTGTCCTGAAAGGCTTGTAGAAATATCGTCACCGGTAAGTCTAACAAAGCTTTTTTTTAATACCGATTGGGAGGGGGGGGGGGGGTGATTCTAGTCATAGTAGCAATATGCTTTGAGGCCCTGATGGTTTTACCATCAGGTTCTATAAAACCTTGAAGGAACTCCTTGCCCTTTTCTTTATCCAGACTAGCAATTCAATATAAAACTCCTGTCCCTTCCCTTCACAAATGTTGGAGGCAAACACCATGGCCCTTTCAAAGCCAGGGAAGGATTTGATCTGTTGTGGCAGTTTCAGCTCCATATCACTAATAAATGTGGATGTTATACTATACACTAAAATTCTAGCAGCCAGACTTTAGTACTACTTCCGGTCGGAGCCGCTGTACTGGCGATCCGACATTAGAACAGCAATCCCCACCAGAACACTCCAGTCAGCCATTCAAGACGGTTTTCCAGCATGCATGGCCAGCTTCCGTCGGACCGTCTGCCATACACACGGTCCAAATGTCAGCCAACATTTGCCCTGTGTGTACTAGGCTTTACACATCCAGGCTAAAACTGATTTTTCTCTGGCAGATAAGCCAACAGCAACACCACATGTGCAATTAATATCATCCTCAATCCCAACCTCAGCAATGTTTAGATCCCTGTCAATCCCATCCCCTGCTCCCTCCCTTCTTCCTTGATTTTATTTCTCTCCTACCCCACTTACCTTTTACCCTGTTGGGTCAATATCTGTAAGAAACCTAAACATTTCCATGGTTTACCTTCTGATTTGTCTAATTTGTGGAAAAGGGGCAACAAAACAAAAAAGCTGTATTCCAAATAATACTAGTTAAGGAGAGACTAGGTTGTAGTGGGATGGAGATTAATTTAAACTAATGAAAGTGACATGGGGTATCATCTCAGTAGAGTAATTTCAAGACAAGGAAGGAAAGGGTTTGGGACTTTAGGTATACCTCTATGGTCACTATATAAAGGTAAATAGTAGGATTTGTCTAAAATGATTTAATTTTTTATTTAAAACATTTTAAAAAAGCACATATTGCTAACAACAGAATACATTACAGTAACAAACGTATTGAAATATTTGAAGTGGTGAACACGGTTTGTGGGTCATCCGTTTCTTCAGGACCAATAAAGTTCAATACATGGGAAGAATGTAATCACTAAAGTTTAAAAACAAATTTGACTTACAGGAAAAAGTTGTCAGTGCATACTTATGTGGAGAAAGAGAACCAAGGAGCCAAATGAGCCTGCCGGCCCATGGAAGGATAATCCTCAGGTAGAAAGATCCATCAAATAAATCATAAGAGAAGAGTGTATGGGTGTACAACGTTTATATTAATCAAGGGTAAGGTCCATGATATTTTATAGTACATGGGATGTGCTGAAAAGGAGTGGTCCCACCTGATAAAAGATGTGGTATATATAATCATTAGCTAAATTAAGGGTGACTAATCCAAAAGCCATACAAGGTATGATGGAAAGTATTTAATAGATGCATCAATGACATCCAAGTATGGGTAAGATCTTTAAAACCATCAAGTGATGGCTTGGAAAGTGTGTCTCATCCATTCCAGGAGAAGTATGACCCTCCGTTTGAGGTATTAGTGCCCTGGACCTCTTGTTACATTCTAATTTCCCCCATCCCACGTCACTTTTTCTTGGTCATAGCTCTTGTTTAGTTTGATACACTCCTAACCCTCATCTCTCAAAATATAACTGTATTGTCTGCTTTTTATTTGTAGTGCTGTACAAACCATCAGCATTAAATAAATTATGTATAATATTAGTTTTAATCTCCCTAGCTTTCTTCTGCAAATCCTCCCATTGTGAATCATTTCTGTAAATTTTTAGAAAACTTCAGAAACTGTCCAATTGGGGCTGCAGAGTTTTGTAAAGGAAGGTTAAGGCTTGTGGCATCCAGTAAAAAACGGGCACTTTTCTCCTGCCAGTAAATGTCAGTCACATGAAGAGGTTGCCAGTAAAAAATATGGCTATACCTGACCTGTTTCAGTGTGTTTGGACTGCATCGGTGGGTCTAGCGGAAGAGGTGCCTGAGTGCATTGTGTGATGTCATAGTGCAAGAGAGTCCAACAGAGTGGCTGTAGCCTCATGTTCCGGTCTGTGGATGGGAACAAGGCAAGCCAGGAGCAGGACTGTCAGTGGTGTTTAGACAGGAGTGGACTGAATGGACCACCTGGTGTGGAGAGAAACTGTCACTGGGACTCAGGAGGGTACGTGTAGAGTCAGTGAGGTGTCATCATTTGTGCTGCTGCATGCTGTCAGTGTCACTGTGAGAGTCAATTTCATGTGTGTGTGCCTGCCCATTCTAATTTCTTGCCCTCCTGTTCCTGAGCTACTTACTATATTGAAAATAAAATATTTTTTGCCTGTACCTTAAATCACTTTGCAAATTGCATATCGTACTTGTTTGTAGACTAAATACTGATATTTGCACTTAAAACTGTAATTTTGTAACTTTTGGAAATGGGAAAAGTAAAAACGTGGCTGTGCCAGTAAATTGTGGGTGTCATGTCAGTAAATTTCAATCTGGTAGGTTGGCAACACTTCATGGAGGATATTGTTGCCAGTAATGGGCTACCTATATGTACTTGACTCCACAAAAGTCCAAAAATGTAATTAAGAAAAATATTGAACTGATTTACTGCACTGCTTAAATCTCTCAGCTGGTCATAGCTCTCCCTGTCTGCCATGAAAATACCATCTATGCATTATAGTGTGATACACACAGCAAAACCACAAGATTGAAAAACGACTCACTTCTACTAGCATCTCAAAGAAAGGCAGACATAGGCCAATGCAAATACCATCACCCAACCCTAATTTTGACTATCATTCTTCCAGTTGAAGGCAAAACAGTTATTTTGCTATATATGTTTCAGCATACCCAAATATAAATAATCATGCTTTTACTTGCCTTTCTATGGTTAGTTTCTTTGGATTGACATCAGGGGCAGCCTGTCCATTAAGGGCGTATGGGCGCTGCCTCCCCTTTCCATCACCGTTTTTTTTTTTTTTTTTAAGCACCTGATTAGAGGCTTTAATAGGCTTCAAAATAGGGTGGGCTCCGGACGCAGAACATTGCGATCGGAGCCCACCAAGGTGTGTTAGAATAGCGAATGAATATTTGCTAATCTAACACTGAATCGCCTCTCTGCCAATCATTAAGCGTGGGTGTGAGATGCGTTTCTCGATTGGCCGAAAAAAGAATCGATCTGATTGACCGCCAAGGAGGAGGGAGGAGACAGAAGCCGTCAAGCAGGGGAAGGAGATGCCTGCAGAGGAGAGGCCGGGAAGCCGCCCATGGTTGTGGTAGGTGCACCGACTGACCAGACCGACCCAGAGGGGGCGGGTGCATATGCCACCCCCCCAAAAATGACCACCAGCCGCCACTGATTTACATGTATGGTTAGTTGCGTTGGATTTACATCTAGTGCAACTAAACTGCTAGAAATTACCTGTGTAGCTTGCACCTTAAAGGGAATCTGCTATCTCCATAAATATGTTGCAAAGGTATTATATTTACCTGGCCATTCAAGAAATCTTTCTTCTTCCTCTCACCACTATCTCTTTGGCTTGCTAGTTGTAGCTGCAGCTTTAGGCTTCTGGGACAGTAGTACTAAGGTGACAGTTTATTTTCTATAAAGTGAAATGATGACAAGTAATTATAATGTATTAATAATTATATGCCAATACTGTAAGCATGCCAGCATTCTTGAATAACGCACTAATATTTCTTTTGAAAAAAAGCCTATATTGCAAGAACATGTTTCAGCTTGCCAATACACAGAAAAACCTTGCAAAGTTTCTCTAGCAAATTAAACAGCCGTTTACTATCAGTAATGCATTCAGCAGACATAAAATATTACTTTCCTCCCAGTAACAGTTATGAAATCAGAGTGGTTTTGCAATAACTCATTTTGTGGTTATTTTTCAGTTTCTCTGCTTTTTTTTTTTTCTTCTAGGGAACAACTATTGCCTTTAGGACAGATGTGCGCCTGTTTCCCTTGCAATGCAATCAGAGATTTTCAATTTTGTAGATGCTGACCTTCACGCTGTGAAATGCAGATATTAGATAAAGGCAACAGCAGACACCAAGAAACATTAACTTCACACATTTGATTACAAATGTCCTTAATCCAACCTGCATTTGTATCTGTTTATGTCTTCAGAGATAGAAGTATTGCATTAATTGAAAACTGATAAAAAATAACATTATTTTTAAAATATCTAGAGAAAATGAAACAAAGTGTAGGTCATGCCAAAAACTTTTTCTGCTTTTGGATAGAGTGAGGAAGGATAAGAACTGTTATGGGTTTGGCTTTACTTCCTACCTTCAATTGCTGTCCTGCTGACATGGTTTCACCAAACAGGAAGTGAGCGAAAATCTGAAACAAGGACATCTGAAACAATTCCTCCTCTACTCTACTAAAGAAAAGCGTTTTTATTAATGCCTGTGTTTCTGCTGTAGAGATCCCCTCACTTCCACTCTGGTGAAATATAATTACCAGGACAGGAAGCGAGGGTAAATCTCCTAGATGGAGTCCTGGATAAAATAAAAACCTTACAAGGGCTCTTGTCCTTCCCCACTCTGTTCAAAACTTTGAAATAAAGCTTTGCTGGGCATACAACTTAAAACGATATTAAACCCAAAAGCAAAGGTTTTTTATATTGCAGCTCACCAGTTCTTACATGTGGTAGTTGCATTTGTTTTGTTTTTTCAGACTTTATTCCCTTTATTGTTACCTGGTGATCTGGCCAAAATGGCTGTTGTTTTTTAATAGAACAGGCTATCCTACATATGTACTAGCTAAAGGGATGACGTAAACCATTCAATGCTGACAGGGGTGCTTACTGTGGTAGCGTTTACTTCTTAAAAAGTGTTAGCTGTGGTTTGGCTTTAATTTGTTAGTGTATCTAAATCTGCTAATCCATCTAACACTTCCCTCGCCCCAGACTGACAATGCTGCTGTCTATTGGTGTTTCTGTTGGTCCTTCATCCAGAGTGTGAACACCCCAATACAAGAGGTGTGTTACTGGCCGGATCACCAGATGAAAACAGATCACCAGAAGAGGGGAAAATGTCTATTAAAAGGCTATAAAAAGATAACTAATGCAGCCACCACTTCTAAGGATTAGTGAGCTGCAATTTATTACATTTTTGGTTTTCAGTTTAATACCACTTTGTATGTATAAAAAAACACAGTAAGTGGTTTATTAAGAAACAGCAGTTTCACAACCTCTAAAAATTTCTGACTTCATTTGTCCAACATTAGCCAATGTATAAAGCAATTGTAACGCCGAGCGCTCCGGGTGTCCCGTCCATCCCGGAGCGCTCACGGCGTCTCTTCTCCTGCAGCGCCACGGCCAGCTCCCCTGGCCGTAGGCGCTGTTCTGTCTCTGGGATGCGATCCACGCGGCGTCCCCGGTCCGCCCGTGGATCGCATCCCGCTCTGCTTACCCGTCCCCGCCGGCTCTCCCGCCTGCCTCCTTCAGCGCGCTCGTCCCCTCTCCCCAGGCGCGCGCGCGGCTCTGCTACCTCTTAAAGGGCCAGCGCACAATTGATTGGTGCCTGGCCCAATTATGGTTCACCTTTACCCATATTAACCCACTTCCCCTTCCTGTCCTTGCCGGATCTTGAGTTGCCTTAGTGCCCAGTGAAAGCGTTGTGTTGCTCCTGCCTGTGTATCCAGATCTCTGCTGTTGCCCCTGACTACGAACCATTGCCGCCTGCCTTTGACCTATTGCTACGTTTGACCTCGCCTCTGCCTTATCCCTGTGTACCTCGCCTGTCTCAGCTGTCAGTGTGGTCGAGTTGCTATTGGAAGATACGACCTGGTTGCTACCGCCACTGCAAGTCCATCCCGCCTTGCGGCGGGCTCTGGTGAAAACCAGTAGCAACATTAGAACCGGTCCTCCAATACAACCCGTGCTATCGCCTCACTGGCATAGGGGATCCACCTCCAGTCTCCCGCCATACCCCGAGCGTGACAGTAGATCCGGCCATAGATCACGCTGAGGTCCCTCTGCCAAGCCTCTCGGATCTGACCACGGTGGTCACTCAACAGGGACAGCAATTGGCGCAGTTGACTGCTATGCTACAGCAGCTTCTACCGTCTCCACCGCCAGCTCCTACATCTCCTCCACGAGTTGCTGCTGCTAGAGACCGCCTGTCCCTTCCTGACAAGTTCAATGGGGACCCTAAGCTATGCCGAGGGTTCCTATCCCAGTGTTCCCTCCATCTGGAGATGTTGTCTGACCAGTTCCCCTCCGAACGGTCTAAGGTGGCGTTCGTGGTTAGCCTGCTATCTGATAAGGCCCTAGCCTGGGCTACACCGCTTTGGGACCGTGGCGATCCTGCCACAGCTTCAATTCCAGCCTTCTTTTCTGAAGTTCGCAGTGTCTTCGAGGAGCCAGCCCGGGCCTCCTCTGCCGAGACGGCTCTCCTGAACCTTGTCCAGGGAGATTCTTCAGTGGGCGATTACGCCATTCAGTTCCGCACCCTGGCATCCGAACTCTCCTGGAACAATGAGGCCCTCTGCGCGACCTTTAAAAAGGGCCTATCCAGCCACGTCAAAGATGTGCTGGCCGCACAAGAAATTCCTGCTACCCTGTCTGAACTCATCCAGCTGGCCACCCGTATTGACATGTGTTATACTGAAAGACGCCTAGAGCTACGCCAAGAAAAGGACCTTGGTCGCGCCAAGCAGTTTCCTCGCCTGGCACCTCTTTTCCAGAACCCTCTACAATCTGTTCCTGGACCTTCCGCTGAGGAGGCGATGCAAGTGGATCGGTCACGCCTGACCTCACAAGAGAGGACTCGCCGCCGTGACAATAATCTGTGCCTGTATTGCGCCAGTCCTGACATTTTCTAAAGGATTGCTCTATCCGTCCTCAGCGTCAGGGAAACGCTCGCACCTAGCTAATGTGGGGGAGGTGTTGCTAGGTGTGGAACCTTCCTCTCCACGTCTGACTGTTCCAGTGAGGTTTTCTTTGCCCAAGAAGTCCTCTTTCTCCGCCGTGGCCTTTTTGGATTCTGGTTCTGCAGGAAACTTCATTGAAGCCTCACTCATCGACAAATTTAATATTCCAGTCACTCGTCTTGTCAAGCCATTTTTTATCACCTCGGTAAATGGTCAAAATCTGAACTGTATCGTGCGTTACCGCACCGAACTTCTCCTCGTGAGAATTGGAGTTCTCCATCATGAAAAGATTGACTTTTTTGCATTGCCCAACTGCACCTCTGAGATCCTTTTGGGCCTACCCTGGCTCCAGCTACATTCCCCTACCCTCGACTGGGCCTCGGGGGACATCAAAAGTTGGGGTCCCTCCTGCCACAGGCATTGCCTCAAAGCGGTACCCACTAAGCAAGTTTTCATCGCTACCTCTCGGTCTAGTCTCCCCAAACCTTACAGGGACTTTGCTGACGTGTTTTGCAAAAAACAAGCTGAGGTCTTGCCGCCACATAGACTCTTCGATTGCCCTATCGATCTTCTTCCTGGGACCACGCCGCCCCGTGGCAGGATCTACCCTCTCTCCATCCCGGAGACAGAAGCTATGACAGAGTACGTCCAGGAGAACCTCAAAAGAGGTTTCATCCGCAAGTCTTCCTCCCCTGCTGGAGCGGGGTTCTTCTTTGTCGCCAAAAAGGACGGGTCCTTACGTCCCTGCATTGACTATCGTGGTCTTAACAAGATCACGGTAAAAAATCGCTACCCACTGCCCCTTATCTCTGAACTTTTTGATCGTTTGCGCGGAGCAAGAATTTTCACCAAATTGGACCTCCGGGGCGCATATAATCTCATCCGCATCCGTAAGGGCGATGAGTGGAAAACCGCCTTTAACACCCATGACGGACACTTTGAGTATCTCGTCATGCCCTTCGGTTTGTGCAATGCTCCGGCGGTCTTCCAAGACTTCGTGAATGAGATTTTCAGAGACTTGCTATACTCCTGTGTCATTGTCTATCTGGATGATATCCTGATTTTTTCCTCTAGCTTGGAGGAACACCGTCTTCAGGTCCGTCAAGTGCTCCAACGGCTTCGGGAGAACCATCTTTACGCCAATCTAGAGAAATGTCTCTTTGAACGCTGCAGTCTTCCCTTCCTGGGTTACTTGGTCTCTGGACAAGGTCTCCAAATGGACCCGGAGAAACTTTCTGCCGTCTTGAACTGGCCTCGTCCTACCGGACTACGGGCCATCCAGCGTTTCCTTGGATTCGCCAATTACTATCGCCAGTTCATCCCTCACTTCTCCTCCATTGTCGCGCCTATTGTGGCATTAACTAAAAAGGATGCGAATCCCAGGTCCTGGCCCCCTCCAGCTGAGGAGGCCTTTAACCACCTCAAATCTGTCTTTGCCTCTGCACCCGTTTTGTCCAGGCCTTATCCTCGCAAACCGTTTCTCCTGGAAGTCGATGCCTCCTCTGTGGGAGCAGGAGCTGTGCTTCTTCAGAAAGACTCCAAGGGCAAGAACATCACCTGTGGGTTTTTTTCTAAGACCTTTTCCCCTCCCGAAAATAACTATTCCATCGGAGACCGTGAGTTACTAGCTATTAAGCTAGCACTTCAGGAATGGAGACACCTTCTTGAGGGATCCATTCATCCCATCACGATCTTCACGGATCACAAAAATCTCTTTTATTTCCAGTCGGCCCAGCAATTAAACCCACACCAAGCTAGGTGGTCCTTGTTTTTTGCCCGCTTCAACTTTGAGATCCATTTCCGTCCTGCGGACAAGAATGTCAGGGCCGACGCCCTGTCACGTTCCACCGATTCTTCTGAGTCCGAGCCCCCTGTACAACACATTATACCTCCTGAGTGTCTGATCGCTTCAGCTCTTGCCTCCTTGGTGCAAGTTCCTCCTGGTAAGACTTTGGTTCCTCCACGTCTTCGTCTTCAGATCCTCAAATGGGGCCATTCCTCTCATCTGGCCGGTCATCCTGGTATTAGGAAGTCCTCCCAACTGATTTCCAGGTATTACTGGTGGCCCTCCTTAAAGAAGGATGTGATGGACTTCGTACAGGCCTGTACTATATGTGCTCGAGACAAGACCCCTCGCCAAAAGCCTGCTGGTCTTCTTCACCCTCTGCCCGTGCCTGAACGACCTTGGTCCCACATAGCTATGGACTTTATCACGGACCTTCCTCCTTCCCTCGGCCATACAGCCATATGGGTGGTCGTTGATCGTTTCTCTAAAATGGCACATTTTGTCCCCCTTTCAGGTCTCCCTTCTGCACCTAGTCTCGCTAAACATTTCTTCCTCCAGATTTTTCGTCTTCATGGACTTCGATCTCACATCGTCTCGGATAGAGGCGTTCAGTTCGTGTCCAAGTTCTGGAGGGCCCTCTGCAGTCAACTGAAAGTCAAACTGGACTTCTCCTCTGCTTATCATCCACAGTCCAATGGACAAGTGGAGAGAGTCAACCAAATCCTTGGGGCCTACCTGCGACACTTTGTCTCTGCTCGTCAAGACGACTGGGCCGACCTCCTGCCCTGGGCCGAATTTTCTTACAACCTGAAGGAGTCTGAGTCCTCCTCCAAGTCCCCCTTTTTTGTAGTATACGGCCGCCATCCTCTCCCCCCCCCCCTGCCCATCCCCACTTCTTCCCGGCCATAGATGAAGTCACCCAAGAGCTGTCGTCTATCTGGAAGGAGACCCAAAAGTCACTTGCCCTGGCCTCTTCTCGCATGAAGAAACATGCAGACTGTAAAATGAATGAATGAATGAATGAATGAATGATTTGTATAGCGCTGCAACTGCGAACTGAATCGCCTCGAGGCGCTTGATCCGACCTGCGTTGATTCCTTCTTAGAAGAGGTAGGTCTTGAGTTTTTTCCTGAAGGCCCGATGGTCTTTTTCCAAGCGGATGTTCATAGGTAGAGCGTTCCATAGCCGTGGTCCTTGGACTGCAAATCTTCGTTCTCCCCTTGACTTGTACCGGGATTTGGGGACAAGGAGGAGGTTTTGGTCGTTAGATCGGAGGTTGCGATTGGGGGTGTAGTGTTGTATTTTTTCACATAAGTATTGAGGAGCATCTCCTTGTGTGCATTTGTGGGTCAAGCAGAGGGTCTTGAATGTGATCCGATTCTTTACGGTTAGCCAATGGAGGGTCCTCAGGGATGGGGAGATGGATTCCCATGGTTTTTTTCCTGTGACTAGTCTTGCTGCCGTGTTTTGAACGACTTGTAGTCGTGCAATCTGGAATTTAGGTAGTCCTATGTAGAGGGAGTTTGCGTAGTCGAGTCAAAAGTTGATGATTGTTCCTACCACTACGGCTTTGTCCTTTTCTGGAATGAAGGGGATGAGTCTACGTAGCAGGCGTAGAAGGTGGTAGGATCCGCTGACTACTGATCCTATTTGTGCATTCATTGACATTTCTGAATCGAAGATGACACCGAGACTTTTGGCTTTTATGCTTAGGGGGATGGTCTGTCCAAGGATGGTGGGCGGAGTCCATGGTGTCGTAGATTTAGTTTTCCGGTTTGCATTTAGGAGAAGGAGTTCTGTTTTGGTTCCGTTAAGTTTGAGGGAGTTTGTGGACATCCAGTCGTCTATTGATGCAAGGCATTTTTCTAATTCCTGATATTGGTCTTTTTGTCCGGGGATCCGAAGGTAGAGTTGAGTATCATCTGCGTATGAGTGGAAGCATAGATCAGATTTGCTGATGATTTTTAGGAGTGGACGGATGTAAATGTTGAAGAGCACGGGTGACAAAGGTGATCCTTGAGGGACTCCATAGAAGACTGCATGGGATTCAGATGTGAAGGCTCCAAGTTTCACTGTCTGTGACCGATTTCCTAAGAAGGAAGTGAACCATGGTAAGTCTGAAACTGTGACTCCTGCTACTTCTTTGAGGCGGGTGAGTAAAGTGTTGTGATCCAGTGTGTCAAATGCTGCACTAAGGTCCAGGAGTACCAGGAGACATGATTCTCCATCATCTGCTGCTTCCAAGGCATCATCCCATATTTTGAGGAGAGCTGTTTCTGTGCCATGGCCCGGGCGGAAGCCTGATTGCAGAGGGTCCAGGAGATTGTGTGTGTCCAGATGGAGTTGTAGCTGTTGTACCACTACTTTCTCCATAATCTTGGAGATGGTGTTCAAGCTAGTTATCGGTCTTCGGTGGTTGGGGTTTCTTGGATCCATGTTGGGTTTCTTTAGGAGGGGTTTGACTATGCCTTGCTTGAGGGAGTTCGGAACAATTCCTTCTTTGAATGACTGATTTATGAGTAGTGTTATAGTAGGTGCCAAGATGTCAGAGCATTCTTTCAGAAGTTTTGTGGGGATGATATCGTTGGGTGAAGTGCTGTCCCGGAGGCTTCTGATGATGTTTCTTGTGGTCTCTATGGCGATCGGGGTCAGCGAAAAATTCGGTGGTTGTGCGATGTTTGAATCGGCTTCCTCTTTTTGGATGCAGTTGATTGTATTTTTCTGTTGGATATTTTCCCGAATGCTGTCGATTTTGTCGATAAAAAAAATCCGATAACTCATTGCAAAATTCTTGAGTTTCGTTGGTAGGGGGCTCTAGGCAGGTAGGGTTCATAGTCTGGGCGACTAGTTTGAATAGTTCACGAGGGCGGTTTAGGGCTTTTGTGATGGTGTTTGAGAAGTGTTCTTTTTTTGCTTTGAAGATAGCTTTGTGATATTTCATTGTGAGAGTATTGTAGTTTGTGTGGTTTTCTTTAGAACAGTTTCTTCTCCAGGCTCTTTCAGCTCTTCTGCGTTCCTGCTTCAGTAGAGTAAGAGTTCCATTAAACCATCCAGAGTTTTTATTGCGGATGAGCGTTCTGCGTTTCGGAGCGATTGCGTCTGCTGTTTGTAGTAACGCTTTGTTTAAGGAGTTGAGTGTTTTTTCCGTCGAGTGGTTTAAATTTAAAGTTGTTATTTTGTTGGATAGTGTAGTTTTGAAGAGTTCCGAGTGTAGCTTCTTCTGAGATCTGGTCCAGTATGTCGTTGTTGAGTGGTTCGATTTCTGGAAGGTGTTGTTGGTGGTGATTTCGAATTTGATGGCGTGATGGTCAGTCCATGGTAGCGGCGAGTTGTTGAGTATGTTGATGATGATATTTTGTTTGAAGATGAGGTCCAGAGTGTGTCCTGAACCATGCGTTGGAGCATTTATCAGTTGTTGAAGACCTAGTTCTTCCAGTTGGTTTATGCAGGCAGAGGCGATGGGGTCTTCGGTGTTGTTTGCCCAGAGATTGAAATCTCCGAGTACCAGGACATTTTTGGTTTTCAGGGTGTGCATTGAAATAAATTCGGTGAAGGGTATCAGGAGATTTGTCTTTGGTCCTGGTGGTCTGTAGCATAGCAGTATATGAATGCTGTCTTGGGGTGTTGTTTGCAGCTGTAAAGAAAGTGTCTCCATAAAAGGCACTGGGTTCTGTAGCGTGGGTTTGCCGAGCGTAAGGTGAGATTTGAAGATCACTGCTAGGCCTCCTCCTTTTTTTCCTATTCTATGCTCCGTTAGGATCCTGTATTTTTCAGGGACCAATTCGGTTAGGATGGTGTTGCAGTCAGGTGTTAGCCAGCTTTCTGTGATGAAGAGACAATCCAAGTTGTTTTGGGTGATGAAGTCGTGGACTTCTTGTCTGTGCTTGACTGCCGATCTGGTGTTAATCAAGGCGCATGTTAAGTGTTGCGGCTGAGTTGGGGTCTTCCTTTGATTAGTGGTTGATTGAGGGTTGATCCTTAGTAATTGCTCTTTTTGTAGTATTTTTTGAATGGGCGTTGGCAATGTTGAGGTGATGTTTCTTAGCCTGCGAAGGGTTTCCGCTGAGTATTTGTAGATGCACATGCTGAGAGAGCAAAAAAAATAGAAGTATGATGATGGTGATATTGATTTGGCGACAATGTGGTTGCTGCGGAGATAATGGTTTTGCAAGATGTGGCTGATGAAGGTCCTGCGAGTTGTGGCGATGATGTGGTTACTGTCGAGATGATAGTCCTGCGAGATGTGGCTATCGAAGTGGCGAAGGTCCGGTTGATGGGAGGTGATGGTCCTCCGAGATGTGGCTGTCGATGTAGCGACGGTGTGGTGGCTGCGGTGATGATGGTCCTGCGGGATGTGGCTGATGAAGGTCCTGCGAGATGTAGTTGCTGAGGAGATGATGGTCCTGCGAGATGTGACTGACGAAGGTCCTGCGAGATGTGGCGATGGTGTGGTTCCTGAGGAGATGATGTTCCTGCGAGATGTGCCGACGATGTGGTTGCTGAGGGGATGATGGTCCTGCGAGATGTGGCGACGATGTGGTTGCTGAGGGGATGATGGTCCTGCGAGATGTGGCTGACGATGGTCCTCCGAGATGCGGCTGTCGATGTGGCGAAGATGTGGATGCTGAGTAGATGAAGGTCCTGCGAGATGTGGCTGTCGATGTAGCGACGGTGTGGTGGCTGCGGTGAGGATGGTCCTACGAGATGTAGTTGCTGAGGAGATGATGGTCCTGCGAGATGTGACTGATGAAGATCCTGCGAGATGTGGCGACGGTGTGGTTCCTGAGGAGATGATGTTCCTGCGAGATGTGGCGACGATGTGGATGCTGAGGGGATGATGGTCCTACGAGATTTGACTGAAGATGATCCTCCAAGATGCGGCTGTTGATGTGGCGACGATGTGGATGCTGAGGAGATGATGGTCCTGCGATATGTGGCTGACAACGGTCCCTGCATAGGTACTATGACCCCTGTTACAACCTCCTGTTATAAACTCCTGGTTTTAACTCACCACTTAGACAAGTTCCACTTGGACAGAGTTCAACCAGTCTCAAAGATGAGCAGGCTCACGATGAGCTCTACACAAACTTATATAGGCCTGAAACACCTGGGAGCAATTAGGCACTCCCCTTAATTAGTAAGCTGAAGGAAGGAAAGAAAAAAAAAACTGTTTAAAAAGTGTAAGAAGAAAAGGGTATTAAGAAGATAAAAAGGAAAAGGTCCAGAAAGAACCTAAAAATGTAATCCAGCAATCACCAGCAGTCAAAAAAGCAAAGATTTGTTCACTCTCCACACAGTGTCCTCACTGTTTGGCTTCCAACCAAATTCTGGTAAAAGAAGACCTCCTCCTGTCTTCTCCCCGGGTGATAGGGTGTGGCTCTCCTCCAGGTACATCAGGTTCCGCATCCCCAGTTACAAGTTGGGTCCCCGCTACCTCGGTCCATTCAAGGTCAAGGCTCGGATCAATTCCGTGTCCTACAAACTACATCTTCCCCCTTCCCTCCGCATCCCCAACTCTTTCCATGTTTCCCTCCTCAAACCCTTTATTCTTAATCACTTTTCCCCCAAAGTCACCGCTCCTGCTCCTGTCTCCGGCTCCTCCGACATCTTTTCCGTTAAAGAGATCCTTGCCTCTAGAACCATCCGAGGGAAACGGTTCTATCTTGTTGATTGGGAGAATTGTGGTCCTGAGGAGAGGTCCTGGGAACCTGAGGGTAACATCATTGACAAGGGTCTCATCCTCAGGTTCTTGAGCTCCAGGAGGAGGGGGAGACCCAGGAAGAGGGGGAGACCCAAGGGGGGTACTGTAACGCCGAGCGATCCGGGTGTCCCGTCCATCCCGGAGCGCTCACGGCGTCTCTCCTCCTGCAGCGCCACGGCCAGCTCCCCTGGCCGTAGGCGCTGTTCTGTCTCTGGGATGCGATCCACGCGGCGTCCCCGGTCCGCCCGTGGATCGCATCCCGCTCTGCTTACCCGTCCCCGCCGGCTCTGCCGCCTGCCTCCTTCAGCGCGCTCGTCCCCTCTCCCCAGGCGCGCGCGCGGCTCTGCTACCTCTTAAAGGGCCAGCGCACAATTGATTGGTGCCTGGCCCAATTATGGTTCACCTTTACCCATATTAACCCACTTCCCCTTCCTGTCCTTGCCGGATCTTGAGTTGCCTTAGTGCCCAGTGAAAGCGTTGTTGCTCCTGCCTGTGTATCCAGATCTCTGCTGTTGCCCCTGACTACGAACCATTGCCGCCTGCCTTTGACCTATTGCTACGTTTGACCTCGCCTCTGCCTTATCCCTGTGTACCTCGCCTGTCTCAGCTGTCAGTGTGGTTGAGTTGCTATTGGAAGATACGACCTGGTTGCTACCGCCGCTGCAAGTCCATCCCGCCTTGCGGCGGGCTCTGGTGAAAACCAGTAGCAACATTAGAACCGGTCCTCCAATACAACCCGTGCTATCGCCTCACTGGCATAGGGGATCCACCTCCAGTCTCCCGCCATACCCCGAGCGTGACAGCAATGATCTCTAGGTAGAAAAACTAAAATATGATGAAGTGGTTTTTGAAAGTGGAGACTAAGGCCCCTTTCACACGGGCAAGATCTGCTTTTACTCAGCTGGGGATCCATCTGCTGATCCCCTGTTGAGCTGAATGGAGCGACCGGATTACAAATCCAGAGTGGACATGGAGACAGATCGCCTTGCTCTATGGGTAGCTGGATGTAAACAGACCAGCTATCCATTTACACCAAACTGCCCTTAACTCTAATCCGGTAAGGCAGAGGGTAACAGTTTTTTTTTTTTGTTTTTTTTGCTGGATCATATCAGACCCAGAGGTAGGCGGGTGTAAACTGTCACAAGTCCATTTACAGTGGTGTGAAAAACTGTTTGCCCCCTTCCTCATTTCCTGTTCCTTTGCATGTTTGTCACACTTAAGTGTTTCGGAACATCAAACCAATTTAAACAATAGTCAAGGACAACACAAGTAAACACAAAATGCAATTTGTAAATGAAGGTGTTTATTATTAAAGGTGAAAAAAAATCCAAACCATCATGGCCCTGTGTGAAAAAGTGATTGCCCCCTAAACCTAATAACTGGTTGGGCCACCCTTAGCAGCAACAACTGCAACCAAGCGTTTGCGATAACGTGCAATGAGGCTTTTACAGCGTCCTGGAGGAATTTTGGCCCACTCATCTTTGCAGAATTGTCCTAATTCAGTTACATTAGAGGGTTTTCGAGCATGAACGGCCTTTTTAAGGTCATACCACAACATCTCAATAGGATTCAGGTCAGGACTTTGGCTAGGCCACTCCAAAGTCTTCATTTTGTTTTTCTTCAGCCATTCGGTGGTGGACTTGCTGGTGTGTTTAGGATCATTGTCCTGCTGCAGAACCCAAGTTCGTTTCAGCTTGAGTACACGAACAGATGGTCGGACATTCTCCTTCAGGATCTCTTGGTAGACAGCAGAATTCATAGTTCCTTTTATCACGGCAAGTCTTCCAGGTCCTGAAGCAGCAAAACAGCCCCAGACCATCACACTACCACCAACATATTTTACTGTTGGTATAATGTTCTTTTTCTGAAATGCAGTGTTCCTTCTACGCCAGATATACTTGGGGACACACCTTCCAAAGAGTTCCACTTTTGTCTCATCGGTCCACAGAATGTTGTCCCAAAAGTCTTGGGGATCATCAAGATGTGTTGTGGAGAAATTGAGACGAGCTTTGATGTTCTTTTTGCTCAGCAGTGGTTTTCTCCTTGGAACTCTGCCATGCAGGCCATTTTTGCCCAGTCTTTTCCTGATGGTGGAGGCATGAACGCTGACCTTAACTGAGGCAATTGAGGCCTGCAGTTCCTTGGACGTTGTTGTGGGGTCTTTTGTGACCTCTTGGATGAGTCGTCGCTGCGCTCTTGGGGTAATTTTGGGCGGCCGGCCACTCCTGGGAAGGTTCACCACTGTTCCATGGCTTCGCCATTTGTGGATAATGGCTCTCACTGTGGTTCGCTGGATTCCCAAAGCTTTGGAAATGGCTTTATAACCCTTTCCAGACTGATAGATCTCAATTACTTTCTTTCTCAATTGTTCCTGAATTTCTTTGGGTCTCGGCATGATGTGTAGCTTTTAAGGATCTTCTGGTGGACCTTACTGTGTCAAGCAGCTCCTATTTAAGTGATGCCTTGATTGTGAACAGGTGTGACAATAATCAGGCCTGGGTGTGGCTAGAGAAATTGAACTCAGGTGTGGACAACCACAGTTATAGTATGTTTTAACAAGGGGGGCAATCACTTTTTCACACAGGGCCATGATGGTTTGGATTTTTTTTCACCTTTAATAATAAACACCTTCATTTACAAATTGCATTTTGTGTTTACTTGTGTTGTCCTTGACTATTGTTTAAATTGGTTTGATGTTCCGAAACACTTAAGTGTGACAAACATGCAAAGGAACAGGAAATGAGGAAAGGGGCAAACACTTTTTCACACCACTGTACATCCCACTGCCAATACAGCAGAATTGAGGGTCCAATCTGGTCTGGCTAAAAAACCGACAGCCAGACCACATTGGACCTTTATGTGAAAGGGGCCTAAAGGGCTGAATATTTAAAAATGAACTGGCAAATAATACTGGGGAACTAGAAATAGAACTAATAAGCTAGAACAAGACTTGTAAACGTATACTGAAGGGAAGTGAGATGCTTATATTGCAAGTAATAATCTCGCCAGTGCTGTGTTTATCATGCACAGTTTTGCTCTAGTTTCACAACTTTATAAATGTTGTAAGTTCAATAAAATATGGAAATATGGGAAAATGGCTACAAAGGAAGGAATCCAAAAAGTGCTAAATGTATACATTGAAACGGTGTTCCTATTTCTAAAAGGTTATATAACAGGACAAACTGGGAATTTTGAACTAACATTTTGAAAAAAGCAAACTAACCAATGCAAATCTTTAAAAACACTCAATAAAATACAAAATATTTAAGCAAAACCTCGTTTACACGGGACATACAGTATTAGTTTGTGTCATGGTGTGTGTGTATTCGGTGTTGTGTGTGAGGGCTGTGTTAAACTTCATGGGGCTGCACAACTACTCTATGCAACCCTCTAAAGGCAGTCTCGTTGCTGTCTATGGGCCCATTAGTCATCGATTTTAGATAATCTTTTCATCTAGTGCAAACTGCATTTATTCCAAAAGAGTCAGCATGCAGCATGCCCTTATATTTTGCTGATCTAGAAAGTGAAAAGAGAGTGGGCATTTGATTCTGATTTCAGTGCAAAGCAGATCGACATTACTAATTTTCTATCTGAAATATTAAAGTGTTATTAAACCCTTTAATAGCATTTAGCCTAAATTATATACAATATTAATTCTTTAAGCAACTGTAAATAGATATTTAAAAAAAAAAAATGTAAAATACCTTTTTCCAGCTTTTTATAGCTGGTCACATGGCCAACCCACTATCCTGTACTGTGCGAGAAAATTGATATTCTTTCTCTGTAGCCACACAGAGCCAACTGGCACTATTGTGGTGATGTGTTGAAATAAAAAAAATATCACAAAAAGGGGAGGATGGCAGGGGAGGAAGAGTTGATGTTATTCAAACACCTGAAGCCACCCTACAAACAGATGAAAAAATGTGTGGGACAGCTTAAAGAGAAAAAGTGAACAACTTCCCAATAGGCAACTAGCTGAGTATTCACACTGTGGGTAGAATACACAGCAGCTAGAGGATTGGCTACTATTGTGGTGCACTGACATTAGGGAGGTCCATGGAAACAGCATGATGAAAAGATGCAGAATGGAAAGGTTCAGCACGCAGGTAGAATAAATCATTTTAAAGAAATAAGCACACAGAAAAAGATTGAGACTAATAACACTTTAATATTTGTGTAGGGAAGGCACTGGTGAAGTGGGAAACGGGTTGTCTATTACAGTATGACCAAACCCTTTAAACTGAAAGCAGAGTATTCTATGGGTTTCTTTACATATTACAATTGGAAAGCTATATACTTAGATAAATGGTTGCATTTGTATAAAAAAATTTAATCTGTTCTAAAATGTATCAATTTAATTAAAAGTGGAATTGGGTTTCAATGGATTTTCAGCATAGAATTAACCTGTTCTCTGATGTAGACTAGCAAGGGTCACCTGACTCGGAAACCCTGCTGATCAATCGGCTTTTATAGAGCGCTCCTTTTGCCTCTTCAAAGTTTAAGATAAAAGCAAACCTGTTGCTTTTCTTTGTTTGGGTGAACATAAGTTTACTTTAAAGCATGACTGTAACCAAAAATAATTTATTAAGGAAAGGGAAACATATGACTTCTATATCTCCCAGACTTATTTTAAGCAACATGTATTGTTTTGTCACCCTAACTACAAAGTCTCCATAACTACAAAGTTTTCTGACTAGAATCAAATAAGTTCTATGTACCTGCAAGTGCTGTTAACACGTGTTGTCTCTTTCTTTGTCAGAATAATCACTGCCTTATGCCCTGTACACACGACAGGATTTTCCGACAACAAAATCCATGGGATTTTTTCAGACAGATGTTGGCTCAAACTTGTCTTGCATACACACGGTCACACAAAGTTGGTTGGAAATTCTGAACGCCAAGAACGTGGTGACGTACAACACGTATGACAAGCCAAGAAAAATGAATTTCAATAGCCAGTGCTGCTCTTCTGCTTGATTCTGAACATGCGTGGCACTTTGTGCGTCGAAATTGTGTGCACGCGATTGGAATTTCTGACAACGGATTTTGTTGTCGGAAAATTTAAGAACCAGATCTCAAATTTTGTGTGATGGAAATTCCTATGGAAAATGTGTGATGGAGCCTACACACGGTCGGAATTTCTGACAACAAGGTCCTATCACACATTTTCCATCGGAAAATCCTATCGTGTGTACAGGGCATAATAGTGGTGAGGAAGTTAAATTGTGTAACTGAGAACTTGTAAGAAATTCAGTTGGTTTCCTGTAAGGCATGTTTCATTATTACGTGGCAGTTTACTTTGCCTCTAAACCTATTTTGCTCACGTGAACTGGTAAAGTGGCAAAATTACTATTTTCAGGTCCATTCATGTAAGTTCTAAGTACATAGCAAGCTTTTAAGGTATGGATGTCACAGTGTGCATACATACATGACCCATAATCCTCTGAAGGGGGGCCCTAATTGATCCTGCAAAAGTGACTAGATGCCCAAGCTCTCTTGGAGTGGAGTGTTTCTCTTTGGACCCCTTTTTGATTCACCACTCCATTGAATCAATGGCAGAGCTTGCATTCCATTACGCACTTATCTGTAGTTGCCACATCACCAGATTACCAACAAAATAGAATGAGACTGTGCACTACAGCAATAGGAAAACTAAGAACTTTTCATCCGGTGGAGGGGGGGGGGACTTATTTCTACAAAGCTGTGAAGAGAACATCATTATACAGAGTATGGGTACACAGAAAGTGACTTAAAGTGGAGGGCCACCCTGGAAAAAAAACTTCATAAAAATGTTAATAAAAATTTAAAATGAAAAAAAAAAAAATTATTTTTTTTACTTACCAGAAATGGCTGTTGCTAGGCAGATCGTCCTAATCTGCCTCTTCTTGTTCTGCGGAGCTGTTCTGTCTTCTGCTCCTAGCACCCCCTTCTAGTGAATGGGACGCGGTGTGTAATGGGAACTGTGTGTCCCACAACACATCGCGTTCCCCATTCACAAAGCGCTGCGCGACTTTCGCATGCGCAGTAGGAAACGGGCAGTGAAGCCAGCAAGGCTACGCTGCCTGTTTCCCTTAGGTGGAATAGCAGGGCCGGGAACCGAGACCCGAGGGACGATCGGTCTCGGGCGGCCGACATCGCAGGCACCCAGGACAGGTAAGTCTGCTTATTAAAAGTCAGCAGCTACAGTGTTTGTAGCTGCTGACTTTTAATTTTTTTTTCCCGGCTGGCCCTCCCCTTTAAAGTATACTCAATCAGAAGGGGCAAAATGGTAAGAGAGTCCAAATCACTTTATCTGTTTACACATAAAGCACCCAATTTGTTTCAGGGTCCAAACCTCTACCATGACCAACTATAGTTAACAGCCATGTACAGTCATGCACAAGTCTGCCATATTGTGCTAATATATTGTGCATACTAGCACATTATAGCTAAGAACTCCTAAAAAAAACTAAAACAAAAACAAACAAAAGAACTTCTGGGTCCCAATTCATTTATTTCTTTATTTTTGGAGGTTTATTCTAATTTAAGGTCAATTCAGAATGATGGATGGGTAAAGGGAAAGGTGGGTATTCCTAAAGGACATGTTTTGTTTTGTGGCACACCTTTTCACATCTTCCAACATCAATGTCCTTTGTGGCTATTGTCAGTTGATTACATCTGAGACCCACAAAAGAAGTTATTACTGGTAGACTTTCCTCAGATGCTCTGATTGTAAGACTAAACAGAGAGCAGGTAGTTATATAACTTGTCACTGACTGCAGATCCACTCTGAACGATGGTTAAATATTGAAGTATTTCCACTCATACCCACCAGCCAAACATAGCTTATTTGTACTGACTAGGGATGGGCCGAACGGACCCCTGTTCAGTTAGCACCAGAAGTTTTGAACACTGTAAAAGTACGGACACGAATAACGAACCCCATTAAAGTCAATGGGAACGTCAAAAATCATTGTGACCATGTTGAAAGGCATATATGCAAGTAATTGGGCATATAATGGTTATAGGGGTCCGAGTTTTGTCCTGGGGGACATGTATCAATAAAAAAAAAAGTTTGTGAAAAACGTCATTTTTAAATGAGCAGTGATTATTAGATTTTAAAATGAAAGCCTAAAAATGAAAAAATCCTTCCAATATAGTGCCTGGGGGGTCCCACCTGTAAAACAGCATATCTGTACCATGTCTAGAATCTGCTGCAGCAATAATTGCATTTATAAAGCCAAAATAAAAGACATTTTACCTGCAAGCTGCCTTTATTTTGCTCAGCAACAGCTGGGGAGCCAGTGTGTATGATGAGGCCACATTGTGCACTGTGTGCAAAATTAGAGGTTTTTTTTTATACATTCAGGTGTCACTTTGACTTTGGATAGAAGTAACGGGTGCATAAAAATTGGTCCTTGGGTGTCAGTGGCATACCCTATAGAGGTACTCTTGATGAAAGCAAGAATTGGCCTTGCTGTAAAAAATTGCAGTGATATGCACCTGTCAAACAGGTGCAGAAAAATTGGTCTTTGGGTGTCAGTGGCGCCTTCCCACCATAACCCCATAGAGGTACTCTTGATGAAAGCAAGAATTGGCCTTGCTGCAAAAAAATGCAATGATATGCACCTGTCAAACAGGTGCAGAAAAGTTGATTATTGGGTGTCAGGGGCGCCTTCCCACCGTAACCCTATAGAGGTGCTCTTGATGAAGAAAAATGATATCCACCTGTCAAACAGGTGCTGAAAAATTGGTCTTTGGGTGTTATTTGAAAATGAAACCTATACCAAAAAACATTCTTCCAGATGAAATGATTGAACACCCTCAAATCTAGGCAGCCTCGAAGTCCTGCAGAGATTCCACATCCCAAAAAGTCTTAATCAGTGACATCGGCATCAGGGCTTCATAGCTGGTAATCCAGGACTGATTCATTATAAAAGTCAAACAGTTCACGGAGTCTGTGGACAGACGCGTTCTATGATCAGTAATGAAACCTCCTGCAGCACTGAATGCCCATTTTAAAAGCACGCTGGATGCAGGGCAGCCCAACAACTCAATAGCATACTGGGCAACTTCTGGCCAGTGGTCTATTCTCATGACCCAGTAAGTCAGTAGATCGTCAGCTGGAAAGCTCTCCATATCTGTTTTGGCCCTGAGGTAATCGTCCACCATGTGATGCAGACGCTGCAGATGGGATGTGGAAGCTGACAGCCCTGGGCAGAGAGGACTAAAAAAATTCCAAAATGCCTCACTTAGGTGGACGCCTTCTCTAATGCTCCTCTCTTGACCAACAGAAGACTCAAAACTATGTTTTCCATGACACTGTAACCTACTGGAGTCAGGAAAAACATTCAATAAAATCCTCTTTAACGTGTCCTCAAGAGATTTTATCTTCTGCATTCTGTGTGGGGACGGGATGAGTTCTGAGACCTTCCGCTTATAATGGTGGTGAAGGAGGGTTGCCAACCAGTAATCATCCTTCTCCTTTATGCCACGTATTATTGGGTCCTTTCGCAGGCTTTGAAGCATGAGGTTGCCCATGCGCCTCAAATTTGCTGAGGCTTGAGAAGCAGACTCCTCAGGGTCACTCAGGATGACAGCATCTGGAACTTCCTCCTCCCAGCCATGTACTACTCCCAAGGTTCCTGGGGTTGGAAAGTCATCACTTACAGATGGACGCATGTCTTCCTCTTCTTCGAAGCCTATGAAAGTGACAGAATCCTCCTCCTCATCCTCCTCCCCTCTCTCCTCCTGTGTGTTCTATGACATAGGAATGATGGTGTCTGGATAAAGTGGGCCTAGAGAGAAAAGGAAGTCCTCCTCTTCCTCCGGCTGCTCTGCCTCAAGTGCTCCAGCAGGAACACAACAGGGATTGTGTCACTGATGCATACACTGTCACGACTCACCTTCTTTGTGGCCTCCTCAAATGGTGACAATACAAAGCATTCATCCTTAATGATCAGCTATAGGCATGGGTAAAAAATGCAGAGGCGGCCTGAGCCTGTGGTCATGCCGCATTTACACAGGTACTTGTTGGCAGCCCTCTGCTGCATGTATAGCTGCTGCAGCATTGACAAAGTCGAGTTCCACCAGGTGGGCATGTAAAAAATCAGGCGGATTTATCACTGAATTTCAGCCAACCGAGCACTGGCTGTGTATGACTGCCTGAAATTGCTACAGACTCTTCTGGGCAGCTTTAGCACATCTTGCAACCCTGGGTACGTATATAGGAAACGCTGCACCAAAAAATTGAGGACATGTGCCAGGCATGGCACATGTGTCAACTTTCCCTGTCTAAGGGCGGACAGGAGGTTTGAGCCATTATCGCACACCACCATTCCTGGCTCCAGCTGGTGTGGTGTGAACCACCTCTGGGCCTGTCCCTGCAGAGCTGCAAGAATCTCTGCTCTGGTGCGGTTCCTTTTCCCTAAACACACGAGCTGAAGCACTGCATGGCACCTTTTAGCCTGACTCATGGACTAGCCCTTTGAACGCTTGGGGGATATCTGATGTTCATAGGACAATTCTGCAAAGGAGGGCATGGAGGTGACAGAGGAGGAGGAGGAAGAGGGGGTAGAACTCACAGATCTGACATCATCACCCATAGCTGTATGGAGATGTGGGGGCACAACAAGCTGCAGCACCGAGCCCTGCCCTGCATCCTTTTGAGTTGTAAGCAGCGTTACCCAGTGTGCTGTGAACTAAATCGTCCCTGCCCATGCTTGCTGCCCACGTGTCAGCAGTAAGGTGGATTTTATGGCTGACTGCCTTGCCCAACGATGCCAGAACATTCCCTTCCACGTGATGGTAGTAGAAACTGGGAACCTGCCACTGTGGTACAGTACATTGTGCAAATTCACAGAAGGGAGCAGAATCCACCAGGCTGAAAGGCAGAAGTTGGAGAGCCAACAGCTTTGACAAACTTGCATTTAGATGCTGGGCATGTGGGTGGCAGGAACTGTATTTTTTTTCTGCTGCAGCAGATATGGCAGAGAAATTTGATGGCTACAGTCTACAGCTGGTGGTGTGCTGCTGGCAGATGTGCTGCTATGACCTGGGACACCCTGTGCTATACCATCATCCCTGTCAGTGGAGGCTGCTGAGAGCTAATGACTCTGTATAGCGGGGCAGACTGAAGTGAGTAAGGAGGAGGAGTAGGAGGAGGAGTAGGAGGAGGAGGGACAGATTTGTGCCCCTGTTGTGTGGCTTTTAGGTGCTCTTGCCAATGGGCTGAGTGGTTGGATGTTAAATGCCTTGTTAAGCATGTGGTACCCAAATGGCTGGTGTTTTTGCCACGTTTGATGTGCCTGAGACACAGTTTGCAGATAGCAACAGTGCAATCTGCTGCAGATGTGCTGAAAAAGGCCCAGACAGCTGATCTTTGGGGAGTGGGCCGGGAGATAACAGCTGCAGAAAGTGATGGAATAGGATGGCTGCTCTCTACTCTTTCTTGATGTTGGCCTCCTTGGGGTTGTGACCCCTCGCCTTCAGTTTCCTCCTCTGCTCTATCTGGCACCCAAATCACATCAGTGACCTCATCATCATCATCATCATCATCTCCATCTCCATCTCCATCATCTCCATCATCTCCATCTCCTCCATCATCATCATTACCACTGGAGACAATTTGGCAATATGCTGCGGCTGGGGGAACATAAATGCCAATTTGTCTACCAGTGTTCTCCCCTCACTCTAGGCTCATGTTCCTGTCATCCTCAACCTCCAGAACCAACCAACATTTGAATCCAGTAATGGCTGGCCATCATCAAGGAGCAAGTGGCTGACGCTGTGGTCAAATAACTCAGCTGACTCCTCCATGGCAGATGTTGGGGCTATGGCAGGAAAAGATGTGGACAAGGTTTATCCACTCTGGCAATGGCAGGGGACTGCACACTTGTCTCTGCTTGCGTGACAGAGGATGAGGAGGATGAGGAAGGTTTAGTAAGCCAGTCCACCACCTCCTCTGCATGCTGTGGCTGGATAGCACAGGCAAACTCACTAAACAGAGGAAATGATGCCCTGCCTGCTTATATTGAAAAGACATCTCAAACAGATGGAGATAAAGAAAAGTGGGGCTCATTGAACAGTGGTGTATATCAATGAAATCCAAAATATATATATAAAAAATATAAATTTATTATAGAACGTATCCTATGACAAGTAATAAAAATATCTGCAAAATACCAAGTGATGAACTAAACTTGATGTGAATTGCCTACTGGTTCACATGAACCAATTCTGGGCAACCACAGACAGCGGGGGGACAAGACAACATAAAACATAAGTAACACAAATCGTCCGGACGCCAAAGAAAATTGGTGGCAGCCTTGCCTGCCTCTGAAACATACAGCTGTGGCAAAGTGAAACCAGGCAGGCTGTCACCAATTCCCCCTGGGGGCTGGAGCCAGTGAGGAGAAAAAGGGAGGGGGGGAGGTTTTACCCTGAACCTGGCCCCAGCTGCGGGGAAGAACACAGATGGTAACAATGAATAAATTGATTATTGGAGGAAAATTCCTGTAGACTGTGCACAAGCATGGAGGGCTATTCAATTGACTCAAAAGTCCGGGTTGGATAGTAGGTGACCTCATCCTGAGAGAAGATTATATATATTAATGCCAAGAGAAATGTTGGTTGGGTGACGCTGTGGTTGATATCAAAAAGTTCTCTTATCAGAGAGTACAGGTTGATTACTGCATCATGGCAACAATGTGTTGATAAATATGAGGTAAACTCCTCTATTTCACTTTGATTATATTATCATCAATGACGGACATTATACATTATACCCTTCCCTTGTGGACTGGTGGATGCCCATTTAATGCTGCAAATAGCATGTGGGATTCTTCCGGTATATGTATGTCACATAGTCCTGCAAGCGAGTGTTGTATGATTCCAAGGATTTTCCATGCGTGTTGAAGATTTAGGTCAATACAAGCTGTGTTGGCAGCCAGCCTACTCTCCTTAGAGTCCGTGTATATACCGCTCGCTTTGTGCGCTGAAGTGCACTTCTATGCAGTCTCCTTTCTTGCTGAATGGCCGTATGGTCGGGCCCCCTACTCTGTCACTCCGTCAGTTAAACCGGCTCGTCCACTCCAACGGGGGGTTGCGTCATTGCGTCATGACGTAGCGTCCGTACGGGGATGATGTCAACGCGTTTCACAAGGGGTTGTGTAGCTTCATCTGGATGTTGTGGCGGCATAAAAGGACTCCTTCTTATAGACGTCCTTTCCTCAAACACGCCTACCATTTCTAAAGAGCTTATTGGTTAGGAGGAGTGGCCCCATGTCTGTGTAGTAACTATATCTTTACAATTTGTTAATAATAATAAATCTATACGGCGACCAACAGTCGCATTTCACTTATTATAGAAGTTGTCTTAAGTATGGGTATGTTTCAGCTGTAGTCAGTTGAGATAAATATATCTGGTAAGCCGAACTTCGTGCAATTTAAGGAGGGTGAAAAGTTTGGGGAGAATATCTGATGAGAATGAAGAATAAACCAAGGAGAATATAGACATATTATCATATACAAAAATATATGCATATATATGTATGTGCATACTCTACATGTACTCTTGCCATTCAGTCTCTGCATTGAATACAAAGATAAAAATAAAAAAACATGAATAATAAATAAAACATGCCGTAAACGTATTAATATACACTTTGTTCTCCAAATAGAGATGCAGGGGCTGTCATGGGTAAAGAGCACATATATACATATACAAGTCTAAGGAAATCAATGGGAGGGTAAACCATCGAGGTCGACAGACATTGACACAACATAGACTGGGGGAGATGGATCCCAACAGACAAACAAAAATCTAGTTAGACAATTATATGATACTGTCTGTGTATGGAGGCATTAAAATGAGAGAAGAAAGCATCAAGTGGGCACGTGGCTGGGGAGGCTCAGAACCAAAGCCCACACAATGGCCTATGTAGTCAGGAAAGGCTGTAAATTTAGTTCTGTGTTGAGGCCCACTGGAATAAGCGTACCCAGCTGAAATATCCACCGTTTTTCCCTCTGTTGCAGGATCTGATCAAAGTCCCCTCTCCTGGGGGATAAATTAAGGGCATAAATGCCCTTAACCTGCATCCCTGTTAGTTTACCCCGATGAAACTTGGCAAAATGTTTAGCTACAGGTTTCTCAGGGTTTTTCTCTGTTATTTCTCTCATGTGCTCCACCACCTCCTCTGCATGCTGTGGCTGGATAGCACAGGCAAACTCACTAAACAGAGGAAATTATGCCCTGCTTGCTTATATGCAAATGTAAAGAAGAAGTGGAAATCTGTACATAGGTGCACATTAATCAATGTAAAGTGGTGTTTGGTGCACTTTAATTTGAGTACTCACACACTACACAGACACACTCCATGGATACACTATAATATACTGCAATATAATGCGCCAAAAGTACAGTGATGCACAGAACTATATGGCATTAAACTTGCAGTAATGCACACAGACGTGAATGACGTTAAACTTGCAGTAACGCACACAGAAGTAAATGGCATTAAACTTGCAGTAACGCACACAGAAGTAAATGGCGTTAAACTTGCAGTAATGCACACAGAAGTAAATGGTGTTAAACTGGCAGTAACACACAAAACTATATGGTGTTAAACTGGCAGTAACGCACAGAGAACTATATGGCATTAAACTGGCAGTAACACACACAGAACTATATGGCGTTAACCTGGCAGTAACGCACACAGAACTATATGGCGTTAAACCTGCAGTAACGCACACAAAACTATAAGGCGTTAAACTGGCAATAACACACACAGAACTATATGGCGTTAAACTGGCAGTAACACACAAAACTATATGGTGTTAAACTGGCAGTAACACACACAGAACTATATGGCATTAAACTGGCAGTAACACACACAAAACTATATGGCGTTAACCTGGCAGTAACGCACACAGAACTATATGGCGTTAAACCTGCAGTAACGCACACAAAACTATAAGGCGTTAAACTGGCAATAACACACACAGAACTATATGGCGTTAACCTGGCAGTAACACACATGAAAACAATATGGCGTTAGTCAGTAACGCACAAAACTATATGGGGTTAAACTGGCAGTAACGCACACAGAAGTAAATGGTGTTAAACTCGCAGTAAAGCACTCAGAAGTAAATGGCGTTAAACTGGCAGTAACTCAATCAAATAGATGGTGTTCAACCGTCACTACACTGACGCTATCTGAACTGTGCCTACTCGCTATACACTAAAGTATATGTAATGTAAAGTTTACTGACACAGTCTAACTGCACTTCACTGAAACTATATGAGCTGCCCCTACTCTACACTAATGTATGTATGCATGATATGGTCTCACTATACTACAGTGAAACTATCTGACCTGTCCCTACTCTAGCTGCACAATATGCAAAGCTGAATGATGGTTCTCCTCACTACACTCACACTATCCCTAGACTGACACTAAACTAATATTCTACACTGACAATTGAAGCAAAATAGCACAGTATAGCACACTAACTAAATAATAGCACTGAACAGAGCCCTGTTCTATCTCTCTCCATGCTGAAATCACACTGAAAATGGCTGCCATTGAAAGAATACTTTTATACTGTGGGGTGGGAATGAGCCATGATTGGATAAAGTCATGATGACAGTGTCCAATCATGACTTTGACAGTGCTATGTGCCCTGATTGGCTGAAGCTTTCACTGCTTCAGCCAATCAGGGCTTGCGATGCACTGTTCAGCGCCGCAATGCATTGTGGTCAGTTCGGGGGCCGAACAAATGGTCGAATGAGCCGTTTAGCTACTCACCGAACGTTCCGAACAACAAAAGTTTGGCCCAAACTTATGCTCGGGCCGAATTGTTCACCCATCCCTAGTATTGACCAAAGTGGGCACATTTCCACTGCTTTCAGAATACAATGTCTCATTGGGGAAGATTCCTCTATGTTCCTCGCTTGTGTGGATGGAGGATTTTTTTTTTGTTTTTTTGGGGTGGGTTTTGATCAGCCTGTTGGCTGTTCAAAAATCAAAATTGGCTATGACCACCTTTAGTCCTTAAGATGCTTACTAGGAACAATGCTTACCAGCTCAGGGCCTCTGTTTTCATTCAAATGCTCCATACTACTGGACTTTAACCAACCCCTTTAGGAGTAACTATGATCTCATTGTAACACTTGAGGTCATCTGTGGCACTGATTGTGAAAACACATCTTCCGTTATCAGTAGCTAGGGCAGTGATGGCGAACCTTTTTGAGCCCGAGTGCCCAAACTGAAATAAATACATTGGTTTTGTGTTGCAAAGTGCCAACACGGCAATTCGCGAGAGAGGGGGGGCTGAGCGAAAGAGAGGGGTTGTGTAAGAGAGAAAGGGGTTGTGTGAGAGAGAGGGGGGTGAGAGAGAGAGAGGGGTGTGTGAGAGAGAGAGAGAGAGGGGACAGCAAGAGTGAGGGGTGTGAGAGAGATGCTGAGAGGGAGGGGGACTGAGAGAGAGGGGGACAGAGAGAGAGAGGGGTGTGAGAGATATGCTGAAAGAGAGAGGGAACAGAGAGAGGGTGAGGGGCTGAGAGAGAAAGGGGTGTGAGAAATATGCTGAGAGAGAGGGGGAACAGAGAGAGGGAGAGGGGCTGAGAGAGAGGGACGGGGCTGAGAGAGAGGGAGAGGGGCTGAGAGAGAGGGAGAGGGGACAGAGAGAGAGGGGTGTGAGAGATATGCTGAGAGAGAGGGGCAACAGAGAGAGGGAGAGGTGCTGAGAGAGAGGGGTGTGAGTGAAATGCTGAGAGAGAGGTGAACTGAGAGAGAGGAGGAACAGAGAGAGGGGGGGGGGACAGAGAGAGCGAGAGATGGGGGACAGAGAGGGATGTGAGAGAGGGGGAACAGAGAAAGAGAAGGGGGACAGAGAGAGAGAAGAGGGACAGATAAAGAGGGGTGCGAGAGAGATGCTGAGAGAGGGGTGAGCTGAGAGAGAGGGGGAACAGAGAGAGGGGGACACAAAAAGAGGGGGGCTGAAAGAGAGGGAGGGGGGCTGAGAGGAGATAGAGACCTCTAGATCTGTCCTGGACCCTCTTGTGTGCCCACAGAGATGGCTCTGCGCGTCAGCTGTGGCACGCGTGCCATAGGTTCGCCATCACTGAGCTAGGGCAATGTTTTCATATTGCTATTATTGCTTATTTTTAACAGCATTGGGTTCTGGGGGGGCATTTTTCTGAAGCCTTCAAAAAAAAAATAGGGTGAATGGTGTGTGTAATGAAGACACTTGAGTGTATGCAGTGAGCATTTGAGGAGTGCACTTAGCACAGGTACTGATCAAGGTATGGTCGTCCCTGTTCAACAGAAGTCAAACGTTAAATCGACTTCTGTTGAACAGGAATGTAGAAAACTTTTTTTTTTAGATCACTAAACAGTGTATTAGTGTACTTAGTGTACATAGAATAAGAGTGAGACATGACTGCATTATATACTGTAGCTATCTGCTCCCTGTTCATGCTTCTGTTTGCAGCTTCTAAGGAAAGTCTTCCAGAACCAACTTCAATTGTTGTTCTGAGATGTGATAAAATGGCAATAACCACAAAGGGATTGTGGAAAGGAGTGTTGGTAATTTGAAACACACTGCTTAGCTGCTGATCAAGAGTTTTCTAACTATCCTGTTCAACAGAAGTCGATTTGACGATTGACTTCTGTTTAATGGGAAAACCACCATACCTGAATCAGAATTTGCTGTCCCTGCTGAACTGGACATATTTTGATCAATCTATGGCCAGCTTTAGTCTCATTTTCGACTTGGGCTTACCGTATATATGTTCAGCTAAAATGTTTTGTAGATGTGGCTAATAGGGCTGTATTGAAAGGTTTGAAATATTTTTTAGTAAATAGTAAATATTCTTGCAAATTTTCTTTGCGTATAAATCAGTATAACTGAAATAAAATGAAGGTGACCTGCATTTTATTGACTTTGCAAATATGCTGGCGTATTCAATAAGGCAAAGTGCAGTAAGCAATGATAACACATATCAGGGGACTCCTCTTGCTAATATAAGTCAAGCTAGCTTATTTATTAAAGCAATGAGCAAAAGACAATGTTCAGTAACTCATAGCCACCAATCAGTACTCATGTTCATTCATCTGACTACAGTAATCTGAAAATAGTTGTTCTGGGAACTTTCTAAGGGCAAAAAACATATTTTTATGTAAATATTCCTTATGCAAGGAAAACCTGAATGCAAATTTTTGACAGTAAAATAAAACTTGTAATATATTGAAAGGTATGTAAATATATTCATTTTCATAAATGTTAACCACTCCCAATTACTGACTGTTCCCCAACCTTTTCTGAAAGAAGAAGTAAGCAAGATTAAATGTCAGCAAAAAAAGTACAGATAAACCCTGCTAAACACAGAAAAGGCATTTGAGCAGACAAACCTGTATTAGCATTTGATAAAATAAACATGCTTATCTTCTGAATACATGAAACATTTTTGGTAGCTGACATTAATAATGAAGGTATTACATTTGCTTCATCTTCAATTATACATTTTTTGGACTAAAAGTAATTCAAGTAAGCTGTCATTTCTTATCTTTGGCTCACAAAACTATCTTACATATTGAGAGGAAAAAAACTATAAAAGATGAAAAATACATAAAATATTTGCTTTCTATTGTGTAGTTAATCAAATTTTGATATTTAAGTAACTGGTGAAGGGGGCCTATGCTCGGAATACTGTTTAACACAAACACACATATCAAGATTGATTCTGCTAATTTCTCTAAATCAATGCGTGATGCCTGGGACAGAAATGAGCACATACGGCTCAAAACAGTGCATTTGGCAAAGTATTCTCTTACTTACATGCTGCATGCTGAACCATGATAAAACAAGTGTAAGCTCTAAGCACTTGTGTATATAAGCTTTGAAAGGATTGGGGCTTTAAAGGATAAGTTCACCTTTCTGAACATGTTACTCCCATATTTAGGGTGTAACATGTAGCATGTTCAGCATCCCTCCCCCTTATTGTGACAGCCGGCGAGGTATTCTCTCCCCACACCTGCTCTCACAATTTGAAAGCAGCACAGCTGTGCAGGTCTCCACCCACACTGCTGCAATGTTTATTAACAGAGTTCTTGTTGCCGCCATTTATCAAGACATTTCTCAGTTTGTAAATGGGTGGCAGGCACCACCCGTTCCCTTAGGCTGCGTGGAATTATTTTATTGCTAATATAGGATTCTAGTGAAAGGATATCCCATTTAGAGTTTAATGATCTAATAATGAGTTTCTTATGTTCCTTAAAAAATGGTTTAATTTTGCTTGGTTCCTGTTACTCAGTATCTACTGTTTCTAAATTAAACGCAGCTTTAATCTCGTCATCAAATTCATCACCAATCACAAATGCCATATCCTCGCACAGTCTTTCAATCAATTTACACTTTTTTCTAATGTGGGTATAGATAGGGACTAAAGCATACCATTTCAATTAAGTCAGAGTAGTAAAAAGGATCCAAATGCAGGTGATCCAAAGATGATCAGGGGTCACTACTGAACTGAAGGCATTTATGGATGAGTTAAGCCATAACTCCAGGACTTGGGCTTACCTTTGTAGTGGACCCTCAAGAGATATTATTCCTTGATCTCTCCATTAGGTAGGAGAATGGTAGACTGTTAACCCAAATTTACAGAAAAACTACAGCTGCTAATACTTTACTATTGGTAGATAGTCACCACCCTAGACCACTTGTCAAAGGCATTCTGGTGGGCCAGTTCCTGAGAATTTGTAGTTGCTGCTCCACCAAGGAGAACTATCGCTGTGAGTCAGATATGTTATATCGGCAATTCAGGGAGAGAGGTTACTCTCACCATACCCTGAAGCGGGCAAGGAAAATTGCTTGATCTAAAACAAGAAAGGATCTTTTATTGATCCGTGATCCTGCTAGCGGTAAACAAGAGGGACTGGTCAGACTAATTATGCAGTACGGTGCCCAATGGAAACAGATTGGCTCCATTCTTCGGAACCACTGGCACATTCTGACCCATTCAAGCGGCATGGAGGACATTGTATTATCTAGGCCACATATGGTACCAAAACGTGCCAGGAACCTAGACGACACATTGGTCCAGTCTGAATTTGTAAAAACATCTAATAGGAACTGGCTCACATGGCCAGACTTAATGGGATGTTCCCTTGTTGTCATTGTGGAGTTTGCCCTCATGTTGAATGCTCAGCGGTGTTCACTGATTCTGAAAGAAAACATGAATTTGAGATTAAACATTTTATCAACTGTGCTACTGCACAGGTACTGTATATTATTGAGTGCCCGTGCAAACAATTATATGTTGGTAAGACAAAACTTCCACTTTGAATCAGAATCAGTGAACACCTAAAAAGCATAAGCTTGGAGGAGACACCAGTGGCACAACATTTCATACTGTGCCATGATGGTAAACCCACTGGTCTGAGATTCAACGGATTTTTGCCCTAGATTTGTCAGACCGTAGAGGAGTCTGAGATTGTACCTGTGATCTGCTGGTCATGGGTGCAAGGCTCTGCAGGCTTTTTTTAGTAGAAAGTAGAAATATATCCCTCCAAAGCTAGAGAAATCTTCTCTTAGTTGTTAGTGTAACATTCTTCCCTGCTGAAAGAGTTCCTCTTTATTCCTGTTCTGGTGTCAACTAAAAACTTTTTAGATTTTTTCATCACTGCGGGTTCTGTTGACAATGGTCAATAGGGCAAAAAGAAAAAATGAATCTCTCTAACAGGAACAAAGGAGCACAAAAATCTAGGTTCTAACCATCTCTTATTCTTATTAAAAAAATAAAAAGATGATTGTCATACTTTGGACAAAAAGTGAGGAAAGAGTAAATTGAACAGATTGAGTCCTCAAAAAGGAGAGAATCTTTATATTGAATGGGCATTATTTTGGGTTAAACCTATAGTTCATTGATTCAGATTACTTCTATCCTACTGAAGAAGTGGACAGCGAAACATGTTGAGGATTCATCCACCTCTGCTCCATTCATCAAACTTATTTCAATAATGGACTACACAATTATGTAAACCAATGATTGTAATGGTATTATTACAGAGTGATCTACTGTATGTACATTATAAAGCTATATGCGAGGAGGTGGATAGTCAGGGGATAGTCAGGGGTGTTTTTGGTCAACCCCTCAAGGTTTTTTTTTTCTCAGAGAATAGGTGCCCCTTTTCTCTGCCCCTACCCACCTCCAAGCACAGTTCCTTGGTTCCATCTCCCATTACTGCCCTTTTAGAGAATATAGAACCAAGTATCACTTTCTGGAGATAAGTATGGAATTTGTTAACGAGAACAGGAAAAGTAGTAAAATAGATTCCCTGTAGTCAGTAATAATAGAGCCCTCTCCAGCAACAATTGAAACCCCTCAACAGCAATGGACCACACAAAACAGAATCCCTCCGGCAGCTATAATAGACCCCCGGCAGACCCCCTGGCAGCAACAACAGATCTCCCCACAGCCAGCATCAATAGACTCTCCAGCAGCCCACAACAATAGACCCCTCCCTCAACAGTAGATCTCTCCCTGCAATAACTGACCCCCAGCAATATAAGACCCACTCCAAGCAACAATAGACCCCCCTGGAAAAAAAAGATCCCTCTATCTGGAATAGATGCCCCAGTAGCCAGCATCAATAGACCCTGCAGCACACCCCAGCACCCCTTGCCATTACATACATACAGTCAGTGCTGGTGGTGCTGGAACTGCATTCCCCAGTGCCCCCCCCCCCCCTGAAGCAAAGCCCTGGGTGTATCCGTTAATTCTTTCTGTACAGAATTTGTGGTTTTAACTATTTATTTATAATTAAATATGCATGATTCTTCAGTAAAGAAAACCTGACAGGATTTCTGACCTCTCATCAATCTATCAGAAAAATCTATTAAAAAAAGTTTTGTCACCTTTAAGTATCATTTTTTAACTTTTGACTTTTACAACTACTACTACCAGGCTTGGATTCCTGAATTGTTGTCATTAGTACAGTCTACAAGGAAGATGAGCTGACTCTTAGAAAATTCTGTTAATGACAAGTCTTGCCAGCAGCAGGGTTTGCAAGCATGACTTAGGTCTTCAGTACAAAGGAAGGATACTTTAGAAGACGTAGTTTTACGAAAACACCGGCTTTTTGGACACTTAAAAGAATTACAGCAGTGTTTAAAACAAGTCATAGTTCAAAGAAAGAGCAAGACTCATATTATCAATGTTCTTTGTTAAAAGGACTGGTATAGTAGCCTTTCAAGTTTGTCAGTTAGTAGCAAGGAGTCAAGGACTGTTCTGGAAGCAACAAAAGACATGGAGGCGGTTTTGAGAGCACATACATTTATTAAAAGGACATCTCTTATAAACTGAATTGTTCCTCGGGAGTGAGGTTTTGGAGCAGATCAGGCAGCTTTGCTTGAGGTTGATGCTCATATGCAGTATTTGTTGAAGTACACAGTATGTGTTAATTAGATTTGAAGGGATTGGTAAAAAGTTTACAGCAGATCCAGCTAGACAACTTCTTCTGCAATAAATTGTACTTGTGTAAATTTTAATCTTCAAAATGTATTAGTAATTTAGGCTTGAAGCTCATATAATCTTTAAACACAAACAATCATACCTTTAAGATCATATCTACTATCCCAACCTTAAATCTCAACCTAACCACTGCCCTACCACTAATAGTGTTGGGCAAACGGTTTGGGCTAAGCAAAAGTTCATCCCGAATATTGCCTTTTCACCCGTTCAACATAAATCTGAATTTGCATGGTACTCAGCTGGATTTTTGCCTGCTGAGCACCCCACAATGCACTTCGGGCTGCACAGTGCATTCTAGGGCCCTAATTGTATGAAGCCTTGCACCTGACAGGTTTGCCAATTAGGGCACAGAGCACTGTCAGAGCCCTGATTGGACAAATGATGATGACTTTGTCTAATCACGGCTCAGTGCTCATAGTCCCACCCCGCACTATAAAAGGTTCCTTCCCATTGGAAGCTTTTGCAGTGTGTTGTTGAAGTGGAGATAGATATAGCAGGGCTCAGCATGCTACTAGCAAATTAGTGTGTTCACTTATTGTGACTGTGAGTGTAGAGTGTTAGTGTAATGTGATATACGTGTGTCAGTTTAGTGTAGTGTCAGTTTAGTGTAGTGTTTAACACATCATTACATACTGTAACATTTAGGCTGGGTTCACACTGATGCCGGATGTGGCTTGCAGCAGGGGTCCAGTGCATCCTTGTTCTCTGTTTCAGGGATGAAATAGGGCCGAATTTTTGCCTGAAACTAAACCAAAGATGCCCAGGACTCCTGTGCATGCCGCTCCTGAGCCGCCACAGAGATGTGTGAAACGGCTCCATAGAGAGCTGGTCACAATCTTCTGTAATGCGAATTGGAGGCGGAGAAAACCGCATTTAATTCACACTAGTGTGAACCCAGCCTCAGTGCTGTATGCAGTGCTGTATACCCCTTGCTTTTTTTTTTGCTGCATGTTTTCTTTTTTTGTGCTTTTTTTTGTCCCCCTGCAGCCCCAGTTTTTCTGACTGTGACACTAATGTTCCCCCTTTTTTATATATTTTACATTCCTTCCAATGACACATTTCCCAGTTTTTTTATTACATTTCGGTAATAAGCCCCCCCCCCCCCCCCCAATCATGTCTGGGAGGCCAACAAGGAGAGGCAGATGTTCCAATGCCACTATGAGGGGGCCAGCAGCAGTAATTGAGGGTCTGATCTGTGGGAGACATTTGGGGGGGTAGATACTGACTGACAAACAGTGCATCAAGACATTGGTCACAAAAGTAGACACTTAAATATTGAATACAACACAGCCACTGCTTATGAATTAAGGTTCTATTGTACATTGATTATTAAAATGATTACCTGTGATTTGCATCATATTATGTAAATATGCAAATCTCCGTAAACGCCATCTAAGATTTAGTATTCCATAGATGGTAAGGCATATTCAGTCAGATCAGGAAACTGTAATTTGCATGCAGAGTAATTATTTTGCCTGCCCATCTCAGTCTGAGGTGACCTGTGGATTAATTTAATGATCTACACTACTAATACACATGAGATTCTGACACTTTGATATGGTTATGTTATAGAAAGCATACACTTTGTCCGATCTCCACACTGATTTTGATCTCTGTCCATCATTAAAACAATTGCACAAAATCACCTCAACTTTTACTCCTGATTTAGGAGACATTTTTGTCATCTAAGTCAGAACTCTACTTCAGGGTACAATCAGTTACTGCAAGCTTCTGAGCAAAGCAGAATTTTTTTAGAATATGGTTTTGATTATTTAAGAAATGCAAGACAAAGCAAGTCAAGGCGAATGAATCATTCCCTTATTTTAGGGAAATGTCTGTTTATCGTGCTAAAAAATCCCTATAATGCCTTGTACACACGGTCGGAAATTCCGACGGGAAAAGTCAGATCGGATTATGTTGTCGAAAAATACGATCGTGTGTGGGCTCTAGCGGACTTTTGCCGTCGTCAATTTTTTTAGAGCAGGACCTAAAATTTTCTGACCAAAAATCTGATCTGACTTTTTTCGATTGTGTGTATAGAATAACAAAGTGCCACGCATGCTCAGAATAAATTTGGGGACGAAAGCTATTGGCTACTGGCCTCTATGTAGTCTCGTCGTACGTTTACTATGTCACCTCGTTCGGAACGATTGGATTTTCTGACAACTTTGTCCGACCATGTGTATGCCACACAAGTTTCGGACAAAATCCGTCGGAAAAAATCCAACGGATTTTGTGGTCGGAATGTCCGACCGTGTGTACGGGGCATAAGATGTTGTTTGCAACCACATAATCTTTCATTACACCACAACTGGACAAATCCAGGTTGCAAAGTCACCACAGGACTGGAAAAACGTCATTGGTGACTATTATGTCACATAGGTAATGCTAGGCTTGAAACCAGGGTTTTGGCCCAATCACATGGCTGTTATAAGTGGTATATTGTTTATAGCTACTGTTATTAGTTTATTGCAGCTGGTTAAAGTGGTACTTGAACACCTAGTTCTTACAATGTAGATAAGAGGTCAGCACTCTTGGCCAAGAAGCAGGACCTGGTGTTCCTTGCTTACACTGGTTTTGTGGCTGAACTGTAATGGGTGGTGCACTGTATGTATGGTGATACATAAGGGTCCTTTCACACAGGCGGCCTGCCTGGCGGACTCCGATTTGCTCAGCGGGGAATCGATCCGCTGATACCCACTGAGCAGGTGGATGAAAGGTCCATCTCCGCTCACTGTGCCGAGATGGAACTGTCAGAGCCCCGTTCTCCTCTATGGGGAGATCGGGTGAAAACGGACAGCCTGTCCGTTTTTATCTGATCCCATCCGATCTGATCTGCCAGATGGATGGAAAATAGGGTCACATCCGTCTGGATTTCACGGACATGATCGGATCGGATACCAGCGGATGTCAGTGGACAGGTCAGCGCTGACATCCTCCGCTCCATGGCAGTGAATGGAGGGTCTGATCAGGTCCGCCTGAAAAACTGACAGGCTGACCTAATCAGAAACCTTGTGTGAAAGGGGCCTTATTCAGTTACGGACATAGTTGAGAAGTAATAGAGCTACTGTCAGGATTGTATTGGTAGTCTGTGTTTCCATTGAAGTAAATGGGACAGGAAGGTATGGGAAATTACTGAGAAAAATACATTTTTTGTCAGCACAATAGGAAAGGTTAGAACTTCCATCAGGGTATTATTGCCGTGTCTCATTTCTTTCTGTGTTAATGACAATAACTCTAATTTCATAACTTGACACAGGGACAGGAAATGAGGTAAAATCTCCCTAACAGACTCACAGGCAGCAATAAAAATTGAATAAATCTTCCTTAATCTATCCAAAGCTAAAATATAGATTTTGGTTGAGCTTGAACAAGAGTCAGTTAATGTATTATGTTTTAAAAACAAATGCACAGCCTTCACCTCTCTTAATGAGTGTGATTTACTAAAGGGGTTGTTTTACTCTGGCCCAGAGAACTTGTTCACTCTTACAAAACCTAGTCAGGTCTTTGGAAAATAAAAAAAATATAATTGGTTAACTGAGACAAAGAAATATGGGTCCCTGGACAAGCGTAAATATCACTTTTTGAGTAAATTGCCCACAATGGTTCTCTCAGAACTCTTCTTCAGGATGCGTTTCAGTTACTGCAAGCATCTGAGCAAAGCAGGAATTGTTTAGATTATAAGAGAAATACAAAACAGAGCAATTCTGGAGGTGGATATTGATTGTACTGGTCAATTGCTATTTGTGTGCAGTGCTCACACATGCAATGTTTTATTTAGTGGAGCATAAGTAAATGTGATAGAACCAACAAATAAACCCCTGAGAGCAGGACATTTTTTATCGCTGAGTAACCACTCTTTAAGTAGATATTCATGAGTTTGTGGGGAAAAAAAATATGCTAACTGATGGGGGTAGAAACAGCATTACCCTACCATTCATATTTTTTATCTCATCTAAATTATAGCTTTATTTCTGCTTTAGAATTAGGCATACATTTAAAGGAAGATATTTTTCATCATAAGAAATCTAAAGCTAAACTCTAGGCAGATATAAAAGTTAATAAAAAAATGTAAATGAATGCAGCTTTGCAATCAATAATACATCATTAGGGCTCTTTCACACGAGCGGACCGTATGTCCGTATTTCATCCATCCATTTTCGGATGAAATAGGAACATACATGCATCCCTATGGAATAGCGGGTGTCAGCGGATGAGCATCTGCTGACACCCGATATCGTCCGTCTCCGCTGTGGTCCGATTCTGCAGACGGAGGAAAACCCTATTTTTCCATCCGTCTGCAGAGCGGATTGCATGAACACGGACAGACGGTCCGTGTTCATCCGATCCCCCATAGAGGAGAGCGGAGATCTGACAGGGCGGTCCCTGCACAGTGTGCAGGGACCGTACTGTCATCCGCGGGCTCAGCGGGGATCAGCGGAGCGATATTCACGGGGCGGATCACCACGGATCCGTCCCGTGTGAAAGAGCCCTTACATGTATTTTTAAATGCAAGCAGTGTAAGTACCTGAATTTGCACTGGTTTTGGCATCTTTCAGTCCCTATACAGCAGGGCTGTAATGTTAGAGGAAGTAGCACCACAAAGAGCCAATCGGTCCATGTGCTGACAAGAAGCATGCTAATTAGAGTTGGGCGAACAGTTCGGGCTGAGCAAAAGTTCAGCCCGAACATCACCTGTTCAACCAACACTCAAATTGCGTGCTACACAGTGCATTCTAAGCAGTGAATAGTGCTATTCTAAGGGCAGTGAACAGCTGGTTGTGTCAGCTGTCAATGGGCTTCCCCGCTGATAGCTGAATTAAAAAAACATTTTCGGCAATAATAAAAAGTAAAAATTAAACAGCGTGCCCCCCTCATCCATACCAGGCCCTTCAGGGTCTGGTATGGATTGTTTTTTTTTTTTTTTACTTTGCCGTGGGGTCCCCCCAAAATCCACACCACACCCTTATCCGAGCACGCAGCCTGGCAGGCCAGGAAAGGGGGGGGGTGGGTGCTTTGTTCCAGCCCCCACCCAAAAGCACCTTGTTGCCATGTTGATGGGGACAAGGGCCTCTTCCCCACAACCCCCAGTTCCCAGTGTTCCGTCAGATTAGGTGGCCCGTCAAATCTTGTAACATAAGTGACATTCCATCCTGGCCATTTTGGTACACCCGCACTCAAGCCTACAGTCTGAAGTTGCCAAGTGAACATCTTTTTACACCCATGAAATCTTGCATTTCACACTTATTTTTTACCACTAAACTGAGCTTATATCGTGAAATACAGTATTTAGAAGTCTGTGACACTGTTTTGATGCTGAATTTTAAAAGCAGCGGTCTTCTGTCAGATTAGCAGACATGTGAGATCAGCAGGTTTGCCGGTGCTTTTAAAATTCAACATCAAAACAGTGTCACAGACTTCTAAACACTGTATTTCACAATATAATCTCAGTTTACTGGTAAAAATATATGTGAAATGCAAGATTTCAGTGGGTGTAAAACGATGTCTGCTTGGCGACTTCAGAGTGTAGGTTTAGTGTGGCTGAGTCCGGGTGTACCAAGATGGCCATGACGGAAAATATCACTTCCCTTACGAATTCTGATGGGTCACCTAATATGATGAAACACTGGCCCCCTCCCATTTAAATGAGTATGGGGTACATTGTACCCCTATCCAGTCACCAAAAAAAGTGTCATAAATAAAAACAGTAGACAGCTTTTTGACAATTATTTTATTAAAAAAAAAAAATACAATTATTTCCGCAGATAAATATCCAATGACTGTCGCCACCGCCAGATCTAAAATAATAATAATAATTAAAAAAAAACAATGAGGGGGGCGTGGCCAAGATGGCGATCGGGACAGACGTCTAGGAGCGGAGCTCTGCACCAACGGAGGGGATATCATCCTATATTACTATCCTGACCTGCCTGATAAGACCCCTAATATACACGGTTGGTTCGTGTAGATGGTACAGACCCGGAGAAGCAAAGGTGGGAACCAGAAGTCGCAAGGAGGGAGACCCCCGGCCCGTCCGCCTGCCGCGCCCGCACACGTGGAGAGAACATCCAGCATGGCGACTCAAACCTCTGATGCAGACCCGGCCCTCACGGAGAACGCCAACTTCTCTGCGCTTATGCAGGCCATTAATGGATGCCAGGCGGCTCTGACCTCCAAGATTGACTCGCTGCAGCTAGAATTGGGCCTTATGAGGAATGACTGCGAGAAGATCCGCAGGCGGATGGACGAGGCAGAAAGGCGCATAGGGGACACGGAAGACACCATGCGGGATCATACGGCTACCCTCCACACTGTACATGTCCGCCTCAAACATCTGGAAACTAAGTCTGAGGACGCGGAGAACCGCAACAGGCGGAATAACCTACGTCTCATAGGCCTCCCGGAGGGGACCGAGGGCCCGGACATACCAGCTTTTACAGAGCATCTCCTGCGCACGCTATTCCCGCAGGCGCCATTTTCCCAGCACTTCGTGGTAGAGAGAGCGCACAGGATGCCATCTACCCGCGGGCCCCCGGACGCCCCACCGCGCACATTCATCTTCAAGCTGATGAATTTCAGGGATCGGGATCTCATACTGAGAGAGGCCCGGAAGATGGAGAATGTCCGGTACGAAGCGTCCCGCCTCATGTTCTTTCCCGACTTTTCGGTCGACACGCAAAAAAGACGGAAATCCTTCGATGCGGTCAAGCAGTCTCTACGGGACCGCAACATTAAGTATAGCATGCTGTTTCCTGCTCGTCTGCGGGTGGCGGACGGAGAATCGGCCCGGTTTTTTACTGCACCCGAAGAAGCGGCGAGGTGGGTGAACTCTCTCCCACGTGCGTGACCTACGGATACCACTACTCTTGCTGACAACAATGGAGCGGATCTGGGATACGTGAGTGTTGTGTATTTTACTTTTTCCCCCTGGATTATGCCCTGCTTGCCGGTTGCTGGCCACTGACATACTGCTCCCCCCTGACACTTCACCGGGCCCCCTCCTCCTTCCCTCCCCGCACACTCCTGGAGACCCCGGCCGCTGCCGAGAAAGACACTACCTGGCCGCGTGGGGGTGGGGGGGGGGGGGTTCTGGGGGCCATGCAAAGGCGGATGTGCTGTCCAGGACTCTTTGTTACCGGCATCTCCCCCTCGAACGCTATGCAGCTTCCAGCATGTACTGCATGGGGGACACACGAAAATACACCCACGATAAGCACTGACTTCGGCAGTGCGTTTTTTCCCCCAGCCCTCCAGACTCTGGATGATAGGGCTGGACGCTCCGCTTCTACTACACGAACACACCTAGCCCTGGCTCAGCCAGGAGGCTACCACAATCATCTTCCCGCCCGTTGGCGGCATCTCTGCAACCCCTAGTTCACTAGGTGCCCAAGGTTGAATCGCCTACTTGACTTCAAGTTCATGACCCCATGTGGTTGAAGACCATGTTTGTTACAGGGATCCAGGTGCACCCCGGTTGGAGGGGGGGCACAGGGTGGGGGGGTGTTGGGGAAACTGTTTTATTTTCCTTTTGTTGGTTTTTTCTTTTTTCTGTTTTTGGTCCCCTAAGGACTGGTTTATTGGTTGAAGGAATGAGGTATATGTATGCTAAGACAGTGAAACTAAGGTACATACAGATGACGGGTGTAGGAGAGAGATGCGGGCTCCCCCCGGGGGGAGGCCCCGGTGATCCTGATGTGGGGCTGGGTACCCACCAGATGTGTCTATGCAACCCCCTATGGCTCCCCTGACGGTCATATCCTGGAATGTCAGGGGACTCAATTCCAAAATTAAACGTGCTCTCGTTTTCAAATTTCTCAAGCAATACTCCCCTGATATCTGCATCCTACAAGAGACACATTTGGTGGGTGGCAGGGTCCTGAGTCTAAAAAAACCTTGGGTAGGGCATTGCTACCATGCCACCCACTCCACCCATGCCCGTGGAGTTAGTATTCTTGTCAGAAAGACTCTCCGGTTCGTGCTCCTAGACCTACATTTGGATCCCGAGGGCAAATATGTGGCCCTACATGCCGATATTGAGGGAATGCCTGCCCTGATAGTGGGTCTATACAATCCCCCCCCAGCCAAGGTCGGACTCCTCACTAAGATCACGCAGATTATGGCCTCTCATTCGGCTACTGCAGTGATACTGGCTGGGGACTTCAACATGGTCCCATGCCCGGCTATGGATAAACTGTCCACTGACGGAGCGGTGGATTCCCCGCTCTCTCGCTGGGCCAATACAGTGGGCCTTACGGATGTCTGGAGATGGAGATACCCTGGGATCAGGGGGTATATGTGTAGCTCTGCCACATACAAGGCTATGTCACGAATTGATCTTCTTTATGTCAGCAGCCCTGTCCTTACGAAAGTACAAGATATAACCCTCCTCCCCAGGGGGGTGTCAGACCATGCGCCTATCCTACTAAAGTTGCAGGTCCGGTCGAATCCGGGTGACTCCCTGTGGCGTCTCTCGAGATATTGGGTGTCGGACGAGAGGGTTGAGCCTGTAGTTGAGTCGGCCATTGCAGAGTACTGGGCCCCCGACCCGGAGGGAGCGGAGACGCCTCATAGATGGGAACAGTTTAAGGAACATATCAAGGGACAGTATAAGACGGTTATAGAATCGGCTCGCTCGGCCTCCCAGGCTGCACTTGTGCAGGCGGAGGCCACTGCTCAGAGGTTGGAGAGTGACTACACTATCGGTGGGAGAGAGGACCAGAGGAAGGAGCTAATGGTGGCATGGAGGGAAGTACAATTACTTAGAATATCGGCAGCAAAGAAACAAATACTGTTCCAGTCCCAAAGAGTATTCGAACAAGGAGAGAGGTCTGGCCGTATGCTCGCCTGGCTCTCTAGGGAACCAACCGACACCACACATATTGCCAATATCAGAGATGAGTCTGGGGGAATGGTATCTGACGCAGGGGAAATCAATGCTAGATTTGTGACATATTATAGGAACCTGTACTCCTCCAGAGCTGTTCACACCCCTGGTGAACTACAGGCCTTTCTGAGTGAGGTTCCCTTCCCCACACTGACAGACGATGCTCGACTGCATTTAGATGCCCCTATATCCCTTAAGGAGATTCAGACTGCAATAGCCTCTATGCCGGCCGGGAAGACCCCAGGAGATGACGGCCTGCCGGCCGAATTCTTCAAAACGCACAGCAATGTGGTGGCGACCAAACTGCGAGGAGTCCTCTTGAACGCCTTCCGGAGCGGATCCCTGCCGTCCTCTATGATGAGGGCGGTAATTGTGGTTATTCCCAAATCAGGGAAGAACCCAGAGATATGCTCCTCATACCGGCCAATATCACTCCTGAACGTGGACGCGAAGGTCCTAACTAAAGTCCTGGCCAATAGACTCAATGCCGTTATATTGTCCTTGATACATGGGGATCAAACCGGATTCATGCCCGGTAAGGGTACAGACATAAACCTACGTAGGCTGTTCACGGTGATGGACAGGGTGGCGGGGGCGGGGGGGGAGGAGGTGGTTGCATCTTTAGACGCCGAAAAGGCGTTTGACTCGGTGGAGTGGGAATACTTATGGCTGGTACTTCAGAAGTTCGGTCTGGGTCCGGTATTCATTCAATGGATCCAGATGCTGTACTCCAACCCGACAGCGAGGGTCCGGACAAACGGTCGCCTATCTGTGTCATTCCCACTCCACCGAGGTACACGGCAGGGATGCCCTCTTTCCCCGGCCCTTTTTGCACTCGCTATTGAACCTCTGGCCATCCTTCTTAGAACCTCACAGGCCATCGCCGGTATCTCAATCTATCCCATCGTGGAAAAGGTGTCCATGTATGCGGACGACACGCTCCTATACCTTAAAGACTCCCAACATTCATTAACAGCAGCTTTAGAACTAATTGACTCCTTTGGTAAATATTCGGGAATTAGGATCAATTGGGACAAGTCGGTTATATTCCCAATTGGCCCTAATGCGGTGGCCCCGAGATCCACCACCCCTCTCCAGTGGGTGGATAGTTTCAAATATCTGGGTATCCAGATCCACAGGGACCTACCACGATACATGGACCTCAATGTGCAACCCGTCCTACACAAACTCACACAAAAATGTACAGTCTGGAAGAACCTCCCACTTACACCGGTAGGGCGAGTAAACTTAATTAAAATGTCATTTCTCCCCAGATTCTTGTACGTATTTAGGAATACCCCTATTACTATTTCCAACTCCTTCTTCCAGAAGCTAGAACAGATTATAGGCACGTTTATTTGGCAGGGGGCAGTCCCACGGGTGGGCAGACCTATACTTCAGTTGGCTTTGTCTGAGGGAGGGCTTGCCCTCCCCAATTTTCGTAAATACTACTGGGCGGCGGTACTGGTGACGGTGAGGTGGTGGTTTACACAGGATAAAGCTAACCCATCGGTAAACCTTGAGGCAGCGATAGTGGGGTCTTATTCGGAACTGAGCAACCTAGTCTACAGAGGGCCCAAGTCTACTAAGGACATCACCACCCCCATGGTAACCACGGTTCGGGTCTGGAAACAAGTTTCTAAGCACCTGCAAAATCCCAATACCCTCTCACCACACATGCCACTATGGGGAAACCCCAGCCTGCCCCATTTGCGTACAGTGCCTGACCCGCGGGTTTGGGCGAGATATGACATAAGGACGCTAAAAGACATTATGCCGGAGGGACAGATACTCCCCTTTGGAAGACTTAAGGACAAGTTTGGGCTACCCCCCTGGATGTACTTCAGATTCCTCCAACTTAGACACGCTCTTAGAGCACAATTCCCGAACCCCGTCACCCTAGAACCACATCAGGTCGAAAGACTACTTACCTCACGCCTAATAGATAAAACACTCTCCTCCATATATCTGCGTCTCACGTGCAGGGGTGGAACAGACGCCAACAGAGCCTTTTTGGCATGGCGCCGGGACCTCCCTGCACTGACAGAGGAAGATTGGTCGGAGGGCCTGCAACAGTTTATACCTCTCATGATCTCAGCTAAAGACAAATTTGTCCAGCTTAAATTTCTCCACAGGGTACACTACACACCCCAACGACTGGCACGAATCTACCACACTTTAGATGACAAATGCCCTAAATGTCAGAGAGAGGTGGGTAACTATATACACATGGTCTGGCACTGTACTAAAGTACAAGAATTTTGGCGTGCAGTGGCTGCTGACATATCTGTGATTGGCGGACTATCCATAGGCCTTGATCCCCTGATCCTTCTCCTGGGTATTACAGACAACCTCCCCACTTCCACACATAAAAAAACCTTTGTCTTCTACACAGTATACTATGCGAGGAAGACAATTCTCCTCCAGTGGAAGTCGGCGGAGCCCCCCGGGGTTTCCACCTGGAGGGAGCTGGTAAACAAGGCACTCCCTCTGTACAAGTTGACCTACATGGGGAGGGATTGCCCCCAAAAATTCCACAAAATATGGGCATCATGGGTGGAGGCCAGAAACATTACGGTATAACCCTGATAGAGGTCCCTCCCTCTCCCCTTCCTTCCATCTGGACATCTGGCATACCTTCCTATAGAGACCAACGGGTTGCTCCTACAGGTCGGGAGACCCGGGTCGCGGATGCGCCCGGTCTCCTCCCCGTCGCCCCCCCCACCCCCCCTTCCCCCCCCCCCTTCCCACTTGCTTTAATCTATGCTGACACAGGGTACAGGTTATATTAGGTTCCTTTTTCCTTTTTCTCCCTCCCTTGGAGGGAGGGTGATGGGGAAGCTGTATTACATTACCTTGCTGTAAAGAGGAAAAGACGACGGGCCGCACACCTCCTAATCTTAAATTGGCTGTTTGCCCCGGTCCCATGAGACTTTGATATAAGTTGTTTTCTTTTTTTTCTGTTTGTGGTTATATCTGTAACGTTCGCACTGTATTCAATCCCACCTGTCCTCAATGTATGTAATCCTCATGTGAGGAAGACTTAAACTGCAATGTATTATCTGCACTGTTTCACATGTAACCGTTTGGAAGCTTCAATAAACATTCCTTCTGTTAAAAAAAAAAAAAACAATGAAGGCCATTGCAGGCTCCGCTGTTTGACAGTTTATATATATGTCAGGGGTGGAGCCACATGTGATATCACCTGGTGGCCCCATTTCCTTGTGACATCACCGACCCACAATGCACCAGCATGCAATAGGGGGGTGCCCATCTCTAATGCTAATGTGCCGGTATGGTTACCACTTGGTTACTAGCAATCTGCCAATCACCCTGCTGTCAGACCCCCATCTATTAGTTAAGACAATGAGCAGTCATTTGCATAGTTTTGTTACGTTTATTGTGGGATATAACTTGGGTAGAACAAGGGATGATATGGGATGCCCATAGCATTTGTTGACTTGTATTCGGATTTGAAAAGCATTAATCAGTAACTCAGAGGCTGCTGGGACACACAAAATGTCATGTCCAGGTAAACGACAGTGAGGCTTGAGACGCACGCCGGGAGAGGAGAGACACAGTGAGACCCTCGCATATCTAAACCCATTTAAACTGCCGGGAAAGTTTAGTGCCAACTCATAGGCACTAAAAAATGTGAGTGAAATTACCTGTTTTTACTTTTTTTATAAATAAATGCATAGACATACTGCGCAATGATTGCTATTCATTTTTTATGAGGACGAGTATAGTCTAAACCTGTAAGCTGGGAGTAACAGAGAGCCTGAGTGGATTGGTTATCCCTATTAATGAACTGAAGGCGCTTTCTATAATAATATCTGGTGAGTGGCCAACTCTTATGGTGGTGGTGGTGGTGGTATTGTCACTGTACTGGTGGATATGAAGCACAAAAAATCAGGATCACAAGAAATAGGAGAACTGAGAATTTTTTTCACACAGCAGAGAACCGGAAAAGGGGACTTATAAATGTGCTGGTTCACAGATACCAGCAATTATTGAATATACACTTATTACTTTATGTAGTATTATTTAAAGTCAAATACAAACGGTGATATTGGTCGCACTTGAGATATACACATGGGTGGTTTATATATGTACATGTTCTAACAGTGTTATATATTTTTTTACAGTGGTGCTGTTTTACTTCCAGTACTACAACCGAGAATCACTCTGAATAATCCTCCGCTTGATAGATGTACTTTAAAGTCTTTAGCCCCATACACACGGTCGGATTTTTTCATGGATTCTGTCCGATCGGACAATGTTGTTGAAAAATCAGACCGTGTGTATGCACCATCGGACAGTGTACGTCGGATTGTCCGACGGACAAAGTCCTATCTCCTGCTGGATAGATTTGCCGACAACACGGTCCGATCACACCAAATCCGATCGTGTGTACGGTTGTCCGACGGACAAAGTGCTACGCATGCTCAGTTCACATTACAAGACCAAAGCTATTGGCTACTAGCCTCTACGTAGTCCCGTCGTACGCAACGAACGTCACCACGTTCAGAATGATCGGATTTTCCGACAACTTTGTGCGACCGTGTGTACGCAAAACCAACATCGGACAAAGTACGACGGACATGATCCGACCGACCTGGTCCGCGGATTGTCCGACCGTGTGTATGGGGCTTTAGAATAGTGTCACTTGAACAAATCCATAAGCCAGAGGCCCACAACACCTCTCCCCAGTGGCTCAAAGAATCTGGAAGTTACACATACTTTTGGAAGTTATTACCAAAGTGCTTACCAGGCCAGAGATACCTCTCCCCATTGACCTGACACATGGTAATAGGCGGACTACTGTTCCCAGCCAGTCCATTGCTGTAAATGCTGCGTTCCCCGGCCACAGCATTCTGCACTACTCTCTCCAGTGTTCTTCTATACTTCTTTAGCACTGATCTCCTCCAAAGCACAAGTCCTGTGTTCCCCAGTCACAGCAGCTTGACTTTAACTCTGCAACTTTCCTCCTGACTCTTTACTGCTACTTCTCCTTCACCAACCTTCATCTGTGTACAAGTCCTGTGTTCCCCGGTCACAGCATCCTGACAATAACTCTTTGATGAAGATCTCTATCCTCCAAAGCATCTCAATGGCTCCTCCAGCCCTCCTCCACGCTTGCCGCACCCCTCCCCCCACGTGGGGATGCCCTGAACTGCAACTTAGCACTCCATTCTATCTTTTCCTGCTCTCAGAACTCCCCCCTGGTAGCATGTGACCCCGGCTTATATGGGAGGCTTGCCCCCTGCCAACACCCAGAGGTTATTGGTCAGAGATCCTCACATACGCTGCCTGCCACTCAGACTTCAGGTCCAACCTCTCTTACAGAAAAATCTTTCTGAAAGCAGGGGAGGCATCTCTGAATCAAAGTACAGGTGACCACACCCACCACTGCACTGTACACTCCCTGTCCCATAATCAAAACAGACAGGCCCTCATGCGCAGCATAAGCCTGCCTAAATTTACCTGCACATATCCCTGAACTTAGGAAAAATCTTACTCTAGCACCTACCTTCAGGTAGAGGGTGCTACACTAATATAGAGAAACCAGAGTGACACAGACATAATTCTTTTTTCACTACTGTCTAGGTACAGTCGTCTGCGGCAGGTCCAAGCCAACCTGGACTTAGAGGAAGTTGATTTAATGATGTTGTCCATCAGACCAAGGAGATTTAGTGGAAGAAAAAGTACTTCAGGGAAATTTTTATATGGGGAATGCTTTAATACCTTATAAACAAGCAAACGCATACATTTAAAAGCACACTCTAGTCATTCATGTAACTTTTGCATTTTAATCCAGCTCAGACACAGGGTACCTGTTGAGTAGCTCTATTTTCATTTTGTGCAGTCAACTGATCCAATCTCTAATTGTCTATAATTGCTATTTTCTGACACGCTTAATGGACTGAAAAACGGAAAACAAAGAGTGATATTTTTAAACATAACCTTCTACAGTTTTAGTTTCAGAGATTACATAGAATCTTCTAGCAAGAAATAATGGCCAAACCCAGTAGCAATGTGTACAGTATATCCTATTTAAGCTGGCTGTAATAGATTATATATGTGTAGCCACCCTGCAAAAGCAGGAGTGTCTCTAAATGTAGTCTGCATGGCTGCCATCAGCCAATACTAATTTGTAGTCTGTGTCTTGTACAGCTTCCCCTAAGTTCAGCCTGGCTGTCTGTTCTCCCTTTTGTCAGTGGGTGGCACTGTCACCTCTGGCATTAGTGTGAGAACCCACATCAGCTTTGTATTATGAATATTCATATGCTTTTTTTCAGCCAACCACTAGGTTGTAAGTTTCATTGTCAGTGGTGCATCATGGGAAAGGGTATAAATATTTGGGGTGACAGATGTAAGTTTTCTTCCCCCCATGCTCTGACCTAGGCTTATGGAGTCCTAAGGAAGCTGGCGGTCTGTTCCTGGAGGAAGCTAGAAACAGGATAGAATCTCACCACTCACCTTTATCTTACATGACAGAGGACAGTTTTAGACACCCATTGCCCTTCAAAGGGTTGTCAAGGCAAGACTGTGTAAACCCATGTACAATAACAGCGAGTTTGTAAAAAAAATATATACTAACTAAAGGGGTAGGAACCACGTTACCCCACCATTTGCAGGCATAATTTATTAGTATTTTTTGTTACTAGAGGAGATGCCTCTGAGATGGAGATTTAAGAAGTGGAGGGGGTTTTGTTATGCGGTCCCAATCACACACATTTTCACAACACAGTTGTCGTCAATTCATGACAGTACAAAGTGCAATGTTGTGATGTGAAGGGCACATAAAAAGAAAACTGAAAAAAAAAACACATTTGCAAAAAAGTGACAAAACTGTAATCATGTCAGGGCTGGGCTCAGCCCGCCGCTCAGCTGTCGGCTAATTGCCAGCTCCTTTCTCTCCACAGTGATTCACCGGTTGATGATATCCTGCTCATCAGTCCTGCTTACTTAAGCCGTCCAGCCCAGATGATCTTTGCCTTGGTCAACATCACAGAGACTTTCTCCTGCGCTCCTGTTAAAGACTTGCTTGGCTGACATTCCTTCTGGCTCCAGATCCTGCTTGCTGTTCCACTAAGCTGATTCCTGGCTTCCTGACTTTCTGGCTTGTCTGACTATCCGTTCCGGTAACCAAAACATTGGCTTTGTTTTGACTACGTTTGTTATATTTACTTTTATTATTAAACAAGTGTGCTTTAACTGTACTTCTGTCTTGGTTTCTGACAAAACATTGAAATATTGATGCAATGGAACAGAAATTTCTTTCTGGTATTTCCTTCTATTGGCCTACATTTTCACTGAAATTTGAAAGAAAGACTGCATAACTGGCAAAGTTATAGATTTTGATGCATTATTTTCATATCATCTAAAATCATCTTTAAAATATAGGCAAAACTTTGAAGGATGATATTTCCCAACAAAACAAATATAAACAGAAATGTAAATATGAACTCTTGGCAGATATAAAAGACACAAATTAATGCAGCTTTGCAATCAATAATTTGTACATCATTACATTAATTTGAAATGTATGCATTATAAGTACCTGAATTTGCTCTGGTACTATTCTATTACAGTCCACACTGTGCTGCTTCTCCTTTCACTGTCTAATCCCAGGGTGGAGCAGCTCCAGGAAGATCTGGGGTCAAAGGACTCTGGTTGAATGATGTTAGGCATCAGACTGAAGACATCTAGGGGCAGAAAAAGTATAACATGGAAAACCATATTTTTAAAAGTGACTATTGCTGGTTTTGTTTTTGTATATTGCATGGGCTATTCATTTTTGTCTTGTCAATTTTAGCTGGCATTCTGCTTTAATTCTTTATAGACAAGCAAGTGTATTTCTGGACATGAATAGATGAACTGAGGAATTCTGACACATGTGAAATAAAATATATAACATATTGTCCTCATAAGAGAGGCATAAAGCTATAGAACAGAATTATGACAGGATGGAATTTAAAGCTCCATTTAACATTAGAACATGCAGTGCTGCTAAGGATGGGTCTCCCTTGAATGGATGGTGTGCCATGCTCTGTGGCCAAATGAGGATATTCAGAAGAAGTATAATAAACAGAAACATACAGTAGGTTGTTGTTAGTGTTTTGAGACATAATTTTATATGACAGTTGGTGACAGGTTATATATGATTACCTAAGTAATTGTAATAATTGGTGACAGATTGTATACAGTGGCGTTAGCCACTATAACAGTGGGTGGGAGATTTTCTATAGAGATGATAGCCAATTATACACTGAGTATATACAGTAGTTGGTGTGATAGATGATGGCAGATTTTATATGTCAGCTTATATAATTCTATTATCCATTGTAAAAGTTGGAGACAGTATATACTATGACATTAGCTGGAATGAGAGATTACATACAGGGATACTATTTGACATGGCAGTGGGGAAATTTGTATGATGACATCAGTTAAATTATTATTAACTAATCACAAGGATCCCATTTGCACAAGGTGCATTGAGGTCCCTGCACAAGACATGACACGGTGCACAACAATGGGTTTACTGAAAAAAATATGGCATGCAGTAATTTGTTTCAGCGCAGTATGAGGCGATGCAATCCACCACATCACATTGTCCTGCAACCAACAGAATTGAATGAAATGTCATTTCAATAAAGTTTTCCCCCCAAAAAAGAGAAAAAGTAAACAGCACAATGTGGTGGCATCAGTGACATCCCCCTCCCTCCCCCCCCCCCCCCCCCGCCAGAACACACCAGCAGTCATGAATTAAACGCAGCTGCTGGTGCTGTTTAGTTGCAAAGGGAGGGCCAACTCAATATTGAACCCTATGGACTAAGACTAGGATGCCATTAAAGTTCATGTGCGTGTAAAGGCATGTGTTCCAATACTTTTGGTAATATAGTGTATAAACATGTGTTCCAACTTTCATTGTGCAGATTTTTTGATTGTTACCAGCAGGAAACCCATCCTCAGAAATAACATGCAGCTTCTGCAGGAACACATTCAGGTGGACAGGAACTGGATAAAAGAGGCTCCAGGATATTCCCAGCACTGAGATTCAACAAAGCATAAAACAGTTTTATGGGAAAAAAAAAAAGGAGCAGGACACAGTGAGATGAAAGAGAACAGACAGAGTAACCACAGGTTGGTGAGAAGAAAGAGCTGACATTGGAGAGAGCATAGCTCTGACAAACCCCTATGTTTAAAGAAGGTAGAGATTTACAAACAATGAGATGTAGAGTATGGAGCTCTAGGAAGAGACATGACAAGATAGCTGTAGCTAGAACTGAAGTTTGCAAAGAACCAGTTCAGACAAAATGGGGCACTGGGCATAAGGTACCCCAAGGACCCTATGTTGGAATAAAGAATGCAAAATACTATTTCATAAGTAAACTCTAAGCCATTTCACAAATAAACTTTCCAAATGTATGCATGCCTTTCAAATTTGAATTGGATGGATCACAATTTAGGTATATAATAAATGTAGCCAGGTGCATGGCTAGAAAGAGCAATTCTAGGACACTGTGCTGCAGTTGCTCTCAATAATTTCACCGGCTGGCTGCCCACTGCACATCTGTGAGCTGCGTTTTGTGAATGGTCTCACTGTCTTCTGGGACCTTTGATGTGGAGGTAGGGGGAGATAAGAACTTCTGCTCTGATCAACTAGGTAATCCGAGCAGAAGTGGGAGCAGGTACCTGTTAGACTAGGTACCCCCACCCACCCAAAAAACAAATGACAGATATGGCAGAGGAGGTGGGGAGAAGGAACTAAAGGGGAACATGCCCTCTTGAGTTAAGTTCTGCAATAAAGACTGGCCGCTGAAGGTGTAGAACTAAGGACTGGCTACCAACTAGCTGCTTCACAGGGACTTTGCACTCATATACATATATACATAGATACACAATTATTCATATAGAGTGCACACTGAAATGGCTATGGACTACTGGTTGCAGGGGAGTTACTGTGTGATTAGTCACTAGCACTGATACTGTTTGCTGATAATGTGTAGTGCTGGGTTAACTTTGCCTATTGAGTACAGTGCGCTATTCAAAATTGCATGACCTAATCATTGCATTGTTTACCTCACTGTAATGCCGCGTACACACGAAGGGACTTTTCCCGCCGGACCTAGTCCGGCGGACAATCCACCGGACTTTCCAGCTGGCTTCGGCGGACTAAAAAGCGAACGGACTTGACCACACACGATCACGCTAAAAGTCCGGCGGTCCGGCGGTTCACGCGATGGCGTACAGCACGTACGACGGGACTATAAAAAGGAAGCTCAAGATCCAAAACGACACCCTTTGGGCACCGTTAACTAATCTCGTGTGTATCTCGTGTTAGTTGACGTTTGGTTAGAGACGATTCGCGCTTCTCAGACTTCTGCTTAATTCGCTCGCTTTTGCCGTTCAGTTTGTGCTTGTGAGGTTTGTATCTGTCTTTCAGTGCGTGTGGATCAGTTCCTACCTGTTCTCAGGCCGTTCTGGTCCGCTCGTTCCTGTTCTTCAGGTCGTTCTTCATAGGCCTTGCTGTTCTTCAGTGCGTTCAGTTAAGTTTTTTGTTTGATCAGCCGACCGTTTTGAAGCCATGGAGTGTGGACGTACTCGGGAACGAGTTCGTGCTGTGCTGGGGCTCGGTGTTGCGGTTAACACTTTGGCCCGAGTCCCGTCCATGAACAGGGTGAGGAGGAGTTCATGGACGAAGAATTGGTTGCGCCAGCGTGACCAATTGTCCCACATGCCTTTGCTCCGTGAGATCCGTGAGAATAATCCTGATGATTTCAGGAATTATCTCAGGATGACGGACCCCATTTTTCACCACCTGTTGGCTTCGCTGTCCCCTTTTATCAGCAGGCAGAATACCTGCATGCAGCAAGCCATCACTGCGGAGCAGAGGCTAGTCGCCACGTTGCGTTACTTGGCGACGGGGAGAAGCTTGCAGGACCTCAAGTTCACGACAGGCATCTCCCCCCAGGCTCTGGGGATCATTATTCCAGAGACCTGTTCTGCCATTATTCACGTCCTGCAGGAGGAATACATTAAGGTAAGTTTTCTCATTTCAAATTACATATGTCTTGTATGTTTGCTAATGTAGTGCATCAATTTCATCATTAGCTAATTACCATGATAGGACTATTCTATGAATGTCCCCTATTCATGCCAGCATTTTGAAATTATATGATTGTTTTTTTTTTGGCGGTTCACTTTTAGAAATTGCTTTTGAATTTATTGTTTAGTGGGCCACATGCATATTTGCTTGCACCAACCTCCCCAGCATGGAATCTTGGGCCCATAAACACCCATAGCCTAGTCCCTTTATTAGAACTAAAATGTATCTTAACAGCTCCATTGTACTGCTTTACTCACCCCCCCTTTCAACCCCCTTGCCCCTCTTTTTTAAATAGAGTTCATGTGTACTGTGTGACCTTATAATTAATTCCCCCCCCCCCCCCCACCTTGTTAAATGTACTTCATGTGTAGTGGGTGACCTTATAATTAATTCCCCCCCCCACCACCTTGTTAAATGTACTTCATGTGTAGTGGGTGACCTTATAATTAATCCCCCCCACCACCACCTTGTTAAATGTACTTCATGTGTAGTGGGTGACCTTATAATTAATTCCCCCCCACCACCTTGTTAAATGTACTTTATGTGTAGTGGGTGACCTTATAATTAATTCCCCCCCCCCACCACCTTGTTAAATGTACTTCATGTGTAGTGGGTGACCTTATAATTAATTCCCCCCCCCCCCCCACCACCTTGTTAAATGTACTTCATGTGTAGTGGGTGACCTTATAATTAATTCCCCCCCACCACCACCTTGTTAAATGTACTTCATGTGTAGTGGGTGACCTTATAATTAATTCCCCCCCCCCCACCACCTTGTTAAATGTACTTCATGTGTAGTGGGTGACCTTATAATTAATTCCCCCCCCCCCCACCACCTTGTTAAATGTACTTCATGTGTAGTGGGTGACCTTATAATTAATTCCCCCCCACCACCTTGTTAAATGTACTTCATGTGTAGTGGGTGACCTTATAATTAATCCCCCCCCCACCACCACCTTGTTAAATGTACTTCATGTGTAGTGGGTGACCTTATAATTAATTCCCCCCCCACCACCTTGTTAAATGTACTTCATGTGTAGTGGGTGACCTTATAATTAATTCCCCCCCCACCACCTTGTTAAATGTACTTCATGTGTAGTGGGTGACCTTATAATTAATTCCCCCCCCCCCCCCACCACCTTGTTAAATGTACTTCATGTGTAGTGGGTGACCTTCTAATTAATTACTCCCCACCCAAATCCCCATTATTATCTTCTCAGGGCCATCAGAGGGGTCATCAATCAGAGAATTGGCCCTTATCTTTCATTTTTTTTTATTTTTTCAAGGAAATACATATGTTGCTCTAAATTGTTTGTTAATTTCTTGGATTTATTTTGGGGCTTTGGCTTGTATTTACTTATAATTGTATCTTTCGGTTTGACTCCACAGTGTCCTTCCACGCCACAGGAATGGCAGACTGTGGCTTCCCAGTTTGCTGCCCGTTGGGACTTTCCCAACTGCGGAGGGGCGATTGACGGCAAACATGTCAGAATTGTGCCCCCACCCCATTCGGGGTCTTACTATTGGAACTATAAGGGGTTCCATAGTATTGTGTTGATGGCGGTGGTGTCGGCACAATATGACTTCCTTTATGTTGATGTGGGGAAAAACGGCCGGATGTCTGATGGAGGAGTCTTTAACCAGACGGAGTTCTGCCGTCGTCTCCAGACTGCTGGCCTGGAGCTGCCACCAGATGCGGAGAATGTGGAGGGACTCCCCTTTGTTTTTATAGCAGACGAGGCGTTTGGTCTGGGTGAACACCTGATGAGGCCATTTCCCCAAAGATCCCTCACCCCTGAGAGGAGGGTTTTTAATTTTCGGTTGGCCAGAGCAAGTAGGGTGGTTGAAAATGCCTTCGGCATTATGGCCAACCATTTCAGATTGATGTTGACTTCTCTCCATCTGGCAGAGTACAAAATGAACACAATAATTCTGAGCTGCTGCATAATGCATAATTACCTACGGAAGCATTCTGCCAGCTACATGCTACCCATTGGATCTGAGGCCGGAGTGGAGGCCGAGATGACAGGGCTGGATAATCGCCGTCTTGGCTTGGCCCCCCAATCAGCACAGCAAGTGCGAGACAGATATGTCACTTATTTTAATGGTAGAGGGGCCATTGCAATGGCAGCAGACCCTTAACCCATTTTTTCTTGTTACCAAATAAATAAATTGATTTCAGAAAAAAATATTGTGGTTTTCGTATTGTTTGCTTTTCTTTTTAGCTGTTTTATATGTTGTCCTAGTGCACTTATTATAGTGCAAAACGTGTTTTGCCTTTATTAAATAAGCCCCTTTGTGAATGAACCACAACATTTTTTGGTCAAACTGGTAGTATTGAAAAAGAAGAAGCCACACATATTGTTTAATTTGTGCAAACATTTTTTTTTTATTACAGTGCACATCCAAACATTTTCCATTTTTTTTTTGTTTGTTTTTTTAGTTGATTTATTATCCCTTTTTTTTTTTTTTTGGGTAATGAAATTTTTTTTATGGATTTTTTCGGAAATATTTTATTTTTTTTTTTTGATTTATCAATTTTTTTTTTTTTTCAAAAAATTAAAACATGCTTTAAAATATTTCAAACCTTAGTTCTTTTTTACAACTATTTACACTATATAAAACTATGAAACTTACAAAGTTCAACTGGTTGATGTCACCCATGTACAGTAGAAGCCAAATTTGGAATATGCACAGAAATTGAAATTCCAAATGGGTAGTGTCAACATGTGCTATCTTCCATCATGGGGAATCAATGGACGTGTTTTGTGTGTGAAACCCCTTCCTCTCACCTACTAGCATTATGATGAAGGGGTTTCAAACACAAAATGCGTACATTGAGATAACATGATGGCACATAGCACATGTTGACACACCATGTGCATATTCAAAATTTGGCCTCTCAACTTTGAGAAAAAACGCATATTAAAAGGGGAATGAAGGACATGATTGATGCTTTGAACTGGAAAAGGGTTATTAGATTCTCCCCAAAACATCAATCATGTCCTTCATTCCCTGCTGCATGGTGGCCATCTGGTCCTGCATGAGTTCCATCTGCTTGCACATGGTTTCCAGCTGCAGATTCCAGGCCATGATCTGGCCAATAAGCCTGTGGGCACTGTCTGAGGAAAACGGCTCCGCAGCTTGGCCTTCCACAACCAGATCATCACCTAAAAGTTGGGTAGATAAAACCAAAGAAAAAAAAGGTCAAAAACCTGCAGACATGAATTTAGTAGCTCAATCTGTGTTCTCAGACACTCACTTGGTGGGGTGCAGATGTGCTCCACTTCAACCACCTCTTCTTCCTCCACATCCCCTCGTGGGCTTGGGCTAATTGCCCAATTAGGCTGGTGAGGCTGGGAGGTCCTGGGATGTCCTGAGTGAGGTCTGAGTCTTTTGCCCCCTATGGGAATGGAACACAAAGGTACACTTTTAATCACACTGATATTTGCGTGGCAAAATATGAATATTAAACATTGTTTCAAAGTGGTGTCCAATTATTAGCAGTTTGTTACAAGATCCTACTTCAATACATAATTGAAATCCCTATCTAATCCAACTCCAATACTTAAACCGGCCTTCAACCGTAAAGTTGAACTTCCGCTCATTGGATCCCTTCACCCCTCCGGTGTCTTATTTGGAACCTTTTAGGGGGGAGGGGTTGCAGATACCTGTGTAAGGCAGGTATTTGCACACACATCCGGCCCTAGACTCCCACAGAAGTATACGCCACATCCCGTCCCACCGTGCTGTCTGCTGGGACACACAGGGGTCCCAGAGCTAGCGCGGACCAGTCCTATTGCATTGCGCAACTGGCGCATGCCCAATAGGGAATCGGGAAGTGAAGCTGCAAAGATTAATTTCCTGATTCCAATATCAAAGATGGTGGCTGCAGCATCCAAGGGACGGTTTGGCCTCGGGTGCTGAGGGCGCTGGACCCTGTGACAGGTGAGTGTACTTATTCTAAAAGTCAGCAGCTACAGTATTTGTAGATGCTGACCATTTATTTTGAATTTGTAGCTGGACACCCTGCTTAACAGATGTAGCCCCCCCCAAACCATCCTCTGGAGTCCCTGTGTGAGTTACCCACAAAACCATTACTACAGTAGTAATACTATGTATCCTGACAATAATAAATAACCTTACAAGTCAAATAACCCACAGCCAGGTAAACTCAACCAACTTTCTAATGACAAACGAAATTTCAAAAAGTCTTCGCAAGATTCACGTACGAGTTCTAATAAAGTCTTAGCAAGATTCACGTACGAGTTCTAATAAAGTCTTCGCAAGATTCACGTACGAGTTCTAATAAAATCTTCGCAAGATTCACGTACGAGTTCTAATAAAGTCTTCGCAAGATTCACGTACGAGTTCTAATAAAATCTTCGCAAGATTCACGTACGAGTTCTAATAAAGTCTTCGCAAGATTCACGTACGAGTTCTAATAAAGTCTTCGCAAGATTCACGTACGAGTTCTAATAAAGTCTTCGCAAGATTCACGTACGAGTTCTAATAAAATCTTCGCAAGATTCACGTACGAGTTCTAATAAAGTCTTCGCAAGATTCACGTACGAGTTCTAATAAAATCTTCGCAAGATTCACGTACGAGTTCTAATAAAGTCTTCGCAAGATTCACGTACGAGTTCGAAGAAAGTCTTCGCAAGATTCACGTGAATCTTGCGAAGACTTTATTAGAACTCGTACGTGAATCTTGCGAAGACTTTATTAGAACTCATACGTAGTTCTAATAAAATCTTCGCAAGATTCACGTACGAGTTCAAAGAAAAGCTTCGCAAGATTCGAGATATCAAATAGAACCATAGTAGCGCACGTCATTGACTTACTTTTTTTGATCGATTTTTTTAATTCTCCTGTACTGATCGGGCTCCCTGGATTTAATGTCGGACCATCGCTTGCGCAGTTGATCCTTGCCCCTTTGTACGCCGAATTTATGCTCCAGGGTGCTGACAATTGTATTGAGAATCTGGTCCTTCCGTAAGTTGGGTCGAGGGTAGGGGCCATTTTCCCCGTCGTAATCTTCCCTTTGGAGGATGTCCACCATCTCCACCATCTCTTCAAACGCCATATTGGTGACCTTATATCTGCTGCTGGATGCAGATGTCTGGGGTTCTGCGCTTTCCTCCGCGCTACTTGCTGATAATGTGTCCGCCATCTTCATCTACTTATTCACCCACAATGCAACGAGGGGAAGCGGGGCGGGGAATGCTCGTCACAAGGAACGTCATGGGCGGGCGACGAGGAGGACGCAGGCGGACTTTGACGCGTGTGCAGTGTAGCGTGCGCAGTGTATATAAGGCTATTTGACGGCCACGTGTTTTTCGAACGGAAGTAGAGAGCGCTCTGGACGAAGGTAAGGGTTTCTAGGATACATCACTGTGGTTTATTGGGTTTTGGGCCTGCTTTTTTTACTCATGTGTGGGTGCTGGTGCCTGGGTGTTGGTGGCTGGGTGTTGGTGGCTGGGTGTTGGTGGCTGGGTGCTGGTGGCTGGGTGCTGGTGGCTGGGTGCTGGTGCCTGGGTGTTGGTGGCTGGGTGTTGGTGGCTGGGTGTTGGTGGCTGGGTGTTGGTGGCTGGGTGCTGGTGCCTGGGTGCTGGTGCCTGGGTATTGGTGGCTGGGTGTTGGTGGCTGGGTGTTGGTGGCTGGGTGCTGGTGCCTGGGTGTTGGTGGCTGGGTGTTGGTGGCTGGGTGCTGGTGCCTGGGTGTGGCTGTTGGTGGCTGGGTGCTGGTGGCTGGGTGTGGCTGTTGGTGGCTGGGTGTGGCTGTTGGTGGCTGGGTGTGGCTGTTGGTGGCTGGGTGTGGGTGTGTTGTGTCATTTTTAAGAATAAAAACTGAATGTGCGTTTTTAGTAACATTTGTTGTTTTTGTCTTTTGTATTGCCATTACTAACAAAAACAGAAACATGTCAACATCCAGTCAAAATCCTTTTAAGGATCAGGCTTTTCTGACACAATTTATAACGCTATACCGCAAAAATACAAACCTGTGGGAGGTCAAAAACCCCTTATATGGAAATAGGGATGTCCGGAAGGTAACACTGGGGCCACTTTTGGATTTTGTGAAGACTCGAGTCCCCAACGCAGACATCAAGTTTATTGAAGCCCGAATTTCAAGTTTGAGGCACATGTACAAGCGGGAGCGCAAGAGGATTGCGGATTCACTCAGATCAGGAGCAGCAGCAGAGGATGTTTATGTACCCAAGCTGTGGTACTACAACCAACTGTGTTTTATTGGTGACCAGATGGAACCCAGGCAATCACTGTCCACTCTTCCCTCCACCCTTCCCTCCACCCTTCCCTCCACCCTTCCCTCCACTCTTCCATCCACCCCAGCTGAGGCTTCTACGGAAGTAGAAGACCCCTCCACCTTGGAGCTAGCTGATGCGCCCAGCTGAAGCCAGGTATCTATTCTTTTGCCTAAATAGTGATTGAGTGAATATTAATGTTGCAAATGTAAAGATTTGACTTGCTTACAAATGTATGTTTTAATCATAAATTCTATTATGCAGAACCACCTCCACTCCCACTCTATAACAGGCCGCTATGTCTTTTCACGGCTTACCGATTACCCGCTTCTTGTAGCTTGTCATTCATTGTCTAGGGGTTCCCCAGGTTAGTAACCATCAATTGCGGAGATCCATACTCCAAACACCTTTCATTTGGACAGATTTTGGATGATTATTTAACAACGTTTAAACATTACACAGTGTCTCGGTTGTAAATTGAGGGCATGGGTGAAAAAGCTCAGGCACTTCTGAACTGCTGGCAGCCCAAGAAAGGTTATTAAGAAAGGCCAGAGAGTAGCCCCTCACAACTGGACACTTCACTGTTGGATATACCCTTGTCCGCAGATGTAGCAAACAACAAGTGACTTGGAACCAGCAAAGTGTCCGCCACACACTATGTTGTAAGGAAAGGGTGTTTTTTTGCAACAGTTCCGAGGTTACGTTTAGCTTTCAGCCGTTGCAGCAAAACAGTAGGGCATGGCAATTCACTAGTGTCCATACATCTCAGCTCCTAACAAGCAGCCAGCCCCACTGCCCTCCTCCGAAGAGCCCCCTCCCCCACACTTCAGAATCCTCCTTCAATTGCTGTGCCTCAAACTAGCCAGTTCTGAGGCTCGGGAACGGATGGATCCCCACCACAGACAACAAGGGCCTCTGGGGCTGGTCAGGGTGACCAGGCTTCCAGGGCCAGCAGACACTCCTGGGCCCAGGAACACTTGTGGGGTTGTTGCGGACCAGAACCAGGAATCTAAAGTGAAGCTCAAGCCTGAACACATGACCTCAGCATCTCAAATCCCGCTTCCCAAAATACACAGTGGGGCCAGACGCTCCCACTGATTGTGTCCGAGCAAATGTAACCTCATAATGTGTACAACCAGACTGTGTTGTGAGCCTGTCACATGTGCCTCACCTCACCTAGGACCAGACAGAACTCCAGCGCAGGCCAGACAAACTGATGTCAACGTAAAAATGTCAAACAATTAACACCCTGAACTCAGAATTCTGAACAAACCAAATATTAAAATAGCGCCCACTTCTAAAAAGTGTTGGTGCTACATATGTATACATATAACTATACAGTAGTGGGCAAAAATGCCTTCAAAAAAGATTGGTGAACTGCTTGGAAAATGCTGGGGTCCAAATGATAGCCTTTTTGATATATGGACACATTTATTTGCACGGTAAGAAATTTACAATTGTCTGATTGAGGAGGCCAGAACCAAAAAAACATGTGTTTGATTTTTTATTTTCTTTTGACACAGGATGAGCTGACCCAGGAGGATGCCGGGACAAGTGGTATGGAGGAGGAGACCATGACCAGCCCGAGCCAGGAGGTGGCTGGGCCCAGCACGAGCCAGACTGTAAGAGGTCTAGCTCCTCCCCTGCGCATAGCCACAAGAAGGCCCAGGAGGATGACCATCATTGAGGAGGAATCACTCGCCCTCATTCGGCAGGCGAGTGATATTCTCCGAAGACCCCCCAATCCGGAAGAGGCCTATGCCACCTACTTGGCCAGCAGGTTGCAGGAAATGGAGAAGGGCCAACGGCAGCTGTGTGAGGGCCTATTTTATGCAGCTCTTCAGGGGGGTTTGAGGGGTGAACTGACTGCATCCACCCGCCTGACAGATGCAGGCCCGACAGCAACTCCTCCTCCTCCTCCTCCTCCTCCTCCTCCTCCTCCTACCACAAGTTCGCCACCAGAGGTCCAGCCTCCAAGGAAGCGTAGAGGGAAGACTGCAGGACAGCGTGGTGGGAAGGCTGCAAGGAAGAGTCGGAAGTGATTGCTTGGCTTCAGTCTGGTCTGACCGAAGACGCAGGCTGTTGTAGTGCCACAGCTTGGGGACATAGATGTCATCTGCTGCTGTTCCTGGTCTGTGTGATTCCTGGACAATCTTGTTGTGCTCCCTATTGTATCAAATATGCCCAATCTTGATTTTTGGGTTTACAAACTTGATGTCTGCCGTGGGGGCAAAAAGCCTTCACAAAATCTCAAAGTGGCTCCAGTGTTGCCTTCCTATTTTGTTTACCCTTGTTTTAACCAGAATAAATGGTAATTTAATTTAAACCAAATCATGCTATATGTGTTTGTAATTGAAAAACATAGTTTATTTAGGAGTAGGCAGGTACATGTCTAAATAATATGGAGGTTATTTACAAAACGCACATTCATTTGATAATACAAGTGTAAAGTGCAACTTCAATTGCACTGCAAGTGCAGTCGCTGGAAATGTGAGGGTAAGATCTGAATTAAGGGCAAGCTCTGCTGATTCCCCAATTTAATCATGTGTAATCCAAAATACTTTTTCAAACCAAAAAAAAAAAAAATATATATATATATATATAATATATACACACACACATATCTATATATATAATATACAGGGCTCAAAATTTCAAGTCCTGAGCTACTAGCCAGGCCTCAAGGGTTACTCGCCACCAGTTGCCCCGCCCAACCCCTACCCTGTCCGCCCCTAAACACGCCCTCATAAATTATCTCATATCTTATGACACTTTAATGTTTTATGTAATTAAGTTATAAAAATATTAACAACTTTATCCATGCCTGCCAATGCAGCCTGTGTCCCCCCCCCATGTTGTGCAGCCTGTGTCCCCCCCCCATGTGCAGCCTGTGTCCCCCCCCCATGTATGTGCAGCCTGTGTCCCCCCCCCGTGTGCAGCCTGTGTCCCCCCCCCCCGTGTGCAGCCTGTGTCCCCCCCCCGTGTGCAGCCTGTGTCCCCCCCCCCCGTGTGCAGCCTGTGTCCCCCCCCCGTGTGCAGCCTGTGTCCCCCCCCCCCCGTGTGCAGCCTGTGTGTCCCCCCGTGTGTGCAGCCTGTGTGTCCCCCTCCGTGTGTGCAGCCTGTGTGTCCCCCTCCGTGTGTGCAGCCTGTGTGTCCCCCTCCGTGTGTGCAGCCTGTGTGTCCCCCTCCGTGTGTGCAGCCTGTGTGTCCCCCTCCGTGTGTGCAGCCTGTGTGTCCCCCTCCGTGTGTGCAGCCTGTGTGTCCCCCTCTGTGTGTGCAGCCTGTGTGTCCCCCTCCATGTGTGCAGCCTGTGTGTCCCCCTCCGTGTGTGCAGCCTGTGTGTCCCCCCGTGTGTGCAGCCTGTGTGTCCCCCTCCCTGTGTGCGCAGCCTGTGTGTCCCCCTTCCTGTGTGCAGCCTGTGTGTCCCCTCCGTGTGTGCAGCCTGTGTGTCCCCCCCCCGTGTGTGCAGCCTGTGTGTCCCCCCCCGTGTGTGCAGCCTGTGTGTCCCCCCATATGGTGCAGCCTTTGTGTCCCCCCCATATGGTGCAGCCTGTGTGCCCCCCCCATATGGTGCAGCCTGTGTGTCCCCCCCCCATATGGTGCAGCCTGTGAGTCCCCCCCCCCATATGGTGCAGCCTGTGTGCCCCCCCCCATATGGTGAAGCCTGTAGGTCCCCCCCATATGGTGCAGCCTGTGTGTGTACCCCCCATATGGTGCAGCCTGTGTGTCCCCCCCCCATATGGTGCAGCCTGTGTGTGTCCCCCATGGTGCTGCCTACCTGTGGAGGAGAGAGGAGAGCCGCCACTTTGAGATCACAGCAGAGAACATCACAGCTTTCGTTTCATAAGCTGTGTGTTTCCCCCGCCGCGCGCCATCACATAAGCCCCTCCCCTTGTCCGGGGAACTTTGATACATGTCACCCGTCCTAGGATTGGACGGGTGATCTGTCTATCAAAGTCCCGGAAAAGGGGAGGAGCTTATGTGACGGCGCGCGGCGGGGGAAACACACAGCTTATGAAACGAAAGCTGTGATGTTCTCTGCTGTGATCTGGGAGATCACAGCGGCTCTCCTCTCTTCTCCTCGCCAGCCCTCAAAAATCACTCGCAAAATGCGAGTGTGCGAGTGTAATTTTTGAGGGCTGTAATATATATATATATATATATATATATGTATATATATATATATATATATATATATATATATATGTATGTGTGTGTGTGTGTGTGTGTGTGTGTGTGTGTATAATGAGATATATCTAGATATATCTCGCTCTATATATATATATAAGTTCACTAAATAATAAGGAAGAAAAACGTTCAGGAGGACTGCGTGAATATATAAGCAGCAAGGCAAAAACATTCTTCAAGCACGATAACATACAAATTCCGCTGTAAGAAAATATCAAAGAATCAGCAGCGTGACGATTGTGCTAGCTTCAATACGAAGGCTAGTTTTACCAGACCGAGCGATTCCGTGACATACTTGCTACTGAGCATGCGTCCTTTTTGGTCTGTCGGACCATACTACAGACGGCCGTATTGTCCGCCGGACTGCCAAGTCCAGCGGATAGTTTTAAAACAAAACTTAAAACTTTAGTCCGCCGGATTTTTGGAAAAAAAGTCAGTCGGAGGCCCACACACGAGGGGATTATCCGGTGGACTTGGTCCAGCGGACAATCCCGCGGGATAATCCCTTCGTGTGTACGCGGCATAAGAGAACGTATTCTTGTCTTTGCTCATTTATGTATGTACTACCATTGACTTTAAACTGTGACAATATACCTACTCTATTCACATATATCCAGTTCGGTGCTTATTTACTGGTACTGAAACCAGTTGTGTGCAGGATATTAATATTTGTGCTCCCACAAGTGTTTGCAGCAACCATCTGTTAAAACAAGTGTGTCAGAAGGGCCTAAGTTGTTCATGGATCGAGGCAACAGAACAAAAACCCCAATACCATGTTATATGTTTGTAGCATCTACAAAAAAGCCATGCTAGTAGAGACATAGGCGGACCAAAGTAGTGCAGGAACCTTTTCCAAAGTTGGACTGACAGTTCAACAGTTTAGATGGCTCTCATAGGGAAACATTGATTTTTACATGTCATGTGACATGTGCTCTCAAAGTCCGAGCACATGTCGCACTAGTGTGAAGCGGGCCTAAGCTTTGACAAAAAAACCTTAAAGCCGGTTTCTATGGAGAGCTGCACCAGATTTTCCACTCTCTAGCTTTAGTAAATCAACCCCATCGTGTCGTGTCCATATTAGAAGTGCCATATTACCAGAGTTATTGAGGACATTTTACCAGAATCAGTGAAACAATGTTACAAGATACACTAAGGTTGATTTATCATATAGGCTGTTCACTTAAAGTACGGTGCTCAAAATATAAAAGATATGCCCTGTCTCATGTGAATCAATAAAGTGGAGTATTATGAACAAACACAAAAATGACCACCATGTTATTAATTGAACATAATAAGATAATGTGAAACCAAATTTATCAGAAAATTATTAATCAAAATATAGAGTTCAAAATAAAAGTACATAAAAAAAATAATAAAATTATATTTTTTCATCAAAAAAATAAATTTAAAGTGTCCTGGTGTTTTCATTTCAATCCATGTTCAAATCTTTCTAAAAAATCAAGTGAACCACTCCCAGTGAAAGAATGTTTTCAATCCGTTTTTCCAAATATTATTAAATATGCCGCTTACCAGATCCCAATGATCTCCAGGTTATAAGAGTTCATGTATCACATGAGGTGAACAGATATGTGGATTCCTATGTGTGTAACCCAACCTCCTTGATGGATCAATCCAGCAGCCTCCTAATTAGCTTCCCAGCCCTGCACACTCCAGCCTGGATTGACTTGATGCTCTTCACTTGGTGTATGTGTGGGGTTTAAACATAGGGAAGACTCATCGTAAAATACGTTTACAAAAAGATTTATTTAAAGCTAAAATATTGCACTTACAGCAACTAGGATACATTTAGGCAATAGAGAGGGTAATCCAACCAAGAGATCATCAAGTATGGATCATAACAACACAGCTCCCATCTCCTTCCAACATGTTTCCCCTTAATAGGCTAGTTCTGGGAATGGAGGATGGTGCAGAGACTTCCAGCACTGATTTTAAACCGGCTGTGACACCGGAAGTTAATTACATAACCATGTTGACCAGGGTCACTGTAAAAGAGGTTATTTAAAAAACGACATAATGAATCAAAATTGATCAATATAAAAAATAAAGGGATAACAACATTTAATATAATAAATCAAAAACATAATTATACAGATATATATATATATATATATATATATATATATATATATATATATATATATATATATATATATATATATCATAACAATTACATAAAAAATACATTTACATTTTAAAATTTTACATTTTATAAAAATATTTGGGTGGTCACATGGTTAATGTTTCATTGAAGAGACAGTAATGTCTATACATATTTTATCAATACATGTTTAACCATACAAAATGTTATACCAAAAATAGATATTGAATACACCATATATTAAATTAATATTCCAAAGAATACATTTACTAATTTATTGATGGTAGAGTTGATAGAGATTATTTTATTTATATAAAGAATATTTTTAGGAGTATTTTATAGGAGTGAGAACTCCAACTACTGTTAAAAATATATTAATCTCCCACTCTACATAAACAAGTTGAGATACGTTTAATAAAATTGAGTAGGAACTCTTACTATTGTTTAAAAAGGATTTAATATCCCACTCCACTTTTAGAACATGTGGTCGGTAACTACAAAAGTAAAAAATCCAGCGGGTTTCACGTCTGGATATTTCTCTCTTAAGATTGCTTCCAAACCAATGTGGAGTGTATCTCTCAATCCCAATTAACTCCAATGATGAAGTATTTTTCTTATGGCAATAGGCAAAATGTTTAGAGAGCCTATGTTTATCGAATCCTTTTCTTATGTTGGCCAGGTGTTCCCCAATACGCACATTAAGTGCACTGGTGGTCCTGTCAACATATTGGAATCCACATGTACACATCAGGAGGTAAAGCACTCCCTTGATGCTAAATGTGATAAAGCATTTTATTTTGTATTTTTTCTGTGTGAGTGGATATAAAAGAAGTGGTGCGCACAGTTTTAAGATTCCAGCATACCTTACACTTTCTACATCAAAGAAACCAGTAAGATTCCCAAACATGTTAGGTTTGGAGGGCAAATCAATGATATTGGGGGCTAAAATATTTCTAAGAATCAGAGATTTTCAAAAAATTACTTTAGATTGATCTGAAAGGGCTGGTCCTAATATTCTATACCCCTTCAGAATCATCAAATGCTTTTTTAATAACCTATTTATCCAGTGATATTGAGCGGAAAAGATAATCAAGAATGCTCAATCACAACCATTTTCAGCTCTGTATGATTTAGTCTGAGAGGTCAAAAGGGCGCACTGATCTAATTTCAACACTTTTCCCATCTCCAGTTCCAAACTTTCACAAGGATAGCCCTTCTGAAGAACTCTCTCTTTTAACATATTAGCTTGGGTCACATAATCCTCCTGTTTAGAACAGTTGCGCCAAATCCGGCGAAACTGTCATTTGGGGATAGCTCTCAGTCAGGTTTGATAATGGCAACTGTCCTGGGGTATAAAACCATTTCTATCAGTACTTTTAAAGTGTGTTCTAGTGAGAAGCTGGTTCCCTTCTCCAAAAATTACTAGATCAAGAAAATGAATAGCTGAATAACTACATTCATAGGTGATATTAATCTCTCACTCATTGGAATTCAAATAGGACATAAAATTATTTAAAGATTCTATGTCACCCTTCCAAATAAAGAAGGCGTTATCAATGAAGCGACACCAAAAATGTAAATTTTATTCTCTATTGATGTACAGTGTCTGTTTCTCCCACAGCGCCATAAACAAATTAGCGAGGCTGGGAGCAAATTTAGCTCCCATGGCAAGGCCTGTGTGCTGTAGGTAAAATTCCCCTCCAAAGTAAAGACAATTGTGTTCCATACCAAACTTTAATAGCTCTAATATGAACTCTCTTTGGATCAGGGGAATATATCGGCCTAAACTGATGAAGAAATTCTTTTTTTTTTTTTTTTTTTTTAATTTGGGGAAATTTATTATAGCAAAAACTAAAAAATATTGTTTTGTTTTAGAAAAAATTGGTTTATTTAAATCTAAAATAATGCACTTACAGCAACTAGGATAAATTTAGGCAATAGAGAGGGTAATCCAACCAAGAGATCATCAACAAGTATGCATCATCACATCACAGCTCCCATCTTCTTCCAACATGTTTCCCCTTAATAGGCTACATCGGAATTTAATTACATAACCATGTTGACCAGGGTCCAGGCCGACAGCAAGGAGGAAACAGAAGAGGGGGTGCAGGGGATGGAGGAGGAAACAATTAAAAAAAAAAAATTGTTAAACTGTGAAGGAATTTTTAATTTAAGTGGAGTGGAACTCAATGATTCTGAAAAATTGGTCCTGAGTAAAGGACTAAAATTTGCCCCAAAGAAACCTTTGAATAGGTTTCAAACATTCATTGATGTACAGAAGTTTATGAGTAAATTGAGTATTAAATGTATATTTTTGACCAAACCAGGGGAAAGAAACTGTAGTGTAAGAAAAACAGGTGAAATTATCCATACAGGATTAAGAAATGCTTCCTTATTAAACCCCCTGGGAAATCCTGGACCGAATTTAGAGCTTTTTAAACATCTGGTTTTGAAGGATTTGGAGACTAGTCAATTTCGTTTAAAGGGGATGGTAATCCCTGTGTGATCAAAAGCAATTGATTGTAAGACTAGCTGACAAAGGGGGGGGGGGGGTTGTTTCTTCTTCTGAAGGACTACTTGGAAGAAATTAATTGCTTACTATCTGCCAGGAATACGTATGGAATCTTAAACAGAGACCAGATGCAGATGGGAAAATTCCCCTGATCCAAAGAGAGTTCATATTAGAACTATTAAAGTTTGGTATGGAACACAATTATTTTTTCTTTGGAAGGGCATTTTACCTACAGCGCACAGGCATTGCCATGGGAGCTAAATTTGCTCCCAGCCTCGCTAATTTGTTTATGGCGCTGTGGGAGGAACAGATACTGAACATCAATAGAGAAGAAAATTTAAATTTTTGGTGTCGCTTCATTGATGACGCCTTCTTTATTTGGAATGGTGGCATAGAATCTTTGAATAATTTGATGTCCTGTTTGAATTCCAATGAGTGAGAGATTAATATCACCTATGAATGTAGTTATTCAGCTATTAATTTTCTTGATCTAGTAATTTTTGGAGAAGGGAACCAGCTTCTCACTAGAACACACTTTATGTCCTGTTTGAATTCCAATGAGTGGGGGATTCATTTCACCTATGAATTTAGTTATTCAGATATTAATTTTCTTGATCTAGTCATTTTTAGGGAAGGGAACCAGCTTCTCACTAGAACACACTTTCAAAGTACTGATAGAAATGATTTTATACTCCAGGACAGTTGCCATTATCCAACCTGACTGAGAGCTTTCCCCAAAGGACAGTTTTGCTGGATTCAGCGCAACTGTTCTAAACAGGAGGATTATGTGACCCAAGATAATATGTTAAAAGAGAGTTTCTTCAGAAGGGCTATCCTTGTGAAAGTTTGGAACTGGAGATGAGAAAAGTGTTGGAATTAGATCAGTGCGCCCTTTTGACCTCTCAGGCTAAATCAAACAAAGCTGATAATGGTTTTGATTGAGCATTCTTACCTTTTCCACTCAACATCACTGGATAAATTGGTTATTAAAAAAGCATTGGGAAATTCTGAAGAGAGATAGAATATTAGGACCAGACCTTCCAGATCAACCTAAAGTAATTTTTCAAAAATCTCTGATTCTTAGAAATATTTTAGCCCACAATATCATTGATCTGCACCCCAAACCTAAGATATTTGGGAATCTTACTGTTTTCTTTCTACGTGGAAGGTGTAAGGTATGCATGAATTCAAAAACTTTGTGCACCACTTCTTTTATATCCACTCACACATAGAAAAAATACAAAATAAAAGACTTTATCACATGTAGCACCAAGGGAGTGATTTTACCTCCTGATGTGTACATGTGGATTCCAATATGTTGACAGGACCACCAGGGCACTTAATGTGCGTATTGGGGAACACCTGGCGAATATAAAAAAAGGATTCTATAAACATAGTCTCTCTAAACATTTTCTTATTATCCTATTGCCATAAGAAAAATACTTCATCATTGGAGGTACCGTAATTGGGATTGAGGGATACACTCCACATTGGAGCAGAAGCCATCTTAAGAGAGAAACATCTAGACGTGAAACCCGTTGGATTTTCGACCTGTGTAGTTTCCGACCACATGGTCTCAACGTGGAGTGGGATATTAATTCCTTTTTAAACAATAGTTAGAGTTCCTACTCCTATAAATCAATTTTATTAAACATATCTCAACTCGTTTATGTGAAGTGAGAGTTTCATTTAATTTTAACAGTAGTTGGAGTTCCACTCCTAGAAAATACTCCTAAAAATAATCTTTATATAAATAAATTAATCTCTCAACTATACCATCTATAAATTAGTAAATTTATTTTTGGAATATTCTTTTAGTATATGGTGTGGTTAATGTTTTTTTTTCAAGGTATAATATTTGTATGGTTAACCGCTTCCCGACCGCCTCCTGTAGATAAACGTCAACAGAATGGCACGGGCAGGCAAAAGGACGTACCTGTACGTCCCCTTTAATTTGCCTGCCCGGGGGGGCGCGCGCGCGGCGCGCACGCGACCCGGTCGGGAGCTCCGTGACCACGGCCGCGGGACCAGCGGACCCGATCGCCGCTGGTATCCCGCGATCGGGTTACGGAGCGGAAGAACGGGGAGAGGTCTATGTAAACAAACCTCTCCCCGCGCTTCCTACACTGACTGTCAGTGATCGGCGGTTCCCTGTCATCGGGAACGCCGATCAATGACGTCAGACGTACAGCCACGCCCCCCTACTGTAAAAAAAAACACAACACGTCACACTGACTCCTCCCCGCCCCCTAGTGGTTAACCCCCTAACTACAACTGTCATTTACATAGGAATCAGTGCTATTTAAATAGCAGTGATTGCTGTATAAATGACAAACGTCCCAAAAATGTGTCAAAAATGTCCGATGTGTCCGCCAAAATGTCGCAGTCACAATAAAAATCGCTGATCGCCGCCATTACTAATAAAAAAAAAAATATTAATAAAAATGCTATAAAACTATCCCCTATTTTGTAAACGCTATAACTTTTGCGCAAACTAATCAATAATCGCTAATTGCGATTTTTTTTACCAAAAATATGTAGAAGAATACGTATCGGCCTAAACTGAGGAAAAAAAATGTTTTTTTATATATTTTTTGGGGATATTTATTATAGCAAAAAGTAAAAAATATTGCATTTTTTTCAAAATTGTCGCTCTATTTTTGTTTATAGCGCAAAAAATAAAAACCGCAGGGGCGATCAAATACCACCAAAAGAAAGCTCTATTTGTGGGAAAAAAAGGACGCCAATTTTGTTTTGGAGCCACGTCGCATGACCGCGCAATTGTTAGTTAAAGCGACGCAGTGCCGAATTGCAAAAAGGGGCCTGGTCCTTTGGCTGCCAATTGGTCCGGGGCTGAAGTGGTTAAATATGTATTGATTATACATTACATTATTTTATGTTTCTTCAGTGAAACATTAACCATGTGACCATACAACTATTTTTATAAAACTTTAATTTTTTAATTATTTTTTTTTTTATGTAATTTTTATGATATATATTTATATATTTATTTATTATATTACATTTTGGTATCCCTTTATTGTTTATATTGATCAATTTTGATCCATTATTTTTTTTGATAAACTCTTTTACCGTGACCACGGTCAACATGGTTATATACCATAATCATGATCCGGTGTCACAGCCGGTTTAAAATTAGTGCTGGAAATCTCTGCTTCATCCTCCATTCCCAGAAGTAGCCTATTAAGGGGAAACATGTTGGAAGAAGATGGGAGCGGTGATGTGATGATGCATACTTGTTGATGATCTCTTGGTTGGATTACCCTCTCTTTTGCCTAAATTTATCTTAGTTGATGTGGGTGCATTATTTTAGCTTTAAATAAACCTTTTCGTAAACGTATAATGCAATGAGACTTCCCTATGTTTAAAACCCACACATACACTGAGTGGAGAGCATCAAGTCAATCCGGGCTGGAGTGTGCAGGGCTGGGAAGCTAATTAGGAGGCTGCTGGATTGATCCATCGAGGAGGTCAGGTTACACACAGGAGGAATCCACATATCTGTTCACCTCATGCGATCTCATGGGATCTGATAAGGGGCACATTTAATTACATTTGGAAAAACGGATTGAAAACATTCTTTCACTGGAAGTGGTTCACTTGATTTTATAGAAAGATTTGAACATGGATTGAAATTAAAACACCAGGACACTTTATATGTATTTTTTTTATGAATTTTTTTTTTTTTATGAACTTTTATTTTTATGAACTTTTATTTTTTGAACAATCGTTTTCTAATGAATTTGGTTTCACATTATGTTCATTTAATCACATGGTGGTAGTTTTTGTGTGTGTTTTTTTTTTTGTTTTTTTACAATAGGTTCACATGAGACAGCGCATATATTTTATATTTTTAGCACTGTATATTCTCCTCCTCATATTCAAGTAGTAGTAAAAGTGCAGCAGTCTTACCTATAACTACCTAGTCTTACCTATAACTACTAAGCAATGTGTGTAGCTGGAGGGTGAATATTACACAGTAGGAAATTCAACTATCTGTAATACTAAAGGCAGAATCACACAGTACTAAACACAGGAAGTGACAATCTGGCCTTACACTACATTGTAAAGGATAGGTCCATATGATTCTCATTGCTTTTTTCAGTCAGGAGTCTCAGGACATTGTATCTGTGAATCGTTTTACTGAAACTACAAGACAGTAAATTGAACTGAACTTGGGAAGAAATGTCTATCCACATCAGCTGAATTCCCCAAGTTATAATTCACGGAATAACAGCATTTACCAGTTGATGCTCTGCTGAACCGTAATATGTCTTGTGCTGTCATGCTAGATTCTCCAAGTTTTCTTTTCAACAGTATAAGCTTTTCTGTATTTCTAATAGATGTGAGGGAAATACAAATAGATTATAGTCCCTTTCAAGCCATACACAAATATTTAACAAGTCACTTGGCAAACAAATCAATATAATTTCAAATATTCATGTAATGAGACCCTGGGAGTTTGTAGAATTCCCAGCATAGGTTATTTTGTTTCAGTAGACAATGGTTGAAAATATTATTATTCAGTATTTATATAGAACCAACAATTTGTGCAGCTCTTTACAATATAAAGGGAGACAGTATAGTAACAATGCAATACAATACAAGAGGGTTAGGAGGGTCCTGCTCATAAGAGCTTACAATCTATTAGAGTGGAATAAGTGGTACAAAAGGTACATATGATAGGAAAAGAGAAATGGGACTTTTAAAGGTACCACAAAAAATTGCAAATAGATATATAAAATGTCACATTTATTAATACAAAAATGTATAAAACCAGCAGGATGTCATCATACAATAACTATATATTGAGTAAACAGCAGTAACTTATTGCTCTACATGTTTCACCAAACAATAGCTTCCTCAGGAGACTTCAGGTAAGTACTGCATGAATGGTCATTATAGAGTAAAAACGATATATTAGAAAATGCTAAGTCGATATACAATATCACTTCATAAACACAAATGTATACAAAAATCAAAATTTTCTCAGATGTGCATTGAATGTTGACCTAAACCCCAAATCATCCCCACCTGAACTGTGATGTGCATCCCATTCAAACATCATGCGGCTCAGATGTATGATAGATATTGATAATATAGAGATATCTGGTGTACCACAGAGAAGAACATAAAAACTCGTCCTGTCTAGAAAAAAGATATATTCTTTTACATCTCAATTCCAAATAAAAGGAAAAGCATTGATTGAAATGCACAGAGAAGAGATCTAACCTACCAGTCTATCCAACGTCTGGGGTATGTTGTTCAATGACAAGAGAGAAACCAGTCCTATAAATGATCCCCTCTAGTTGACAGTGTTGGAAAATGAAATTTTCAAGGCAAGACTCCCAAGCAGTCCTACATACTAATTATCAGTCGACAAAATGTCTCTACAGATCTAGGGTAAACAAATAGGAACCAAATCAAGGGGTGGGCAGCGCAAGTGGACAGAGGCGCCAACCCCACAAGCAGTATCAGGAGAAACCTCCATAACTGCAAAATAGAGGTGACACCCCGGGCATCCATATGGTCACCTATATCCATTCAATATACCTCAATATAAACACATAAAGGCTGTGAAAGCCAGTGGAGAGATTGGTATAGAGGAGTGGGGGACCATGAGCGGTTGGTAAGGTGGATGAGGTGGATGAGTCTGGCAGGGTGGTAAATACAGTTGTTCTGTGAAGCCCTCAGAGGTTTGTTAGAGAACCTCAGTGAACAAACGGCATCATGAAGGCCAAGGAACACACCAGACAGGTCAGGGATAAAGTTGTTGAGACGTTTAAAGCAGGGTTAGGTTATATACAATCATAGTGTGTCACAGAAAAATGGGAAATTCACTTTATCTAAAACACTAGCAGTGTTTTACACATCAAAGTCCACTGTCTGCGAATGCAGACCAATTAAATATGAAACTTTCAATAAATGTAAACATTTCCATATGAAAAGTTCATTAAAGTGCAGAGGTTACTTGTGCCAGAAAAGGAACCATGTACAAGCAGACTTGAATGGTGACTCTTGCGTGAAGTAAATTCCTTTCACCGCACCACGTGTGCAGAATCCTGAATGTATCCTACTTACCAGACTCAGCTGGTTCACACGCTTATCAAATCCACAAATACACAATATCAGATTGCTAGGTTTCTCTCATCTAAATTGGACTCCTCGTCACCACGCCAGCTCCTGCCTATCCGGGGTGTAGCGCATGTTCTCCGTGCAGACAACTGGAATGGTGTTGAATGAAAAGGAGAAGCCCAGTAGGGGTTGGCACGGGCATAAAGTTGGGCAGAGCGTGCCTTCCCCTGGATGGTGATGGTAAGGTAGTGGTGGAGATAGGAGAGGGGAGGAGACCTGGTACTGCAGTGCAGGATAGCTGGGCTCCTAGTCAAGCAGAGCAGGAGCAGTGTCTATGTCTAGGATGAGGGAGAGAAGTTAACAAAGGAACCAGGGTTAGGTTATGAAAAAATAAAAAAGCTTTGAACACCTCACGGAGCATTGTTCAATCCATTATCCGAAAAATGGAGAGTATGGCACAATTGCAAACTACCATGACATGGCCGTCCACCTAAACTGACAGGCCGGGCAAGGAGAGCATTCATTAGAGAAGCAGCCAAGAGGCCCATGGTAACTCTGGAGGAGCTGCAGAGATCAACAGCTCAGGTGGGATAATCTGTGCACAGGACAACTATTAGTTGTGCACTCCACTAATCTGGCCCTTATGGAAGAGTGGCGAGAAGAAAGCCATTGTTGAAAAAAAGCCATAAGAAGACCGATTTGTAGTTTTTGTAAGAAGCCATGTGGGGGACACAGTAAACATGTGGAAGAAGGTGCTCTGGTCAGATGAGACCAAAATGTAACTATTGGGCCTAAAAGCAAAACACTATGTGTGGCAGAAAACTGACACTGCACATCACCCTGAACACACCATCCCCACGTGAAACATGGTGGTGGGAGCATCATGTTGTAGGGATGATTTTCTTCAGCAGGGACAGGGAAGCTAGTCAGAGTTGATGGGAAGATGGATGGAGCCAAATTCAGGGCAAACTTAGAATAAAACCTGTTGGAGTCTGCAAAAGTCTGACAGAGCTTGAGCTATTTTGCAAAGAAGAATGGGCGAAAATGTGACTCTCTAAATGGGCAAAGCTGGTAGAGACATACCCAAAAAGACTTGCAGCTGTAATTGCAACGAAAGGTGGTTCCACAAAGTATTGACTCAGGGGTGCTGAATACAAATGCATGCCACACTTTTCACATATTTATTTGTAAAAAAAAATGTTAAACTATTTATCATTTTCCTTCCACTTCACAATTATGTCCCACTTTGTGTTGGTCTATCACATAAAATCCCAATAAAATACATTTACGTGTTTGGTTGTAAAATTACAAAATGTGGAAAATGTCAAGGGGTGAATATTTTTTCAAGGAACTGTATGAGTTATATACTAGTTTTATCATGCCAGTAAGTATTACTAATTTGCCTTATCCCATTTTTCCATATAAAAGTACAGTACAAGATTCCCCATCTGTGCTGATTGTTTGCAGTGTGTCAAATTGCACTGTTATATTAGGAATATTACTGCATACATTCCTCGTGCACGGGTATTTTTGTTAGTTTTTCATTCAAATTGTCTTAAGTTAGATGTAACAGTTAGATTCTGGTGATTTCCAAACTAACACTGTTTGTTTCTGTCTTTTTCTGGAGAGTAATTTTCAGGTTGAAAGATTTCTCCATTTTCATTTCACGTTTGTTTCAGAATGTTGCCTCTACAGCTGAAAATGTATAAATAAAGAAGTTTCCGAGGGCCAAATTTTATCATGATGAAAAACTTCAGTATATGGCCATACTAAATTACCAATAAAACAAGTGAAACCATAGGACCGGGCATGAAACTTTTAGTGACAGTTTCCAGGCTGCTGATAAACTTAATTTCTATCATTTTCAACCATTGCCTGTTGGTCCTAAAATATCATTTTGTGCACTCTTGTGTAATTGGACGTTTCTTATAAATGAAGAGGGAAGGTCATTGCCTTGTGGAAAATATGACTATCATTTCCAATGACCAGACAGTTATATATAGAGCTATATGGAGTTTAAAGTGGACCTACACTGTACTATTCGATTTACTGAGGGCAAGTACAATGATCAAACACTTTATTCAGAGCTGTTAAAAAGAGAATACCTCTGTGCTCCCGTTTCAAGTCATTTATCCTAGTGAAAGTGGGGACAGATTCTCCAGTATGAAGAAACCAGTTTGAGCTTCTACTCATTGCTCTGAGCATAGGGTAACTGCTGGATGTGCATTAGCCAGTAGGCACAAAAATTAGCATGCATTCTTGGCACTGGCACTACTGCATAAACTGGAGCAGTGCAGAAATAAGTTGCTAAGTGGTCTTCAGCTTTTTTCTAATTACCTGCAACCTGACCTACTGATGTTGTCTTTCCATGAACCATGACCCAGCTAACCTCCAAACTCACCTCTTCATTGTGAACTCAGCCTGCCCTCTGGACTCTGCTTACTTACTGCCTTGTACTTTGTTTTCCTGGCTATTACTGACTTCTGCTTGTTTCCTGGACTCTGTTTTTGCTTCATATTCTGGTACCACACTGTTTGGCCATTCCTGACCTCAGTTTGTACCCAGCAGCTGTCTGTCTCCTGACCTGGTACCCTCAAGCCTGACCACATCCACACTCCACACTCACTCCAGTGATAACCTTAGTCCAGTTCCTGCACTTGGTTCTTGCTTCGTGATCTTCAGTCCTTTGCTTCACACATCTGGCTGCAACACAGATCCAGTGCTGCCTACAACTCTGTCACTCATGCTCCTTTGTGCCCTCACACCCTCTGTCTCCACCTTCAGGTGTGTTGGGCAGGAGGTGCAAGAGAAGCCCCTTTATCTACTTGGTTTCTTCCAGGAACATGATAAGACTTCCCCTCATTATTGTACTTGTAACAATATTATATATTGTGGACAGTAAATGAGGAGACAACTCCAATTAGGGACACTGGCAGCAAAAATTATAAGGGATGTTCTAACCTTCCACGTGATAAAGGTTTCTGATACAGAAAGTAAGATTCATTTTTACAAACTATCTTACTGCACTCTACTTTATGCAAACCTAAAAAGAATGTTTTGGCTAAACACACATTTTAGGTTTAAATTACTGGTGTTTATTAACCACAGGGCCTGCTTTTATAGTTCTGAGAAGTTTTTGGTTCTCTTTTATATAAAGAAGATAGGCTATGAAGGATTTGCTATGTGCTACATGCATACATCAGCTCAGTTGCATAGTGAAGACAAGCAAATGTCAAACTACCTCTTGCATATGGTACAACTTATGTCAGTCTATGGCTAGATATAATATGGCATAATAATTAATTGGACAGACCATCAAAGAAGAAAAAGTTAACGAGGATTGAGGAACATTTACTTATAAGAGTAATGTATATCCTTTATTGTAGAAATTCATACTTAAAATCACACATTTTTACAGAGAACCTTAATCACAGACCCTGACTTGATGGGGAGCATTATAACTTTATCAGGTGGGTACTGGTACCATGGACAAAATTTGGTACAAAATATATGGATATAGACTGCAGCATGTTCATGTACAAAGAATCAAGTTGGGCCTTTCTTTGATGTTCACTACTGTGGCAACACATAGGGTACTATCATGCCTTTTAGTCCAACTCCACCTTCCTTTTTTCAAACACTCTGCAGCTGAAACAATTATATAAACTTATGAAATCTGCATTTGTTATAACATGTCTATATTTATTAAATTAAAATAATATGAAAATACAAATGACAAATAGCCAAATATTTGAAAATATTGGAAATACTTCAAAATGATGCGAAATTCCAGTTAGCATAATTTCAATTTAATAAAGCTAACAAAGAGAAAGGTAAAAAAAAAGAGTGCCAATATTAATAAATCACAATAAACGTTCAATAACTTGAAAGTATTAAGACAAGTGATTTGAGTAATTATTAGAATAATTGTATTTTAAATCTGGTGAGGCTTCTGCCCTTCAGTATTTTCAACTTAAAAGATTTGAAGGATACAAGACATTCAAGAGGTTTTATCACTTAATTTACTTCCATGGCATCTCTTAATTAATCACAGAGACAGGTTCACCAATAGTGTCTTAGTTGTTTATTTTTTGTGCATTGAATATCAAAATTCTAAAGCACCATCTTCAAGCATATTTATTGCACTGTTTTGCAATTGTAGGGTACAGAAATGTGTTTTCATTACCTACTCTATTCAAGAAATGTCAGAATGACTAATTTACCTAGGAATCTTCTCAATATTCCCTTTCTTAATACAACATATGGAGAATGACAATACATTAGGGAAATGATTCTTACCAGGATGAAAATTCCCTTCTATCACACACAGCTGATAAATTTGATCTAGCTCAGAGTAGCTACATCTTTCTTTCTGTACAATAATATAAAACTACGCTTGGCAAAACACAAGCTACGTGGAGTTTGGATACACATTCTTTTTGTATTCTAAATCTATACATTCAGTCAGTAATACATAAACATGCTGCTTTACAACCAGACATAAAAATATATTTAAAAAACTATTTTAAAACTGGTAGCAGAAATATCGAACAATAATGTTTTTTAGGTTACAAGTGTCCAGGAATAATGGTTTTACCATTGGTTATTTTTATAAAGATAAATTTGACACACAAAAAAACATATCCTGTCTGGTTACATTATCTAATGCATCATCTGTAAAGCTGTCAATGTCAAAATGATTTCTTGCTCCACATGTAATACACTGTAGGATCAATATGAAAATCTGTATTCAAAATCTTGTCTATATTTCTCTGAAGTAAAGCAGAGTTTGCACTACCCATGAAAACACAAATTACTGTGTCATATATGCATGAGATAATGTTATAGGCAGGTCAGAGTTTCAGGTATAGACAAGGAAGGAAGTTTAACAAGAAAAAACATATAAATAAACTTTAGACTTGTAGGCTTTCTGAAAAATGACTATAACAGCAAAATGAAGTACTACCTTCTGCTTTCCCATATGGCTTTATCCTGACCTTAAGGTCAATCCATTAGTATACATTGCTAAAACCCTCCAATGTGATGCTTTTCTCTCCTTCAATCCAAAGTGGGGAATAAATTAAAGCTGAACTTTCACCATAACAACTTGATAAAATAATGTTCTTTAGGAAGGAACATAGATTCGGCATTAATTTATTCGACCAAAATTAGTGTGTGCTGTAAATTGTCTCCAGCATTGCTGCTGTTTCTTCTTGCTGGAGGCTGCAATTTTTCAGAAGCCCAGAGCCCCTGAACAGCAGTAAATTGTAAAGCAGAACTAAACCCATCGATTGAACAGTTTAAAAAAAATGGTAACATTCCTGGAATGCCGTGATTGCTAACTTTCTCATTTGCTTGTGTCGTCAAACTGTCAAATCATCAAATGGCTGGTGTCATAACTGTTCACATGTGCAGCACCATGGCAATTGCAGATCAAACAGAAGCAGTTCCCTTGGCTGCAAAGGATAGGAGCAAAGGATAGGAGGACCTAATTCCGCTTTGAGGCTGTCAGCAGATTGGCCACTACAAATTTGGCAGTGCCTATATATGGAGAGCAACTGATCACGTGCAGAGCAGGGTGAGACAGTGTATTACTAGTTTTGTTGTACATAGTGTAAAGTTGGGGGTTGTTTAGCTCAACTATAGCGCTTACCAGTGAGTGGAGTCCACACCAGTTGTGCCATTTAAGGGCTTTTTGGCCCGCTTTTTTTAACTACTTCCCACCCGGCCACTGTATATATACGGCCGGGTGGGAGCCGTCTACTTCTGATAGGACGTTCCTGAACGTCCTTCAGAAGTAGGGGGATCGCGCACGCGCGTGCCCACTCACCCGGACACGGCGCATCTCGGATCGGCAGGAGGGCTCTGTGATTGGCCCTCCTGATCACATGACGGCCGTGTCCAATCACAGCCGTCATGTGATGTAAGCAAACAGCCGGTTGCTAGGCAATCGGCTCTCCTCTCCTCACACGGAAGTCGTCGCTGAGGAGAGGAGAGAGGATCACTGCAGCCGGCTGGTGATCAGTGAGTATTAGCTGTTTTTTTTACAGCTTTTTACTCACTGATCACCAGTCTAGTGTAAACACACAACACACCACACATGTCCCCAAAACACACATGTCCCCAAATATTAAAAACACATGTCCCCCACATATGTCCCACATATGTCCCAGTAAAATAACATGTGCCAATGATTATCTGCACACATATGTCCGTGATCACCTGCACACATCTGTACATGATCATTTGCGTACATATGTCCGTGATCACGCAAACCAATTATTATACACTTAACAGAATTTTTTTTTACTAAAAACATGTAGCTTGGCGCATGGTGGAGACAGTCGCCTGAGAACTCAGCTCTCGCTCCTTCCGCCTAAAACGGCACACAGCATAAACGCCGACAGCCCTAAAAGCTCTCCATATGAGCAGGAGAGGAGGCAGCAACACCCCCGCACCTCGGGACAGCATAAACCAGCCAAGATCGGCAATTATTTCCCGCTGAAGGGAACAACCAGCAAGGCCACGCCGGCCTCCAAGATGGCTGCGACCCGCTAGGCGGCGGCTCAGGCAGCCCACGCTGCCTCACAGGTACAGGCCTCACAGCCTTCACTACCCCCCTCCTCACCCCGATCTCCTGGCCTGGAGCACACTGCTCACACAGCGCACGGCAGCCCCCCACGCTCAAGAAGCCCATCACCACCTACATATGGCCGGCAGGGACAGTGGGACATGGAGAGTTATATAAAAGCTCTTCCAACAAATAGGGACATTGAGGCCTACATCAGCAGGCTAGAGAGATCCTACAAAAGAGAGATCACAGACCTGCGCCATGACATGACAGGACAGCGCTTTGAGTATATTGAAGTGACTGTAGAGGAAAAATGTGTCCAGAATTATAGAGCATGATGATATCCTCCAGCAACATACAATTCAGATACAACAATTGTTCTACGGTTTGGACGACCAAGAGAACAGAAGCCGCCGCAACAACATCCGTATCCGCGGTGTCCCAGAGTCGGTGGAAAATAAGGATTTACCAATGGCAGCAACCGCCATGTTTAATCAGCTATTGAACAAACCCAAAGATGACCCTCTGGAGATTGACAGAATTCATAGATCTCTCAGACCTCGCAACCCCAACCCTGCATACCCCCAGGACATAATCTGCCGTATACACTTCTTCAACATCAAAACCAAAATAATGCAAGCTGCTCGAACTCAGGAGTCCATCTTGTTTTTTTTTTTTTGAAAATTCTTTTTATTGAAAATTTTGGACATACATCAAACAACATTTACAATGCCATCAACCGACAGCTACAACAACAGATATAACCCCCCCCCCCCCTTTCCCCCTCCCTGTACTCAGTTCCCTTCCCCCAACAAAAATTTTACTATTTGTGGAATAACAGCCATTTCATATCTCTAATCACCCAGAGTATGTGTCGTTTTTCTCTTCAACCTGTATAAGATATCTGATGGCTACTTTTAGGACCCTCCCATTCTTCCGCCTAGGATCATCCCATCACACCGTTTGGTCAGACTCATACCAAGCTCTCCAGACTTTTTCGAATTTTTTACTGCATCCTCTATCCCTATATGTAGCTTTGTAATACGGGAGCATTGCGTTCACCAAGCCTTTCCAAAATGTTACTTCCGGAGCCCCCACTTTTTTCCACTTGAGTAAAATGGACTTCTTCCCATAAAATAGTAGTATCGTAAGTAAAGTTCTATGTGCTCTAGATGGGACTACTTCGTCCACCAACCCCAGAAGACACACATCAATAGTCAGGGGCACCGGCACTTGCAATACCCCTGCTATACAGGAGGTGACCCCAGACCAGAATTGACGGATCTGGGGACAGTCCCAGAACACGTGATGTGCGTCCGCTGAGGCGGCAGAGCACCTCCAACACTCTGAGGAAACGGATGGGTATATTTTGGCCAGTCTGGCAGGGGTATAATATATTCTATGTAAGAATTTAAACTGGATAAGCCTATCCCTTGCTGCCACTAGGTTCTTAAATGGTTGTTCCCACATATCATCCCAGTCCTCTCCCTGTATGTCTGGTACCTCTGCTTCCCATCTTTCCCTACATTTAGTTAGAGCCTTGGGACTAGTTTTGAACAGTTCCTTATATGTAACTGATAATGTCTTTGATAGTTCCTCTGTCATGAGTGTGTCTTCTAACCTAGAAGGGAAGGATTCAACCTTCTGCTCTCTAAATTGTGTTTGAAAGGCGTGTCTTAACTGGAGGTATCTAAAGTACTGCGAGTTAGGGAGGTCATGTTTAGTCTTAAGGTCATTAAATGTCAAGAGTTCACCATCCCGTGTAATATCTTTTAGCAGTTTAACTCCCCTACTCGCCCACCCAATTGAGTCTTCCAGGGCATAGAAATGTTTCAGCTTCGGATTCATCCATAAGGGGGAGGCTGGGGAGAATCCCTGAAAACTAGGGCATGCCAGTTTCACTGCCTCCTCCCATGCTTTTATAGTAGCCTTCATAGAATCCGTGAGAGGAAGCTCACTCCTCAGACCCCTATGTATAGCTAAACGAAGAGATTCATAGGAACCTAAGTGGGCAGCCTCAAGAATTGTTGCAGAGTCGCCTCTATCAGAAACTAACCATCTATTCACAAATACCATTTGGCCTGCCAAATAGTACTTACGCCAGTCTGGCAGAGCCAACCCTCCTTGTCCCCATGGCTCTTGTAGCACTTTCAAGCCTATTCTGGGCATTTTCGGGGCCCACAAAAATGAGCTGGTGATCCCATCCAGTTTCTTGAAAAAAGACTTCGGTATCCATACCGGAGCATTCCTCAGGAAATATAAGATAACCGGGAGAATCTTCATTTTCACTAGATTAATCCTTCCTATTAGAGATAGTGGGAGTTTTTGCCACGCCTGTGCCTTTTGTTTAAAGAAGGTTATGAGTGGCTCTAAGTTCAGGGGCATATAATCCGTCACATTTGCCGTCACTTTCACTCCAAGATAGGTAATCTGCGAAACCCATTTTAATGGCAAGTTCTGATTCGCTCTAGCTCTAGCCTCTCTATCCAAAGGTAAAATGGAGGACTTGGTCCAGTTGACCTTTAGACCTGAGTAGCCAGCAAAGGTGTCCATAATATCAAGGGCCGCCTCCAGTGAGTCTGCGGGGTCTTGTAAAAATAGTAAGAGGTCATCGGCATATAATGCCAAGCCCTCATCTATGTTCCCCACCCGGATTGCTTTAATTCTTGGCAACGCTCTCAATGCCACCGCCAAGGGCTCCATCATGAGCGCAAACAAGAATGGCGATAGAGGGCACCCTTGCCTGGTACCTCTACCCACTGTAAAGTATTCAGATGTGTGTGTACTCGTGCGGATGGCCGTCCTCGGAGTACTATACAGGAGAGATATCCATTGACGAAAGCATGGGCCAAACCCCATGCGTTCCAGGACTGCATGCATGTAGCGCCAGTCAACTGAATCAAAGGCCTTCTCTATGTCAATTGAGACTATGATTCTACAAGATGAGTCCAAGTTGGGCAACTGCAAATGAGAGAACAGTCTCCTCAAGTTGGTATCTGTTGACTTGCCCGGCATAAATCCCGTCTGGTCCACATCTACCAAGGAGGAAACTACTGCCGCCAACCTCCTTGCCAGGACCTTAGTTAGAATTTTAAGATCCATATTAAGCAAAGCAATGGGTCGGTATGAAGAACATTCTAAAGGGTCCTTACCCGGTTTAAGTAATAAAATCATATAGGCATCTAGCATTGAGTCCGGTAGCCTCTTTTGCTCTAAACAGTATTCTAGCAGTGCCGTAAGTCTTGGGGCCAGTTGGTCTGCATAGGTCTTGTAAAAATCTGCTGGGAATCCGTCTGGACCAGGTGCCTTATTTGGAGGAAATGCAAAAATCGCTGCAGTCACCTCTTTGTTCGTGATTTTGGCCTCTAGAGCCAGTCTGTCTTCATCTGTTAATCTAGGGAGGGTCAGACCATCCAGCAGATTGTCCAAGCCCGCCGTGTCATATTGTCTACCCGGTGCGTAAAGTGTGGAAAAGTATTCTTGGAATACAGCTAGAATGTCTGACGGGTCCTTAATCAAATCTCCAGTGTGGTCTCTGATAATAGGAATGTGAGTGATTTGGTTGTTGTCCGCTACCAGTCTTGCTAGGAGTTTTCCATTTTTGTCTCCTTCTGCAAACAAGGAGTTAGCTAAATGTCTTGCCTCAGTGTGAGCCAGCTCATTGCAATGCAAGGAAAGGCGCCTCCTGGCTTCTAGCAGTGCAGTGTAGCCGGAGTCTGAGGGATCCGAGGCATTCACCCTTGCACACTCCCTTTCCCTATCTTGCAACTGCCGGATTTCGGCATTTTGATCAACCCGCACTCTTTTAATGGCTGTGATGCATTCTCCCCGAATTACCGCCTTAAAGGCGTCCCACACAACTGGAGGGTCTGCTGTCTCCATGTTTGTGGCCCAGTATTCTGTAGTCGAGGCTAGGAGATGAGAAGATACTTGTTCCTCCTGTAACCAGCCTGGAGCAAGCCTCCACCCTCTCGACCCCCTGCCCATCGGCGGCGATAGTGAAACACTGAGGGGATTGTGATCAGATAGGCCCCCTGCCATGTATTCCACCCCCCTCACATAGGACAACATTGTCAGATTCCCAAATGCCAGGTCAATTCTGGCTGATGAGTGATGTGACTGAGAGAGGTGAGAATAACTGACCTCAGTCGGGTTCTTCGATCTCCAGATCTCAGTCAGACCAGCCACAGTAGCCCAGGACTGCAATTCCACTGACCCCCCCCTTCCCGGATTGGAGGAGTCTCTGGCCTCCAGTGTAGCATTAAAATCCCCCATTATCAGAAGCGGGAGGTGTATATGCGGGGCCAGCTTCACCAGTAAGTCATATAGGAATTGTATGGTGAAAGGAGGTGGGACATAGACATTAACCAGAAGCATTGTACAGTTGCATATATCTAAGACCAAAGCCACATATCGTCCCCCCGGATCGGAGACCACCTGCTGAATTGTGCACGGAACTGCCTTACTAATTAATATTGAGACTCCCCTGGCAAAGGTGGAGTATGTGGCATGAAACGCCTTTTGAATCCAGGATCTACGTAAAGCTAAGATTCTACTGCCATCCAGGTGAGTCTCCTGCAGGAAGACGATATGTGGCCTTGCAATTTTCAGATATTGAAACATTGCTGCCCTTTTAAATTTTCCATTTAGACCTCTCACGTTCCAGGACATCAACTTAATCGTGTTAGCCATAATCCTGTAAAAAAATTTCCAGTAGGGTGAATTCTTGTCTTAGGGTTGCCTGAACCCCCTCAATGAATACATTCTCCATAAAGTGAAAGGCTTTGGTACAAAATGTATTCCTCTTGGGGACTTTTAGAAGGGAGAGAACGCTTACATATATTTTAGAGTTTTAAATAAGTATTTATTTGACATCAAGATACGAGGGGGTTTTTTTGTTTTTTGGTCAAGGTAGGATTAGCAAATCCACATAGATATACTAACATATCACATACATGTAAAAATGAATAGGATGCAAAAAACACATAAGAGAAATCTAGGACATGGATATTGATACAAACAACAGAAATGTGCGTAGTGCTCCGACGCGTTTCGAGATTTTTTGACTCTTCTTCAGGGAGAGAACTTTAGGGTGGGCACATTTGTGTATTTGTAATCTAAAAAGAAAAATTACAATGAAATACATGGAGAACAGAATATATACATTCACAATCATAGTATTAGTAGAAAGTTGCGTATTGATCTTTGCATTAATGGTAATTGATCTAAGTTGTACTGACCCTATCTGCTGTCTTGAGCTCCTATGTGGGCATCCAATTATTAAAACCCAGAAAGGAAAAGGGTTCCTTTGGGAAATTTAGGAACCTGGTGGAGAAGCACCAGGGTATGGTGGCTGCCTTGGCGTCCTGCTGACGTTCCCCGGCCTGTGGCTAAGTGTCCATTAAACAACCCCCTCCTAGGGTGAAAAGATTCAGCATGCACATACAGACCCGTGAGGGAGTCCCCACCGGGGGCGACCAGCTCGGCAACAAAGGGCGTCTTATATGTTCCCCACACCTGCCAAGGAGGCCCAGGGACCCGGATTCAGCGTGGTAACTTGCAGACCACCACTGGGTCTAAGGCAGTGCGTGTCGGACCAGCAGGACCATTGGTTGTTATGGTTGTTATGGTGGCAGATATATCATATGAAGCTACGCGATACCTGGCGGGCTGTAGGGTTGTAACCGTTTGGGGTGTCCCTCTGTGGATGCTGGTTAGTGAGTAACCGCAGTCCGTAGATGTCAGGTATAATAACCTGATTCCTTGTCCTGGTATATTTTAGCCAGGGTTGGGGTCCGCCAGGGAAAGCTTCCTTGATCTCAGTGGTGCTGTATGGTCCTGTCCTGGGGTGGCAGCAGCAACATAAAGTGAAAGGCTGCCTTCACTAAATGGGGAATGGGAACTGAGTAATACCTTTCCCACTTGTAAATAAAACAATAACATACCCCCCCTGCTGTCATACCAGAACTAACTGGCAAAGAAAAAAAAAGAAAACATGAATAAAAAAAAACCTCAAAAAATACCATTGTCTAGTAAGCAGCTTACACTCCCAAAACTTGCAAAACAATCGAACAAAAATTGTTGCTAGAAGGTCTCCCGACGTAAGATAGTCCGACAAGACTAGTACCTTAATTCTTAAAGTGTCCAAGGAGCTCCACTTAACCCATATATTCGTAGCATGTTCCAATATGGTTCAGGCCCGTGAATGTAGAAAAGAAAAAATGAAAAAATGAAAAAATATAACAAGCATGTGCATTACTTTGGCTCCCTCTAGTGGCGCCAGGTTATAATAACCAAGCCCACATCTAATGTGATCAAGAAGGTGTCCCATATGCCAATATTACTGCTGTTGCAGTCAGTCACGAGTCACCTCTGTCATGTTTGCAGAAATGTTACCCATCGATCCTCACCCAGCCGGTCAAGCTGGTGTAATTGTCAGTCATACTAAGGCACAACAGGTGCAACAGAAGAACAAATAAGTGACCAAAGCTTGTACCGTACTCACGGATTCCTGTCCAGCCAATTACAGGCGTCTTGTGGGTTCTCAAAGAATTTCACTGCGCCTTGATGTTGAATACGCAGCTTGCTGGGGTACAGCATACTATATTGGATGTTTTTCTCCCGCAGTTTCCTCCGCACCTCAGTAAAGGATCTCCGTTTGCGCTGTGTTTCGGCCGAAAAATCTGGGAATAACATCACTTTTGCGTTCTCATATTTCAGCTCTTGCGTTTTCCTTGAGGCAGCCAGGATCATATCTCGGTCTCTGAAATTCATGAAACGTACCAGAAATGGCCTGGGGTATTCACCAGGGGGGCGCCGCCCCGTGGGAACTCTGTGGGCACGCTCCACCACATATGTTGATGGTTGATCCCCCAACGACAGCAGTTGTTTAAAGAAATTTTCAGCGAAGGTGGTTGTATGGGACCCTTCCGCTCCCTCTGGCAATCCCACCACCCGTACGTTATTCCTCCTCTGTCTATCCTCAGCGTCGTCTGCGCGACTTTGCAGCGATTTTACCATAGCGTGCAATTCGGATAGCTGATTGCCTTGTATATGTGAGACATCCTCCACCTCAGATATTCTCTCCTCTGTCGCAGTCAGTCGACCCCTGATCTTGTCTAAGTCATGCCTGATAAAAGTACATTCTGCCGTCAAATGGTCAATGCTTACCATTACGGCGGCCTTGCTTGCTGCAATCGCCTCCAGAATCGGGCGAGTAATCGCATCCTGGGCATCCGCCGGTACAGGAGAAGCTGGTCTGGATCCACTGGGGCCCGCCTCATGCATATCCTGTGTCGGAGCAGCCATTGTCCTTGCTTGCTGTGCAGGGCTCGTGGCAGTAGGAGGGGAGGGCAAGATGGCAGCGGCTGCCCCTGTGCCAGGGCCTCGTGAGGCGCGGGTCTGGTGCTGTTTCCTTGGTGTCTGGTGGGCGGCTTTTGTAGCCCCCTTCCGCATGACCGGGTGTTCCCCTGTGCCGGTCACTCAAACCAGGGGATCTGAGCAGAGGGCCCTGCTGGAGGTAGAAGGATGGATGGATGTGGGGGACACCGCACCGCTCTTGGTAGGATGGTGGGGTACCTGAGGTCCTTATTCAGGGAGCTGGCAGGGAGGCAGGAGAGTGTGGACAATGTTGGGCTCTTGGACTCTGCTGTAAATCACACAGACAGTCTACCCCATACACTGGGCTGTCCCTGGTGAGAAGGTGGTGGAGCCAAGTGCTGCTGCTAGGGAACTGAGGTGCAATGTGGATGTTGAGAAGTATGCTGGCCTCCAGGCTCTGTCCCTGGTCCCCACAGGCTTACACTACCTGGTGCTGGTCAGGTCTAGGCAGGATGGGGAGGTAGAATGAGGTCCACAGCATCCGCGCCCTGTAGTACAGGCCGGACCGGCCGCGGCGCTCCTCCGCGGGCCGGCCGCTTAGGAAAGTGGGGTGGTCTGGAGGCTTCTGAGGCCGCACTAGGCCGCACTAGGCCGGATTCGGTCGCGGCTGGCTCCCGCAATTCCGGCGGTCCCACAGGCCACCGGACCCCCTGGAATACTCAATGGGGCAGGCTGGATGTCTGGGGAAGTCTCTTACCCCCACTCCTGGGCCGGCAGCAGTGTCCTCAGTCCGGATGCAGGCCGGGAAGATGGCGGCGGCCACGGATGGAAGAATCCCCTGTCCCCTGGGCCAGTTACAGGCAAATCCTGTCCAATTCAAGCACAGGCTGTAGGTGGATGGGCGAAGGAACACCCTGGCAGGCAAATCATGTGTATATGGGCTTTTTAGCTCCCGGATGGCTAAGGATTTAACACAGGATTTCAGGAGCTCCTCTCCTACACGTCTGTCTCCAGTCACATCCGGACACGCCCCCCCGGAGTCCATCTTGTTTAACGGCTCTCCCATTATGCTCCTGACGGACCTATCCAAACAGACTTTACTAATGAGGAAAGCTCTGAAGCCAGTATCGGATGCACTACATGCCAAACAGATAAAGTACAGATGGGGTTTTCCCTTCCATCTTTTTGCGTCCCACAATGGCAAATCTGCTACATTCCGCACCCTAGGGGATTTACCCAATTTCCTAGGAGCTTTTGAACTCCCCCAAATCAGGATACCAGATTGGCCCTTACAAGCTACAACCCGGGCTTCTCCAAGACACCAGGATGGGAAAAAAACACCAAGAAGAAAAGGTCCCGCGCCAACACCTCCACCTCCCCCCAGGATGATCAGCTCTGCTCCCACCGGCACCGACCGGTCTACAATCCCAGTTCCTCAACAGAAGAATGGCTGTTCTTCATTTCTCCTGACGAGCTGACTCTTTTTTTACATCCCCCAGTGCAGGGCTTCTATTTTTTTTTTCTCTCATCTAATTTTGGTTTTCTTGTTTTGTATTTTCTCAATTGCTCTGGCTATGTTCTATTATTGCTGGATTCCCCTTTTGGGGTTCCCCCCCCTTTTTTTATAGTTCTGCATATCAAATGGTTCATACCCGAAAGTTAAGACTACCTCAGTTACAGAAGGGGTTAGATCTATATGCACTAAAATTGTTGTTGACTATAGCCAGAGGCTCTCCTGCCATTTGAACAGTTTGTGGTTAACAAATTATTGCTTATAAGTATTGAATGTCATAGCTGTGTGCCTTAGAACAGCATATTCAGAAATTCTTATATAGGTGGGGCGGAGCCCCGGATATCTGACCAAACACGTTCCCCACGTTAGGGTTTGCAGAGTCTTAATTGCCTCTGCGGTGAATTTTTTATTTTCTAGATTTGCTTGGTAGTGCCCACTGTCCCTTTTGGACTTTGGACACTAGAGGGAGTACCTTCCCTATAAATCTAAAACACTTGGCTATCCAGCAAGTGTCTTAACACGCTGACACAGTTTCAACTACAAAAAAGACAGCACTATTCATCATGTGCTGGCTTATTATTGAAAGAGCTTTATATACCCCTGTTTCAGTGCACGTATACCTCCTGTCCCCCTTTTTTGGTTTTTGTTCTTGCTCTTTTTACCAACCTTCCTCACCCTTCCTTCCCTAACTCCTAAAACAGCTCCACACAAAACTTATTCTGACCCACTAATACTCCCCTACCATGACTGACCCCTTGGGTATAAAAATATCCTCCCTTAACTGTAGGGGGCTCAATACCCCTGAGAAACACAGACAGATCTTGCATCACTTCCATAGAGCCAAAACCCACATATTACTGCTTCAAGAAACTCACTTTAAAACTGGTAAGATTCCACCGCTACCAGACAAACGATTTACGACATGGTTCCACAGCACCAACCCCTTGGCTAAAACGAAAGGGGTCTCAATAGCATTTCACAGCTCCTTTAATCCTGTAGTATTAGATAGTTACATTGATCCTAAAGGCAGATACATATTCCTGAAGCTGCAATATTTACAATCTGTTCTAACGATTGCCAATGTTTATCCTCCTAACCAGAATCAACATAGATTACTCTCCTCCGTGACTTCCCGTCTGAAAAGCTTTGGAACACCTAACTTGATCCTAGGGGGTGACCTTAATGTACCTCTGGTGCCGAGGATGGACTCAACCACAGGTAAGTCACACATACCACCATAATCACTGGCCAACATTCGTAACACATTGAAAGACATGTCCTTGGTGGACATCTGGCGATTCACGCACCCAACTAAGAGAGATTACACATACTACTCCCCAGCTCACAAATCATACAGTAGAATAGACTACATCCTACTCTCACAGGCGCGGCTAGACTTTGACCCAAATTGCGAGATTGGCACGAAACTCTGGTCAGACCACGCTCCAATACACATGACTCTAGGGAACTTACCAAATACCAACCATCGCTCCTCCTGGAGACTTAATGATAACCTACTCAATACAGTTTGCTATGCCGAGGTATCAAAAGCAATCGTAGACTTCACACAGAATCATATACAGGACGAGACCTCTGACTTGAATAAATGGGAAACTCTAAAATGCGTCTTGCGGGGGATCCTCATACAGCATGGCTCCAGACTGAAAAAAATCTGCACGGAAAACATACGCCGTTTATTTTCACAAATAACGGCTCTCGAGGCCTTGCACAAACGCACATTGTACACAAAGACCCTGGCGGAACTTTCTAATGCCCGTAGAGATCTTCTTCAGATCTTTTCGGATAGAGCATTGGCAGCCTGTAACAAAGGCCGTCACATACACTACGCTCAAGCGAACAAATGTGGAAAACACCTTGCACGTACCATACACCCCAAACAGCAGCGACAGACCATTAACCATATTATGTCCCCCTCGCAGCAGAAAAGAATCAAAAAACTCGGAGATTGTCTCTGAGTTTCGAGAATATTACTCCTCACTCTACAATCTCCCGTCACCCCAAGACTCATCTCCCTCCTCTATGACGACTTACTTCAATATATACAGGATACAGCTCTCCCTACAATCCCCCCCCCCCTGACGTGGAAGCCCTAGAACAACCAATATCTACAACGAAATTTCTGTCCACGATTAAAGGCCTTAAAAACGGTAAGAGCCCAGGCCCAGATGGATATACCCCCCTATTCTACAAAAAATTTGCACAACAACTGGCCCCAATCATGACAAAGGCATTTAATGAGGTAGACGACTCCCACCCCTTATCCCAGCAACTTCTTCAAGCCCAAATAGTGGTGATCCCTAAACCAGGAAAAGACCATGCACAATGTAGCAATTATCGCCCTATATCCCTACTAAATGTTGACCTAAAGCTCTATTTCAAAATCTTAGCCACTCGTATCTCCCCCCTCCTCCCCGACATAATCCATAGTGACCAAGTAGGTTTCATACCGGGACATGAGGCCAGGGACAACACCACCAAGACTCTGCATCTCATTTCATACGCCAAATCACACAACATCCGGACATGTTTACTGGCATGTGACACTGAAAAAGCGCTCGATAGGGTCAGTTGGCCGTTCCTACGAGCGTCGCTACAGCAAATAGGCATAGGCCCACGGATGATCTCCAAAATTATGTCCCTGTACTCGCGTCCCTCAGCAAAGGTATCCGCCAATGGGATTGCTCTGTTAAATACTTAGGCACAGAGATCCCCAGAGATATTCAAGACGTTTACCCTTTAAATTTTAGCCCGCTGTTGACTTCAATTAGACGCTCCCTGGAATCCTGGCACAATCTCAAACTCACATGGTGGGGTAGAATGAATGTTATTAAAATGGACATCCTCCCTAAAGCGTTATACTTATTCCAGACACTACCCATCCTCCTGCCCAAAGCTTTCGTTCTCTCCCTCCACTCCATAGTAGGCAAATTCATTTGGCAACACCACCCTCCCAGGCTTAAACATAAAATTCTGTGCGCCCCCAGAGACAAAGGCGGAGTAGGTCTACCAGACTTCCAGACATACCACTGCTCTTCCTTATTCTCCAGACTACTTGAATGGTTCCCTAGACCTCTGCTTAAGCCCTCAACTTCCACGGAGCAAGATATGGCCCAAATTGACCTAAGAGCCCTCTTATGGGGATATAACACCAAATTCCACACTATGCAAGGGATCTCCTCATTGACCACGGCGGTTCTCGCCATATGGTATGATAAGACCAGTAAACTCGCACTCTCCTCGGACCCCAGTCCTCTCTCTTCACTATTCGATAACGCCACTTTACCTACCACCTCCTCTGGAGAGCAATTGGGATCCTACACCCGAGAACAGTGGCCTACAGCTCATAAATTTGTTCACCCCTCCACAGGCCAATTTAGACCTCCGGCGGACACACGAACCCCTTCTGATATGAACTGGCTCTCTACAATCTCCCTGAACCATCTAAGCAGATCACTGCACATGTCAGGTCAAGTTCATAGGCAACTCACTAACTTTGAGGAATTGTGTAATCTCTCTCAAACTCCTAGGCACACCTTATCACTCGTATACAAAGACATTCAACTTCATCTGAATGAGTCTTTACCGGCATATACCCATAGGTGGGCTAGAGATCTAGACATGGACATATCCCCGGCCCAATGGAATACTTCATTTATTCACACACACCAGGCATCCAGATCGGGATTTACACAAGAGAAAAATTATAAATTTATATCCAGGTGGTACAGAGTTCCATCCTCGGTATGCAAGATGTTCCCAGATACAACAGATGCTTGCTGGAGATGTCTAGGAGGAGAGGGATCCTATCTCCATATATGGTGGGGATGCACTAAGGTACGCCCATTTTGGGACAAAATATTTGAAGTTTACAATGATATGTATCAGTCTTCTTTGTCTCCCTCCCCCCTGATTGCTCTCCTATCCATCATACCAGGCGCAATCCAAGCACAAAAGAAATGTCTCCTGAGATTTATTCTCTCAGCAGCCAGACATAACATATCCCTATATTGGAAAAAAGATTCCACCCCCTCTATGTTGGGTTGGGTGAACATTCTAAATTACATGATGCTTATGGAGGAGATGCAAGCCAAAACGGATGACAAATATGACAAATTCAGCACCCTATGGTCCATATGGCGCCACCACTCGACATCTGACCGGTTCCTGGATAACTTACAGTTCTGAGCAAGACCCAGGACCCTTACAAAAGACAAGACGCAATACAGACTTATCTATCACTAAGATACTTGAACTGAGCTTCTCCTCCCCTTTTTAACCCTTGACTGAAATCATTCCCCCACAATCCAAGCAACACCTCCCTTTTTTTTTATATATATAATGAGCACAGAGGTATATATGCGGACTAAGATCTGGGCGGTGTCCAAAGAGAGATGACACCACGCAGAGACAAGCACACTTATTAACGTACTGTGAGCCTAAGTTGCATCTATGTTTAACATTGTTTTATGATGCGTATGCACTTTAGAAATGTAAGGTTGTGACTCCTTTATGCTTCTCCCCCCCTTCATCCCCACCCCATTTTACACCTGCCCTCCCCATACATCCCTAACCCACCCCTTTTTTTTTGTTTTCTCTTTTTCTCCCTCTTCTTTTACCACTGTTTATATGTCTAAGCTTTAAAGACCTGTCCATACTGACGATATGTATATATTTTGTATAATATACAAAACATAAAAAAACAAAAACATATACAAAAAATAAAAAACGGAGCCGTGAATAAATACCACCAAACTAAAGCTCTATTTGTGCAAACAAAATGATAAAAATTTCATTTGGGTACAGCATTGCATGACCGCGCAATTGTCATTGAAAGTGCGAGAGCGCTGAAAGCTGAAAATTGGTCTGGGAAGGAAGGGAGCGAATGTGCCCTGTATTGTAGTGGTTAAACAAAATAAATGAATGAAAAATCCATACAGAATTCCCACGCAGGGGTTTCAACTTCACAATAATGGGAAAATACAGAGCATCATGGCTTATACTGTACATACAATCATGAGGATCAGGCCTTCCACTTCAGGCCTTGGTCTGTTTCCCAGAGACCGTTCCCTTGTCAGTCCATATAGGTAACAGCCACTTGCTGCTCTGACCCTTAGGCTTGGGTCTCTGGCCTCTCCCAGTGCACACCTGCACTCTGGCCTCTCCCTTGCAAGCCTGGACTCCTCAGGAGGGTGGAGCCCAGAACCACAGTCAGGTGTCTACAAATAGGCCAGCACACACCTGACCAGTCAGTATGCTGGTGGATCTCAAAACCTGGACCCAGGACTGGGGATTTCATTCCACCCGGATCTCTACAAAATCCCCGGGCTCCAGGTCCCAAAGTGGACTTTAGTAAATAATGGAAAACTGAAAAGCCAGTTAACTCCCAAATAAGCAAATAAACTGGAGACCCTCAACCTGCCTGGTTAAGAATCCTGCGTCCATACACTGGTGGGGTACCACACTACCACATATCCCCCCCCTTGTTTCGACCCAGAGGGCGGAACACACAAGTTTCTTTTGGCACCTCTGTGCCAACTAACATTTACAGGAGTCCAATCCTGTCCAACCTCAGTTCTCCTAAAGGGGAAAGCTACCCAATGCCTCCTTTGGTGTCTCCCGCTAAGCCTCACTGTCACTCTGCTATGAGCTTTGATGCAACCTTCCCAACTCTTCTTCTGAGTGCATTTCCATAAGCACTTCCTCTCCTGAAATTTTAACGGGTTACCCCTGGTCTTTCTACCAACCCTTCTGCCTCCACGCTTCAGATTCCCAGGTTTCCCAACACCTCTCTCAGCATTTATCAGGGCAATGCCTGCAGAGGGCACACACACCAGAGAGTGGCAATCACCCACGAGAACCTCACAAGATGCCACCTCCCCTGGTGTCACCCACTCAGCAGGCAGCTGTCCTACCACCTGACCTTTAATACCACCTGGATTTCTTTCCAAAATCAGAACAGGCGAGCTCTTGTCTGATCTGCATACAAATCTTATTGCACTTTTTTTACCCATTTCCCTGTCTCAGGGACCTTATCAGGTTTGTCACCTAAACCTATTATTGGACTGGTGACCCCAGTCTCTTTAACCACCTCTGTCTGAGCCTTGGTCAGGATCTCTGCTGTTTTCTGGTCCATGCTCGGCCCTTCCATCTCACGTGGTTTGTCCACAGGTGCAGTATACGCGCCTTTCACCGACAACTGACCAGCACCGCCCTGGACCATAGCAGCAGAAATGCTTCCCATCTGGCTGTTAGGTGAATCCTTAGACTTTTGGGACTCATTTTTAGTTTCTCCAAAGCATCTCCTATATACCATTTTTTCAGGAAATAACCCAGCAGCATACCCAGAGGCAACATTTAATAAAAGTAATAAATTCAGCAATAAACCCCGTCTTGTTCTCCTTTTTTCTGTACAGCCTGCCATTTAGTGCTCCGCCTAGTGATTTGCAAATTTTAGCAAATTTTTAGCAAATTTTTCATAAACATTAACAGCATTTTGAGCTCTTGCAGGCTGTCCTAGCCCACTGCCAACTTGAGACTGGCAGACATTAGACACATCACTATTCCTCTCTTGAGAAGCACACACAAGTGTAGGTTTGACTTAAACCCCTGCCTCCCCACTGTACAGGGTACTGCACAGGGAAAATTCACCCTCAAGAACAAAACTTGAGGTCACACTCACATCATGGCAGTCTCATAACCAGTCCTTTTCCACATAAACTCAGCATTTCCAGTCATCATTCCATTAAAGACAGTCTTACCCACCGCAGTAGTAGGGGGTTACCATTTTCATTTGAGTACAGCATCTCACAAACCCATCCTCTGCTGCACTTTTACTGGCCAACTCCCCCTGGTGGCCACGAGATGAAACTACAGCAGGTATCTCCCACTGTTTAGCACCCCCTGCCGACACAACAGGAAACTCTTCCGAGTTGCCAGGGGTGACTGCAAACATATTTGCACAAGAATTTGGGCCTGCAGACAAAAACTTTTGCTCAGCAATATTATCTCCAGCCGTATTTCATAACCTAGGGCAAGAAAACATGCCATGTCCCAACTGGCCACATTTCAGGCATGGTACTGGATGACTTTTTCCCAGTGTGCTTCGCTCCTGGTAATTCCCAGCTGGCTGGAACGCACAGGCCTCTTTGTGGGGACGCTGAGCCAAATCTCCACTACAGCTCCTCCTTTCAGGCACAACTTTCACTCCTGTCACCATGGGAGACCGCACTCTCCCAGCAGAACTTTGTTGGCCTCTCCAACATGCTGTATCAGCTCCTCCTGAAGCCACTTGCCACGATCCTTGTTAGACATATCCCATGGTACACAGATAGCAACACAGAGGAAGCCAGTTGGGCTATGGGCAACCACTCTCGGTCTCAGCCTTTGGTCAGCCTCTCTCCTTGCATATAGCATGGGCTTCTCTGCTGGATCCTGTCACGTGCTCTGACACATTCACATCTATCACAATAGCTACCGTTTTAACTGCAGCAGCGTTGCCAGGGGCAACACCCCTCTTCCAGTTATGGACATCCATCCGCTCTCTCCTTGCACTGAGGGTTGCCTTGCTTTTCTCTTTAGCTTCCATTCTTGCCAGGTGCCACTTGCACCAATCCACTGCAGATTCAAACACTGGTGGACTCTCCATATTCGCTTCACTGCAAAAAGCAACAGGAGCACTGTCTCTTTAAGGGTCCTCTCCCTTCCAGGTACACCACCTGCTGTAGAGCACAGGCAGTTTCTGGCAATAGCTCACTGGTATATGTGAGGATCTTCAAATATGCCCGCATTCTCCTTTACTTGTAAAGTTGGGGGTTGTTTAGCTCAAGTGTAGCGCTTACCAGTGACCGGAGTCCATGCCAGTTGTGCCATTTAAGGGCTTTATGGCCCACGTTTATTAAACAAATGAACAGTCCATCCAGAATTCCCACGCAGGGGTTTCAACTTCACAATAATAATCACAAACGGAAAATACAGAGCCTTCTGGCTTATACTGTACATGCAGTCATGCGGATCAGGCCTTCCACTTCAGGCCTTGGTCTGTTTCCCAGAGACTCTTCCCTTGTCAGTCCATATAGGTAACAGCCACTTGCTGCTCTGACCCTTAGGCTTGGGTCTCTGGCCTCTCCCAGTGCACACCTGCACTCTGGCCTCTCCCTTGCAAGCCTGGATTCCTCCGGAGGGTGGAGCCTAAAACCATGGTCAGGTGTCTACAAATAGCCCAGCACACACCTGACCAGTCAGTATGCTGGTGGATCTCAAAACCCGGACCCAGGACTGGGGATTTCATCCCACCCAGATCGCTACAAAATCCCCAGGCTCCAGGTCCCAAAGTGGACTTAAGTAAATAATGAGGAAACTGAAAAGCCAGTTTCCTCCCAAATAAGCAAATAAACTGGAGCCCCTCAACCTGCCTGGTTGAGAATCCTGCGCCCATACACTGGTGGGGTACCACACTATGAGATAAGCTATACCTGCAAAAGGGGCCAGCCTGAAGTGATCTAGCAGGACTTAAAGAGGAGCTCCAGTCTCCTATGCAGAAATTAAACGTCAGCAGCTACAAAAACTGTAGCTGCTGATTTTTAAAAAACACCCACCCACCTGTCTCACGATCCAGCGCTGTGCACAGCCCAGCCGTTTTCACCCTAGGTCCTCTCTCCCTGGATCCAGCATCTTTACTATGGGCAACCGGCTTTGACAGCTTGAGGTTTCACAACAGGGTGCCCACTGCACGTGTGCGAGCAGCACAGTGCACTGTGAATGGTCCCACAGTCTTCTCGGACCTGTCACGTGCCCCAGAAGACTGCAGGAGGGAGGGGGGAAGGAGAACTCCCACTTCCAATTGCCTAGGCAGTCGGAGCAGGAGTGGGTACCTGTGAATCTACCCCTCCTCCCAAAAGCTCCATTTCACAAACAGGAGCAGGGGAGGAGACCTTAAAGCTGAACTTCCTCTTTTGGGTGGAGGTCCGATTTCATTTTGTGACTAAAGTTCCACTTTAAGTGAAATCAGCATAGAATGCATGAAGGTAAAAAAAAACCTTGAGCCTTTACAACCACTTTAAATGGTTTATCAAGGCAAAACAAAATGTTTAGGCATTCTCATGTTTATTTCTTTTGTTTGTAGGAGACACAAAAAGCCAAATCTGACACATTCCACACAACTCCAAAAATGGACTGGACAAAATTATTGGCACCCTCAATTTAATATTTGGTAGCCCACCCCTTGGAAATCAATTGCTTCCTATAACCATCAATGAGTTTTACACCTCGCTACTGCTCCAGTTCTTTCAGAATGAAAGGGCCCCTTTTCCCAGCTGCGGTTTTGAGATCTCTCCACAGGTGCTCTATGGGATTTAGATCTGGACTCATTGCTATCCAGTTCAGTACTCTCCAGCGCTTCATCTTAAACCATTTCTGGGTACTTTTTGACGTGTGATTTGGGTCATTGTCCTGCAGTAAGATCCATGACCTCTGACAGAGACCCAACTTTCTGACACTGGGCCTTACATTGCACCCCAAAATTATTTGGTAGTCTTCAGATTTCCTTATGCCATGCACACGGTCAAGACATCCAGTGCCTGAAGCAGCAAACCAACAAAATCAGTGAACCTCCACCATGTTTGACTGTAGGGACTGTATTTTCTTTAAAGGCTTCCTTTCTTCTTCTGAAAACAGTAGAATGAGGGGCTTTACAAAAAAGCTGTAATTTTGTTTCGTCTGTCCACAGCACATTATCCCAAAAGGATTCTGGCTTCCTCAGGTAAGTTCTGGCAAACTCCAATCAGTTTTTATTATGTTTCTGTGTCAGCAGTGGGTTCCTCCTGGGTCTTCTACCATAGTACCTGGGACCTGGGTCTTCTACCATAGTACCCCTTTTCATTCAGATGGCAACGTATAGTGCAAGTTTACACAGTTGTACCCGGTGCCTGAAGGTCAGCTTGATTTTTTCTGGAAGTTGACCAAGGTTCTTTATCCACTATTTGAATAATCCTTTGTTGCAATCTTTGATCAATTTTTCTCTTTCCTCCACATCCAGGGAGATTAGCTACAGTACCATGGGCTGTAAACTTATTGACAATGGACACAGGAACATTAAGATCTCTGGAGATGGACTTGTAACCTTGGGATTGTCCATGCTTTTCCACAATTTTTGTTCTTAAATCCTCAAACAATTCTTTGCTGCTCTTTTTCTTCTCCATGCTCTGTGTGGTAAACTGAGACACACAACAAGACACAAAATAGAAAGGTTGAGTACATTTGTCACCCTTTTAACTGGTTGCTGGTGTGATTTATATATATGACGACATCAGGGAGCTGGTGGATGTTAGAGACCTTGGGCTCCTCCACCTTCCGTTTGAGGATGCCTCACAGATGCTCAATAGGGTTTAGGTCTGGAGACATGCTTGGCCAGTCCATCACCTTTACCCTCAGCTTCTTTAGCAAGGCAGTGGTCATCTTGGAGGTGTGTTTGGGGTCGTTATGTCGGATTACTGCCCTGCGGCCCAGTCTCTGAAGGGAGAAGGATCATTCTCTGTTTCAGTATGTCACAGTACATGTTGGCATTCATGGTTCCCCTCAATGAAGTGTAGCTCCCCATTGCCGGCAGCACTCATGCAGCCCCAGACCATGACATTCCCAGGACCATGCTTGACTGTAGGCAAAACACACTTGTCTTTGTACTCCTCACCCGGTTGCCGCCACACACACTTGACACCATCTGAACCAAATAAATTTATCTTGGTCTCATCAGACTACAGGACATGGTTCCAGTAATCCATGTCCTTAGTCTGCTTGTCTTAAGCAAACTGTTTGCAGCCTTTGTGCATCATCTTTAGAAGAGGCTTCCTTCTGAGACGACAGCCTGGCAGACCAATTTGATGCAGTGTGCAGCGTATGGTCTGAGCACTGACAGGCTGACCCCGCCACCCCTTCAACCTCTGCAGCAATGCTGGCAGCAGTCATACGTCTATTTCCCAAAGACAACCTCTGGATATGACGCTGAGCATGTGCACTCAACTTCTGGAATGTGTCAGATTTGGCTTTAGTGCGCAATTATGTTGGAATAGGAAGGGGCCATCCCCAAACCATTCCCACAGAGTTGGGAGCATGATATTGTCCAAAATGTCTTGGTATGCTGATGCCTTAAGAGTTCCCTTCACTGGAATGAAGGGTCCAAGCCCAACCCCTGAAAAACAACCGCACACCATAATCCACCAAATGATTTGGACTAATGCACAAAGCAAGGTCCATAAAGACATGGCAAGTGAGTTTGGGGTGGAGGAACTTGACTGGCCTGCACAGAGTCCTGACCTCAACTTGATAGAACATCTTTGGGATGAATTAGAGCGGAAACTGTCAGCCAGGCATTCTCGTCCACATCAGTGCCTGACCTCACAAATTTTCTTCTGGAAGAATGGTCAAACATTCCCATAGACACACTCCTAAACCTTGCAGAAGGGTTGAAGCCGTTATAGGGTGGGCCCACTCAATATTGAACCCTACTGACTAAAGCCCCATACACACGCTCGGATTATCCGAGGACCAGGTCCGTCGGATCATGTCCGTCGTACTTTGTCCGATGTTGGTTTTGCGTACACACGGTCGGACAACGTTATCGGAATTTCTGGTCTGCAAGAACGTCGTGACGTAAGTCGTCTTCCACGAGACTAGAAAAGTGAAGTTCAGCACCACGTCCTGCACCCGTTGGGCTCCTTCTGCTGATCCCGTGTTTATCGTGAGTTAGTCGAAGTTTGGGGACTTACGATTCGCGCTTCTCAGTTTTCTGACTCAGATCGTTACTGCTCTTCAGTTTGTGCTTGTCGTGCGTATCTGTTTATTAGTGCGTGTAGTCAGTTCGCATTTGTTGGTCATTGTGGCCTATATCTTGATATAGGACGCTTTGATTTTCACAGCTTATTGTCTGCTCGTTTCTGGTATTCATTTCGTTCTTTCAGGCCTTGCTGTTTATCGCTGCTTTCTGTTTGTCCGTTCTGACCAGCCGACCGTTTGTGAGCGATGTTTCCCGTACGTACTCGTCGCCGAGTTTGTGCTGTACGCGGAATTGGTGTCGGGCTTTTAGCTTTGAGCCAAGACCCATCCATGAACAGAGTGACGAGGAGTATGTGGACCAAGAATTGGTTGCTTCAGCGTGATCAGTTCTCGCACATGCCTTTGCTTCGTGAGATCCGGGAGAATAATCCTGATGATTTCAGGAACTTTCTCCAGATGGCGGACCCCGTTTTTCACCGTCTTTTGGCTTTGCTGACCCCTTTTATCAGCCGGCAGGATACTTGCATGAGACAAGCCATCACTCCGGAGCAGAGGCTTGTTTCTACGTTGAGGCACTTGGCGACAGGGAGAAGCCTTCAGGATTTGAAGTTCTCCTCAGGTATCTCTCCCCAGGCCCTGGGAATCATTATTCCAGAGACCTGTTCTGCCATCATCCAGGTCCTGCAGGAGGACTATATTAAGGTAACATTTCTCCTTTACTATTCCCTTCTATGTATGCTCTGTTTGCTAATGTCTTCTATTTTTGACCTCCTTCCCTAATTACCATGATTGCAATATGCTATAATATGCTGTGCCCCTTTTCTCCTTCGTGCATTTTTCACTTACCTCCCCAGCATGCTCTTCTGGCCCAATAGACACCTATGGCCTAGTCACTTAAGCAATGTATTTTGTCTGCTGCATAGTATTGTTTCCCCCCAAACACCCCCTAAAATATGCACTAATGTTTGCTGTGTGTTTTACTTCATGTAGAGCCCCTTTTTTTTCCCTTTTTGTTGGTGGGGGGGGGGGGGGGGGGGGGGCGTGCCAAACTCATTATGAACCCCCTCCCCCAACTGCTCTGTCAGATGGTACCAATCCTCTATCTGCTGGCTTTCCAAAGGTCAATACACACTATATACCTACCTCTTTATAGTGGGCATCTTTAGGGATGAATTCAGCAAAGCATGTAGTGCAAGGGGCTGGCTCCATACTTTCCATTTCCTCTTTTTTTGTGTTCTTTCCCTCCTATTAGCTTGCTAGGTAATTTCAGAATGTCCAAATGTGCGTTCCTTTTTTTTGGGGGGGGGGGGGGGGGGGTGGGGTGGGGATTTGGAATGTTATTTTATCTTTCCTGTGGGCTGCCAATAGTGTTAAGTAAGGAGGGTCTGGACAAACTAGCACACATTATTGAGCCATTTGGCAATCAATGAAGTGCAGAGGGTTACCTGTCCAAACCCCCCCCCAAACCCCTAGTTATTGTCAATGGCCCATCAGAAGTGGGGGGGATTGATGGGGGGTGAGTAATCTGCTAGGGAGACCCTCTACTTTGCGTTGCAAATACTTTCCAGCTTAAAATGTAAAAGTCTGATCTTGTTCCAAGATGTTTAGTGTCTAATCTGCTTGCAATGTTTATGTGCAAAGTGACTCATTTTTTTTTTCTTGTTTCACTCCACAGTTCCCTTCCACGCCACAGGAATGGCAGACTGTGGCCTCCCACTTTGCCAGCCGTTGGGACTTTCCTAACTGCGGAGGTGCAATTGATGGGAAACACGTCTGCATCGTCCCACCCCCCAACTCGGGGTCCTACTATTATAATTACAAGGGGTTTAATAGTGTAGTGATGTTGGCGGTGGTGTCGGCGACATACGAGTTTTTGTATGTGGACGTGGGGATGAACGGCCGGATCTCGGATGGTGGTGCCATTGCGCACACGGAGTTCTACTGGCGTCTCCAAAGTGGCAGTCTGTGCTTGCCACCTCCAGAGGAGAATGCTGAAGGACTCCCCTTTGTCTTTGTCGCAGATGAAGCGTTTGCGTAGACTCCCCATCTGATGAGGCCCTTCCCGATGAGGACCCTCACCCCAGACCAGAGGGTCTTCAATTACAGGCTGTCGAGAGCCCGCAGAGTGGTGGAGAACACCTTCGGGATCCTGGCCAGCCGCTTCCGCCTGTTTTTGACGGCTATTAACTTGGCGGAATACAAACTCAACCACATAGTTCTTGCCTGTTGCATATTGCACAACTTTTTGAAAAGACACAACAGAAACTATGTGGTGACCGTTGGCCCAGATGTGGAGGGCCCTTCCAATGCCGACCTCACAGCCCTTCAAGCGGCACGTCCAGGCTTGCCCCCTCTAAATGCCCGCGAGGTCCGCGAGCAATATATGGAGTACTTTGTGGGTAGGGGGGCCATTGCTCTGCCTGACGATGTGTGAGAGGCATTTTTAAATAAATATATTTTTTAACCAAACCTATGATTTCTTGTCATTTCCATATTCTAGCTTATTTGAGATATACATTTTTGCCCTTTCGCTTCAACAGTGGGAATGCACTTTCTGGGCAAAAGGAGGTAACAGTCTCTTCTTCCCAAAAATATTCTTCTCATGTTGTGTGTTTGATACCTCCTCCTCACCTGATGACAGATGGCATGTTGTCATCTATTACCATACCCTTCCTTCCAAAAATATAGTTCATTTACAATATATACATTTTAAATCCTACATTTCACGTCACCTCCATGTATTTTTCCTCTATATAATTTACCTATCCCCCTCCACATCATCTTTACCACACAGTCCTGGCCCCTGTTTGTATAGCACTATATTACTATCTAACCTGCTATACACCGTTAATATAGTACCATTTCTGCTACCCTATCTTACAATAGCTTTCCATACACATACCCTTGCCCTGCGTGTTTCTTTCCCCGTTGCTCCTTTGTGCAGCAATATCATATCCCCTTTTTTCCCAACGTTATTTTATTAATAGTTCCCTGTTACGCTCTTCACTAATCCCCCATTCACGCTATATACCGCTTACACTGAATCAACAATAATTTATTATTATTATTATTTTTACCTTTATTTAATTTATTTTATTTTATTTTTATTTTGATTTTTATTTTTATTTTTATTTCATTCATTCATTTTTTTATATTTATTTTTATTTTTATTTTTATTTATTTTTATTTTTATTTTTTATTTTTATTTTTATTTTTATTTTTTTTTATTTTACTTCATTTATTTATACTTATTTTTCCTCTCAATTCCACCCTTACATATATATACATATCTTCTACTGTCATATTTTTCTTTCCTTTTTTTCTCGTCCCTTTCCTTTGTTTTCTGCCTTTCCTCTTCTTTTCCCCTTCTTTTTCCTCCGTTTTCCTCTGCCTTCCCCCGTCTTTCCTTCTACACAATTGTACTCCGCCCCTCAGCCAAACCCCTTCCGATCCTATTAATTCAGCCCCCTTCCTTGCCCCCACACTCCCCCTGCTTGAGAAAGGAGCGCCGCTACCCATTCCATCGATAGCGCTGCAAGCTCGGAAACGCGTAGCACATATATGACGTCACGCCCCGGCGCCCAGCATTGTTTGCGGTGCAAGCCTCGTTCCCGCACCTGAGACACGGCCGTGCCTGACACAACATCCTGCCCTAGAACTAGGCTGCACAGAACGATACAGTGTGCTACAGGGCGCAGAACGTCACCACACCTACCACCCTTCTTCCCCTTTTTCATTCATTTAAAACTTTTATAATTGCCATAGAGACTTACCTGTTGGTTTTTTTGCCTACACTCCTCCTGTACCACCTGGACCCCACTTGTGATACATTTAAAGGAGCGATATCCATTGGATCCTCCTCCCTGGATTGACGCTACCACTGTACTGGAGGACTATTGCAAGGATACCTACTCCATTTGCTGCACCCATCCTCCTCTCTTCAGGACTTGAAAAGGATGACAGCCTCCTGGAAAAATTCCTGTGACTTGCAGTTCTACCAGCCCTCCATCTACTGAGATCCTCCTGGATGCAACACTCCTTACCTAGATGTGAGTGGATATTGCTTTTATTAATAAATGTCTATATGATATATATTCAGAGGCGCCTCTCTCCTTGTCTTTTTTCTCCAGCTTTTATTGGACCTGGCTTCAGGCCTCTTCGGTGGCAGCCCTGACAACTACATATGCCTTGCTGTGTATACCATATATACACATTCAGCCGCAAAAAAACCCTCCCCCCCTATCCCCCCCCCCCCCCCCCCCCCCCTTGTGTTTTTTTTCCTGGACTATTGGGAACCTCTGCATAATAACGAGGTACTGTGATTTTGCGCCTTTGTACTAGTTATTGACTATTTTCTGAAGCTTTTTAGTGCTGCTTGCACACGCCATTGTTTTATGCCCCATGTCCGGTCTTATTTTGTTTGATTTGTTCCTATTTGTTTTTATCTACCATTTCAACCACAATTGCTTTATTTTCTTTCCATTGTTTGCTCTGGAATGATGCTTACATAACCACTGTCTATTGTCATTATTGTTTTTATTGCAACTTACCCCTCCCCCCTCCCCCTCCCGCCTAATCGTATGTTCCCCATCATATAATATCATTAACCGTTTATTATCTGTACAATTTTTTCTTCCCTCCTTTTTTTTTTTTTTTTTCCTCCTTTTTTTCTCTCATTTCATTTTCATTTTATACATATTCGCACCATATTCCGCCTTAGACTATTTTATTTTATTTACATATTATTTTTACATATATATCTATATATATATATATTTTTTTTTTTTTTTTTTATTATATGCTCTTACTTCTTAGTTTTCGTCCCCCATTGGTCATTATTTACTCCTACCATCAACCCCACTACTTTTAACATCACCCCCTCCTTTAAATATGGATCTTCTTACAGACATAGAGGCCCTCAGGTATAAGACTCTAGAAGACCTCTATTCCACACTGCTCCCCATCACTTTTTCCCAAGGTCTAAAATTATCCGGTGAAAAAAGATATAGTTTATGTGGGAAATTCAAACATCTTGAAAGACTCTTTAAACACACCAACCAACAATGGCTAGATAAGTTCTTTCTAGAAAAATACCTAGCCACTAAAATCTCGCCTAGAGGTTTGAGAGTGACCAAAGAATGCCCCTTCCTCAATTCCAAAAATAAAAAAGAATGGGAAAACATCTCGGAATTCTGCACCTCCAAGTGGATGGAAATCTTAGTGGAACATAGACTACATCTCTTCGAGAAACTTAAAACTGAAATCACTACACTCATCCAAGAAATTACAGCCCAAAATACTGCTGTACCCCTTTCCTGGCTTGACATCCTCAAGAAAAATACCAAGTCTGATGAAGATTCCACAATTAAAACTAAATTAGGTAAATTCAAGCGGGACCTTGATGATTTCAATACAGAACATGTTTTCAACTGGAAACAAAAACCTACATCACACAGTAATAACACACGTCACCTCCCTCCCCCTCTCATTTTAGCTCCTCCCTCTAGGTATTCTCGTGTCCCTTTTCCCCCTCCCCCCTCCCCCACTCAGCCCCCTACCTGCCCATTACCATTGACACAACAACACCCCCCTCCTCCGCTTATGGGGCTACACCTCCCCAATTTTATCACCAAAAACAGACACCCTACCAAACCCCGTTCTACTCCATCTAACAACATTACTAGTTATTCTTCCATACACCCCACCCCAAAATCCCATTGTTTATTAACTGATCTCTACAAATTTTACAACAGACCATCTTACACTCTCAAAAGCAATAACCATACAGCCATCATTAAAGACACTACACCATCTCCCCATGCGGAATATGGGGACATGGAAGTCCAAGAGAGCCACCACGTAAGTCCCCCTGTGGTCTCATATCCACCATCTACCAATACTGCTCAACAACTTGGTTCTAAAAATACTGTTTTTCCGTGCTCCTCGTCCCATACCCTTTCTCCTCTTCCTTCCCCTCCTTCTTCTTCTTTTTTAGTGCCCAGTCCCCCTCCGGCCAACCCGAGAATGCGAAAAAGAAAATTCACCGGAGAGGCTGTAGAGGGGGACGACGAAAAAAGCTCGCAGGAAACCTCACTGAAAATCCGCAAACTATAAAAATCTTTAATCTTTCTTCACTAAAACTCACAGCAGCTGACACCAGCTTGCTGAGTAGAGGACTCAATTTTGCCCCTGTAAACAAACCTAACCCATTCCTCCTCTTCAAAGACCTCAATAGATACATACGCAACTTAACTTTAAAACGTTTTTTTCAAACCAAACAGAACAAACCAAGTACCAACCATATCACTCCTCCCCCATCCACTCCACCTCCCCTTGAGAATTTTCTAGAATATGACGGTGATATCATTGACACTATGGAATTCTCCTATGATGAGGAAGAAGATGATATTCTTAATCTTCTTACTCAACACCTAGCCACCTCTCCACCTATAGTACACTCTGCCTTCAAACCGAAGTCAGTCTTTTACCCTGCTCAGTCCAAAGGCCCCTATTTGGAAAGCTTTTATCGTGTTGTATACGCAGACCTCCTCAAACTCTGCCAATCTTCGTCCACCATTCCACCACATAAACACAACATATCCTTTGCAGAAACCAAAGCCCTGGAATCCCTTACGACCAACACTAATGTCATCATCAAATCGGCAGACAAAGGTGGCGGTATAGTCATACTAAATAAAGTGGACTACATTAAGGAGGCACATAGACTATTATCTGATACCACCACATACAAAAAACTGACCAAAGACCCCACCAGTGAATATGCCATTGAGGCTGCTCTTTTAATCCAGTCAGCTTCTGATAATAAAGTAATCAACAAAATGGAAACCTCGTTCCTCCGAAAAAGTTTTTACCAAATCCCTTACTTCTACCATCTTCCTAAAATCCATAAAAGTCTTCAATCCCCTCCTGGTAGACCGATCGTAGCCGCCATGGACAGCGTGACGACTGGCTTTAGCCAGTACATCGATTTATACCTGCAACCCATAGTCCAACAACTGGCATCTTACATTAGAGACGGCACCCACCTACTTGAACTACTAAAACCTTATAGATGGGAACCCTCATATATGTGGCTATCCCTGGACGTCACTTCTCTTTATACCTCTATTCCACACCACTTTGGCCTTTTAGCACTTGAATTTTACCTCGCACAGGACCCCCTTATTAACCACAGACAAGCTGTTTTTATCCTTGAGGCCACCAGTTTCTGCCTAACGCATAACTATTTTAACTTCGATGATGAGTTTTATCTGCAAATTCAAGGTACCGCTATGGGGGCTAATTTTGCACCCTCCTATGCAAATCTGGCTATGGGCTATTGGGAAAAAAACTTCATCTGGCATGACAACCCCTTCTCCCCCAATATTGTTTTTTTCGGGCGATACATTGACGATATCATAATCATCTGGGATGGCCCTGCCCCCTTAATTACCTCCTTCCTAAACCACTGCAATAATAACCCCTATGGACTAGCCTTCACCCATGTGTCCGATTCCACGTCTCTAGCTTTTCTTGATCTTGAACTAAGCCATATGGACTACAATATAATAGCAAAAAATTATATCAAACCGACTGCCGGCAATTCTTATCTCCATTACAGCAGCTGCCATTATCCTAAATGGACACAAAACATACCTAAAGGCCAATTCTGTCGCTTAAGACAGAACTGCACACTAGATAGTGACTACACGGCCTCTAGCATCCTACTAAAGAAGAAATTCGCAGAGAAAAACTACCCTGAGGAACTAGTCGACAAAGCATATACACTCTACGCAAATGGCAAACCTCCTAAAAAGGAGAAGAGTAACATTGACCACTCTAGCAGATTTATCACCACCTTCAATTTCCAGTACAAAAAAATGGAGAATATCTTCAAAAAACACTGGGGAATCCTCCTACAGGACCCTCTCCTTAGAAACAGCATCCCGTCTATACCCAGGATCACTTATCGGAGAGCACCCAACCTCAAAAACAAAATCGCCCAGAGCAAATTGAAAACCACACTCCCCAACATCACTCCATCAGTCCTCATACCCCTTGTCGGGATGTATCAGTGCAAAAAAAGCCGCTGTAAGACGTGCTCCTTCGTACTACATGGCCAAAAATCGTTTTTCTCCAAAGGCAAAACATACACGCTAGACCAATTTTCCAATTGTTCTTCTGACTTTGTCGTATATGGCCTAACATGCCCATGTGGCCTAATATACGTGGGACGAACCATATGCCCTCTCAGACAACGCTTCGGACAACATCGCAGGCTCATAGAAGGTGGGAGAGACCAACATAGCGTCCCAAGACATTTTGCAGAACACCACCAAAAGTCCACCACAGGTTTAAGAGTTTGGGTCATAGAACAAATTTCGAAGACTTTCACCCCCGCTGAACGCTTCAAAAAACTATGCGCCAGAGAGACATTCTGGATATATTCCCTTGACGTTCTCTCCCCCGGTGGCCTAAACGAAGGAATCGAGGTCGCCACTATACTATGATATCCCCATTGCCATAAGTCTATCACTGTTTACCCCAAAAAAATACTATGAGCATCATCTATTTATTTCATTTTATTTTATTTCTTCATTTTAGTATTTTATTTTCATATCCTTTCTTCCATTTTTTAGTCTCTTTTTTCTTTTTCCTTCTCCCCATATTACCAGCTTTTATTGTCTTCCCTATACATCCATATACTTATGTATGCATTTATATATATATTCAAAAGTTTTATATATATTGCTTGTTTCTCCTCCCCTCTCCTCTTCCCCCCTCCCTTCTCCCCCCCCCCCCCCCTTTTCTTTCCCCCCCCCCCCCCCTTCGCTATATATTAGTATTTATATTGATACTTACCTTTTTGTTTTGTCATCCCCCATCCAGATAATTGTTTATAGCCGGCCGTTACATCATAGTTTCTTGGGGGTGGCGTGGTGGTCCTCCTGTAAGTACTACTTCCCGCATTGCCCAACCCCCCCCCCCCCTATATGTACACGTATATATATATATATATTTATCTGCCTTCAACCATCCATCCCTCTCCTTCCCTTTCCCCTCTACCTATTGACGTATCCTTACCCTATAATATTCCACACCTGGGTTTTTAATATGTTTTGTAACATGTTTTTAATATGTTCTTAATATGGTCTTATATGGTCTCCTATATTTATGTATCTGTATATGTTTACTAATTTATTAGTTCATATATTTATTTATATGTCTGTATAACCATGTATCTATTTATTTATCTATGTATGTATACGGCTATATATCCACGTATCCATACATAATTTATCCATGTGTGCACATACAGACGCTTGTGTGTGCACTCTACAGATATACAGCCTTTACCACCCTCTTCTACCTCTGTATGCATACACTTGCATCTGTCCATATATACATATTTTGACGCCTCTATCTCGAGTGTACATCTGCTGTATTATATCTCCTCCTCACCTGATGACAGATGGCATGTTGTCATCTATTACCATACCCTTCCTTCCAAAAATATAGTTCATTTACAATATATACATTTTAAATCCTACATTTCACGTCACCTCCATGTATTTTTCCTCTATATAATTTACCTATCCCCCTCCACATCATCTTTACCACACAGTCCTGGCCCCTGTTTGTATAGCACTATATTACTATCTAACCTGCTATACACCGTTAATATAGTACCATTTCTGCTACCCTATCTTACAATAGCTTTCCATACACATACCCTTGCCCTGCGTGTTTCTTTCCCCGTTGCTCCTTTGTGCAGCAATATCATATCCCCTTTTTTCCCAACGTTATTTTATTAATAGTTCCCTGTTACGCTCTTCACTAATCCCCCATTCACGCTATATACCGCTTACACTGAATCAACAATAATTTATTATTATTATTATTTTTACCTTTATTTAATTTATTTTATTTTATTTTTATTTTGATTTTTATTTTGATTTTTATTTCATTCATTCATTTTTTTATATTTATTTTTATTTTTATTTATTTTTATTTTTATTTATTTTTATTTTTATTTTTATTTTTATTTTCATTTTACTTCATTTATTTATACTTATTTTTCCTCTCAATTCCACCCTTACATATATATACATATCTTCTACTGTCATATTTTTCTTTCCTTTTTTTCTCGTCCCTTTCCTTTGTTTTCTGCCTTTCCTCTTCTTTTCCCCTTCTTTTTCCTCCGTTTTCCTCTGCCTTCCCCCGTCTTTCCTTCTACACAATTGTACTCCGCCCCTCAGCCAAACCCCTTCCGATCCTATTAATTCAGCCCCCTTCCTTGCCCCCACACTCCCCCTGCTTGAGAAAGGAGCGCCGCTACCCATTCCATCGATAGCGCTGCAAGCTCGGAAACGCGTCGCACATATATGACGTCACGCCCCGGCGCCCAGCATTGTTTGCGGTGCAAGCCTCGTTCCCGCACCTGAGACACGGCCGTGCCTGACACAACATCCTGCCCTAGAACCAGGCTGCACAGAACGATACAGTGTGCTACAGGGCGCAGAACGTCACCACACCTACCACCCTTCTTCCCCTTTTTCATTCATTTAAAACTTTTATAATTGCCATAGAGACTTACCTGTTGGTTTTTTTGCCTACACTCCTCCTGTACCACCTGGACCCCACTTGTGATACATTTAAAGGAGCGATATCCATTGGATCCTCCTCCCTGGATTGACACTACCACTGTACTGGAGGACTATTGCAAGGATACCTACTCCATTTGCTGCACCCATCCTCCTCTCTTCAGGACTTGAAAAGGATGACAGCCTCCTGGAAAAATTCCTGTGACTTGCAGTTCTACCAGCCCTCCATCTACTGAGATCCTCCTGGATGCAACACTCCTTACCTAGATGTGAGTGGATATTGTTTTTATTAATAAATGTCTATATGATATATATTCAGAGGCGCCTCTCTCCTTGTCTGTGTTTGATACCTAATCTTTTGTCTAGAGAAGGTTTGTAGTGCATAACTGACACCCAAAATACTCCTTTTCATCACCATGACAGAAATGTGTGTATTCCCAAAAATGGTGTGCTACGTGTTTTCGTACAAATCACTGTGGGTGTCATTTACATAAGTCAAATCCACTATGCTCTACAAGTGCAGTGCAAAAGTGCCCTGGAAAAGAAACTTGCAGTGCAAACTGGACTTGCCTTTAGTAAATAACACCCATTGCCCCCCAAATCCTTTACATTTGACATACATAATGCTTTTGTGTTTTTAAATAAGGAATCCACACATTTAGAAAATTACAAAAGTTTACTTGCAACACATTCACAAGTGCGTTTACAAACTTCTTGTCAAAACTGACAAGATCTTGGTTCTTTACAACATTGTTTACAAACATTCCGCATTTGTTAAAACCAGGCATGGAGCAAAACAGAACATAGGAACTAGGAAAGTTCAACTTTCTAAAGTGAAGACAAGATCAGACATGACTATATGTTCAAAGTGTGTTTGATCTTGCCTTCATCACATGGGGGGTCACCCCTGGAAACTGGAAATTTAGAACATGCACACAATTTGGGTCTTAAAATGGACATTAGATGGTAAAACACATGCCTAGAATCTTCAAAAGTGCCATTTTCCATCATGGGGATGAATGGACGTTTTTTGGGGGTGCAATCCCTTCACCACAACCACTTTAGTAGTTCGTAAAGTGGTTGCACCCCCAAAAAAAACGTTGTCATTCATCCACCATGATGGGAGCTAGCACATGTGGACACAATGTGTGCATGTTCCAAATTTCACACAGTTCTTAAGTTGCAAATGTGTTCAGAAACAGCCACAAATGTGTGTTAATTACTTGGTGCGTTTTCAGATTTTTCCTAAAACATCAATGATGTTCTTCAATTTTTGTTGAACATCATTGATGTTTTGCTTTATGTCATCTAGATCTCGATTGCAGACCATTATCTCCCCGATGAGTACGTGGGCACTCTCTGTGGTAAAGTGCGATTCTTCTTCCACAACATCCACGTCACCTAAAAACAACCAAAAAAACAAAAATGTGTCTTGGAAATGAGGCAGGCATACATTGATTAGCTTACCAGTAGCTGTGTTCTCCCACACTCACCTGTTGTGGTGACAAGTTCTCCAATTTCTATGATCTCTCCTTCCTCCTCCTCCTCCTCTGCTTCTGGTCTTTCCCCTTCTTTGGGAGGTGTTGGTTTTGTGGTTTCCTCAGACGTCCCGAGTTTTCGCTCCCCTATGAGAATGTACAAAAGGAATATTTAGCAACACAATCTATTGAGGGCAGAAATAGGAAATGACAAACATTGCTTGAAAGTGAGGGACAATATTTTTGGTTGGCCAGTTACAAATGACAACAACATGAATGTAGTCACTTTGTAAAGGTGCTAAACTTACTAGCTTTTTGGTAGAAGTTTGTCTGATGGAGACCCCCCTCTAGTATCCACTGGAGCACATGTGTGGAAAAGCATAATAAAAAGTGGGTTTGGGTGTCCCAGCACTAGTGCTCTAGAGTCCAGATGGGTAAACAGCTACTGGGTGACCTCTCCTTTACATTGAATAAATTGGCTTTACATTCTTGATGACATCTCTAGTGAGAACAAACTTCCTTTCCCCAAAAAAATAACCAAACCTCATATTATAAGTGGCCGAACGATCGAGGTTGAGTACGATCGAATGGACACACACACGAACATGACAGTGGCAGAAAGATCGAGGTTGAGTACGATCGAATGCACAGACGAACATGAAAGTGGCCATGTACAACTTTGTAAAAATACAAACACATGGAGCAGTATGCAAGCCAAAAATCAAACACAAAGCACAACTACTTACTTTTTTGAAGAACTCGCTTGATCTTTCTGTACTGATCGGGCTCCCTCAGTTTCAGGTCTGACCAGCGTTTCCTCAGTTGCTCCTTGGATCGTTGTACCCCAAAATGATTGTACAGCCTCCTCACAACTTTAGACATGATCTTGGCCTTGCGGACATTGGGGTTGAGGTAAGGCCCATACTTCCCATCATAGTTGCTCCTCTTTAATATGTCCACCATCTCCAACATTTCTCCAAATGACATATTGGAGGCCTTGAATTTCAGGCTCCGGGATCGGGACGTTTGTGCCTCCGGCCTTTCCTCGTCCTCCTCCTCGTTGCTACAATATTTCGGGCGCACCTGCTGTGTCCCCGCCATGTGCTCTCCCCACTGCGCCGTAAAGAGAAGGGGTGGGGAATAGACGAGAAAGATCGTCAGGGGCGGGCGAAGTTTGACACATGCGCACTGTATATAAAACGTCACACGCCTGTGTCGTAGCCACGATCTGTGAGACGAGGGGAGAGAAAGCTCACGCACGAGACGATCGCTATAACGAAGGTACAATTTGACGTTGGTACATAACTAGCCTAGACTGATTAGACCTTGAGGCTTCTTTATGGAGAAGATTAGGAGAGTTTAGCCTGACATTATTTATAGTGTTTTGTGTGAAGTTGTGTCTTGCAGAGATTATGCACGGATTCAACGACGCAAGTTTTCTCCCCCTGTAAATTGATAAATACAGGGAAATTCCCCTTTTATGGCAGGGCAAACACCCCTATTACGGCCACAAACCAAAGAGGTACGCAGCCATGCTGAAACTTTTGGAATTTGTAAAGCTAACGTTCCCCACGGCAACTGTTTGTAAGTTAAGACAGAAAATTGGCAGCCTGAGGAGTGCGTATATCAGGGAGCGCAAGAAGGTCCTGAAGTCCCAAGAATCTGGAGCTGCAGCAGATGAGGTCTATGTCCCCAAGCTCTGGTACTATGACAGGCTCCATTTTCTCAAAGACCAGACTGATGTCACGGAGTCACTCTCGCCTCCTCCTTCCACGCTTCCTTGCGCGCAGGCCACCCCTGATGAGGCTTCCGAGGAGCAACCTGGGCCTTCCAGTCTGGAAGATGTGGAGGAGCCCAGCTTGTGGCAGGTATAGTAGTTTGGGAACCAATTTTGTGAAAAATAAATGATGTTCAGTTAATTCAGGATCCCCAATTGCTTAGTTCCTAACGTGTTTGACATATCAACTGACAGTAGTGTTGTAGACATTTGGGGCCAGAATATAAACTGCAGGGCTGAGAATTGTATGGTTTTCTATTTGTAAACATTTTGCAACAGTCACTAGATGAAAATTGTGTGTGTTTGATGAACAAATAACTGAAACTATGTCCCTTTTTCATACACAGGAAGACCTCAGCCAGGAGGTGGCTGTGGAATGTGGCAGTCAGGAGGAGGAGTTAGTGGCAGCCAAGAGGTGGGTAGTGGCAGCCAAGAGGGGGGTAGGCCTAGGAGCCTGACTGACTCCCAAGTCCCTCCCCTCCGCCTTCCCTACAAAAGGGCGAGAAGGGGGGGTGAGGCGGGAGAGTCAGCGCTCCGGATGATCAGAGAGGCTTCAGCCTCCCTACATGCCACACCCACCGACGAGGAGACCTTTGGCTCCGTGGTTGTCACGAAAATGATGGCTATGGAGGCGGGGCAACGCAGCATGTGTGAGGATGTCATCCTCAAAGTCCTAAATAAGGGGATGGCTGGGGGGATGACCCCACTCACACATGTTTGCGATAGTGACCTTGCTCCGCCTCCTCCTCCTCCTTCTGCCACCCCACCAGCACCACAGCCACAGCGTGCAAGGAAGCGTGGAAGGAAGACAAGAGAGTGACGACCTGGATTCAGTCTGGTCTGAGAGAAGATGGAGCCTCTCGTAGGACCAGAGCCTGGGGACCTAGATGGCATCTGCTGCAGTTCCGGATGTTTTGGACTTCAGGACCAGATTGCACTCCCCTTAAGATACGTACTCCTCAGGCCCCCAATTTTAGACGCTTCAAAAATGATGTTTGCCGTGGGGGTCCAAGGCTTTGCAAATTCCCCAAGTTTCTCCATCGTTCCTCTTTGGTTTGTTGCTGAGACCTAAATAAAGGTATTTTTGATTTGAAAGAATCATTGCCTATGTGTTTTACTTTTCTACAATGACAGTTTATTTGTGAGTAGGCAGGTACATTTCACAAATCATAAAGTCCAATTAACAAGGGGCACCAACAACAAACAAACTCCTAGTAAATTTAAGCAACAAATAGAAATGTTAATAATGTTGTTTTGCTAAGTTGAGACACACAACCCCCCTCAAAAAAATAAATAAATTATCCTTAAAATATGTATTCCAAACAAAATACAAAAATGACAAATCATCCAAAAAATATAACAAAGATTCTTTTACGATCTGAGGAAAAATAAACATGTAGTGTAGAAATCCTGAAAACGAATAAAGAACTAAGTTTGGGAGAAGTGCGGGTGAATAGGAGCAGCTAAAACATGTCATTCTTCTTGCATTGTAAAGAAAAAGAGAATGCGCTGCATTAAAGACATTTTAACATTGCAGCGTGACGAATGTGCTGTGTCGATTAGGAAAGGTAGTTTTACCTGACCGAGCGCTTCCGTCACAGAATTTCTTCTGAGCATGCGTAGCACTTTGTCGGTCGGACTACGCTACACACGATCGGATTTGGTGTGATCGGACTTTGTTGTCAAAAAATCTATCCAGCAGGAGATAGAACTTTGTCCGTCGGACAATCCGATGGAAACTGTCCGATGGTGCCTACACACGGTCGGAATTTCCGACAACATTGTCCGATAGGACAGAATCCATCGGAAAATCCGACCGTGTGTATGGGGCTTTAGACGCAATTAAAGTTCATGTGCATGTAAAGGCAGGTGTCCCAATACTTTTGGTAATATAGGGTATATAGAATACTTCCAATTTTATAAATAACAGACTAAATTGGAACAAATAAAAAGGAGCATAATAAAGTTCATTGTCAGATTTTACATACACTTTAAATCTGCAATAGGATTATTAGACGCTGCATGGCATGTCATTTTCATATTACTAAAGATATTTTATATTTTACATGGTTGGTCCCACATATGATTTTGAATGCCTTTTGTATCGTTGCTCACCATAATATTATAATCTTTTCTTACCTCTTTTTCTTATTACATTCTGTCATCAATGTGTTTTACTGTATTAAGAATAATGATGCTGCCGTATATTGTTAGATACTGCTATGGACAAACCCTGGGTTAGTCAGACAGGATATGTTCTGCCACAGTTGGTTCTGGCTAGTGTGCTCTACTTTTGTATTGTTGATTTACAACAGGTAATAAAAAAATATTACCAGTATCCCTCAGCCCAACCATCACTATAGAAATATATAATGAAATATTCAATTTTTATCAAACAATATCATTAGTTAGTTTAGATAAATAGCTTCCTTCATAGCAAACCTGTGCAGTGAGATGTGTGGACTGCCATTGATGACCTCCATCTGAAAATGTGAGCTGCCTATTTACCCAGAGGCTTGCTGATCCAAAGGCTTTAATATTTTCAATGTCACTACCCTAGAACAAGCAAGCTAATAAGAAATTGTGACTTCACTTTGACCTCAGTGGCTGTACAATTGTTCCAGGTTTGTGAGTCGGAAAGTTTGTATGTCAAAAATAACCAGGTAACCAGCATTTTCAGATCAGCAATGACAGCACGTTTTTATTTAGCCCCATAAAATAAGTTTCCTTCTGCTTCAAACACACTGGAAGTAAGCTTGCAAACATAATTTTAAGTCCCTACAGAAGAAAATGCTGATGAATGGGTGGAACTCGGACCTGGAAGAGGCTTAATACATGTGTTGGCAGCCAGTGACATCAGAATATACATAGCGGTCACACTTTTACAAAGTGTGCGCTATAAGTGCAAATTTAGTTTTTCTCAGAACTGTAATGGAGTTCAGGGGGTTAATTGTACAGGAAATACTTAGGCATCAGTCTGGCTGGGCTGTACTAAAGTTCTGCCTGGTCATAGGTGCAGTGAGGCACCCATGACAGGCCGAGAACCAGGCCTGGTTGGACGTCTTAGGTACCAATCTTTCCCGGAGCCAATCAGTGGGCGCGTCTGGCCCTGCTGCGTAGTCTGGGAAGGGGTATTTAAGGTGCTGAAGTCACGTGTTCAGGGTTCGGCTGCGGTTTCAATTCCTGGTTCTGGTCCCGGGTTCTGGTACCGAGGGGTCCTGGGCCTAGGAGCATTTGCCGCCCCGCAAGCATGGTCAATTCAACCAACCCCAGAGGCCCTCATGTCTGGGGCAGGGATCCGCCTGTTCCAGAGTCTCGGAACTGGCTAGTCTGAGGCCCAGTAACTGAAGGAGGATTCAAAGGCGTCCCGGTGTGCTCTCTGTATTGGAGGGACACGGCAACTCGTAGAAGTGACCAGGGGAGGAGGGCCAACAAGCTGGCTGCTCAGTAAGAGCCTGGGAGCTGAGTTGTATGGACACTAAAGAATCCACATTTCCACAGTATCGCCAAGGTGACAGAGAGAGATCCAGGTACTGTGAGAAAGGTTCCTACTTGTCTTTAGTTACAATCTAGTCTGTGGCAGAGACTTTGCAAAGTTTACGGATCACATGTTGGCTGCTAGATCTCTGGCTAGAGGTTTATCTGGTAGTGAAGCACCCAGCTGTGAGTGGCTACTCTCTGGGTTGATTAGAGATATTCAGTGGATGTCAGCAGTTTAAAGTGCCTGAGTTTTGTCACCAGTGCCCTCTATTCCCATCAGATTCTGTGTTATGTTGGATGTTACCACTGCAAAATAAAAACCTTGAAAAGGACTTTGATGTGTCAGCATCTGAAGTCGTTGGGTACTAACCCTGGGAACCCCTAGACAATCACCGACAAGCCAAGAGGAGGTAACTGGTAAGCCCAAAACGTCAAGGCCACCCCTCAGGGGGTTATGGCCTCTACATACATACATACCGGGTCAGTGCCTATCAAATGCAGCCTAACCAGTGCCCCCAGCAATACAGCCTAACCAGTGCCCATCCATGCAGCCCCACTCTGCCCATCCATGCAGCCCCACTCTGCCCATCCATGCAGCCCCACTCTGCCCATCCATGCAGCCCCACTCTGCCCATCCATGCAGCCCCACTCTGCCCGTCCATGCAGCCCCACCAGTCAGTGCCTGGATTACGCACAGCGGGTATCTCCCAAATCCTGCTGTGTCACGGAGCTAAGTCTGGCAGGAAAATTAATCAGTGTTCCGTCTATCACACGAGCTGGTCTAGGAGAAGGCGAGACTTTTATCACATCGCAGCTGAACATTTCAGACTCAGCTCCATGACACAGCGGGAGACTGCTTTGTCTGACATGTACACAAAGGGGTGGAACACCACAGTCACAGCTCAAAGCGGCCCAAGGGCAGGTAGCCTACCGGGAAATGTCCTGGTATCCCGGTAGGCTAGTCCGTCCCTGCTCGCAGTCCTGCAGGACGCAGCTACTAACGGGAACGGCGTTCCTACTGTGAAAAAAGTGCAGGAACGTCGTTCCCATGAGTTCCTGCAGGACTCGAGTTATATGAGGAAACAATACCTATGCATGCTCTGTTCACATAATCTGATTGCTAGAAATACCTAAAATGATTTATGTCTATGTCTAATTATTTATGTCTATTATGATGCAAAGCCCCATATCTCGTTAGGTGGGTTACATATGCAGATTTTTCTTCTTGCATTTACATAAAGTATATAGGTATATTTAATTACTTTTAGTAATATTATTTAAATTCTGTAAAATATATTGATAAATAACAGACCTGCAAATTAACATTAAATTGTTAATGTACTAATGTTTATGCATTACCTTGAAATTAACCCTTTTGCTTCTGTGGACTAGGCTGAACATTGGCTGTTTAGATGTTCTGAAATAAATTTAAACCTTAGGGACATTTGTTTGTAAATTCAGATTTGTTTCATATAAATTCTAATCGATTCAAATTTAAAAATTCCAATTTCAGAAGACAGCTATATATTTGTTCTATTCTATTCTATTGTATTGCCTAAATAAATTGTTTATTATTATAATCTATAATTCATACCAGACTCTTGAAAAAACATTTTTATCGAATAAATTGATAGTCACAGTGCGTGTACGGGCTCCACACTGCTCAGCGGGGGATTGCTTCGTTGATCCCAGCTGAGCAGGCAGATGACAGGTCTGTCTCTGCACACTGTGTAGGGACGGACCTGTCAGAGCGCCGCTCTACCTTATGGGGGGGAAATCGGATGAAGATGGATTGTAGAGTCCGTTTTCACCCGATCCGCAGACGGATGGAAAAATTGGGTTTTCCTCTGTCACACTTTTCTAGATAGGAGAGGGTCGGATGTCAGCGGACATGTCACCGCTGACATCCATCGCTCCATAGACCGTCCGTGTGAACAACACTTGAAATATAATGCTAATAGCATGCAATACAATTGATGAGTTGACATGATAGACATAGAAAAATGTAATAAACTGCATACATGAAAATTAAACATAATGGAACCAGATGTATCTTGGCATCAAATAGCACTCAACGTGTTTCATGGCGTTACAGCCACTCATCATACTACAATATACTGTAAAAATTTAAAAATATCAATTAATAGTGCCCTCTAAAAAAGGGGAGAAAAATTATTTTCCCCAAAATAAATGGCGACAGGTCAGTGACTTACAACTCTGCCCCAAGGCTGGGCCCAGCCTCTGCATGGGAACTTGTGGGGATCTCGGGTAGGTGCCCCCCCTGGGGTTGAGGCGGGAATACCTTCCAAGGACCAATGAGAACAGCCAAAAGAAGGCCGGGTGGCCACAGCACAGTCCAGTTGTGATATGTTTGCACATATCGTGCATAGTGTCCTACAAAAAAATGTAGAATAAAAATGAATGAATGAGTGGACATGTGTGAATGTGAAGGGTCATCTAAGTGTTCCCTCAAGGGGACTATATATGGGGTATATATGATAGTAGGTGATAGTATATGATAGTAGGTGTGAATGTGACCACTAAACAATTTAATACTATCCCAAAAATAGTGCAGACCAACCAAAATACGTATGAAATCACCCCATTAATTACCTGGGAATATGGTGTATGGACCAACTAATGTCTGAATACCCTTCCAAGTGATAGGATCATGCAGAGTGAGCCACCGGCCATCCCAGGCTGATAAATACCCCCAGTCCAAGGTGGGCCCCTGCATAGGCCAATGCAGCACGAGGGAGGCGAGGAAGCACATAAAACTATATGGCGTTAAACTGGCAGTAAAGCACACAGAAGTAAATGGCGTTAATCTTGACAGTAACGCACAAAACAATATGGTATTAAACTGGCAGTAATGCACACAAAACTATATGGCATTAAACTGGCAGTAACGCACACAAAACTATATGGCGTTAAACTGGCAGTAATGCACACAGAAGTAAATGGCGCTAAACTGCGCGCACTAAAATAGATGGTGTTCAACCGTCACTACACTGGCGCTATCTGAACTGTGCCTACTCTAGCTATACACTAATGTAAAGATTACACAGTCTCACTACACTGAAGCTATATGAGCTGTCCCTACTCTACACTAATGTATGTATGAATGGCACAGTCTCACTACACTACAGGGAAACTATCTGAGCTGTCCCTACTCTAGCTGCACACTATATAAAGCTGAATGATGATCCTCCTCACTATACTCACACTATCCCTAGACTGACACTAAACTAATATTCTACACTGACAATTGAAGCCAAATAGCACAGTATAGTACTGAACAGAACCCTGTTCTATCTCTCTCCATGCTGAAATCACACTGAAAATGGCTGCCATTGAAAGAATACTTTTATACTGTGGGGCAGGAATGAGCCATGATTGGATAAAGTCATGATGACAGTGTCCAATCATGACTCTGACAGTGCTCTGTGCCCTGATTGGCTGAAGCAGTGAAAGCTTCAGCCAATCAGGGCTTGCAATGCACTATTCAGTGCCGCAATGCATTGTGTTCAGTTCGGGGGACCTGTTTGTTCGCCAAACGTCTGAAAAACGAATGTTCGGCCCGAACCGTTCGCCCATCCCTAGTCAGTATGGTATTTGTAAATTTAATTCATATTCCTCTCAAGCGTCTCTTCTCCAGAGAGAATAAGTTCAGTGCTCGCAACCTTTCTTCATAACTAATATCCTCTAGACCCTTTATTAGCTTTGTTGGCCTTCTTTGTACTCGCTCCATTTCCAGTACATCCTTCCTGAGGACCGGTGCCCACAACTGGACAGCATACTCCAGGTGAGGCTGGACCAAAGTCTTGTAGAGCGGGAGTATTATCATTTTATCTCTGGAATTAATCCCCTTTTTAATGCATGCCAATATTCTATTTGCTTTGTTGCTTTGTTAGCAGCAGCTTGACATTGCATGCCATTTCTGAGCCTATCATCTACTAGGGCCCCCAGGTCCTTTTCCATCCTAGATTCCCCCAATACCTTCGCCATCTCCCCATCCTTTGTAACTGGATGTCTTTTCTTATTCTTTATAGGGCCAATATGGTCTGTCCTCCTTTTTTACTGTTTATATACTTAAAGAATTTTTGGGGATTTTTTTTGCTATCCTCTGCTATGTGTTCTATCTTAGCTGCCCTAATTGCACCTTTACATATCTTGTTGCATTCTTTGTAAAGTCTGAATGCTTATGATGATCCCTCAGCCTTGCATTTTTTGAAGGCTTTCTCCTTTGCTTTTATATGCATTTTTACATTAGGGTTAAGCCATCCAAGACTTTTGTTCGCTCTTTTAAATTTATTTCCCAATGGGATGCACTGACAAACGCCCTTATTTAACCACTTCAGCCCCGGACCAATTGGCAGCCAATGGACCAGGCCCCTTTTTGCGATTCGGCACTGCGTCGATTTAACTGACAATTGTGCGGTCGTGCGACGTGGCTCCAAAACAAAATTGGCATCCTTTTTTTCCCACAAATAGAGCTTTCTTTTGGTGGTATTTGATCGCCCCTGCGGTTTTTATTTTTTGCGCTATAAACAAAAATAGAGCGACAATTTTGAAAAAAATGCAATATTTTTTACTTTTTGCTATAAGAAATATTCCCCAAAAATATATAAAAAATTTTTTTTTTCCTCAGTTTCGGCCGATACGTATTCTTCGACATATTTTTGGTAAAAAAAATCGCAATTAGCGATTATTGATTGGTTTGCGCAAAAGTTATAGCGTTTACAAAATAGGGGATAGTTTTATAGCATTTTTATTAATATATATTTTTTTTTTACTAGTAATGGCGGCGATCAGCGATTTTTATTGTGACTGCGACATTATGGCAGATACATCGGACATTTTTGACACATTTTTGGGACATTTGTCATTTATACAGAAATCAGTGCTATTTAAATAGCACTGATTCCTATGTAAATGACAGTGGCAGTGAAGGAGTTAACCACTAGGGGGCGGGGAGGAGTCAGTGTGACGTGTTGTGTTTTTTTTACAGTAGGGGGGCGTGGCTGTACGTCTGACGTCATTGATCGGCTTTCCCGATGACACACCTCCCCCCGTTCTTCAGCTCCGTAACCCGATCGCGGGACACCAGCGGCGATCGGGCCGATGATCCCGCGGCCGGGGTCACGGAGCTCCCGACCGGGTCGCGAGCGCGCCGCTGGCGGCGCGCGCGCGACCCACAGGCAGGCACATGCTCGATCACGTACAGGTACGTGATTTTGCCTGCCCGTGCCATTTTGCTGACGTATATCGGCGTTAGGCGGTCGGGAAGTGGTTAATATGCTCTTAAAGCGAACCCATCTCTCCTCCATGTTCTTTGATAAGATTTTATCCCAATTTATATCTTCTAGCAAGGTTCGTAGTTTAGGGAAGTTGGCTCTTTTGAAATTCAGTATCTTTGTGTTCCCCTTGTGTTTCCTATTTGTGTGATTTATACTGAAGCCAATTGACCCGTGATTGCTGTTTCCTAAATTGCCCCGTATTTCCACATCCGTGATCAGGTCTGTATTTTTGGTAATCAGTAGATTTAGTAATGCCTTGTTTTTTTTTTAAATATTTAATCTTTATTTCATTTTCCACTTTACAAACACAACATAATAATACAAAAAACATTATAAAAGAGAGAGAATTCATCAGTATTACAGCATTTTACTTTCCATGGTTTCTTCTCTATCCTATTCCCAGTGTTTCTACTAGAATAACCAATTTTTACCTCTTTTTAGCCCTTCCTCTCCCTTCATCCCTCTCGTAGTACATTTGCACTTCTTTACCTCGTTATTCTACTGCCTTCTTGATTTTATACTTTCCGTTACGGGTATAAAAGGATCTATAATAGAGTCTCTTTTCCTATTCTGCCTAGTCCATGGGGTATCCCATCTCATTTGCCCAGGGACTCCAAATTTTCTCAAATTCCTTTAGATTTCCCCTTTGTATATATACTGTCTTCTCTCTTCAAATAATTTGGTGATGACCAGCGATCATTGACTCACTAGGGGGGCCCTCTCCGACTGCCATCTCTGTGCAATACGTTTGCGTGCTTGAAATAAACAGCGTATAATTGCCATTGTTGTACACATTGGTTCCCCCATTACTTTCCTATGTCCCAACACACATAGCTTAGGATCTGTCTCCAAAGCTGTCCCGAAAATTCTATTTATAGTTTCCACAACTCCCTCCCAGTAGCGGAACAGCTTTGGACACCTCTAAACCATGATACCCATATCCTTGGCATCTAGGACACCTATCGTCAACTCTCCTTCCAAATAAAAACTGTTTTTGGGGGGTGTAATAAGCCCTATTTATCAGCATTAAATGTGAAATCCTTTGTAAGGGGGAAACCGTTATCACTGGTCTCAGTTCCATTATTCTTCGCCACTGCTCCTCAGAAAACTCCCCTATATCCTCTTCCCACTTCCTCTTTTGGTCTAAGGAATCAAGGGCCTTATTGGAGTTATTACATATCTGACAATACATTGATGAAATGAACCCTTGTTTTAAATATCCTCTGGAGTAAGGGTATTTTATCCCACTCTGGCATAGATGTGCCAAACTGGGCTGTCAGAGCATGTCTCAACTGAAGATATTTATAAAAAGTATGTTGCGGCAAGTCATATTCCCTTTTTAAATCGGAAAATTATTTTAAAACATTTCCATCATACAAATGAATCAGTCTGGTTATGCCCTGCCTTTCCCAGGTTTTGATCTTCCCTATTAACAGTACTTCCTGTAAATTTTTATTATCCCACAGTGGTGTATATTCTGATATTCCTGTATAACCCATTATCATTTTTACCGTTTTCCATACCTTAGCCACCATGTTTGTAATAGGGCTTGTACACTGAAATGAATCAGCCTCAAGTACATCCATCAATGTTTCATGCGGGGCTCCTATCATCATTATCCTACCATTTAAATTTCCTTCGCCCCTCGGGTCAGAGCCCGCCAAATGCTGCAGCTGCGCGCCAAGTAGTAGCTCCTAGGGTGGGGTACTGCCAAACCCCCCTTCTCCTTCGGTAATTGTAATGTCTGGAGCCGGATCCTTGCTTGGCCTCCTCTCCATATTAACTCCCGGAAAAGGGTCTCAAATTTCTTAAACCACTTTTTACATATCCACACCGGGGCATTGTGCAAAACATATAACAACTGTGGCATCCAAATCATCTTAATCAAACTACACCGGCCTGCCACCGATAAGGGGAGCCGGCTCCAGACATCACACTTTTGCTTACATTTCTTCAATAGGGGCACCACATTTTTATTAATATACTGGTTGGGATCTGTTGTTAAATATATACCAAGATATTTCATGGTATCTACCATTTCCATTTGAGGGATTACTACCGCAGCTACAGCATTTGTGGGGTCGACCCGAAGCAGCTCAGATTTCCCCCAATTTATGACTAGCCCCGTGAAACTTCCAAAGTCTTCTACCAGTGTAATTGCCTTCCTAAGGGATTGGCCAGTATCTCCTAGGAACAGGAGAACATCGTCTGCATAAAGTGCAATTTTATCCTCTTCTCCTCCCTTCCTCTTCAACCCTTTTATCTCCGGGCTTGACCTGACTACTGCTGCCAGTGGTTTCATAGCAAGTGCAAAGAGCAGAGGGGACAGCGGGCACCCTTGCCTCATCCCCCTACTCATTTCTATCCTTTCTGAGTGACCGCTGTTAACCCTTACACTTGCACTCGGGGCTTGATACATCATTTTAATCCATCCAATAAAAGAAGGTCCAAACCCAAATTTCTCCAGAACACACCATAGGTATTCCCACTCTAGACTATCAAAAGCGTTAGTTACATCCAGAGATAGAATAGCTCTTGACCCCTCCCCTACTGGTGTCGTCTGGAAATTCAGAAATTCCCTTCTTATATTCATACTGGTAGATCTTCCTGCAATAAATCCCATTTGATCTGAGTGTACAAGTTTTGTGACAATTTTATTCAGCCTATTTGATAGCACCTTTGCTAGGATTTTGACATCCGAACAAAGTAAGGATATCGGTCTATATGAGGCCACCTCCAATGGGTCCTTTCCTTCCTTGGGTATTACGATAATAGTTGCTTCCGTCATCGAGGCAGGCAACTCACCCTTTTCCACTGCACCCCTTAGTGTTTTATATACAGTGGTGTGAAAAAGTGTTTGCCCCCTTCCTCATTTCCTGTTCCTTTGCATGTTTGTCACACTTAAGTGTTTCGGAACATCAAACCAATTTAAACAATAGTCAAGGACAACACAAGTAAACACAAAATGCAATTTGTAAATGAAGGTGTTTATTATTAAAGGTGAAAAAAAATCCAAACCATCATGGCCCTGTGTGAAAAAGTGATTGCCCCCCTTGTTAAAACATACTATAACTGTGGTTGTCCACACCTGAGTTCAATTTCTCTAGCCACACCCAGGCCTGATTATTGCCACACCTGTTCACAATCAAGGCATCACTTAAATAGGAGCTGCTTGACACAGTAAGGTCCACCAGAAGATCCTTAAAAGCTACACATCATGCCGAGACCCAAAGAAATTCAGGAACAATTGAGAAAGAAAGTAATTGAGATCTATCAGTCTGGAAAGGGTTATAAAGCCATTTCCAAAGCTTTGGGAATCCAGCGAACCACAGTGAGAGCCATTATCCACAAATGGCGAAGACATGGAACAGTGGTGAACCTTCCCAGGAGTGGCCGGCCGCCCAAGAGCACAGCGACGACTCATCCAAGAGGTCACAAAAGACCCCACAACAACGTCCAAGGAACTGCAGGCCTCACTTGCCTCAGTTAAGGTCAGCGTTCATGCCTCCACCATCAGGAAAAGACTGGGCAAAAATGGCCTGCATGGCAGAGTTCCAAGGAGAAAACCACTGCTGAGCAAAAAGAACATCAAAGCTCGTCTCAATTTCTCCACAACACATCTTGATGATCCCCAAGACTTTTGGGACAACATTCTGTGGACCGATGAGACAAAAGTGGAACTCTTTGGAAGGTGTGTGTCCAAGTATATCTGGCGTAGAAGGAACACTGCATTTCAGAAAAAGAACATTATACCAACAGTAAAATATGGTGGTGGTAGTGTGATGGTCTGGGGCTGTTTTGCTGCTTCAGGACCTGGAAGACTTGCCGTGATAAAAGGAACTATGAATTCTGCTGTCTACCAAGAGATCCTGAAGGAGAATGTCCGACCATCTGTTCGTGTACTCAAGCTGAAACGAACTTGGGTTCTGCAGCAGGACAATGATCCTAAACACACCAGCAAGTCCACCACCGAATGGCTGAAGAAAAACAAAATGAAGACTTTGGAGTGGCCTAGCCAAAGTCCTGACCTGAATCCTATTAAGATGTTGTGGTATGACCTTAAAAAGGCCGTTCATGCTCGAAAACCCTCTAATGTAACTGAATTAGGACAATTCTGCAAAGATGAGTGGGCCAAAATTCCTCCAGGACGCTGTAAAAGCCTCATTGCACGTTATCGCAAACGCTTGGTTGCAGTTGTTGCTGCTAAGGGTGGCCCAACCAGTTATTAGGTTTAGGGGGCAATCACTTTTTCACACAGGGCCATGATGGTTTGGATTTTTTTTCACCTTTAATAATAAACACCTTCATTTACAAATTGCATTTTGTGTTTACTTGTGTTGTCCTTGACTATTGTTTAAATTGGTTTGATGTTCCGAAACACTTAAGTGTGACAAACATGCAAAGGAACAGGAAATGAGGAAGGGGGCAAACACTTTTTCACACCACTGTAACTCTGGTAACAAGATCCCTCCGTATTGTTTATATGTTTCCACCGGTAGACCATCAGGTCCCGTGATTTTTGGTTAGCCATCCCAAGAACCGCCTGCTGCAACTCTCCCAAAGTTATCGGGGCCTCCAGATCTTCCCTCTCCCGTTGGGTAAGTGTCACCATTTCCACCCCTCCAGGAAGTTTCTCATTTTCCCTCCTTCCCCTTGTCCTTGTAACCGGTACAGTTCCTTATAGAAGGCTTCAAAGGTCTCTACTATCTCCTCCCCACATGTAGAAACTGCCCCGTTCACAGTTCTAATCATAGGGATAGCCGATGGGGGGGAATTCGTTTTCACCAGCTGGGCCAGCATTTTACCTACCACTTTCCCCTCCCCAAAATAGCGTCATCTCCTGGATAGCTGCTTACTCTCTTCCTTTTTTATAGTTGCTATCTTATATCCCTGCTGTCTATTTAGCCATATTTTTTGTTTCTCTGGAGTTAGATTTTTTATATAGTCATTTTCTGCTTCTATCAACTCCTTCCTAAAACTTTCCTCCCAGATCTTAGATTTTTGTTTAATTCTTGCCACCTGCTGAATCAGAATCCCTCTAAGGAAAGGTTTAAGAGCATCCCATGTTACGCTAACTGGGGCTGTACCCGTGTTAAACTCTATAAGCTCTTGTAATTTTAATAGAACCTCCTCCACATCCTTCATTAATACAAACCAAAATGGGCTTATTTTCCATCCGCCTTGTATTCTTTTCCCACCCAGACCTACTGTCACCATCAAAAGAGAATGATCCGAAACCCCTCTAGGCATATATGCAATACTTTTTAAATCTTGTAACATTTTTACATTTCCCAGAGCCATGTCTATTCTGGAGAGGGTGGAAAAGGATCCCGAGAAGCAAGAATATTGCTTGACATTCAAATTCCTCTCTCTCCACAAATCCACTAGCCCTATTTCCTTCAAGAAATGTCTCAACCGAGTTGCCCCCAGGTTTCCCGATCGGTTTCTGGGGGGAAATCTGTCGATCCCCTCATCAAGGACTTCATTAAAATCCCCAACCATTATAACCGGTATATCTTCCTTATCTTCGATGAATTTCATAAATTTATACACAACCTCCATCTTAAACGGGGGTGGTATGTATACATTTGCCAGGACGTAGCTTCTATCCTCCAAAACGCAGTACAAACAACCCTATACCTTTATCATACATAGAGCAAGTCCAAATGTAATTTGTTTTCCTTTGATACCTTTGTGTATATTTTCCTTTTAACCTCCCTGGCGGTAATCCCGAGTCTGGCTCGGGGCAAATTGGAAATCAGGAAGAACTCCGGACAGCCGCACGCCGGGAAAAATAAAATCCAAAAAGGTTTATTTAAAAGCAGGAATCACTTCAATCCAAAGCACGACAAAGGAGGGGTACAGAGCTGACGCGTTTCGCACTATGTCTAGTGCTTACTCATAGCTCGGGGCAGGAACTTCAGTACCAAAAGCGGTAACCCCGAGCCAGACACCGGCTTGCGTTGCAGGATACAGGGGGGGCTACTTACCTTGTCCCCTGGATCCTGCGATGTCTCCCCGCTGTGTGAGCGAGCCGTCTGCTCGCTCGATTCACACAGTGCCGAGTGCCGCTGATCTCCTTTCCCTGCGACGTTACGACGCACAGGAGCGGAGATCGGCGCCAAATTCAAAAAAGTTTAAAAACACAGTACACATACAGTACTGTAATCTTACAGATTACAGTACTGTGTACAAAAAATACACACCCCCTTTGTCCCTAGTGGTCTGCCCAGTGCCCTGCATGTCATTTTATATAATAAAAATATTTTTTTTTCTGCCTGGAAACTGGAGATTGCCCATAGCAACCAAAAAGTGTCCCTTTATGTCAAAAGTGGTTTTAGACCAGCTAGAAAACACAGATAATAAATTAGAATCACAATTTATCATCAAACACTAAATTTAATGACAGCGACTATTCTGCAACTGAGCAAATTTCAGTGTTTTTGATTTGATTACATTATTGAATCATTTTTATATATATTTTTATTTTTTTTATAATTTATGATTTTGTGTTTCAAACTTTATCATACCCGGGATGTCTACTAGACTCTGGTTCGGACAGATTTAAGTGAGTTATTCATAAGAATTGCATGCCTACAATATAAAAACGCCAAATTTCCATGCAAAATAATTGTACCGCTTTCAGCACAAAATTCCAGACAGAATCATACCGCCAGGGAGGTTAAAGTGCTTACTACTATTTGAGCAATTATCTGTTCATCAATCGTTCCTCCTTGATCATTTTATGAAGTGTTTCATACCGTGTTTTTTTTTTCCCTTTTCCCGCCCCCCCTTCCCAATAGCCCCCCCTTATCCCCCCCTTATCCCCCCCTTATCCCCCCCTGCCCTCCACCTATCAAGGTGTTCCCTAGGGGAATTTGGCGTGACCATCTCATACACCACTCTGTTACCTATCACTTTCAACCCTCTTTTTGTGCCTCTCCAGCTATCTCCCGTGTTTTAACAATCAGCAACAGCAAAAAAAAAAAAAAAAAAGTTTTATATTAGATCACTCCGTTCCCTCATTATTCCTCTGCAAGATCCCCTTATTGGCTTCCAACCATAATGTCACTCCGGCCAGGGAATCAAAGATCTGAGTCCCACCCAGTGCTGTCACCCGCAGCCGTGCTGGGTATAAAAGTGCATATATAATCTTGTATGACTGTAAAGTTCGTTTAACTTCCAGGAATTCAGCTCTGCGTCTCTGCAGGTCAGGAGAGTAATCTGGATAGAGTGAAATCTTCATGCCATTGAAAAGAACATCTCCCATCTCTCTCGCCTTGCGCATCAATGTTACTTTATCATTGTAATTAAAAAATGTCATCAGTAATGGTCTAGGACGGCCCCCAGGAGGGGGGCTCTGAAAAGGAACTCGGTGGGCCCGTTCTATTGAAAAAAAAGGTGAAAAACTTTCCCTTCCAAAAAGTTCTATAAGCCAAGTTTCCAAGAACTTTACAGGATCAGGGCCTTCACTTTTCTCAGGAAGCCCCATCATCCTAATATTATCCCTTCAAAGCCTATTTTCTATTTCATCCATCTTGGAAGCATGGCTGCTCAGTTGTTTTCCCATATATCTAGCCTCACGCTGTAATGGATGTACATCATCTTCCAGCTGACTTATCCTTGCTTCCAATGCTGTTGCTTTCTGCTGCTTTTTGCATATTTTGTCTGATCAATAATAAGTCCTCCTTCATCCCTTTTAACTGGTCACATAGCTCACCCAGAGAGAATTTACATACATTTACCGCTTGGAAGACGTCTTTTAATGTTGGGCCCTCCTCACCAAGGGGGTTAGTATTAGGAACTGCCACTTGTTAATTTTGAGCTGTCCCTTGTTTTTTATTGCTTACATTCTTTTGAGCAGGTGCCGTCACCATAGTTGTAGGAAGTTGGCTTTGGCTTTTTCTATCCACAGCGGCCCCCTGTGGTGCTTTTACCTGTGCTTGTTGTACCAACTGCCCTTCCTTTGTTGGAGTCTGTCCTGGGGTGTGAACATAACGTTCTAATTTTTCTGCAGCAGCTGATGCCATCTGGGTGTTCTTTTCCTTTTCTTTTGAGGAGCGAAGTTGTTGCGTCCCCACACTTTCCTGCTGTACCTGTTCCTCTCCTCTACGTCTTGACATAGCTATAGAGGATTTTAATGTTACCTCAGTATCTCCTCCCTGACCCTGTGAAGGAGGAGAAGGGAGAGGAGGAAGGAAAAAAGGAAGAGAGAGCACACAGAATATTTTCCACTATGTTGCGTACTGAGATTCCAAAAAAAAAAAATACTTCTATATGCCAAGGTTTTATTTGAAATTAACAGTTCAATGCTGGTATTTTTTCCAAAAGAAAAGGAAATCCCCTTTTCCCTTCTTTCTTTTTCTTCCTTAGACTGAGGTGCAGAGTGCTATTTGTCAATAAATATATGCAGCTGTTCCTTAGATTCACCTATATTTAATTATGTAGTAGGTGAAAAAGATGTATGTTTTCATGGAAGGCCCAAAAAAAAAGAAAGAAAAAGCACTTTCTCCATCTTTAACTTTTTGACGGGGGTACTGAGTGCTAATTGCCGGTAAGTATGTACAGCTATTTTCAGAACCGCCTATGCTTTATTGTACAGCAGAGAAAACCCCTGTTTATCATGTAGCATGTGCCGCTATTTTCAGATCCACCTGTGTTTGATTATGTAGCAGGTGAGGTAATTTTTGTATTCTAGATCACCTGTGGACCCCCAAAAAAAAGACCACCTTTTCCCTTTCTTTCCTTTTTCTTAGGCAAGGGTGTCAAGTTCTACTTTGCCAGTAATCATATACAGCTGTTTTTATATCCACCTGTGTTTAATTGTGTAAGAAGTGAAATGATATTCATATTCATGGCAAGCCCACAGGCCCAATGAGTATGCTGTTTTATCACCAAATGTCCTCAAACATCACAGGGACCCAGTCGTTTCATTTCCAGCTTAAACTTAAATCCAAAGTTTCTACGACACTGAGTCCAATATAAAATACATTGCGATATGGAGCCTAATATCCTTAATATCTTCAATATTCTTGGTACCAAGCTGCATAGACGACAATGATAGCAAACAGGAATAAGGAAAGAGCTGACCTGTATTTCTTTCATCCAAGGTAAGCAAACTTTTATGCTCAGCCAGCGCCACTTATACTCCCGGTCCAAACCTTGCTGCTGGATCCACACAGGTTTTGCTGCTACTTTCCTACCTGGGTTTCCATGTGTTCCAAGTGGGAAAGCACCTCTCCGGGCTGATATTTTTACCTCCGGGGTCTCAGCACCAGACGCTCGGCTTGCTCAGCGTGTACTGCGTGTTCGTCCGCTCGCGATGTCCCACTGCTAACTTCCGGCTCTCACTCCGCTTTCGGTGGGTTTCGGAAATGCTCGGCAACGCTCGGGAATACTAGGCGGTCATCGGTAATCTCCGGAGGGTATTCAGCCGCTCACAATAAGCTTCATTCCAATTGTGCTACTTTGGCATTCTCAGCGCACCCCGTCTCCTACTTTACCGCACACCAGCATATTCATTGCAGGGAGAGAGCATGGAGACAGCCAGCTCACATCCTCTCTCACACTCACATGCTTCTCCCACTCACATCCGGTCACTCCCCCCAGTAATGCCTTGTTTCTAGTTGCATTGCATTGCAAAGCGTTGTCATTAACCAAAGTTTTGCGTCTGTCCTAGACTCTGGCAGAGGATGTCTTTTTCCTAAGAGGCAGCCTACACACAATAAAATGCTGCTGTATCGGTGTATGTGAATTTAGTGTGAGGACCAGCTAACAATATTGCAGGGAGAGTTAGTTGGCAGTGTCGTGTGCTATGCTATATATAGTGCTATATTCAGTGCTTTATATCGCCATCGACACTTTGAAGTGATATGCAGTTTGTGTGGCTAAGAAAAGTGAAGTGTAAATTCACTTGCATTCACTGTGATTTATTTGATCCCAACGTCCCTTAAACACTCATTGTGTGTGTGTGTGTGTGTGAGAGAGAGTGTGTGTCAGCAGCAAGTTATGTTGCTGTGTTGCTGTTGGTCTGTGCTGTTGGGCTTTTTTAGTAGGCATTTCATTGTTTTTGTTTTTCTTTAATTGCAGTTAGTTTGTAAAGCTTTTTTTTCCTCAGTTTAAAAAAAAAAAAAGAGGAGATTTTATGTTGATTGTAGTGTTTTAGGGTCGGTGTTTGAGTTTTATTAACCTTTTTTGTCATTCAGCTCTTTTATTTGCATTTTTTGCATTGCATTTTATTTTATTTGCAATCAATCTTATTCGGGACTTTATTATTTATTTGATGGGGTGAGCAGCAGAAACAGCACTGTAAGTTTTGAACAAAAGTTGCTCTTTGTTTACAGAGGAGCGCAGTATATTATTGTGTTGCAGTTTAGTCCACAAAAGCCCATAGTATGCAGGGAACCAATGCACCATATCCTCCACATACAACTCTTACTATAGCTACTAAAAAAGTTGAGAATAATATCCACATTAACATCATCCTGTCTGGGAGGCCCAAAGGAAGAGGCAGAAGTTGGTCCTGTTCAGCCATCAGCGAGCAGCATCCATATCAACAAACCAGAATTGGTCAGGGTGCAGCATCTAGAGGCAGCGTACTTATGTCTTTTTTTTCTGGCAGTGTGCCTGCTATTAAACTAGAGCAAACTAGAGCATATAAAGGAGTTGGTGGGTGGGGGGCAAACCAAGCCTAATCATCATCCTTCTCTGTCTCCTAGGTGCAGAGTAGCATGACATCATCAGCAGCTGCTAAAGTACTCTTTTATGCCTCAGGGGCAGCATCAGTCACTTGCTGCAAGAGGATGTGCATCAATTAATTGAATCTTAGGTTGAGGAGGAGAACAATGGGAGAATAGAAGGAAGTGACGACAGGAAGAGCCAATAGACCACCCAATTGGCACAGTTGTTGCTGTAACTGCTGTCTACTGCCAATTTGGCTCCAGTGATGAGTGCAGCTGGGGTGAAGATGAGATCTGACAGTACCTGCACGGCAGATGTAGTAAAGAAAGAGGGAGAGGCACAACATCAGTGAAGCATAATGGCATTCCGGGGCAGCTTTTAGAGAGGGAGGAAGTTGCTGCCCTATTCCACTGGATGACAGTGCTACACAGGTGCATAGTCCATTCCCCAGGGCTCAGGTGTGTGGGTCGTTTTCAACACACGTGCTGCAGTCCACACCATAGTCATTGTCAGTCTCTGCCTAAAGCGTATCGAGGGTGACAATACCATTGGTCATTTAGGTACCAAATGTATGAAAAGACACGTGACTTCTCATCACACAATTTGTTGGGAGCAACACCTAAATGCTAGCCATCAGGAAGAAAAAGGCCACACTTCTCCTAACTTCTACCTCTACCATCACTATACAAAATTCCCCATTAGCAACCTCCAGCCTTAGCCAAATGGTGTCAGAGATTTACATTATAGATCTTCCAGCAGGGAAGTGGGTCAACATGGTGCCATGCAGAGCAGGGACAAGTGCAGTCTGGTTCTACCAACCTCATCCTGCCATCTCCAGCTGTAGCATTGACCAAGCAAGTTTTTCAGATCCAGCTGCTCAAATGTAAGAAGAAATACATCCTAGTCACCCTCAAGCCCAGCAGTTCAATGCCACCTTGGCAAAATTGCTGACTTTTCCGCATCTGCCTTTTCGTATGGTGCATTCAACTCCCTTTATTGAATTTGTTGCCTGCACTGTACTGCAGTGGTAGCTTCCCAGCCCCTATTACTTCACTCATAATGCCATCTCTGACTTCTGTTATTATGTTGAAACCAATATTTCCACATTGCTGGACCACAAACTTAGCATGAGGGTCCATCTGACCTCAGGCACGTGGTGCAGCAAGTACATTACCCTCTAGGTAACTCTGCTGGCAGCCAGCCAGGATGCAAGATGTGGCATGTCATTGGAGCTGGCTGTGCTGCCCAGCATCCTGTGTGACAGCTGCACCAACTTGCTCTTTGGCAGGAAAGATTCAGACATGTCCTTGACCTGATGGTACACCACTCCCTGGATAGATACCCTAGCTCACAGGATATTCTCAAGGAAGGCTGAAGAGTTTGTAGCCATTTTAGGTGGTCAAACACAGCCAGTGTTCAACTGGGTGAAATTCAGCTGCAACTCCATTTACACACAAACTTACTGATATGTGACATGCCTACCTGGTGGAACTCTACGTTGGCCATGCTGCACATGCATCAAGGTGCCATAAATTAGCAACTATCTGAGTTTTTCATGATGACAGGCTTAGGAGGGCTGGGGTTTTTTCTCCCCACATCTTCACACAGGATGCATGCATTCAGGCAGAAAATCACGCGAATTGCAGTGTTTTTTGCAGCGTTTTTTGTGGCGTTTTTTTACTGCGATTCGCAGCGTTTTTTTTACCGCGTTCTGCCGCGATTTTGTGCAGAGCAAAAGGTCACCAATGTAAAAAGAAGAAAAACGCCCAAATCTGCCCGATTCAAGTGACAAAAAAGGGTCCGGAACTTGTTTGAGCTTCAGGCGTAGGGCTTCAGGCGTTTTGGAGTGGAGATGTGAACCATCTCCATAGAGAATAATGTATTTTTTCCCCTCGTTTTGTAGCTTCAGGCTTCAGGCGACAAAACACTCAGGTGTGAATGCAGCCTTAGTGTTCCTGCTGGAGCACACATTGGATGGCATTATAGACAAGGCAATTAAGGCACTGCAGCAGGAGGTTATGAAGGACATTCTAATGTCTTAGGGCCCGCTATATTCAGATGTCATCCCTGTCAGACCTCAGCAGATAAAGGAGGAGCAGGAGCAGTATGGCTGCTGTGTTAGTTTTTGAGAAGGAGGACATGGGACAGGTTCATGTTGCCATGGGAGATAGCGTCCTACCTATACAGAAGTTGTGTCCGGCTGGAGGCCTTCACCTGCATGGCTGTCTGCCTATAGAAGTCTCGGAGTCTGCCAATTAACATTGCATCTACCTAAGGGTGTCCTGGTCCTAACCCTCTCTCCCACAGTTCTGTTTAAGAGACAATTAATCTCTTTGCATTCAAAAAAATTTTTGGGCGCCCACCCTTTTCATCTTGCATTACACCCACCATGCCCTGTAACCCACTCTACACAGAAGGATGTCAGCTGTTCCCGACTCTGGAGGTAGCCTTTAGGCCTAAAGGGGCCCAGAACTTTGCTACAAGCAGGAATGAGCTCAGGCGTGTTCAGACCCTAGTCTGAACCCACCGAAGCTATCCTGCCAGGAAGCTGTCACCATTCAAAAGTGGAGCTGAATGGGACAGATGTTAGTGTTTTGACATATGTGCCTGTTCAGTTTATGTCTACATACTCCACACAGTGGACAGGGGTGGACTTGTGAATGGACTCTATTAGTGGCCAGATGTAAATGGACTTTGTGTCCATTTACATCAGGCCACCTCTGATCTGTCACATTCAGGTCTGGAAAAATAGAAAAGGATGCAGCTCAACTGCTTGTTTTTACTGTCCCCGCAAACACAAATGTAAACTAGCATCTCACTGTGCTTGTGGTCATCATCATTATCATGATCACAGCACAGCAGGTGCTGTCAGTGTGTCATATGGTTGTTGGAAAAAAAAGTCCCTCCTGTGCTCCTCTGTTGACTTGATGGGGCCCAGAAAATTTTCATTTTACACCCCAGTAAGCAAGTGGGTGTGTGGATGTAGTTAAGACCTGTTTTTTTTTTTGTTGCTATAAATGAATTTTAAAGCTGCCGGTACAACAGGGCTGGTTGTACTGCCCTATCAGCGGCCCTGCTCCTTGTACTGATTCTTCCTCATGCTTTCCAGCTCTGCTATATTGGGACTGCAAGAGGCTGATACCAGCTAAAATTAAGCCCGGACCTACACTACTTGGATTTAACAAATATGTATGATGAATGTATTATTAATGTCTTTTATATTTGCCTACAGTAAGTTTTATTTTAACTAGATAGAAATGACATATTGTAAAGTTAGAAAAAAGGCAAACACAACAAGACTACTGATTTGGTGTGCTACAAATGGCGTTGTTCTGCTGTAATGATTGCTGAAAATGGCAGGGAAAGAGTTAAGTTGAATTAATTTCAAAATAATAGTTCTACATAAAGTCTGCATAACATCTAAAGAATTCCACATATACTACTTTCTAAAAGATTCCTTGCAAATACGTTGTAGTGCATAAGCACCACCTGGTGGATTACTTTGTAAATGTTTTTTTCTATGTTTCCCATGCTCTAAAATTTATAAAAAATTGCTGGAAAAAGTGTTTCTATTGAATGAATGGATTAAATAATTACCAAAACACAATGTGAGAGCCTCCCCATAGCCAAAATATCATATAAGATGAAATCTCAGGCATAGGTTCACCCTGGCAGACTGTATTACCTGCAAGCATTTTATATCTACTGATGACTTTACCTAAAGACCTCCAAGTGTAGCTCCCACTTAGATTGCATTCCCACTCCTGTCAAAAAATAAAATAAAATAGGTGTTCCTACTTCCAGACATGACAATTGTCAATATTCCTATTGTAGCGCCGACACTTTATCTGTGTGCGCTATTGTGTAAATTGAGTTTTTTCCAGAACTGTAACTGAGTTCTGGGGGTTAATTGTTCTAGGTCTTTTACTTTGGCATCAGTCTAGCTGGGCTGTACTGGAGTTCTGCCTGGTCATAGGTGAAGTGAGCACCTATGACAGGCTGAGAACGCAGCCTGGTTGGACGTGTTAGGTACCAATCTTTCTCGGAGCCAATCAGTGGGCGCGTCTGGCCCTGCTGTGTATTCCAGGAAAGGGTATTTAAGATGCTGAAATCACGTGTTGAGGGTTCGGCTTGCTCTTTTGACCAACCCCGTGAGGGGTCCCGGACCCAGGAGTGTCTGCTGCCCCCGTAAGCCTGGTCACCCTGACCAGCCCCAGAGGCCCTCATGGTCTGGGGTGGGGATCCATCCGTTCCCGAGCCTCGGAACTGGCTAGTTCGAGGCCCAGTGCCTGAAGGAGGATTCTGAAGAGTTCCGGTGTCCTCTCAGGATTGGAGAGGCACAGCAACTCATACAAGCGACCAGGGGAGGACTCTTCAGAGGAGGGCCATGACGCTGGCTGCTCAGTAAGAGCCTGGGAGCTGAGATGTATGGACACTATTGATTCCGCATTTCCTACCGCTGAAACGGCTGGAAGATACAGGTACCATAGGAAAAGTTCCCAACCCATCCTTCGGTTACAACATAGTCTTTGGCAGAGATTTTTAAATTGTTCACTTGAAGTTTCCCCATCTAGTCTGTGGCAGAGACTGTGCTAATTCTGAATCACTTGTTGGCTGCTAGATCTACAGACAAGGGTTTATCCAACAGTGAAGAGTCCAGTTGCAAGTGACTACTCTCTGGGCTATCTAAGGAGACATTTATTTGATGTCAGCAGTTCTGAAGTGCCTGAGCTTTATTACCCATGCCCTCTATTACCAACTAAGAGACTGTGTTATGTTTGAACGTTTTTTTTGCAAATAAAAATCCTCAAAAGGATTTTGAGTATCAGTCTCTGCAATTACTGGGTACTAACCCTGGGAACCCCTAGACAAAGAACGATGAGCTACAAGGAGGAGGAGGTAATTGGTAAGCCCAGAAAATACATAGCTGCCCCACAGGGGTTATAGCGCTACACTATCGTACACGTTCCTGGAATAGACTCAAAGTTATGGGTGCTGCAGCAGTGGTGGCTGGTGGTTCTTTGTTTGGGGGGGCAAACAAGCAGGCTCCCCATGCGTCACCTCAAACCCCCCTCTCCCTGCTGTCTGTCAGTCCAGCGGCAGTTACCCCATCTAGGTGGTGGGCACATTGGGCTGTGGTGAGGATCGGGCAGTGGCAGGCACATCGGGCAGCGGCGGGCACATCTGGCAGCGGCAGGGATTGGGTCATCGGCGGGCAGCGGCTCCTGTGTCTTCTCCTCTTCGCTTCGCATCTCCTCCCCTCCTCCTAGGCATCCAGTATGATTGCTTGTCCTTTCAGACAATCGGGTGACGGTATCAGACCCACTTCCCGATTGGCCGGGAGGAGGATCAGTGTTGCAATAATAAAAAACTTTTTGTAATTAAAAAATAATACAACAGTAACGTTAGCCCAGTTCTTTTAAATTGTGAAAGATAATGTTACGCCGAGTAAATTGATACCCAACATGTCACGCTTCCAAATTGCGCCCACTCGTGGAATGGCGACAAACTTTTACCCTTAAAAATCTCCATAGGCGAGATTTCAAAAATAATGTTAGCTTCAGAGAGGAGGTCTAGGGCTAGAATTATTGCTCTTGCTCTACCGATCATGGCGATACCTCACATGTGTGGTTTGAACACCATTTTCATATGCGGGTGCTACTCACTCCCGCTGCGATCCGGTGCCCTCCGCTGCTTTCCAAAGCCGTCGGCAGCGGGGGAAGGGCACCAGATCGTGGTGGGAGGGGAGGACCATCTCCCGCCACCGATAAAAGTGATCTTGTGGCACAGAGACCACTTTTATCTTGTAGCCGACTGCCGGCCGAACACGGGGATATCGGGGGTTATGGCAGCTAGCTGCTGCCATAACAACGATATCCGTCCCCAAAGTAGGGAGGTTGGAAAGTGGTTAAGGCCCATATATACAATGAAAATACAGTACAAGATGAAAAAACTGCATTCAGATCGATCATCTAATAATCTATTCGTCAGTACAGTTTTGAGAACCAATCAAGAGAGTTAATGCGAAAATATCCGAAGCGTCAAGCACAAAAAGTTTGCTCGTACAATAACAGAATTAACTATTTTCGTGTAATTAGTATAGAATTTTACGAAAAAACAATCATGTGACCAAGACTCTGCATGCTCACAAATAAAAGAATACATTGCAATACATTACTTCCAATTTTGTATTCTGTCTTATGAGAATTTTCGTAACTATAGTAACCTATTGGTTTACAAAATGAGACTAGCGTGTGAAAATAAACGAGGACCATTCGTCTGCTATTCTAGTACTGTGTGTACCAGGGACGTGCAGTCAGGAGAGGCAGGTAAAGGCCGCACCTGACTGCCTGTGTTCCAGCCTACCCACCAGCTGTTTGAGGATCATCCTGCTTCTAGCTCCTGGATCATCCACACCAGGCTCTCGTACCACTCCACACTCCCGTGCCTCCTGTCTATCCTATCAGGGGCCGCGAGTCGGACCGTAAGGGAGACCACCCTCTGCCCCAAGCGAACTCGCCGGTCTGATAGGTGGAAGCCTGACAGTATCAGGCAGCCATGACCGAGTCCAGGCAGGGGACCTCCCCCATGAAGGAGCTATGTAGACATCTGGCAGGTCTCACCGAAGCCGTAAAGAACCTTCAGGAAGGCTATTCAAGATTGGAGGAACAAGTTCAGGTCTAATCCCCAGGGAGCATCGTCAGCCGGCTTTTCATCTGCACCCTCCGTAGTGATGCTACCTCCAGAGCCTAAAGTACCCACGCCTGAAAGGTTCACCGGGGATCGCAGCAAATACCGGGCGTTCCGTAATGCCTGCAAGCTCTACTTTGCCTTGCAACCCCGCACCTTCTCCCTGGAAGCAACTATGGTGGGCTTTGTGATATCTCTGTTGTCCGGTGAGCCTCAAACCTGGGCCCACCGCTTACTGGAGCAGAAGTCTGGGTCTCTGGATAGCCTCAATGCCTTCTTCTTGGCCATGTCCCAGTTATACGAGGATCCCCAGCAGACGGCGACTGCCGAAACCGCACTGCATTTCCTTCAACAAGGTCGCAGACCGGCTGAAGACTATGCGGTAGAGTTCAGGCGCTGGGGCTCTGACACGCACTGGAACGACACCGCCCTGCGTCATCAATTCCGGAGGGGCCTATCTGACCCACTCAAGGATGAGCTGGCACGAGTGGAAATTCCCCAGTCCTTGGATGAGCTCATCAATCTCTCCATCCAGATCGATCGCCGGCTAAGGGAGCGCCGGTCTGAGAGAGCCTCCAGCCACTTCCGCCCCACCTGGATGCTCCCCAAGGTTTCAAGTTCGACTGGTCAGTTTCCACCTACCCCTACCGCTCCAGTTCAGGAAGCTCCGGAACCCATGAAGCTCGGCTTGCCCCAGCCCACGCTGACTCCTGAAGAAAAACAGCGCAGAAGTGCCCACAACCTTTGCCTATACTGTGGGGAACCCGGGCACTACGTAAGGGCCTGCCCCAACAAGACATGTAAGTGCCTAACTACCTCCTATGTGTGCATCTGTGTTGCCTAAACCCAGTTCTCATCTTACTATTTCCATCACATTACAGCTTCCAGGAGGGAACATCCCAGTGTCAGTTATCATTGATTCCGGAGCATGCAGCTGTTTTATCGACCTGATCTTCGCTGCCAACCACCATATCCCTCTTCTACCCAAGGCCCAGGGGCTTGCTGTACACCTCGTGGATGGCTCCACCCTTAGTTCTGGTCCTGTCACACAGGAGACCGTGCCTTTACTGGCCACTATGGGCACCCATCACCGGGAGCACCTACGTCTGGATGCCATCTCTTCTCCTCTCTTCCCTATCATCCTGGGAATGCCCTGGCTGCAGGCCCACAATCCCAGCATTAACTGGGCTACAGGAGAAGTCAAATTCCTTTCGGAATACTGTCAGCAGCACTGCCTGTGCCAGACACCTGAGGAAACCTCTCAACTCCTCTGCTTAGATGTTGATCCAGAACTACGTCACTCCATTCCCGAACCCTACCAGGACTTTCTGGATGTGTTCAGCAAAAAAGGAGCAGAAACGCTTCCCCCTCACAGGCCTTATGACTGCCCTATAGAACTGTTACCTGGCACCGATGTTCCTTTTGGAAGAATTTTCCCGCTAACGGAGCAGGAGCTGGATACACTAAAGGGCTACATCAATGAAAACCTGAAAAAGGGGTTTATCCGTCCTTCCACCTCCCCAGCCGGTGCTGGCGATATGGAGCCTAATATCCTTAATATCTTCAATATTCTTGGTACCAAGCTGCATAGACGACAATGATAGCAAACAGGAATAAGGAAAGAGCTGACCTGTATTTCTTTCATCCAAGGTAAGCAAACTTTTATGCTCAGCCAGCGCCACTTATACTCCCGGTCCAAACCTTGCTGCTGGATCCACACAGGTTTTGCTGCTACTTTCCTACCTGGGTTTCCATGGGTTCCAAGTGGGAAAGCACCTCTCCGGGCTGATATTTTTACCTCCGGGGTCTCAGCACCAGACGCTCGGCTTGCTCAGCGTGTACTGCGTGTTCGTCCGCTCGCGATGTCCCACTGCTAACTTCCGGCTCTCACTCCGCTTTCGGTGGGTTTCGGAAATGCTCGGCAACGCTCGGGAATACTAGGCGGTCATCGGTAATCTCCGGAGGGTATTCAGCCGCTCACAATAAGCTTCATTCCAATTGTGCTACTTTGGCATTCTCAGCGCACCCCGTCTCCTACTTTACCGCACACCAGCATATTCATTGCAGGGAGAGAGCATGGAGACAGCCAGCTCACATCCTCTCTCACACTCACATGCTTCTCCCACTCACATCCGGTCACTCCCCCCAGTAATGCCTTGTTTCTAGTTGCATTGCATTGCAAAGCGTTGTCATTAACCAAAGTTTTGCGTCTGTCCTAGACTCTGGCAGAGGATGTCTTTTTCCTAAGAGGCAGCCTACACACAATAAAATGCTGCTGTATCGGTGTATGTGAATTTAGTGTGAGGACCAGCTAACAATATTGCAGGGAGAGTTAGTTGGCAGTGTCGTGTGCTATGCTATATATAGTGCTATATTCAGTGCTTTATATCGCCATCGACACTTTGAAGTGATATGCAGTTTGTGTGGCTAAGAAAAGTGAAGTGTAAATTCACTTGCATTCACTGTGATTTATTTGATCCCAACGTCCCTTAAACACTCATTGTGTGTGTGTGTGTGTGTGAGAGAGAGTGTGTGTCAGCAGCAAGTTATGTTGCTGTGTTGCTGTTGGTCTGTGCTGTTGGGCTTTTTTAGTAGGCATTTCATTGTTTTTGTTTTTCTTTAATTGCAGTTAGTTTGTAAAGCTTTTTTTTCCTCAGTTTAAAAAAAAAAAAAAAAAGAGGAGATTTTATGTTGATTGTAGTGTTTTAGGGTCGGTGTTTGAGTTTTATTAACCTTTTTTGTCATTCAGCTCTTTTATTTGCATTTTTTGCATTGCATTTTATTTTATTTGCAATCAATCTTATTCGGGACTTTATTATTTATTTGATGGGGTGAGCAGCAGAAACAGCACTGTAAGTTTTGAACAAAAGTTGCTCTTTGTTTACAGAGGAGCGCAGTATATTATTGTGTTGCAGTTTAGTCCACAAAAGCCCATAGTATGCAGGGAACCAATGCACCATATCCTCCACATACAACTCTTACTATAGCTACTAAAAAAGTTGAGAATAATATCCACATTAACATCATCCTGTCTGGGAGGCCCAAAGGAAGAGGCAGAAGTTGGTCCTGTTCAGCCATCAGCGAGCAGCATCCATATCAACAAACCAGAATTGGTCAGGGTGCAGCATCTAGAGGCAGCGTACTTATGTCTTTTTTTTCTGGCAGTGTGCCTGCTATTAAACTAGAGCAAACTAGAGCATATAAAGGAGTTGGTGGGTGGGGGGCAAACCAAGCCTAATCATCATCCTTCTCTGTCTCCTAGGTGCAGAGTAGCATGACATCATCAGCAGCTGCTAAAGTACTCTTTTATGCCTCAGGGGCAGCATCAGTCACTTGCTGCAAGAGGATGTGCATCAATTAATTGAATCTTAGGTTGAGGAGGAGAACAATGGGAGAATAGAAGGAAGTGACGACAGGAAGAGCCAATAGACCACCCAATTGGCACAGTTGTTGCTGTAACTGCTGTCTACTGCCAATTTGGCTCCAGTGATGAGTGCAGCTGGGGTGAAGATGAGATCTGACAGTACCTGCACGGCAGATGTAGTAAAGAAAGAGGGAGAGGCACAACATCAGTGAAGCATAATGGCATTCCGGGGCAGCTTTTAGAGAGGGAGGAAGTTGCTGCCCTATTCCACTGGATGACAGTGCTACACAGGTGCATAGTCCATTCCCCAGGGCTCAGGTGTGTGGGTCGTTTTCAACACACGTGCTGCAGTCCACACCATAGTCATTGTCAGTCTCTGCCTAAAGCGTATCGAGGGTGACAATACCATTGGTCATTTAGGTACCAAATGTATGAAAAGACACGTGACTTCTCATCACACAATTTGTTGGGAGCAACACCTAAATGCTAGCCATCAGGAAGAAAAAGGCCACACTTCTCCTAACTTCTACCTCTACCATCACTATACAAAATTCCCCATTAGCAACCTCCAGCCTTAGCCAAATGGTGTCAGAGATTTACATTATAGATCTTCCAGCAGGGAAGTGGGTCAACATGGTGCCATGCAGAGCAGGGACAAGTGCAGTCTGGTTCTACCAACCTCATCCTGCCATCTCCAGCTGTAGCATTGACCAAGCAAGTTTTTCAGATCCAGCTGCTCAAATGTAAGAAGAAATACATCCTAGTCACCCTCAAGCCCAGCAGTTCAATGCCACCTTGGCAAAATTGCTGACTTTTCCGCATCTGCCTTTTCGTATGGTGCATTCAACTCCCTTTATTGAATTTGTTGCCTGCACTGTACTGCAGTGGTAGCTTCCCAGCCCCTATTACTTCACTCATAATGCCATCTCTGACTTCTGTTATTATGTTGAAACCAATATTTCCACATTGCTGGACCACAAACTTAGCATGAGGGTCCATCTGACCTCAGGCACGTGGTGCAGCAAGTACATTACCCTCTAGGTAACTCTGCTGGCAGCCAGCCAGGATGCAAGATGTGGCATGTCATTGGAGCTGGCTGTGCTGCCCAGCATCCTGTGTGACAGCTGCACCAACTTGCTCTTTGGCAGGAAAGATTCAGACATGTCCTTGACCTGATGGTACACCACTCCCTGGATAGATACCCTAGCTCACAGGATATTCTCAAGGAAGGCTGAAGAGTTTGTAGCCATTTTAGGTGGTCAAACACAGCCAGTGTTCAACTGGGTGAAATTCAGCTGCAACTCCATTTACACACAAACTTACTGATATGTGACATGCCTACCTGGTGGAACTCTACGTTGGCCATGCTGCACATGCATCAAGGTGCCATAAATTAGCAACTATCTGAGTTTTTCATGATGACAGGCTTAGGAGGGCTGGGGTTTTTTCTCCCCACATCTTCACACAGGATGCATGCATTCAGGCAGAAAATCACGCGAATTGCAGTGTTTTTTGCAGCGTTTTTTGTGGCGTTTTTTTACTGCGATTCGCAGCGTTTTTTTACCGCGTTCTGCCGCGATTTTGTGCAGAGCAAAAGGTCACCAATGTAAAAAGAAGAAAAACGCCCAAATCTGCCCGATTCAAGTGACAAAAAAGGGTCCGGAACTTGTTTGAGCTTCAGGCGTAGGGCTTCAGGCGTTTTGGAGTGGAGATGTGAACCATCTCCATAGAGAATAATGTATTTTTTCCCCTCGTTTTGTAGCTTCAGGCTTCAGGCGACAAAACACTCAGGTGTGAATGCAGCCTTAGTGTTCCTGCTGGAGCACACATTGGATGGCATTATAGACAAGGCAATTAAGGCACTGCAGCAGGAGGTTATGAAGGACATTCTAATGTCTTAGGGCCCGCTATATTCAGATGTCATCCCTGTCAGACCTCAGCAGATAAAGGAGGAGCAGGAGCAGTATGGCTGCTGTGTTAGTTTTTGAGAAGGAGGACATGGGACAGGTTCATGTTGCCATGGGAGATAGCGTCCTACCTATACAGAAGTTGTGTCCGGCTGGAGGCCTTCACCTGCATGGCTGTCTGCCTATAGAAGTCTCGGAGTCTGCCAATTAACATTGCATCTACCTAAGGGTGTCCTGGTCCTAACCCTCTCTCCCACAGTTCTGTTTAAGAGACAATTAATCTCTTTGCATTCAAAAAAATTTTTGGGCGCCCACCCTTTTCATCTTGCATTACACCCACCATGCCCTGTAACCCACTCTACACAGAAGGATGTCAGCTGTTCCCGACTCTGGAGGTAGCCTTTAGGCCTAAAGGGGCCCAGAACTTTGCTACAAGCAGGAATGAGCTCAGGCGTGTTCAGACCCTAGTCTGAACCCACCGAAGCTATCCTGCCAGGAAGCTGTCACCATTCAAAAGTGGAGCTGAATGGGACAGATGTTAGTGTTTTGACATATGTGCCTGTTCAGTTTATGTCTACATACTCCACACAGTGGACAGGGGTGGACTTGTGAATGGACTCTATTAGTGGCCAGATGTAAATGGACTTTGTGTCCATTTACATCAGGCCACCTCTGATCTGTCACATTCAGGTCTGGAAAAATAGAAAAGGATGCAGCTCAACTGCTTGTTTTTACTGTCCCCGCAAACACAAATGTAAACTAGCATCTCACTGTGCTTGTGGTCATCATCATTATCATGATCACAGCACAGCAGGTGCTGTCAGTGTGTCATATGGTTGTTGGAAAAAAAAGTCCCTCCTGTGCTCCTCTGTTGACTTGATGGGGCCCAGAAAATTTTCATTTTACACCCCAGTAAGCAAGTGGGTGTGTGGATGTAGTTAAGACCTGTTTTTTTTTTTTTTGTTGCTATAAATGAATTTTAAAGCTGCCGGTACAACAGGGCTGGTTGTACTGCCCTATCAGCGGCCCTGCTCCTTGTACTGATTCTTCCTCATGCTTTCCAGCTCTGCTATATTGGGACTGCAAGAGGCTGATACCAGCTAAAATTAAGCCCGGACCTACACTACTTGGATTTAACAAATATGTATGATGAATGTATTATTAATGTCTTTTATATTTGCCTACAGTAAGTTTTATTTTAACTAGATAGAAATGACATATTGTAAAGTTAGAAAAAAGGCAAACACAACAAGACTACTGATTTGGTGTGCTACAAATGGCGTTGTTCTGCTGTAATGATTGCTGAAAATGGCAGGGAAAGAGTTAAGTTGAATTAATTTCAAAATAATAGTTCTACATAAAGTCTGCATAACATCTAAAGAATTCCACATATACTACTTTCTAAAAGATTCCTTGCAAATACGTTGTAGTGCATAAGCACCACCTGGTGGATTACTTTGTAAATGTTTTTTTCTATGTTTCCCATGCTCTAAAATTTATAAAAAATTGCTGGAAAAAGTGTTTCTATTGAATGAATGGATTAAATAATTACCAAAACACAATGTGAGAGCCTCCCCATAGCCAAAATATCATATAAGATGAAATCTCAGGCATAGGTTCACCCTGGCAGACTGTATTACCTGCAAGCATTTTATATCTACTGATGACTTTACCTAAAGACCTCCAAGTGTAGCTCCCACTTAGATTGCATTCCCACTCCTGTCAAAAAATAAAATAAAATAGGTGTTCCTACTTCCAGACATGACAATTGTCAATATTCCTATTGTAGCGCCGACACTTTATCTGTGTGCGCTATTGTGTAAATTGAGTTTTTTCCAGAACTGTAACTGAGTTCTGGGGGTTAATTGTTCTAGGTCTTTTACTTTGGCATCAGTCTAGCTGGGCTGTACTGGAGTTCTGCCTGGTCATAGGTGAAGTGAGCACCTATGACAGGCTGAGAACGCAGCCTGGTTGGACGTGTTAGGTACCAATCTTTCTCGGAGCCAATCAGTGGGCGCGTCTGGCCCTGCTGTGTATTCCAGGAAAGGGTATTTAAGATGCTGAAATCACGTGTTGAGGGTTCGGCTTGCTCTTTTGACCAACCCCGTGAGGGGTCCCGGACCCAGGAGTGTCTGCTGCCCCCGTAAGCCTGGTCACCCTGACCAGCCCCAGAGGCCCTCATGGTCTGGGGTGGGGATCCATCCGTTCCCGAGCCTCGGAACTGGCTAGTTCGAGGCCCAGTGCCTGAAGGAGGATTCTGAAGAGTTCCGGTGTCCTCTCAGGATTGGAGAGGCACAGCAACTCATACAAGCGACCAGGGGAGGACTCTTCAGAGGAGGGCCATGACGCTGGCTGCTCAGTAAGAGCCTGGGAGCTGAGATGTATGGACACTATTGATTCCGCATTTCCTACCGCTGAAACGGCTGGAAGATACAGGTACCATAGGAAAAGTTCCCAACCCATCCTTCGGTTACAACATAGTCTTTGGCAGAGATTTTTAAATTGTTCACTTGAAGTTTCCCCATCTAGTCTGTGGCAGAGACTGTGCTAATTCTGAATCACTTGTTGGCTGCTAGATCTACAGACAAGGGTTTATCCAACAGTGAAGAGTCCAGTTGCAAGTGACTACTCTCTGGGCTATCTAAGGAGACATTTATTTGATGTCAGCAGTTCTGAAGTGCCTGAGCTTTATTACCCATGCCCTCTATTACCAACTAAGAGACTGTGTTATGTTTGAACGTTTTTTTTGCAAATAAAAATCCTCAAAAGGATTTTGAGTATCAGTCTCTGCAATTACTGGGTACTAACCCTGGGAACCCCTAGACAAAGAACGATGAGCTACAAGGAGGAGGAGGTAATTGGTAAGCCCAGAAAATACATAGCTGCCCCACAGGGGTTATAGCGCTACACTATCGTACACGTTCCTGGAATAGACTCAAAGTTATGGGTGCTGCAGCAGTGGTGGCTGGTGGTTCTTTGTTTGGGGGGGCAAACAAGCAGGCTCCCCATGCGTCACCTCAAACCCCCCTCTCCCTGCTGTCTGTCAGTCCAGCGGCAGTTACCCCATCTAGGTGGTGGGCACATTGGGCTGTGGTGAGGATCGGGCAGTGGCAGGCACATCGGGCAGCGGCGGGCACATCTGGCAGCGGCAGGGATTGGGTCATCGGCGGGCAGCGGCTCCTGTGTCTTCTCCTCTTCGCTTCGCATCTCCTCCCCTCCTCCTAGGCATCCAGTATGATTGCTTGTCCTTTCAGACAATCGGGTGACGGTATCAGACCCACTTCCCGATTGGCCGGGAGGAGGATCAGTGTTGCAATAATAAAAAACTTTTTGTAATTAAAAAATAATACAACAGTAACGTTAGCCCAGTTCTTTTAAATTGTGAAAGATAATGTTACGCCGAGTAAATTGATACCCAACATGTCACGCTTCCAAATTGCGCCCACTCGTGGAATGGCGACAAACTTTTACCCTTAAAAATCTCCATAGGCGAGATTTCAAAAATAATGTTAGCTTCAGAGAGGAGGTCTAGGGCTAGAATTATTGCTCTTGCTCTACCGATCATGGCGATACCTCACATGTGTGGTTTGAACACCATTTTCATATGCGGGTGCTACTCACTCCCGCTGCGATCCGGTGCCCTCCGCTGCTTTCCAAAGCCGTCGGCAGCGGGGGAAGGGCACCAGATCGTGGTGGGAGGGGAGGACCATCTCCCGCCACCGATAAAAGTGATCTTGTGGCACAGAGACCACTTTTATCTTGTAGCCGACTGCCGGCCGAACACGGGGATATCGGGGGTTATGGCAGCTAGCTGCTGCCATAACAACGATATCCGTCCCCAAAGTAGGGAGGTTGGAAAGTGGTTAAGGCCCATATATACAATGAAAATACAGTACAAGATGAAAAAACTGCATTCAGATCGATCATCTAATAATCTATTCGTCAGTACAGTTTTGAGAACCAATCAAGAGAGTTAATGCGAAAATATCCGAAGCGTCAAGCACAAAAAGTTTGCTCGTACAATAACAGAATTAACTATTTTCGTGTAATTAGTATAGAATTTTACGAAAAAACAATCATGTGACCAAGACTCTGCATGCTCACAAATAAAAGAATACATTGCAATACATTACTTCCAATTTTGTATTCTGTCTTATGAGAATTTTCGTAACTATAGTAACCTATTGGTTTACAAAATGAGACTAGCGTGTGAAAATAAACGAGGACCATTCGTCTGCTATTCTAGTACTGTGTGTACCAGGGACGTGCAGTCAGGAGAGGCAGGTAAAGGCCGCACCTGACTGCCTGTGTTCCAGCCTACCCACCAGCTGTTTGAGGATCATCCTGCTTCTAGCTCCTGGATCATCCACACCAGGCTCTCGTACCACTCCACACTCCCGTGCCTCCTGTCTATCCTATCAGGGGCCGCGAGTCGGACCGTAAGGGAGACCACCCTCTGCCCCAAGCGAACTCGCCGGTCTGATAGGTGGAAGCCTGACAGTATCAGGCAGCCATGACCGAGTCCAGGCAGGGGACCTCCCCCATGAAGGAGCTATGTAGACATCTGGCAGGTCTCACCGAAGCCGTAAAGAACCTTCAGGAAGGCTATTCAAGATTGGAGGAACAAGTTCAGGTCTAATCCCCAGGGAGCATCGTCAGCCGGCTTTTCATCTGCACCCTCCGTAGTGATGCTACCTCCAGAGCCTAAAGTACCCACGCCTGAAAGGTTCACCGGGGATCGCAGCAAATACCGGGCGTTCCGTAATGCCTGCAAGCTCTACTTTGCCTTGCAACCCCGCACCTTCTCCCTGGAAGCAACTATGGTGGGCTTTGTGATATCTCTGTTGTCCGGTGAGCCTCAAACCTGGGCCCACCGCTTACTGGAGCAGAAGTCTGGGTCTCTGGATAGCCTCAATGCCTTCTTCTTGGCCATGTCCCAGTTATACGAGGATCCCCAGCAGACGGCGACTGCCGAAACCGCACTGCATTTCCTTCAACAAGGTCGCAGACCGGCTGAAGACTATGCGGTAGAGTTCAGGCGCTGGGGCTCTGACACGCACTGGAACGACACCGCCCTGCGTCATCAATTCCGGAGGGGCCTATCTGACCCACTCAAGGATGAGCTGGCACGAGTGGAAATTCCCCAGTCCTTGGATGAGCTCATCAATCTCTCCATCCAGATCGATCGCCGGCTAAGGGAGCGCCGGTCTGAGAGAGCCTCCAGCCACTTCCGCCCCACCTGGATGCTCCCCAAGGTTTCAAGTTCGACTGGTCAGTTTCCACCTACCCCTACCGCTCCAGTTCAGGAAGCTCCGGAACCCATGAAGCTCGGCTTGCCCCAGCCCACGCTGACTCCTGAAGAAAAACAGCGCAGAAGTGCCCACAACCTTTGCCTATACTGTGGGGAACCCGGGCACTACGTAAGGGCCTGCCCCAACAAGACATGTAAGTGCCTAACTACCTCCTATGTGTGCATCTGTGTTGCCTAAACCCAGTTCTCATCTTACTATTTCCATCACATTACAGCTTCCAGGAGGGAACATCCCAGTGTCAGTTATCATTGATTCCGGAGCATGCAGCTGTTTTATCGACCTGATCTTCGCTGCCAACCACCATATCCCTCTTCTACCCAAGGCCCAGGGGCTTGCTGTACACCTCGTGGATGGCTCCACCCTTAGTTCTGGTCCTGTCACACAGGAGACCGTGCCTTTACTGGCCACTATGGGCACCCATCACCGGGAGCACCTACGTCTGGATGCCATCTCTTCTCCTCTCTTCCCTATCATCCTGGGAATGCCCTGGCTGCAGGCCCACAATCCCAGCATTAACTGGGCTACAGGAGAAGTCAAATTCCTTTCGGAATACTGTCAGCAGCACTGCCTGTGCCAGACACCTGAGGAAACCTCTCAACTCCTCTGCTTAGATGTTGATCCAGAACTACGTCACTCCATTCCCGAACCCTACCAGGACTTTCTGGATGTGTTCAGCAAAAAAGGAGCAGAAACGCTTCCCCCTCACAGGCCTTATGACTGCCCTATAGAACTGTTACCTGGCACCGATGTTCCTTTTGGAAGAATTTTCCCGCTAACGGAGCAGGAGCTGGATACACTAAAGGGCTACATCAATGAAAACCTGAAAAAGGGGTTTATCCGTCCTTCCACCTCCCCAGCCGGTGCTGGCATTTTCTTTGTTGAAAAAAAGGACCACTCTCTACGTTCATGCATCGACTATCGGGAGTTGAATAAGTTAACCATTAAAAACCGTTATCCCTTACCTCAAGTACCTGAACTTTTTCAAAGGCTTGGAACCGCAGTCATCTTTACAAAACTAGATCTTTGCAGAGCTTATAACCTAATTCGTATCCGAGAAGGGGACGAGTGAAAGACAGCTTTCTGCACTCGATTTGGGCACTTCGAGTACCTTGTAATGCCCTTCGGCATATGCAAAGCCCCGGCAACTTTTCAACATTTTTTCAACGACATCTTTTGTGACTACCTGGACTTATATGTAATCGTGTACCTGGATGATATTCTCATCTTCTCCTCTTCCTTAGCCGATCACCGTATACATGTTCGGAACGTCCTAACCCAGCTCAGGCAACACAGGCTTTATGCAAAACTTGAAAAATGTGAGTTTGAGCTCCAGTGCATCCAATTCTTGGGCCTAATCATATCGGTTGAAGGCATCAAGATGGATCCCCAAAAGGTGACGGCCATCCTGGACTGGCCCGCACCTGTGGATAAGAAGGGCATACAGCGCTTCATTGGCTTCTCAAATTTTTACCGGAAGTTCATCAGAGGCTTTTCCGCAATTATTGCTCCCATAACCGAACTGACCAGGCAGGGAACCCGATTCTCTTGGACCCCTAAGGCCCAGGCGGCCTTCGAAAGACTTAAGGAGCTGTTAACCTCAGCCACCATTCTGAAGCATTCTGATCCAGCCCTGCCTTTCGTTTTAGAGGTCGATGCCTCGGAAATTGCAGTTGGAGCGGTGCTCTCTCAGCGGCTACCCGGTAGCGTTTTTTTCACACAAACTTTCGATGTCTTAAAGAAACTACGACGTGGGGGATCGAGAACTTCTGGCCATAAAGGCGGCTCTGGAGGAGTGGCGTTACCTACTGGAGGGTGCTGCACATCCCATCTTGGTCTACACCGACCACAAGAACTTAAAATATTTAAGAACAGCCAAGAGACTAAGACCACGGCAAGCCAGATGAGCACTTTTTTTTCCCGATTCCAATTCCACATCACCTATAGACCTGGTTCTAAGAACGTTAAGCCGGATGCGCTTTTGCGCATGTTTCACGACTCAGAGAAGCCTCTGCCTCCCGACACTATCCTTCCTTCTGGGAACTTCTTGCTCCTCCAAGGGGACCTTATCTCCCGGATTAGACAGGCCTCTGTCGGTATGTCCTTGGCCCCCGAAACCAGTTTAAGAGAAGGATTGTTTTGGCATAGAGACAAGATTGTGGTTCCCGAGGCCTTAAGGGTAGTTGTGCTGGAACTTTGCCACGACCATAAGTTGGCCGGACACTTCGGTACCCTGAAGACTGCCGAGTTGGTCCAGCGCACTTTCTGGTGGCCCCAACTGCTCAATGATTGCAAAAACGATGTGGAGTCCTGCAACACTTGTGCTCGAAGCAAGAGCATCCGGACAAAAGCTTGGGGACTGCTGAAACCCTTACCTGTTCCTGAGAGGCCGTGGAAAATGATTGCGATGGACTTCATTGTGGAACTTCCCCCATCCAAGGGGTACTCTACCATCTTTGTTGTGGTGGAGAGGCTGTCCAAAATGGCTCACTTCCTCCCAATGAGGGGCACCCCCTCGGCCATGGAGACGGCCAAGATCTTTATTAAAGAAATCGTAAGGTTGCATGGGGTACCAGCAAGCGTTGTGTCCGATCGGGGTGTCCAATTTACCTCAAGGTTTTGGAAGGCGCTCTGTGGATCCCTTGAAATTGAGCTGGCATTCTCGTAGGCCTATCACCCCCAGACAAATGGACAAACTGAGAGAACAAATCAGTCCTTGGAGCAATACCTCCGCTGCTTTTCTGCCTTTTCTCAGGATGACTGGGTCTCTCTACTACCCATTGCGGTGTTCTCCTACAACAACTCCTTGCATTCTGCCATCAACCAAACACCATTCTTCGCTAACTACGGTTTTCACCCAGCTTTCCTACCCAACTCAATTCCCGAATGTACCGTCCCTGCAGTCTCCGAAACCATGGATTTCTTCTCCACCAATAACAAACTCCTACAAGAAACTATGACTAAGTCCCAGGAATACTACAAAAAAATGTTTGATAAAAAGAGGCGTGGAGAACTTATTCTGGAACCCGGCAACCAGGTATGGTTGTCCACAGTCAACCTAAATAACGGCCTGTCCCTGTAGGAAGTTGGGCCCTAAGTTCATGGGTCCTTTCTCGGTGAAGAGAAAAATAAATGAGGTTACCTATGAACTTGATCTGCCTGACTCGCTAAAAGTGCACCCGGTCTTTCACGTGACCCTACTGAAGCCTGCTACCCCAAACCCCTTCACTGGCCACACAACCGGCCCGCCCAAACCTGTCATAATTAAGAACGAAGAAGAGTTTGAAGTTGAAGCAATTCTGGATTGCAGAAGAAGGGGCAACGTGATTCAATACCTTATTAAAATGAAGGGGTATGGCCCAGAGGACAACTCCTGGGAACCAGAGAGCAATCTGCATGCTCAGGAACTTTTACAGGCTTTTAAGAACTGCCATGCCTCCAGACTGGCCCTTAAGGAGGGGGCACTGTCAGAGAGGCTACCTGACTGGTCGCGGTGCTGGCCGCGCTGGTGTGCGCCGGTGTGTGCTGGTGCGCGCGCTCCTGTTGGCGCTGGTGTGTGCGTTCCTGTTGGTGCTGGTGCGCGCCGATGTGTGCCGGTGCGCGCTAATGTGCGCGTTAGTGTTTGCGCTCCTGGTGGCACTCGGGCGCGCACCGGTGTCCGGGCGCGCGCACGTGCGCGTGTGGGTGCGCTTGCGCTAATGTGTGTGCCGGTTCGCGCTAGTGCGCGCTAGTGCACGCATGTGTACGCCAGTGTGCACACCAGTGCGCCAATTGGCGCCAATCGGGCTATTAAGGTCTGCTGTCTACTCTGCTCCTTGCTGTCTGATCATCAGCTCCCCGTGCCCTTGTTCCTGTTGCCTGTAAACTGTGTTCCTGTGTACCTGATCTCCTGACGACCCAGCTTGCCTTTTGGATACCCCTGACTTCTGCCTGCACCTGACCTCTGCTTGTTTGACCTCGCTCCTGCCTGCTCCTGCTGTACCGTTGTTGCCCGCCTGTTGCCGAACTCTGCCTGTACTTGACCTGCCTGCTCCGCTCCTGCTCTGCACCTGACTGCCTGTGTTCCAGCCTACCCACCAGCTGTTTGAGGATCATCCTGCTTCTAGATCCTGGATCATCCACACCAGGCTCTCGTACCACTCTGCACTCCCGTGCCTCCTGTCTATCCTATAAGGGGCCGCGAGTCGGACCGTAAGGGAGACCACCCTCTGCCCCAAGCGGACTCGCCGGTCTGGTAAGTGGAAGCCTGACAGCTCCTATGACCTATGGTTCCAAAGATACGGGGCTCCTTGTGCAGCCTGTCAGAAGCTACATACAGAGAAGCCAGTTTAAATACAAGCTGGCACACTCTGTTTGCAGCAGACTGAGAGGTTGAGCTCACAGTGCCTCTCATTTCTTGTCAGAGGCACTGAGCTTAATGAACAGCTTGGAGTCTTGGACCAATGGTAAAGTACTATTAGCCTCAGCTGTCCAATAAACATGCTGCAGTGGAGGCACGCCTCTTACTGCAGTGTCATAGAAGGGGCATGTGTCTAAAAGACAAATACTCCCTTCCAGCCCAGCCCTCTTAATTAGAAGGAAAAAAACATGGGTTTATGTTTATAAGATTTACCCATAATCCCATGTTTCTCACACACAGTTAGGGCTCTTTCACACGGGGCGGATCAGTGCAGATCTGCCCCGTGGATATCCGCTTGCTCAGCGGGGATCGTCGGAGCGATCTCCGCTGAGAAGGGAGATGACGGGTCCGTCTCTGCACACTGTGCAGGGACGGACCTGTCACAGCGCCGCTCTCCCCTATGATAGATCGGGTGACGACGGGCCGTAGAGTCCGTCGTCATCCGATCCGCTCTGCAGACGGATGGAAAAATAGGGTTTTCCTCCGTCTGCAGAAACGGACCATAGCGGGCACGGACAAGATCGGGTATCAGCATAGGAATACATGTATGTCCGTTTTTCATCCGAAAACGGAAGGATGAAAAACGGACATATGGTCCGTCCGTGTGAAAGAGCCCTTAAGAGGGAGAAACTGATTCTGTTAAAAAGGTACTGTTATATTCAAGCTAAATCATATATTTATATGCTATATATTATAACATAATAATTTAGTATTTATCTATTTACTGTGAAATTACTGGTTGGAAGTTAAAACTTCAAACTTCAGTAATTTGTCCATTAAGCCACCTGCTTGAGTACAGATTTTGAAAATATAGTAAATTACCTTAAAAAACATATATAATAATTATTTGTATACTACTTACGGTAATTAACCACTTGCCACCCAGGCCATTTCTGACACTTCTCTACTACATGTAAAAATCATAATTTTGCTAGAAAATTACTCAGAACCCCCAAACATTATTTTATATATATATATATATATATATATATATATATATATATATATTAGCAGACACCCTAGGGAATAAAATGGTGTTCGCTGCAACTTTTTATGTCACATGGTATTTGAGCAGCAATTTTTTAAAACGCATTCTTTGGGGGAAAAAAAACTGTTTCATGAATAAAAAAACACTAACGTTAGCCGGATTTTTTTGTATAATGTGAAAGATGTTACGCCGAGTAAATAGATACCCAACATGTGACGCTTTAAAATTGCTCACACTTGTGGAATGGCGCAAAACTTCAGTACTTATAAATATCCATAGGTGTCGCTTTACATTTTTTTACAGGTTATATGTTTAGAGTTACAGGAGGTCTAGTGCTAGAATTATTGCTCTCGCTCTAAGGTTTGCGGCGTATGTAACCTGTGTGTATCTGGCTCTGATACTAGCCAGTGCCTCATCAGCCACTTACCTCACCACACGTCCCTAGTGTGTACTAGGCTTTACACTGTACTTCCAGACCTAACTAAAGACTCCTGTATGACGGTCTAAATAAATTACAAATCCAGTTACTATGTGATGCACCAGGCTCATAAATTGAACAAAAACCTTGTTTTACCTTCCCTAACTGAGCCAAATCCTTCTTCCTTTGTGTCTCACAATCCCCCTCCATCTCTACCTTAATAGCAAAGTTCTCATCAGTTCATTCGCAAGCAGAAACCGATTGTTTTATACATTTTGATTAATGTTGCTAAAAAAAAACTCTTCTGCATAAGTCAGCATGCAAATTAATAATTCTGCATCAGTCACTTGCACCAGTTTGTTTTGGATCAGTAGATATTGATGCCACAATATGAAAGGATGAGGTGAGTATAAAGAACAAGGACTTACTTTAGTATTATAAGGTATGCTAGGTTAGTGTAGGGCCCAGTGATTAGAGGGTTACATTTAAAGAAGTCTCATCATAAATATATTTTATTCATTCATATCAAAATACAAAAATATTTTGTTTATCTTATCCTCCAGGAAACAAAGTACAGGTAGCCCTTTGTCCAGTTTTAAAAGAGTGTTGTGGATCCAGAGCTAGTGCGATCAACAGTCCCCCGCCTTCATCCACCAATGTCCAGCCATGGTTTTCTGTGGGAGAAGAATTATAAACTCCCCCTATGAAAGAAAAAAAAACACTACTGAGCTCAATTATGCTCACAGCATTTGGGGTGGGGGCTGCTGTACATGGAATGGCATCAATAAACACAGTATCAGGATGCTCATTTCCGAATGAAGGGAGGGGACAAAGACCTGGCCAGTACTTTACATGGCCGCATTTGTCTGGGCAGGAATGCGCACACACAGGAAATGTGCAGGGGCACATCATGAATGCACCGTCGCAAGAATGTGCATTAGCAGTAGCACATGCTCTGGCATGCCCTCATTCAGGACTGGCACCAAACAGCTTTTATAAGGGAGTCAGCAGCCTCCACAGATTGCTGATTTTCAGCTCTCCAGTGCACTTGTTCGTCTTTTCCCTGTATCTTTCCCGTTACTGACTTGGCTTGCTTTTGGACCTGTCTTATGCCTTATGGTTTTCATTCCAACTTGTTTTACGGCTTCTACTGCTCACCTGTGTATGACCTCTTCTGTCTTGACGTCCGAACCTGGCACCCTCCCTCAACTCTGTTCTGAATATGCTTCTGATCTCCACTCTGCCAAATTTACCTGATGCCTACCACAGGTATCACCTCCCTCCTGCCTCTGTGCCAGACCTGCTTCACTATCTAGGGGTTCCAGTGTCACTGCTGACTACCTGGGACATCCTGTCCAACAACTCGCTTATCTTCCCAGTGAATGGCTGTGTGTTTGGTGGTGGGGGCATGACAGAACCAGTATGATCATTGGAGAAGAGCAGGCTGAGTTCTCAGCACAGCCAGAACACTGACTGTGTACTCATGCTTAGTGTGGAAGGGACTTGCAGGAACACAGAGAATTTCACACAAAGGAAGCAATACAAAGAAAACAGGATACCTCATACAAGTAAATGGTATAGCAGGCACATGTAATATGAAAAGTTGGGTTTACATATTTTTTAATTGTGAGTTGGAGGATGAGCCACTTGGGAGACAGCAACTGGATCTAGGTCTGTGCAGGCCTGTGTATATGGGCATGGAGCAGTACATCTGTTGTCACTACTGAGCTAAGGTGTGCTTGAAGTAGAGGATTGGTAAAAACTGAGCTCTGTCTGAGCCCCACATTAGGAACACCCACAAACTAGGTTGAATACATGGGAGGAGTTCAAAGGTAATTATAGCACACATAGTGATGAATTATTTATTGCTTCTTTTTACAACAAGGGGAAGTATATACCGTAAGCATGAATCAAAAAGACCAACAGGTAAGCTTTCATTACTAATACAACTTCTTCTTTAAAGGCTAATTTCACCTTCTATAACATGTTACACCTGTACCCAGGGTGTAACATGTAACATACTGTATATATATATTAAACACCCATGCCTAGGCATATACTGTAAACTAAATTATGAATGATATGGGTGGGCCACTGCTGTCTAAGCTGTCCTCTCAGGTGAACCAATGTGAATAAATAAATGTACAGACAGCGTCTGCTTCACCATGAACTAATTAATGGTACCACTACTGTTATATACCAATTTATGTTAAAAATAATTACATTGTGACAATATTACCAAAAATATGTGCAAAAATTCTTATCATATGAATGTTTAAAATGACAATTATAGCACAAAAAATAGTTGTGCAAAACAAAGTCTTTGTTCTGTGCAATAAAGTGCTGTCATGCTCCGCTCCCAAATAGATATCTATCTGTGTATCCACCATGTGAGAGACTGTAAAAAATCCACACTCACCAGATAATGCGGACTCCCCTACCTTATAGTAAGGAAAGTCTGCTGGGCTTGTAGGTCTTTCTAGATGTCCTTCAGTGGCTCCCACTGGTACAGATTACCTCCATATGGTTCCAGGGCTCCAAAACCAGATTATGCCGCTATACAATGAATGGAGAGAAAGCGCCTCATGGTGTTAAATCCTTAGGTAATTTATTTCTTATAAGACATTTTATATCTGCATCACTTACAGCCTAGAGAGTGGAACGCACGCCAGGTAAATGTTAGCGTCCATTACTCTCAAAGCAAAGAGGCCGTTTTTAAACAGTGACTTTATTATGTTTTTTTATAATTGGTTTTATACTATCAACTTTTCAAAACACCTTATAAGAAATAAATGACCTTAGGATTGTACACCATGAGAAGCTTTCTCTCCATTCATTGTATACCAGCATAATCTCATTTTGGAGCCCTGGAACCATTTGGAGGTAACCTGTACTAGTGGGAGCCACCGAAGGACATCACAGTGGGATAGGTCTCCCAGAAAAAGACCTACAAGGCCAGCAGACTTTCCCTACTATAAGGTAGGGGAGTCCATATTATCTGGTAAGTGCGGAGTGTCTATAGTCTCCCACGTGGTGGATGCACAGATATTTATTTGGGAACGGAGCGCGACAGCACTTTATTGCACAGAACAAACTTTGTTTTGAACAACAACCTTTTTTTGCATAAATAATTTTCACTTTAACTACTTGCCGCCCGCCCACTGTCATATGACGGCGGGACGGTGCAGCTTTAGTTCTGGGCGTACGTCATATGACGTGATCGCCTTCCCGGCCCCCCAGGGGGTGCGAGCGCACCCGCCGCGTCACTGGGGACCTGATGCGCGTGCCCGGTGGCTGCGATGTCCACCGGGCACCCGCAATTTCCCAGTAACAGAGCAGGACCGTGGATCTGTGTGTGTAAACACACAGATCCACGTCCTGTCAGAGGAGAGGAGACCGATGGTGTGTTCCTTGTACAGAGGAACACTGATCGGTCTCCTCCCCTTGTGAGTCCCCTCCCCATACAGTTAGAATCACTCCCTAGGAACATAATTAACCATTCAATGGCCCCCTAGTGTTAACCCCTTCATTGCCAGTCACCTTTATACAGTAGTCAATGCATTTTTATAGCACAGATTGCTGTATAAATGTGAATGGTCCCAAAAATATGTCAAAAGTGTCCGATGTGTCTACCGCAATATCGTAGTCACGATAAAAATCGCAGATCGCCGCCATTACTAGTAAAAAAAAAAAAAAATAAAAATGCTATAAATCTATCCCCTATTTTGTAGACGCTATAACTTTTACGCAAACCAATCAATACCCCCCAAAACAAAAGATTGTTTTTTTTTGTTTACTTTTAAAGGAAAGCCTTGCAGCCAAATATATTTTGTCATGGATGGGACAGCAGCTTAACCAGTTGCTGACTGCCTTCTGCATATATACTGTACCTGTACGTTGGTCTGTACATGAGATACAGTGGGTGCGCCGCACGCCGTAGAAGCGGTACAGAGTGGCAGAATATGGATCTACCTATGTAAACAAGGCGGATCCCCGTTCTGACAGGGGACAATACTGAGATCTGCTGTTCCTAGCGATCAGGAACAGCGATCTCTGTGTTGTCCAAGTAAGCCCATCCCCCACACAGTTAGAACACAACCAGGGAACACAGTTAACCCCTTGTTCGGCCCTAGTGTTAACCCCTTCCCTGCCAGTGTAATTTATACATTGATCAGTGCATTTTTTTAGCACTGATCACTGTAATAATGTCACTGGTCCCCAAAAAGTATCACTTGGGGTCAGATTTGCCCACCACAATGTCGCAGTCCCGCTAAAAACTGCAGATCGCTGCCATTACCAGTAAAAACAATAAAAAACAATAAAAGTCCATAAATCTCTTAGTTTGAAGACTCTAACTTTTGCGCAAACCAATCAATATACGCTTATTGCGGATTTATTTACCAAAATTATTTAGAATACATATTTGCCTAAACTGATGAATAAATTTGTTTTCTTATATTTTATTTTTTGGCTATGTATTATAGCAGAAAGTAAAAAATATTTTAATTTTTTTTTTTAAATTATCAGGATTTTTTGTTTATAGCGCAAAAAATAAAAACCGCAGAGAAAGAGAAAGCTCTATTTGCGGGAAAAAAAAAGGACAATTTTGTTTGGGTACAATGTTGCACGACCGCGCAATTGTTAGTTAAAGCGACGCAGTGCCGTATCGCAAAAAATGGCCTGGTCATTAAGGGGGTAAATCCTTGCAGGGTTGAAGTGGTTAAAGTAAATGCTGAACTCAAATTAAACACAAAATAAAATTAAAGACAAAAATAATAACAAAAAAAGCACTAAAGGGTAAAAAAAGAAAACATTAAAGCTTAAACAGCTAGCAACCAGAATAAACTATTTTCCTAACTGACCATAATCTTTCCCTTTGTTGTTTGCTTTCCCCCTTTATACCGCTTTGAAATACAATCACCCTATGGCTGCTCTGAGCCCCCTTTTATATGTAGAGGCTGACTCAAAGAAGATGCAGTTACTGTTTATAAAGAATTTGCCTAGGTGAATTTTGACATACAGTGCCTTTAAAAAAAGTATTCATACCCTTTGGAATTTTACACATTTTGTCATGTTACAATCAAAAACGTAAAAGTATTTTATTGGGATTTTATGTGATAGACCAACACAATGTGGCGTAAATTTGTATTCAGCCCTCCTGAGTCCATACTTTGTAGAACCACCTTTCACTGCAATTACAGCTGCAAGTCTTTTTGGGGATGTCTCTACCAGATTTGCACATCTAGAGAGTGACATTTTTGCCCATTCATCTTTGCAAAATAGCTCAAGATTTCCCATCTATTAAATTTCTGGGGACAACACAAAATTTTGTATTTTCTTTTACTTTCACTTTCAATGACAATGATAAACAGGAAAAATAGAGAGGCTGAATCTCCCTAACGGGAACACAGGCAGCAATGAAAACCTGACAGTGGTTCTAATCCCTCTCCAATCTATCCAAAACTAAAAAAAAGTTTTGCCTTTAGTGTTTATTTACACTTGCTTCGGCTTCAACACACATTAACGGCTAGTTTACACTTGCTTCAAAACAAGGCTTCGGACAGGCTTTGTTAAAGCTCTCTGAATGCCAGTCAAAGCCCCTGTCACTAAATAAAATGGTTAGCTTACAGTCCTGTTTACACCTTGCTTTTGCTTTGCTTTGCTTCGGCTTTGCTTCAAAAATTATACCCCATGTTGCTTTAGTTGTGCTTCAAAGCGTCTTAAAAGCCTCCATAGAAGTCTAATGCAAAGCTCACTGAAGCCCCACTGAAGCCTCATTGAAGCTCCACGAAGCCTCACCAAAGCCTCATCAAAGCCCCACCAAAGGCTCATCGAACCCCTTTTGAAGCTCCACCAAAGCCTTGTCAAAGCCTCATCGAAGCACCAAGCAAAAGAAAGGTGTGAACAGGACTGTAAGCTAACCATTTTATTTAGTGACAGGGGCTTTTTTGTACATATCTCATCCGATGTTTGTACTTTTAAATAAATTTTACTCATTTGACCTACACCATATGGAGGCTTCTTTCTTTCAATGATCCCCATACTGCTTATTGGAGGCAATTGCTGATCCATACGTTGGACGATTCCTACCATCCATATCTTGGATGATTTCCACCAGAGCTTCAATCTCAACTTCTGGTGCATGAGGTCCAGTTTCCCCTCTTGGAGTCTACCTACTTGGTATTTTCTGCCTGACTGACCCACTGCCGCTGGCATGTGTGTCCACACCATCCGGTTAGAGTATTTACCTCCTAAATTGGGCTGAGGACGCACTATCCTGGGTGGTCCAATTGTAGCTTTTCAGGTTTTTTCATGCACCTTCCCCTCTGTATTGGACCACTTTCTTGGATCCCTCTTCCCCGAGTGGACTGTTCTAGCGTATTGTGGCATTAACACACCATTTCATGAACTTTACTCACCATTCAATTATTTGTAGTTTCACCACTACATGAACTTTATTAACCGTATTTTTATTCGTACCTGTATTTGGTCACTGAGCGACTTTCTGAACTTTTGCACCTGGCACTTTAATTAAGCAAACATGATTTAATTATTGCATTGTATGATATATTTCGCACATGATTTATATGACAATATTTTGTTCTAGCGCTACACCATGTGCTATCAGGCTGTTATACTGACCCTCTGGATTCAGTTCTTTCTGAGTCACTGACCCGGAACAAGTGTGCATATTTGAAAACTCTGCAATGGTAGCTTTCATGCTTCACTCAGAAAAGGTTTTCTCTAAAGATTTATAGTATTTTTCACATTTGGGGCCTGTTCACACGACAATGGACAGCTGCTGCACACTAAACTGTAGCGGTTTAGTGTGCCACAGGCCCGCAGCTGTTAGTCCCGGCTGCAGTGAGCTGGCGGTAGGAGGTGCTGTGGTGCATGTTTCAGAGCATCACACAACTCTCTTTTTATCTTTTTTATTGTGTGAACTTTATTTGAAATGTACAAAAAAGTCATCCTTCATCCATGTCGCTGTACAGCCTCATGGTTCGTTGCAATCCTGTCCAGTGTGCTGTGATAAAATGCAGCATGTCTGTGTTTTTCAAATGTAAGAAGCCGGGCCACTGTTCATGGCAACCTGGATACACAGCTTCAGCTCAGTCTCCTCCCATAAGCCACTCCCCTTTGATGCATTTCACCATGATAGGGCTTAATAGCAAAGCTTCAGTTTATCATACAGTATTACACGATGGTTCGTTTTCATTTTCTTTATGCTACCCTCTGGATGCACCGCTGAGTGCTGTGACCATTACATCACGCTGTGTCTTCTTTGGAATATATGGTCCTGAGTCGCTGATCCTTGGATATAATCCGTTGTGGTGTGTGTTCCCTCCAAGTGTCAGGATTTCTGCCTAGTGCTCAACATTAAGTGTCGGTTTTATCTACCTTCTGGTAAGCGGCCTATATATTGGTGGTGGCACTCTCTTTTGATGTGGAGCACAGCGGTGTGGCGTGAAAGTACCATCCATGTATGATTCTATTCCACTTGAATAAGGACTTATTGAATAAGCGACTTTATACTGTGGACATTTTTAGCGATAACTTTGATCTGTATTAATTATCCTCTAGAGTTTTATATTTAATTTAATCTTTTTTTTATTTTTACTGACAATATAAATTGAGTATCCATCGTAATATTGGATTATAGTGTCAAACTTCTTAAAACATACCTATTGTCAATGTAAATTGGGCATCCATTTTTACCTTTATTATTGGATTGCAGTAGGAGTTATTTTATAACTTGGCGCAGTTTTCTCACCTTGCATTACATATTGTGTTTATCACACTATTCTGCAGCCTGGTTTAGTTTTTTTATTTGTTTTTTATAATATATTTTCCTTGTGTGTCTGTCTGGGTTAGCGCGTTTTTTTCACCTGTGTTAATAGCAGAGGTACCTTGACGATTAAAGTGATTGTAAAGGTTTTTTTTTTTTTTTTTTTAAATAACAAACCTGTCATTCTTATATGCTCTGTGCAAGGGTTTTGCACAGAGCAGCCCGGTTCCTCCTTTTCTACAGTGCCCCGGCTGCACTTCTGGCTCCTCCTCTTCATTGGGTGCCCCCCGAGGAGAGTCACTTTCCATGGGGGCATCCATGCGGGCATGCTCACGAGTCCCGCTGCTGCATCCATTGACACAGACAGCAGGACTCGGCCCAACCCCGGCTCCCGTATCACTGGATTTAATTGACAGCAGTGGGAGCAAATTGCTCCTGCTGCTATTAATCTATCCAATGAGGACCAGACACAGCGGCTGGAGTTGCTGGACTCGTGCTCGTCGCTGGAATGATCGGGTTCAGGTAAGAAAAAGGGGGGGTCTGGGGGCTAAAGCACAAAACCATGAGACTTTACAACTCCTTTAAATCCCATGGGAGCAAAACGCATTAGTAGGGCATGGCTTAAAGGAGAAGACTGAACTGAAGCCGATTCCTGGGTCTGTGTAACCCAGTTGACATGAACAGTGTTGCGGCCCTGCTTCTTACAATTGATGAGCACTGACTAGCTTTCTTCCAGTACGGAAAAATCCGGTCACTACCAGTGTTGGTCATCTTACTTTAAAAAAGTAATTAGTTAAGTTACAAATTACTTCTCCCAAAAAGTAATTGCGTTAGAAACTCAGTTACTACATTGGAAAAGTAATTAGTTACGCAGCAAAGTAACTGACTTTTTTTTCAAATATTCTATACGTGTAACTAAGGGGCGGGTCTAGTATTACTGTAACCAAGGGGCGCATTTATTATTATTGTTATATATCGTGTAACCAAGGGGCTGCTCTATTATTACTCTAACCAAGCGGCAGATCTGTTATAGTGTGTAAGCAAGGGGCGGGTCTATTATTATTATATTGTGTAAGGGGCGGATGGCTACAGAAGAGGGCAAATGTTAAATTAATGGGCAGAGCTCGATATATAACCATAATAATAAATGCGCCCCTTAGTCCTTCGTACTGCGCAAGCCCTGTGCCTGCGCAGTACAGGGGGTCCTTATCCGGCGGGGGAACTTTTTCGTCAGGACACCGGAATTACACTACTGCCATCTAGTGACGGTAGATTTAATTGGGGTAACTAAGCCAAAGTAATGGGAACTGAGTTACCATGAGGGGAAAAGTAATCAGTTAGATTACTAGTTACCCTCTAAAGTAACTGCGTTAGGTAACTCAGTTTATTTTAACTCAGTTACTTACATCACTGGTCACTACACAAAGTGTGAAATGGCCCTTATGAGGCTTAGAAATGTAAGCCAGCTGCAACTGTGATATTAATGGAAGAAGCCATCCTCAGGAATGATTTATGGGGCATGTGATAGATAGATAGATAGATAGATAGATAGATAGATAGATAGATAGATAGATAGATAGATAGATAGATAGATAGATAGATAGATAGATAGATAGATAGATGGATAGATAGATAGATAGATAGAAAGATAGATAGATATGGGCAACAGCTAAATAATTTTTTACTTCGCTAATAAAACTGTTGGTAGCTGTTGATGATTCAAAAAAGATGGGATCATCTATTGTCGGTTCTCTTGCAAATTTTTAAATATAGTCAACAACTTGTATCTGTTGATTGAATATCTAAGATTTATTAGCTGTAATATATAACATTTTTGGTTTTGGGTTTTAATAGCATTCGAAAGACTATAATTGTCTTCATAATGAATTGCATCGTACAAAAATGTGATCTTCCAGTTGTTCATAGGGCAAGGAGAACTAGGGATATTATATATATATTATACTGCAGCTTACAAATTCTTAGATGTGATGTTACCTGTTTTCTGTTTCAGTCGTTTTTTTATTTTAATTTTAATTAAAATACAAAACTGAGCTTGTCAGTACAACAAATGACAGTCATAGCAAAAGGAAGTCATCAATGTTAACAACACAATACAATAGGGGTACACACAGGGAATACCCCCTAAGCAATTACACGAAGCACATTCAAGGGTACAGTGTAGAACAGAAGTACAAACAGACAGATATTAATAAGTGTTGTCATGTTCCTATTCAACAAGTGGGGTCTCACCTGCGTACACTTAGCCCAAATCTTATCAATGTATTGCTGAGCTCAAAACAACATACAAAAAAGAAAATGAAGCAGGAAGGGTGGCTAACCATATAAATAACCCAAAGGAGAGGCAAACATATCCAATCAAAGGAAAAACAGAAAAATCCTAGTTTTCCTTTTTTAGGCTCTTTTTTTTTACTATTTTAATCTGATGATCGAGTCAGCAAGTCTGTTGTTTTTCAAAGAACAAACACTCTTACAGATGTATCAGTTTACAGGGATAAGACAAACCATTGATACTGACAGGGGTGCTTACCTAACCAGGTTTTATTTATTTATGTAAAACCTTTAACCCAAAAGGAAAAAAAATGCTTGCTGTAACTGATTATAAAGTATTAGCTGGAGTTTGTCTTCAATGTGTTATAGTATTTAAATCTGCTAGCACATTTAACACTCCCTCCCCCCCTAGGCTGACAATGCTTCTGTCCAAAGATGCCCCCTGTGCTCCTTCATGGGGGCACTATAATACAGGATATGCGTTACTGGCAAGATCACCAGGTGAAAATAGAGGGAAAAGGATCCTAAAAAACAAAAGTAGCCACCACATCATATAATTTGTAAGCTGCAATATATTACATTTTTGTTTGGGGTTTAATACTGTTTTAAAGGATACTTTTACACTGTATATTCAGTTGGCTAATACCACTTTCCTGGTGCACTCTCAAAAGTAACCACATGAGGTCACCCTAATTCATGTTTTGAAGGAATTATTTTCCAAACCGTCTACAAAATTCTTCACAAATAAAATGTCATAAAATAGAGAGAAAAGAAGAATGAGAGGATCTCTTATTATTATTTTACATCAGTATTACAATGCATTACAGAAAAAAAAAAAAATCTCCGGCACATAACCAGTTCATCATTACAAAAACAAAGCAGTAAAGTATTTGTGAACGCACTACTATTATTGCCTGGCTGGATCACCAGGTATTTACCCATTAAAGGAAAACTAAAAACAGAAAAGGCTTGATGTACCAACACATGCATTAAAACACGGACACCTATTTTCAATATTAATGTTTGGGTTAACATACACTTTAACTGTTTCAATGATGTGCATTAAAAACAAAGGCTTCCTGACAGCGCTACCTCAGCTTACTTATGGGTAGTCTCCCGCTACCTCCGCCCACCCTAGAGTTGCCACCTCATCCCTTTAAACCTGAACACATATTAATTACACAGGTTCTGTGGCTGATTAAGGTCTTAATTAAACTCAATTGTTGCCTTATCTGCATTCAATTAGCCTCAGATCCTGTGTAATTCATATGTGTTCGGGTTTAAAGGGATGAGGTGGCAACCCTAGCCCACCCTCATAGGTCTATTTGTACCGCATTCTTTTTCCTCTGTCCTGTTTGACCCTGAATGTTCACTTAGATAGCCAGGGTAAATCACTGGTAGTCAACTTGGACAAAGAATCTTCTAAAAGGAGTTTTAGGACAATTCTGCTGTTGGACACTCAGGTTATCTTTGCGTGTATTTCTCATCTATTCTCAGAAAAGCAGAGAGAATAGAGGGGTGATTGGCTGTGCCCCATGTGCCTGCAACACTTGCTTGCATTCCACTGTGTGTGTATTTAGGCCTCCTCATTTTTCCCTGTGGGGCGCATTTGTGGTTCCACTTGCTTTGAACATCTAGTGTCGGTGTTTGGAATTCACATTGTGTTCCAAGATTCTGCTCTGGTGGGTGCATGCACACTGAGTCAGGGGGTGGGTGAATTGAATAGCTACTCAAGTTAAATTGCTGTGGTGGCATTTAGAGGTGGTATGCCTCCATATTAGCCAGATTTTGTGCTGGTTGCCAAGACAAGATACTAGCTTTTCTTGGCCACTATTCAGTTCCACTACTTTGGGTATGTTGTAAGCACATTAACAGTATGCAGGTCTATTACAAGTATAAACCGGCTGTATGTGGCACGTGCAGCACCCTGGGCTCAGGAAAGTGCCAGGACTTTTATGCTTTAGCACACAGAAGCCAGACTGTCCAGGTTCCAGGGGGTATGGGAGGACAAGATAAAAGCAAAGTCTGTGGTGAAAATAGTTACAGGTCACTCATGGAAATTTAAGCGAAAACCACATGCAAAGTTCATTCAGAGTCAAGTTTCCACATGTAATGTAAGAACCAAAGAATAAGTTCTGTTATCCTATGTTAAAACATATCTAGAACAGCAAGCAGTAAGTTCCACACCATGAACGATTCTTAGGCATGTACTCTCCAATCTCTTCTTGGTTGAGAAGAAAACAGGGGATTGGAGACCTGTCATAGATTTCAAGTTCTTAAACAATTGCACTTCAAGATTCTACAGGCAGAGAGATTGACTTTTCTCCATGGACTTAAAAGATGCCTTCTTCCATATTCCAATTTACCACACCTTTCAAAAATATCAGCGTTTCTCCATGGCCCGATTATGTTTGCAATTTGTTGCCTTCTGTTTAATTTACTGACATCTCCCACAGTTTTCATGAAAGTCTTTAGCCTTTCTAAACGGAGAAAGCAGTATGCATCTTCCATTACATGGACGATAAATAGGCACTTACCTATTCATACACCAACAGTGGTTGTCCCTAAATACGAAAGTTAAGTGTTTGGGAGGAAATGCCGTAAGCGCATGCTATGGTAAACCCCAATGTATGAGCAAACAGTGTTTAGGCCCCATGCAAACTGGGCATTTAACCTCGGTGCATGCGGGTCGGGCATTTAACTGCAGGTGGAGACCACAGGTGTGCTGTCCAGCCTCGGCGCTTACAGGCTGTAAAAGTCTATGAGAGGCTGACAGCTTCTGTGGCTGGCCAGTGCACCTGGCGGTACTTATGGTTAGAGTAGTATGCTCCCAGGAATGAATGCCTGAACGCAGACTGCTTGCGTTCTGAGCATTCATCTCTGGGCACATACTGCACTAACTAGTACCACTAAATGCACTGCCCAGCCCCATCCAGCCACAGCAGCTGTTAGCCTCTCATAGAGTTTGATAGGCTGCTGGAAGTGGGGCTAAATGGTGCACCTGTGTCCTCCACCTGCAGCTCATGCACCAGGGTTCTAAGCCCAGAGTGCATGGGGCCACACCAAGCATGACCATTCACTTTTATTGATGGCTGTACACAGCACCCCAGACACAAGAAAACACAGCTTCATGCTTCAGCATACAGGATCTGCTGAATGTCAGTTTGCATGAGGCCTAGATAGCAAAGATATCTATAATTCATTGGCTGATATTGCTCTGTGAAACCAAAACTATATCACTGTAATTAAATGTAAAAATGGTAAAATTAAAGAGGTATTGAAAACACAGTGGAAGTCCCTCAGGGGCCGCTTTAGCAAGGATCTAAATGCTTTCTCCAGCTAGCCAATAGAGTCTGGTGCAAAAGAAAGGTTAAAATGTATGTATTTTTGGAGGACATGCAGTCCTTGAGGACTATAATGACACGTGCATTTCCATTTATTTTTAGCATGCTTTTATATACATGTGATTTACTGTATGTGGGATTATCTTTCAGGTCGCAGCTCTAAAGACAAACTCTCCAATGATCACACAACATTAAAATACATTTTGTTCAAGATGGCATCTCTACATAAACATAGAACATTAGGAAATATTGCAGAAAATTGTGACAGCCTGGAAGCCTCCACTGCAGAAGTGCATAACCCTGAAGACAATGAAGTTACAGATACCCTATTTATCCATCCTACTGTGCTATAAAACGCTAGCGCTCCCGGCACATCCAGGGGTAAAGAGACTTTGGGATGACCTGTCCTAAAGTGATACTAAAGCTAAAAACGTTTTTTTACCTTGAAGCAGTTCTGTGCAAAATGCATGCATAGTTATCAGTAACGTGGGTTTGGTTCCAGTTGCTATTGGATAACGACCACTAGTGAGGGAGCCAGAATATTGTCTCTCTTGCTACCAGAGGACCTGTCACCTTACCAGGTACCATGCCTAATGACTGGTTGCCTTGTGTCTTGAACTTATGCTTGGTTTCTCTTAGCAACTACTGTACACTCCTTCTTCCTCATCTTGCTGAGTTAACCCCTTTTTGTAGTGGTATTATTTCATACCCTCTTGTGCTTTACAGACCCTGGTTCTTTAGATATGCCAGAACCAATATGCACCTCTTATGCGGCATACACACGCTCGGACTTTCCGGTGAGATTGTCCGCCGGACCTAGTCCAGCGGACAAACCGCCGGACTTTCCAGCGGAGCTCCGCCGGACTTTCCGAGCGTGTGGACTTGCCCACACACGCCCGGACTTTTCCGGCAGACAATCCGCGGGAAAAAGTCTGCGGGACTTTTGGAAATGAACGGACTTGCCCACACACGATGGGAAAGTCCGTTCATTTAAAACGTAACTGCAGGTAGACGGAACTAGCGAAGGCAGTGAATGCCGCCGCGCTAGCCCCGTCACCTGGCATGGTTTTAAAGGGAATCCCTACGCCGAAAAAACGGCGTGGGGGTCCCCCCCAAATCCATCTCAGACCCTTATCCGAGCACGCAGCCCAGCCGGCCAGGAAAGGGGTGGGGCCGTGCGTCCCCCCCACCCCAAAGCACCTTGTCCCCATGTTGATTAGGACAAGGGCCTCTTCCCGACAACCCTGGCCGTTGGTTGTCGGGGTCTGCGGGCGAGGGGCTTATCGGAATCCGGGACCCCTTTTTAATAAGGGGGCCCCCAGATCCCGGCCCCCCACCCTATGTGAATGAGTATGGGGTACGATGTACCCCTACCCATTCACCTAAGGTGTAAAAGTGTCAATAAAAAAAACACACAATTTTTTTCAAATATTTTATTGCACTGCTCCGGGGGTCTTCTTCCGTCTTGAGGGGTTTTCTCGCCGGACTCCTCCGCTCTCTTCTGCTCTTTTACCTAGCTCTTTCACGAGCGGGGGAGCCCGGCTTTCTTCTTCGTCGTCGTCTGGGGGTCTCGTTCCGCCTTCGGGGGTCTTCCGGGGTCTCTTCTGTTCTTGCCGCTGTTCCAGATTCCGATAAGCCCCCCGCCCGCAGACCCCCACAACCAATGGCCAGGGTTGTGGGGACGAGGCCCTTGTCCCCATCAACATGGGGACATGGTGCTTTGAGGGGTCACAGACCCCTCTAACGTCATGGGGAAAGCCATAGGGAAGTCCCCATGAAATCCCCGTGCATCAGAGGGGGGCGGGGTCACCAGGTGGCCCCGCCCTCCGTTATAAAAGAGCTGTCAGACGCAGTGAAGCCTCACACAGCGGGAGCCTCCCATTGCGCGGAGCGGCCCAAGAAGAGATGCCGACGCCGTGGAAGAAGATGCCTGACGAGAAGACCAGAGCAAGAAGAAGCAGATTGGAGGAAGAAGAAGATGGAAGAAGAAGATGGAAGAAGATGGTAGAAGATGGAAGAAGAAGATGAAGAAACCGAAGGATGAAGAAAGGAAGAAGGAAGACCAGAAGAAAGAAGATTTTAATAAAGGAATTGTCAAAGACCGTCTTTTGGTGAAATGGTAGGGGTACTCCCTTACCATTTCACACAGGGGGGGGGCCGGGATCTGGGGGTCCCCTTGTTAAAGGGGGGTTCCAGATTCCGATAAGCCCCCCGCCCGCAGACCCCCACAACCAATGGCCAGGGTTGTGGGGACGAGGCCCTTGTCCCCATCAACATGGGGACATGGTGCTTTGAGGGGTCACAGACCCCCAAAGCACCCTCCCAATGCTGAGGGCATGTGGCCTGGTACGGTTCAGGAGGGAGGGGGGGGCGCTCTCGTCCCCCCTCTTTTCCTGCGGCCTGCCAGGTTGCGTGCTCGGATAAGGGTCTGGTATGGATTTTGAGGTGGACCCCACGCCATTTTTTTACATTTTTTTGGCCGGGGTTCTCCTTAAAATCCATCCCAGACCTGAAGGGTCTGGTATGGATATTTAGGGGGACCCCTACGTAATTTTTTTTTAATATCCATAGCAGACTTGAAGGGCCTGGTAATTGAATTTGGGGGAAACCCCACGCTTTTTTTTTTTTATCAATGACTTTTTTTTTATCAATGACTTTCAATGAATGACTGTTCTCTGTGTTACGGGAGCCGGCAATTCATTAGCCGCGAGTGATTTTAAATAGCTTTTTTTCCTGTAAAAATGACACTTTGTGCAGGGACAGTTCTAAGCACTGGAAACATGCGCCCCTTCACAGGCATACTATAGACACCCCCAAGGTACAAAATTTAAAGGAATATTACACTTTTATTGTTTTACTTTAAGCATTATTAAAATCACTGCTCCTGAAAAAACTGCCGTTTTAAAAAAAAAAATTTGCATTGATACATGTCCCCTGGGGCAGGACCCAGGTCCTCAAACACTTTATGACAATAACTTGCATATAGGCTTTTAAAATTAGCACTTAAGATTTCTCCCATAGACTTTTACAGGGTGCTCGCGGCTTTTCGAATTTGCCGCGAACACCCCAAATTGTTCGCTGTTCGCTGAACAGGCGAACAGGCAATGTTCGACATGAACTCGAAGCTCATCCGGGACCCCTTTTTAATAAGGGGGCCCCCAGATCCCGGCCCCCCACCCTATGTGAATGAGTATGGGGTACGATGTACCCCTACCCATTCACCTAAGGTGTAAAAGTGTCAATAAAAAAAACACACAATTTTTTTTCAAATATTTTATTGCACTGCTCCGGGGGTCTTCTTCCGTCTTGAGGGGTTTTCTCGCCGGACTCCTCCGCTCTCTTCTGCTCTTTTACCTAGCTCTTTCACGAGCGGGGGAGCCCGGCTTTCTTCTTCGTCGTCGTCTGGGGGTCTCGTTCCGCCTTCGGGGTCTTCGGGGGTCTTCCGGGGTCTCTTCTGTTCTTGCCGCTGTTCCAGATTCCGATAAGCCCCCCGCCCGCAGACCCCCACAACCAATGGCCAGGGTTGTGGGGACGAGGCCCTTGTCCCCATCAACATCCCCATGGTGCTTGGTGCCTACTTAACCTACTTAATTTAATTCTATTTTAATTATATTTATATCTATGTCATTTTTTATTTATCTGCAAGCGCCACATTTCTTACTTTTTTTTATTTATTATTGGTGTGGGAACACTTTAATGGTGGCTGCGGCAATTATTTCTATTTAGATATTGTTTATATATTGTTTCCCCCTTGGTGGTTCGCGCATTTGGTCTCCCCCCGTACACAATATAAAAGCCAGTGTGTACTTATATCCAACTTGTGAGACCCCAAGTCGCGTGACATGTGAAATCCCATTTTAGTCAACGAGAGCTGTCCTAATTAGCACTACTGAAGTCGTTCCGACTTTAGAAAAGATTCTTGTACTACTTCAAGGCGACTTCTATCTGACTTGTGCCCATAGACTTTAATGGAAGTTGCCTCCAAGTCAGAAGCTCATCTTAATTGATGTGATTTGGATCGGACATTACAGAAGGATTACACAGGCATTCCCTGAAGTTGCTTCAAAGTCACACCAAAGTCGTCTGGCAAAGCCGCACTATAAGTCGCATGACTTTCAGGTTGCAGCAGTGTAAACCGAGTCTTACAGCCCATTCCCACCACTCTGTTGTGGTAACACACCACATATGTTGGTGGAAAATGGGAATAGCACCTTAACACTCATCATGGTACCCTGTGCATTGCACTGCGATAACATTTATAATTTTATCACGTGCTGTTGCATTTTTCAGCATACTAATTTTAAATGTGTTTTTAATGCACCAGAAAGCAAAGTTGCGAGGCCAATAGGTTTCTACCATTACTTTTACAGGTCAATGTGGTTAGCATATGAGGAGAAAAATATACATAAAGCATAAAAAACAATCTAAGGAATAAAAGCATATCTAACTAAAAATAAGAATTAATTAAATATTTTCTGGATCATGTGACAGAAACTTTAAAATATATTTCTTGGACTCCTCCTTTGGGAGAGACTAAACAAACAGGTTTCACATTCAAGAGTTGTCAACGTGCCAGTGTTGTTCTGCTCTGATTTAGTTTGAACATAAATTTTACTGATCCAAGGTTAACATCTACAAAACAAATTGGGATGATTATTTGTATTTAATACATATCTATGGCCAAAGTTTAAACTTTATATTAATTTCCACATTGGATTTCAATTATTTTCAACCAATCTCATTAATCTGAAGTTTGTAAACCTACTTTGAAGATCCCACAACCTTTACCTCCTTGAATTCTGTGACGCGTATTCACTATACCCTGTGAGTAGACACTTATGTGTCACACATTTCACAGAGCCTGCCTTCTGAACTATGGAAGAAGTGAGAGGAGGAGTTTGAGGAGGCGGAGTCAGTACAGAAATCACTATTTGCAGGCAGCAATGTACCATTGGACGCGTGGTCCTTAGAAATTGAAAGTAAACAGCTTTGGAGAATCTGGAAAGCATGCTGGGATTCCAGGAATTTGCCAGATGTCACAACATTAAAGTAGATTTTTCAAATAAGTTTATATTGGAGTTTCAAAAATAACTATGGTTTGTATTGTTATTACAGTTGTGACTTTTTAACATGAAAGTGTGTGCTGTGACCATTGATTTCCTTTAAGAGTGCATTGCATTATATTACAGAATGCAGTAAAGGGACATAATAAATCATGTATACTTATATCTTCACAACAATAACATTATTGAGAAATATGGAGAAAATGAGCCCTGGATGGAAACTGATACTATCAACTTTCTGGCATGGCAGATGTTTGGCATCCTATGCATTGCATTCCACTGCACAGCTGTATTGCTGCATAAATATTCAAGTGAAATGCATGAAATCCGGCGGCGCATGCGCGGATGCCTGAGCGGGCGGATGTCCTAGCTTAGAGCTCCGCTCCGTGGGAGGACAGAACCGGAGGACTACGGGTCCCAGCAGCTCCGCAAACGGCACAAAACAATACCACAAGCTCCACCTAGACCACAGGCGAATAAACAATGGTTCTGCGGGGCACTAAACCAAAAGTTAAATCGTCCCTAGCTAAAACAGCTCCGGCCAGGCAGGCACTGAAGATGGCGGCGGCAGTCTCCTCACAAGCTACTACACAGAGCTGTAAGACAGCTCCCTCACAGGCTACTGAAGAAACAGCAGGCTCAGACTCAGATACTGAGGTAATTCAACTAGAAACTAATGCAGATATGTTTAAAAAATTTGAAACCATGTTACACAAAGCCTTAAAGAAAACTTCTGACAGAATTACTGACAAACTGACTAAAGAGATTAGGGAGCTGGGCCAAAGAACTGCTGAGCTAGAAATCAGAGTGGATGACCTGGATAGCCTTACATCACAAAATACCTCAGAGCTTGAAAATTTAAAGGAAGAGAATCTTTTTTTACAGTCACGTTTAGAAGACCAGGAAAATAGGGACAGACGGTCGAACCTGAGAATTAGAGGAATTCCTGAGACAGTCCTTGATCTACCAGCAACTATAACAGCTTTATTTCAAGAATTGCAGCCAGGCATACCTGTGGAAAGACTAGAACTTGATAGAGTGCACAGAGCTTTAGCCCCTCGCAAAGCAAATGGCCCACCCAGAGACATTATTGCTAAATTCCACTATTATAGAACCAAAGAGCAATTATTGGCGACTGCCAGGGACAAAGACTCCCTGCAATTCCAGGGTCATTCATATCAGCTTTTCGCCGATATATCTCCTCTCACAGTCGCCAAACGGCGAGCACTTAAACCCCAGCTACAAATCCTACAACAGCATCAAATTGCATACCAATGGGGATTTCCTTTTTCCCTAAGATTTACATTTCTGGAAACCAAATACATCTGTAGGTCTCCGGAAGATTTGCAATCTGCCTTGGTCAAAATGGGCATCGCTGACAAATCCACTCCAATTATTCATTCCCATAGACGTTCTGCCTCAAGATCGCCTCAGCAAAAAGATGTGACAACCTCTGCAGGAGCCTTTTCTTCTTCTCGACACCACTTAAACAAGAGAGGACGTTTTGAAAATCAAACCCCCTCTAATGAGGACTCTATGGACTGATGTACTAATTTAGGCCGTCCTGCTTCTACTTGCCCCCAGCTTTAATTGCTGGTTGAAAAATTCAAAATCTCCAATATCTTCACGCCGCTTCCTAACTTTCATACGGAAATTTTTTGCCAAAACTTGACCTTTCCTTCTACAAACTTTTTTTTCTTTTCAGAATTTTTTCAAATGTATTTACTAAGTCCTTGTGTCTTAGTATTAACACAAGGTTTTTTTTATCTTTAATCTGAATTCTTTTATTTCATTTATACTAGTAATTACACTAACAGTACAAAAAACTGTTTCTATGTATATTTTTATTTATTTTTTATTTTTTTTCTAGGTCCTTAAACAAAGCGGACTTTCGGTTAATATATATTCCCTTTATAGACTCCCGTGGTCCTTCGGTACTGCTCCTCCCTCAGGAATTTCTTGCTGCCCCCTGTAACATCCTCAGATACCCGCCAGGATTATGCGGGTCTCTGACGATGGTTCTGGAACCTCACGGAGCATACATAATATGCACCGTAGACGTTCCTACACCCTATGTTGCTATCCTTACTTATCATTAATATGCTATTATAATAGGGTCGTTCGATTACCCTCTTCTTTTTTTACTTTCTTCCTTTTTGCTCCTTTTACTTCTCTCTCTCCCCAGGTGATGATCGTGTACTTGGAAGTAAGTTATATCTTTACGTATAGAGTATCTAATACTACATAGACATGGTCCCTGTAAATGTTTTGTCTTTAAATGTACAAGGGTTTAATATCCCCCACAAACGTTCAAAAGCTATGCGCACTTTTCATGCAAAAAAGGCACATATTATATGCCTGCAGGAAACTCATTTTATAGATAAGGCTCATCCGAAATTTCTATCTTCTAATTATCCACAGTATTATGTTGCCTCAGCTTCTGTTAAACAAAGGGGTACCCTTATAGGTTTTCACCGCAGCACCCCATTTACTCTTGTGTCGCAACTGAATGATCCAGAAGGTAGATACATTTTGGTTACTGGTTATCTTGCTGACGCCCCTATTACAGTTGTCTCCTACTATGCCCCTAACAAACGACCATTAGCTTTTATGTCTCACCTATTTCAAACTATTGACACCCATAAATTCGGCACATTAGTCATTTGTGGAGACTCCAATGCTACAGTATTCCCCTTCCTAGACAAATCACCGATTACACCATATACGAATTCCGCCAAGATGACCCTACAACCCCTGCTTTCAACACACAAATTAGTAGACACATGGAGAGAACTAAATCCTACTAATAGGCGCTATACACATTACTCGTACCCACATAAATCTTTCTCTCGTATTGATCATATATTCGTTCCATCTAGTATTTTACCAGAAATACTCTCATCCAAAATCGTCCCATTACCATGGTCTGATCACTGTGCTGTTTTTACCACCCTTGCCTCAACTGTACCCAGATCCCACGATACTAATTGGAGTATTAATGATACCTTGCTAACTCATCCATCTCATAAACAGTTAATAGAGCAAATGTTATCTGATTACATCTCCTCTAACGATACAGACGATGTTTCTTCCTTAACGTTGTGGGAAGCCCACAAAACTGTGATTCGAGGAAACTTGATTCGTCTATCATCCTCACTCAAAAGGGAACGCAAACTTATGTTTGCAAAACTGGAAACTGTTTTCAACACATGCCACTCAACCTTCCAAACTTCACCGACTACTGCCAATCATACGAAACTTGAGAAAGCACGTCTTGACCTAGACCTTTTTTTAACTGACTCCGCTGACAAACTAATGCGTAAACGCCAACATATCCAATACCTCAAAGCCAACAAACCCGACACTCCTATGGCCCGTTGTTTAAAAACGATTCAAAAAGTACAGTCCTCCTTCAGGCTTAAGACTACAAGAGACGGATACACCAGTAACCCGGTTAAAATACTTGAAGTATTTCATTCCAAATTGACTAAAATATACTCCTCCAACCAAGAGTTTGATACTTCAAAAGCTGATAGCATGTTCTCTAATATAGACCTCCCTACCCTAGATCAACTACAACATGACAACCTAGAACGACCTATAACTACCTCCGAAGTCCTGTATGCAATAAAACACTTGAAACTTAATAAAAGACCAGGCCCAGACGGATTTTCAGCTTTATATTATAAGCAGTTTTCACATGTATTAGCACCTATTTTGACCAGAGCCTTCAATTCTTTACTTGAAAACCAATCTTTCCGTACAGAAACACTTACTTCTATTATAGTGATGATTCCTAAGCCACACTCAGACACTACTTCTTGGACAAATTATCGCCCTATATCCCTACTCAACCTTGACATAAAAATACTGGCTAAAATATTAGCCACCCGTCTTAACAATGTCATTGGTCAATTAATACACCGAGATCAAACTGGCTTCATGCCAAAAAGACAGGCAGGTGACAACATCAGACGTGCTCTACTGCTCATAAACGCAGCTAAATCCAGACGCATTCCTTCATGCTTAGTATCCCTTGATATTAGGAAAGCGTTTGATTCTGTCACCTGGCCTTACATGCAGTATACACTACAGAAATGGGGATTTGGGAATAATTTCTTACAATGGATCTCCTCGTTGTATAATAGCCCAAAAGCTTACATTAAATATGCTGGCTATAAATCCGCTATGATGAACATCTGTAGAGGTACGAGACAGGGATGTCCCTTATCTCCCCTACTTTTCGCTCTTCTCATCGAACCATTAGCACAATCAATTAGGACAAATATAAATATCAAAGGTATTGAATTAGGTGGTTATCAACATAAAATATGTCTTTTTGCTGACGATATTCTCATATTCTTATCTCAACCACATATATCTGCCCCAAATTTACTGAACATACTAGATAAATTTGCTGCTGTCTCTGGACTTAAAGTCAACCCCACCAAATCGAATGTGCTCAATATCTCTTTAGAACAAGCTGAGCTCCTGCAACTCCAATCTACTTTACCGTTCCACTGGGTATCTAATCAGTTACCCTACCTAGGATTTCAACTCACAATTTCACTCAAAGAATTATTTAGAGTTAACTATCTCCCTTTATTGAAACAGGTCACTAATTATATGAAACTATGGTCTTCTCTCCCCTTGTCTTGGTTGGGTAGGATTAATGCAATAAAAATGTCAATTCTACCAAAATTTCTTTACTTATTTAGGGTTTTACCTATCCCAATACCAGCCTATTTCTTTAGAATACTACAACGTAGGGTTATGGCCTTTATCTGGGGTAAAACCAAACCACGGATTCCATTAACCACATTATACCTTAGCAAATTGAAGGGTGGGCTAGGCTTACCAAACTTTGCTTCCTATTATTCTGCTGCACAACTCTCAATTCTTACGAAATACCACTCTATAGAAGAATCACCCCTTTGGTTGTTAATTGAATCTGTAGACTGCGATCCTATCTCTATTGCTAATCTTTTATGGATTCATCCCATGGATAGGACACATATTTCTAACCCCATCACAAAACACTCCTTATCTATATGGGATAAATTTGGTAAGCCTTCCAACCTCCAATCCCCACACAATCCTCTTCTCTCCTTCCTCGGGAACCCAGCCTTCTATCCAGCTTGGCGTTATCCGAAATCATTCTCTGTTTGGTCTACCTTAAAGTTATCGCGATTATATCAGTTATGTAATAACTCCAACATTCTGGAATTCCCAATATTATGTGACACGTACGGACTCCCAAGATCTGAAACCTTTAGATACTTGCAAATTAAAAATTTCTACACCCCGCTTCTAAATTCTGGTACATCACTTAATCAATTGTCTCAATTTGAGCGTATATGTATAAGCGATCCACATGTTAGAGGTGTTATTTCGTTAATATATCAACAACTTACTACTCTTCCCAATGATATTTTACCCTCTTATGCAGAGAAATGGGCACTAGATATGAACCGGGTTTTTGACATTAATGACTGGTCTAATATATGGAATGCAACTAAAAGTTCTTCCCCGAATTGCTACGCTATTGAAACTAACTTTAAAGTCTTAGCAAGATGGTACCTGGTACCTTCTAGAATCGCCAAATTTTCCCCGACATATCCTATTAATTGTTTCAGGAGGTTGCACTTCCCAGGGTACCCAATTCCATATTTGGTGGCAATGCCCGGTGGCTCAAGAATTCTGGTCAAATATTTTCGCTATGGCTTCCAAAGCTCTAGAACGTTCTATTCCTCCGGATCCAGCCATGGCTCTGCTGAACCTGAAACCTTCTTCACTAACTCATCCTCAGTTTAAGCTATTTCTTCAGCTCAGCACAGCGGCCAAACAAACCATAGCCAAAGCCTGGAAATCCAATACCCTTATAGTAGCGGAAGCTAAGCACAGAATGAATAGAGCTTTGACCTACGCTAAAATGTCGGCCATAGAGGATAATAATATTGATAAATTTAAACAGATTTGGCAACCATGGGTAAAACATTATCTGCCCCCTGATTTCGACCAGTCACTACTGTTACCTCAATAGATCCTTGGTTTTCTTTCAGCAAATACCTTTCATTATCCTATTCGATGTGAAATCATCACCTGGAGAGACTCTTTTCTTCCTTCCCTTCCTTTCTCTCTTCTATCTCTTATCTTTTCATTATTATTGTCTCTATATCACATTTTCTATATTTATAACCAGCATGTTGAGTCGAACAAATAGTTTATTTTGCAGTTCAGAACACTGAAGTGATCAGGTTATGATCTTATTTCTAAATATTTATTCTTTAGTGAAAATAAGTATTACCTATATACTCCCGTTATTATGGTATACCTGTTCCATTTTCTTTTTCTTTTTTTATTTGCCCCCGCTTTGCCACAGCATGAACCCATATGGGGTGGCAAAGCGGTCTGGAGGCACGTCTATAATACCTCTGGATACGTTTTGAGATTAATTGCGGTATCCATGAGACATTACCTTTTTTTTTTCCGTCAGTGTTCGACTTATGCACATTTTATTTACATTGTAGTATTAATTAAACTCATGCTGATATTTCAACTTATTTCTTTTCATGTTCCAACATGTATGCATTTGAATCTATGTGATATATACTGTTATTATTTTTCTTTTATGTTTTTTATTGTTTCTGTTTCTTGTTTAAAATACAATAAAATCTTTGAACGAGAAATGCATGAAATCCTCATCAATTACTGTACTCCTTGATAGCAGCATTTTCAACACAATGCTGGCTTCTTCTGTGTTTTCAAAATCAGGTGTATCTGCAACTATTTTTATTCTGAATTTAGCTCAGAGGCAGATTGAGGATAGGTCCAGCATGGAACAATTAAGAGAAAATAAGCTTCTATAGATGTCTATTTGTGCAGTGGTAATGCAGTAAAGTTTTTTTTTTTTTTTAGATATGAGGGGGTTACTGATGCCTAAACATTTTACCTTAAACTAGAGCTAAAGGCGAAACTTTTTTCTTTTTTGGTAAGGTTATAACACCCAACAGTTTTTTCTTTTTTGCCATCTGTGTCTCATTGGGGGGGGGGGATTTACTTTCTGTCCCATAGCCAAAATAGGCTGGATGAGAGGAAATCCCTGCAAATTAGGGGAATCCCTACCCCCTCACCCAGACCGCTAGAACAAATGTCCCCATTGGAAGATTTCCCTCTATTACTTTTCTGGGGACAACCTCATGTACATTCATTTTAAAGTCGAATGGTTAGGGATGAGCCCGATGTTCGATTTGAACGTAAGTTCGACTCGAACATCGGGTGTTCGCCGAATTGAGAACATTATGGGGTGTTCGCGGGAAATTCAAGTGCCCGTGGAATGCCCCATAATGAACTGCGAGACCGTCAATGCACTGTGAGATCGCAGTGCATTGATGGCTGCTGATTGGCCAAAGCATGCACCTGACCTGCATGTTTTGGCCAATCACAACACGCTCTGCTGTAAAAATTAGGGCTGTTACTGATTAAAATTTTCATGTTCGATTAATCGATTTTTTTTTAATCGATTAATTTACTAATTTTGATTAATTATAACGCACATACGGATCCAACTACTTTTAGCTGATCTCCTTGCATTGCAACTCTGCATTAGCCAGTGGTAAATGTGGTATACACTATATACAATCACCCGACACTAGTTAGTTTCCACAATCCATGACTTAACTTAACAGTTCACACAAATACGTTTTAAATTCAAACTGTAGCACTGATGTAAGTAATTTTTTTTCCACAGTAGCGTAGCAATCCCTCCACCTCCGGTCTAACTAATCACTTTCACCTTATGGCATGGACCCCTGTGCAAACAGGTGGTCATGCAAGCGGGTATCAAAAGGGTTAACACGGACCATAAACTTCTCTCACGTCTTCTTAGATCTCAGCAAGGACGCCAGGTCATGGGTAGAAAGAAAAGATCTAAGTGTTCACCGCTTAAGTAGAAGATTACATTTTTGTGTTCAAACACAAACTACTCACATAAAGATGATAAAAACACAGCATGTAAAGCCGCCAATCATGTTAGTTCCGTAGGGCAGCAGCAGGTGACGTCATGCGTAGCTCCTCCCCGTACCCGTTACGTTCAATCAGAACTTCGATGTCACGGACTCCTCCCCCCTTCCCTTCGTTAGCAGACGGAGGCACTTGGGGAAGGGGGAGGAGTCTGGTGACGTCACGGACATCAACAGAACTCCCTGAAGACCCGGAAGCCGGCGGAGAGGTGAGTACCGATCAAAAGAATTTTGATTGATCAAAAAAATTTATCGATTAATCGAGGAATTAATCTTTAATTTCCACAGCCCTAATAAAAATCATTATAAAAAATAAAAAACATTTTTGTGAGTTCCTCCCACCCCCAGTCCAATTCCAGGCCCTTCAGGTCTGGTATGCATATTAAGGGGAAGCCCATGCTAAAACTTAAATAAAATGGCGTGGGGGGCCCCCCTAAAATCCATACCAAGCACTGCAGGTCTGGTATGGATTTTAAGGGGAACCCCCTGCCAAAATAAAATAAAATGACCCCCAGATCTCGCCCCCCCCCCCAAACTGAAAAACTCTTCCTCCATTGGAGGCATCCCGCCGGCTGCAGCCTTTTCACTATGACAGCTGTATATATGTATGTATATATATATATATATATATATATATATATATATATATATATATATATATATATATAATCGCATACGGCCTGCATTTTCTGTATTACCGTTCATACTTGTTTTGTATTGTTTTACAAAAAATGTTCAATGAAGTTCCTGTTAACTAGAGATGGCCTTGCGGTTGGCCCCACAGTCGGTTCACAGCAAACTTTGCTTGTTCGCGATTCGCCAAACCGGCGGACATATGGTGCTGTTCGCGGCTGTCATATTCTTTTACATTGTGAAGAACTTTGACCCATGACACATCCATTATGTGGTACAGGACAGCCAATTGAGACATTTCAGCACATGGACATACCTCCTACCTTATAAATAGACCTGATCTGGCTGCCATTTTACATTCTGTCTTTTGTCAGTGTAGGGAGAGAGGTTGCTGTGTCGAGCAGGGAAAGTCTGTAATCACTAGCTATTAGGTCCACAAAAGTCCTTTTAAGGACTGGTATAGGTGTACAGTATATAGGGGTGTAATACACTTATAAGATACTTTCAAATATAGAAAGCATATTATAGTTCATTTCTATTGTGCAGCATTGTGACTGCAGTGCTCAGCGATTCTGCAGCTGTCTTTTGTCAGTGTAGGGAGAGAGGTTGCTGTGTGGAGCAGGGACAGTCTGTAATCACTAGCTATTAGGTCCACAATAGGTCCTTTTAAGGACTGGTATAGGTGTGCAGTATATAGGGGTGTAATACACTTATAATATACTTTCAAATATAGAAAGCATAGTATAGTGCATTTCTACTGTGCAGCATTGTGACTGCTGAGCGGTTCTGCAGCTCTTTTGTCAGTGTAGGGAGAGGTTGCTGTGTGTCGCAGGGACAGATTGTAGCGACACAAATCGCTAACGAATATAGGTCCACAAAAGTCCTTTTAAGGACTGGTATAGGTGTACTATTTGGTGTGCAGTACATAGGGGTGCAATACACGCATAAAATACTTTCAAATACAGAAAGTATAGTATAGTGCATTTCTACTGTGCAGCATTGTGACTGCTGAGCGGTTCTGCAGCGATGCTACAAAGAGTGACAAACGCAATTAGAAAAAAGTATTATAACTGGTGTGATAGACCAGTGGCCCCCCGAAACGACAGATTGAAGCGGGGTGTTATATACCTTCTTCCACATATACTGCACTTCTCTAGAGACTTTTGTCACAGGGTCATTTAAAAAATGACAGGCAGAGGAAGAGGCAGGCCCTTCCGCAGGGGTGGTAAGGGTAGGGCAGGAGCACCAGGCTTGAGTCAAAATGGGAAGTTGCAGAAGGTGCGTTCGATTAGGTCAAACAATACACCAGACTTGGTTGTGTGGCTCACTCAGCCTTACTCTTCTGCACCCTCCTCATCCTCTCTATCTGCACCCTCTTCACTCTCTGCTGTGTACACCCCCAAAGACACTACCACCAACACCACCAGCACCATATACCCTCCGCTTGAGTCACAGGAATTATTTTCCGATCCATCACAAGACATTTCCGTTGCACAGGCATTCTTGGCATTGGATCAGGAAGAGGAGGTAGCAACAACCGCCACTCAGCAGTCTGATGACAGTACCCAGATCAGCCCAAGGAGGTTGGTCCCCACTGTTGCTGCCTACTCCGAGATCTCTAATTATAGTAGGGAAGGTAACGTTGATGATGACGTGTCTAGGGACGTCACGTGGGTGCCCACAAGAGAGGAAGAGGAGGGGAGTTCAGAGGGAGAGATGGACCAGCAGATAAGGAGGAGAAGCAGGCGGAAGTTACATTGCACAGGAGGGACAAACCAGACTGCTAATGTATCAGGAGCGAGCCATCAACCATGTACGGTCACATCTGGTGCTCCCAGGACGCCGGCACATGGCTCCGCAGTGTGGGCTTTTTTTAATGTGTCCGCTGCTGACAATAGTGTTGCCATCTGCAGCCTTTGCAGTCAACGCATAAGTCGCGGTAAGCCCAACACTCACCTAGGGACGACCACCTTAACCACTTCAGCCCCGGACCAATTTGCAGCCAAAGGACCAGGCCCCTTTTTGCGATTCGGCACTGCGACGCTTTAACTGACAATTGCGCGGTCGTGCGACGTGGCTCCCAAACAAAATTGGCGTCCTTTTTTTCCCACAATTAGAGCTTTCTTTTGGTGGTATTTGATCGCCCCTGCGTTTTTTTTTTTTTGCGCTATAAACAAAAATAGAGCTTTTTGCTATAATAAATATCCCCAAAAAATATATAAAAAAAAAAAACATTTTTTTTTCTCAGTTGAGGCCGATACGTATTCTTCTACATATTTTTGGTAAATTTTTGATTGGTTTGCGCAAAAGTTATAGCGTTTACAAAATAGGGGATAGTTTTATAGCATTTTTATTAATATTTATTTTTTTACTAGTAATGGCGGCGATCAGCGATGTTTATTGTGACTGCGACATTATGGCGGACACATCGGACATTTTTGACACATTTTTGGGACCATTGTCATTTATACAGCAATCAATGCTATTTAAAAGCATTGATTCCTGTATAAATGACACTGGCAGTGAAAGAGTTAACCACTAGAGGGCGGGGAGGGGTTATGGGCTGTGACTTGTGTGTGTTTTTTTACATTAGGGGGCGGGGCTGACGTCTGACATCATTGATCGGCTTTCCCGATGACAGGGAACAGCCGATCAATGACAGGCAGAGTAGGAAGTGCGGGAGAGGTTTGTTGGTTGCTGGTCCCCCGGCCGGGGTCACGGAAAACGCGACCCACGGCCAGACAATTAAAGGACCACGTACCTGTACATGAACTCCCATCACGAGCCCAGTGGGAGCAATGCCGTCAGAACCCACAAAGCCACACTCCATGCTGTCACCGTCCAGCCTCTTCTACTTCTCCTTCTCCTCTCTCCTCAGAATTGTCCTCCACTCCACCTTCCATTATGCCGTCCTCAGACTCCTCACGTTTTTCTGGAAAAAGGCAGGCTTCCGTGGGCCAAATGTTCGAGCATAAAAAAAATGATGACGCCGGATAACCCTCTTGCCCAACGGTTGACCACTGGCTTGTCAGAACTGATAGCCCGCCAACTACTGCCATATAAACTGGTGGACTCGGAAGCCTTTCGAAAATTTGTGGCCATTGGAACACCACAATGGAAGGTCCCAGGAAGGAAGTATTTCTCACAGAAGGGCATCCCAGAGCTATATGGCCATGTTCAGAGGCAAGTGAATGTATCTCTGGCACACAGTGTCAGTGCCAAGATACATCTGACCACAGACACGTGGTCTAGCAAACACGGGCAGGGAAGGTATATAACTTTTACTGCACACTGGGTGAACCTTCTGATGGCCGTCAAGCATGTAACCCGTGGCACCTGTGTAGATTTGGTTTTACCACCACGGATTGCATGCAGGCCTGCCTCTTCTTCTCCTCCTACTCCATCCTCCCTCTCCTCCTCGTCTGACTCCTCCTTTTCCGCTGCTACTGTCTCTTTTGCTGCGCCGCCCAAGATCCCCAGAACCTATACGACATGCCAGTTAAGACGTTGCCATGCTGTGCTGCGTCTGTTGTGCCTGGAAGCCAAGAGCCACACTGGCCCTGCACTCCTTTCAGCTTTGCGTTCACAGGCAGATCAGTGGCTAAGACCGCTCAATTTGACAGTTGGTAAAGTGGTGTGCGACAACGGTGCCAATCTGCTGAGCGCGTTGAAACAGGGCAAAATTACACATGTGCCATGCATAGCACACGTCTTAAACTTGGTCGTGCAGCGATTCGTTGTCAAATATCCTGGGGTCCAGGACGTCTTGCGGCAGGCAAGGAAAATCTCAGCCCATTTCAGAAGATCTTACACGGCCATGGCTCGCCTTGCTGACATTCAGCGGCGACACAATCTGCCAGTCAGACATCTTATTTGTGACTGCCCGACGAGATGGAACTCAAACTTGTATATGCTTGATAAGCTGCTCCAGCAGAAACATGCAGTTAACGACTACCTGTACGAACTCTGCTGCAGAACAGGTTCTGGGTAACTTTTTTTTTTCACCGCGCCAGTGGCTGCTCATGCGCGACGCATGCAGACTTCTGCGGCCATTTGATGAGATCACCAAACTGGTCAGTCGCAGCCATGGCGCCATCAGTAACATCGTACCTTACGCCTTCTTTATGGAGCGTGCATTGCGTAGTGTCATTGATCGAGACGTCGGGGAGCTGGAGCAGGAAGATGAGGAAGTCACAATGCTGGATGAATTCCCAGGGGGGGCTACTCTACCTGAGACAAGTCAACGACAGGAGTCTGAAGAGGAGTCAGAGGAGGATGGTGCCCGGGCGGGTGAGGAGGAGCAAGAAGAGCATGCTTTAAATCTTTCTGGGATCCCTGTTGTTGTCCGTGGATGGGGGGAGGAGAACGAGGACGACGACATTATCCTGAATGATGAGCAGGAGCCAGGCCACCACACCGCTTCCAGTTTAGTGCAAATGGGGGCCTTCATGCTCCAGTGTTTTAAGAGGGACCCCCGTATAAAAAGCATAAGGGTCAAGGACCAGTACTGGGTGGCAACGTACTTAGACCCACGGTACAAACAAAAAATGGCAGAAATGTTACCACCATCACAGAGGGCTGTCAGAATGGAGCACTTCCAGGCCTTGCGAAATGGCCTTGCGAATGGAGCAGGCCTTGCAAATGGAGCACTTCCAGGCCTTGCTTCGAGAAATGCTGCATTCTGCTTTTGCGTGCGCTGGCAGAGGAATTTCCACTCCCAGAGAAAGAGTTGCGTATACCAATCCCACAGCGCCTGCACAAAAAGGGGGCGGTTTGAAGATGTGTTAGTCACTTCTGATATGAGATCATTCTTTTAGCCGACCCATCAACAGGTGTCATCCGGATCCAGCATCAGGGAACGCCTAGACCGTTAGGTGTCCGACTACATCGGGTTAACGGCCGATGTGGACGCTCTAAGAAGTGATGAACCCCTGGACTACTGGGTGGGCAGGCTTGACCTCTGATCAGAGCTTGCACAATTTGCAATGGAACTGTTGGCTTGCCCCTTGTCCAGTGTCCTGTCCGAAAGGACGTTCAGCGCAGCAGGGGGGATCGTGACCGATAAGCGCACTCACCTAGCTCACGACAGTGTTGACTACCTCACATAAAAATGAATGAGGCTTGGATCTCGGAGGAATTCAACACATGTGACCAGTAGACCATGTATATGCATAACTCTATAAACGATTTATATAATCTAGCACATGGACCTTTTTTCTACCTTTGGCCCACTTGTAGAAAAAAAGCACAACATACTATATGCCCGTACCCTCCTGTTTGAAGAGGTTGAGCGGTGTCATATTTTTGGGTCCCGCAGCGAGTTGCTGGTGTCAGTGTTCTCTATCTCGGTGCTGGTGTCAGTGTTCTCTATCTCGGTGCTGGTGTCAGTGCTCTCTATCTCGGTGCTGGTGTCAGTGCTCTCTATCTCGGTGCTGGTGTCAGTGCTCTCTATCTCGGTGCTGGTGTCAGTGCTCTCTAGCGCGGTGCTGGTGTCAGTGTTCTATCTCAGTGCTGATGTCAGTGAGGGAGATAGCAGCAGAGAAGCCAATCAGCAGGCAGTGCCAGCACCATGGCTGAGTTGTGGCATGATTGCTGTGCCTCTCCCTGCAGCTTGAGTTCAGATCCCCCCACCCTGATTGACAGCCCCAGAGAGGGGCGGCCAGACACCATTTCTCTCCTCCCTCCCCCTTCCATCGGCTCCATATACCGTGCAGATGAGGCTTCCTCCCCGGTGGGACCCTCCTCTTCCCCTCTGCAGCTCTGCTTACCAGTCAGAGCTCTCCTCCAGGTGTGCGGGGATCGCTTAGCAGAGCACTCCAGTTGTGGGTGACGGGGGGGGGGGGCAATCTGCTTCTCCGGAGCAGCGGGAATAGTTTAATTTTGCTCCGGCTGCTGGAATGAGTCTCCTCTCCCAGACAACACAGTGCTCGCCAGCCCCGCCTCCTCCCCAAGACACAGCAATGGCCCCATACTTTCTCCACTGCCTGGCCATGGAGCTCACGGGCGCTGATCCAGCAGCATTGTTGTGAGCAGAGGTGGCTCTTACATTAGGCTGCCGCAAGGACCCTGTGAGTGCGAGGCCTTAGACGAACGCCTAATTTGCCTAATTAGAGAGCCGTCTCTGGTTCTCCCCTCTAGAGGCAAATCTTTACCTTTCCCAAAGAAGGCCAATGTCCACACCACGCTTCAACTCCAACACGAGTTTATTTTCCTTTTATGCTTCAGTAACCGGAGAGTTGAAAAAGAAAGGGGTTAGCAGATAGAACTGATTCAGGCACACTCTTGGCTTCATCGCCACTCGGTCCCGAGTGGGTACAGCTCACCCAGATTGTCACCCAATGGCACTAGCAGCCGGCATGTAGCTCGAACAGTGACTTAGTCTCCTCCAATGACAAAGTCAAGGAGATCCCTCCTTAGGTAGCAGGCTAGTAGCACTCTGCAAAGGCAGTCTGCGGAGCAAGGAATCCTTCCATCCGACAGGTCACCAGGCCTCTCCCGAGACAGCAATCTTTATCACTTCTCTCCTGTTATGGGACCGATCCTCCCCTGGCTTCCTCTTAGTCAGAGCGGTCACCCTCACCTGGGCTCCCTGGGTTTCCTTTCTGGCTTTGTAGACCCAGTTAAAGGTACTGGGCCTACCTGGAACTCCATAACCTCGGGCTGAAGTGCCCGAGACCCCACAGTCAATGCATGTATCCCCCCTCAAGGGGATAAACTCCTCCGGGTACAGGTCCCCGGGTATTTGCGCCCAGAACAATGGCGTCTGCCCCTTTTGTACCCTCTTCCGGCATGCACAGCGGGTAGACCACGCCCACTGCATGGCTGCCGAGAGAGGACACCCAATAGCCACTCCATCACCTGTGGTTTAACCCCGGGTACAGTGTCAGCACCACCTATACACCTAAGGGGAACTGCACGCCAGGTGAAACAGCAGCAAGGCAGAGCCCAAACAATTAGAAGACCCGAGCCAACTACTGCTCAGGTCACCCCTAAATTTGGGATACCCGCTACTGCTAATAACTTATAAAAAAAAATTAACATTATGGCAACTTTTCCTAAAGCAGGATCATCTCCTGCACCCCCTTCATAGCCTGGCCTGGCCTTGCCTCTCCTCCATGGCCTTCATGCGCTCCTGAATTGACAAAATTTCACAGATAAAAAAAGAATGTTTGTCGTTGTTGATCCCAGATTCACTTAATACTCCTGGTATGTCAGTGTCCATGTTGTGGGACTATGTGTGCACAGCTAGTAAGTATTTTGTGGCTGAAAATATGACCTGGAGGTTTTTAATGTTCGCCTGCCATTAAAATGAATGGGGCCCGCCACGAACCTGTGGTTCGCAAACATTTGTGCGCGATCGCGTTCGCGAACCGTCCCGTCAGATGTTTGTCCATCACTACTGTTAACCAAATGTGTGCATTGTGTGCAGGAGAGAAAGTAGATTGTACAGCGTTTGACAGGTATTTCTCAGTTGCACAGTCATGCAATGTAATAGACTGGTATAATTAATTTACAGTTCCATAGTGTTTACTCTTCTCTCTAATCCTACAAGATTAAAGGATAAGCACACTACCTGCATCCAAAGTTAGTCTATTTCCATTGATAAGCTCCTCATTACTATGCATACCCTTCTAGAAACCATGCTTCACTTTCAGCTTCCAGCAACCAGGTCTTGCTCTGAGATTCCGTTTATGCTCTAGCTAAAATGAATAAGCCAAGAGTTAACTAAGATCCCCATAAACAGTTTTTTTTTCAAACAGTAGACAAATCTGTATAAACAGCCATAAAAAACATGCAATAAATGGATTGCTCACAATAGCAGCCAACTACATAATGGGACTTATTTACTAAAGGAATAGAACAGGCTCACTTTGTAAAGTGTCTGTTCACTTTGCAGTGTGAAAGTTCACTTAGCTTAGTGACTGAGGTGAAGCTGTGTTCACTGAAATCATCCAATCATATGTAAACAAAAATCTTTTTGTAGCTGAGTAGTGAGTACTAGGCTGCAAGGAGTAAGTTGTGACATTATCCGCAGTTGCCTGAGTATTGAGAGCAAGCAGCCAAGCTGCACCCTAATGTGCTACCGACTCCAAGCAGCAGGGGGAGTGGGAGTGCCAGCAGTGCCCAATGAACTGAGAAGCTGACCACAGTGGAAGATGGGAGTTGAAGTTCAAGCAGAGAGAGTTATTGTGGGTCTCTATTGCTCAATGGACTACAGAGGAGGCTGGGACCGGGGAGGAGAGGGGGGCAGTATTTGCCCAGGTAGTCTTTGAATTGTGTGGCCTTTTTTGCCGTAGGAAGCTGAGGTGAACACATCCCCCCATTACATCTGCTTGTAGCTGGACCAAAGGCTTCAGGCGTGCAGGTGAAACACCAGAGAGAGAGGTTTGAAGAGCCTGGGGACTGGGACTGTGTCACTATCGCTGGAGCTCCCATACTGCAGCTGTACCGCTGGGTGAACCAAGGTTTAGAACCACAAAGAACTGAGACAGCGGATTTCCTTACATGCAGTGGAACTTCCATGCTGAGTCATTGGGTCTGGTGAGAGGGCCTTGCGGCCATGATCTATTGCCACTAGAGAGAGGCTGAGTTCTAAGGAACTGACTGCACAGCTGCTCTATAGCTGATTTCTGCCTGCAGGCCTAACTGTGGCTGTTCTCATGTGCACCAACTGTATAAATTAGGCCCCAACTCTAGCCAGCTGAAGACTCAGGACTAAAGACTGCCCATTTACTCTTGCCACACAGAGACCTTTGCTAGTGCTTAGTTCAGGGGTACCATTCAAGGGATACCACACAATCATTCTACTTTGAGCTTAGTAACTCCACTGTTAAGCAGTCGGTGTCTAAACCCACCTTCCGTATGTTTATTTATGTGCAGACCACCATTTACTTTAACTCATACTAATACAATAAGTAGGGATGAGCCGAACACTCCCAGTTCGGTTCACACCAGAACATACCGAACAGGCAAAAAAATTCGGATGAACCCACGATCACAGTTAAAGTCTCATTTTAAAGGCTTATATGCAAGTTATTGTCATAAAAAGTGTTTGAGGACCCGGGCCCTGCCCCCAGGGGCCATTCTTTTTTTTTAATCACTTTTCGTGAGAAGTGATTTTTTTTAATGCTTAAAGTCAAACAATAAAAATGAAATATTCCTTTAAATATGGTGCCTGGGGGTGTCTATATTATGCCTGTAAAGTGTTGCATTTTTCCAGTGTTTAGAACAGTAGCACAGCAAAATTACATTTCTAAAGGAAAAATTGTCATTTAAAACTTATTGCGGCTATAATGAATTGTCGGGTCTCGGCAATATAGATAAACCTCATTGAAAAAAACAGCATGATGATAAAATCCATACCAGGCTCTTCAGGTCTGATATGGAAATTAAGGGGAACCCTGTGCCAAATTTAAAAAATAAATGCGTAGGGCCCCCCCCCCCCCAAATCCATACCATAAAGGGAACCCTGCTCCAAAATAAAATAAAAATGGCATAGGGGTCCCCCCAAAAAAACATACCAGACCCTTATACGAGCACGCAACCTGGCAGGAAAAGAGGGGGGAGGACAAGAGAGCGCACCCCCCTCCTGAACCCTTTAACAAGGGGACCCCCAGACCCCCCCCATGTGAATTGGTAACAGGGTACATTGTACCCCTACCATTCCACAAAAAAAAGTATCAAAAATGGAAAAAAAAACAAGAGACAGCTTGGGACAAGTCTTTTATTAAAAAAATAAATAAATGTCCAGCGATGTAAATTCACGCCGCCCGGCGGTTTAAAAATGGAAAAAAAAATCGCAACCGTTCCGCCTCCATGGGAGGCTCCCGACAAATGATGCTTCTTCTGTGTGACAGTTCTTATATAGCTGAAGGTGGGGCCACCCGGTGACGTAAACGCCCCCGTCGCATCAGAGGGGGGCGGGGTCACCAGTTTACATCACTGGGTGTCCCCGCCCTCAGCTATATAAGAACTGTCACCCAGAAGAAACGTCAGTTGGCGGGAGCCTCCCATAGAGGAGGAACGATTGCGGCTTTATTTTTTCGGTCTGTCGGGTGGCGTGAATTTACATTGCTGGACATTTTTATTTTTTAACCACTTAAGCCCCGGACCATTTGGCTGGCCAAAGACCAGAGCACTTTTTGTGATTCGGCACTGCGTCACTTTAACTGACAATTGCGCAGTCGTGCGACGTGGCTCCCAAACAAATTTTTTTTCCCACAAATAGAGATCTCTTTTGGTGGTATTTGATCACCTCTGCGGTTTTTATTTTTTGCGCTATAAACAAAATTTTGCTATAATAAATATCCCCAAACAATATCTTAAAAAACTTTTTTTTTCCTCAGTTTAGGCCGATACGTATTCCTCTACATATTTTTGGTAAAAAAAAAATCGCAATAAGCATTTATTGATTGGTTTGCTCAAAAGTTATGGCGTTTACAAAATAAGGGAAAGTTTTATGGCATTTTTATTAATCATTTTTTTTAGTAGTAATGTCGGCGATCAGCGATTTTTATCGTGACTGTGACATTATGGCGGACACATTGGACACTTTTGCCATGATTTTGGCACCATTTACATTTATACAGCGATCATATTGTTCGGGGTTCGCAGAATATCCGAAAAAAACCTAAGTTCAGCCCGAACTTATGCTCCGGCCGAACCGTTCGCCCATCCCTTTCCTAACAATAAGTTCCTTTACTACTAAACAGCCTTGTGTTCATTTTATAGTATTAGCTCACTACCAAGTCAAATGTATCTGTGCCTGTGACTTTAAGGCCTCATGCACACGGACGTTTTAAAAAACGGGCTGTAAAGCTAGGTTGGCCACCTGGAAAAAGCAGCCTAAAAAACTTGATTTTTACCGCGTTTTGCATTGGCGTTTTTGCGCGTTTTTGCGTGTTTTTTAGCGTCAGCGTTAATTAGCGTTTTTGAAAGAAAAACACATCTCTTGGCTTATATAACTCCCAAATTTCCCACAATGCCACAGAAAACAAAGAAAACTGTCATGCATTAATAAAAAAACAAAAAAAAAAAAGCGTGGGGGTCCCCCCAAATTCAATAACCAGGCCCTTCAGGTCTGGGATGGATATTAAGGGGAACCCCAGCCAAAAAAAAAAAAATGGCGTAGGGTCCCCCTCAAAATCCATACCAGACCCTTGAGGTCTGGTATGGATTTTAAGGGGAACCCTAGCCCAAAAAAATGGCGTGGGGTCCCCCTCAAAATCCATACCAGACCCTTATCCGAGCACGCAACCTGGCAGGCCGCAGGAAAAGAGGGGGGGGCGAGAGCGGCCCCCCCTCCCGCCTGAACCGTACCAGGCCACATGCCCTCAACATTGGGAGGATGCTTTCGGGGTCTAAGACCCCAAAAGCACCTTGTCCCCATGTTGATGAGGACAAGGGCCTCTTCCCCACAACCCTGGCCATTGGTTGTGGGGGTCTGCGGGCGGGGGGCTTATCGGAATCTGGAAGCCCCCTTTAACAAGGGGACCCCCAGATCCCGCCCCCCCTGTGTGAAATGGTAAGGGGGTACTTGTACCCCTACCATTTCACCAAAAAAGTGTGAAAAATGGTAAAAATGACAGGAGACGGTCTTTGACAATTCCTTTATTAAAATCTTCTTTCTTCTTTCTTCATCCTTCGGTTTCTTCATCTTCTCCTTCCGTCATCTTCTTCCATCTCCTTCCATCTTCTTCTTCCTCCGATCCGCTTCTTCTTGCGCTGGTCTTCTCGTCCTTCTCGTCCGGCATCTTCTTCTGTCGGCGTCAGTGTCCGTGTCTCTTCCGCGTCCCCGTGCGTCAGAGGGGGCGGGTCACCAGGTGCCCTCCATTATAAAAGACCTGTCAGACGGAGCAGAGCCTCACACAGCGGGAGCCTCCCATTGCACGGAGCGGCCCAAGAAGAGACACGGACACTGACACCGACGCCGACGGAAGAAGATGCCGGACGAGAAGACCAGCGCAAGAGGATGCGGATCGGAGGAAGAAGAAGATGGAAGAAGATGGAAGAAGATGGAAGAAGATGACGGAAAGGAGAAGATGAAGAAACCGAAGGATGAAGAAAGAAGAAAGAAGATTTTAATAAAGGAATTGTCAAAGACCGTCTCCTGTAATTTTTACCATTTTTCACACTTTTTTGGTGAAATGGTAGGGGTACAAGTACCCCCTTACCATTTCACACAGGGGGGGGGACGGGATCTGGGGGTCCCCTTGTTAAAGGGGGCTTCCAGATTCCGATAAGCCCCCCGCCCGCAGACCCCCACAACCAATGGCCAGGGTTGTGGGGAAGAGGCCCTTGTCCTCATCAACATGGGGACAAGGTGCTTTTGGGGTCTTAGACCCCGAAAGCATCCTCCCAATGTTGAGGGCATGTGGCCTGGTACGGTTCAGGCGGGAGGGGGGGCCGCTCTCGCCCCCCCTCTTTTCCTGCGGCCTGCCAGGTTGCGTGCTCGGATAAGGGTCTGGTATGGATTTTGAGGGGGACCCCACGCCATTTTTTTTGGCTAGGGTTCCCCTTAAAATCCATACCAGACCTCAAGGGTCTGGTATGGATTTTGAGGGGGACCCTACGCCATTTTTTTTTTGGCTGGGGTTCCCCTTAATATCCATCCCAGACCTGAAGGGCCTGGTTATTGAATTTGGGGGGCACCCCTACGCTTTTTTTTTTTTTTACATTTTTTAAATTTTTTATCAATGACTTTTCAGTTTCAATGAATGACTGGTAATCTATGTCTAGGCAGGAATTTCCTATACAGGGATTAGTGTCCAATCATCTTTTTGCAGAAAAAAAATGCTGCAGCTCAAAAACGCCGGTGCGCGTTTTTGCGCGTTTTTGCACGTTTTTGCGCGAATCGCGTTTTTACAGCTCTAGCCCAGCGCCAAGGAACTGGGTTTTTTTTACAGCTTAAAAACGCCTATGCCATTTGCAGCTCAAAAACGCCTAGGTGAGCATGAAGCCATAGACTAACATGGACAGGCGTTTTTAAGCTGCAAAAAACGCTCAAAAACGCGGCTGCAAAAACGTCCGTGTGCATGAGGCCTAAAGAGGAAGTAAACCCTGATGGGTTTTACTTCCTCTTTGTTTCCCTGCAAAGTTAAAGCATAATGGGCTACTATGCATCGCATAGTAGCCCATTATGTGTCACTTACCTGACACAGGAGCCAGCAATGTCAGCGATGTCCCCTCTTCCATGAAGCGTCCATCTTCCTTCCGGGTATCGCGGCTCCGGTGCTGTGATTGGCCAGAGCCGCAATGACATCACTCCCGTGCTAACGGCATGATCGCAGTTAGCAACGGCACATTCAGTGCGTGTAGGTTTAGGAGATATTTCTTGCACCTACAGGTAAGCCTTAATCTAGGCTTACCTGTAGGTAAAAGTGGTCTGTAAGTGTTTACAACCACTTTAAGTATTTGCAGTGATTTCCATTTAATCAGGTGTGCCAGCGGGGCTAAGGGTGTTGTTGGAGTCAAGGCGCAGAACAGAGAATCCAAGTTACCAAGTGACTCCTTGGGGGTGGTGCTACACAATTTTTTAACTATTGCATATGATCGAGTATTTAAAGCAAACACTTTTGGGGGAAAGTCTGTATGTGAAGGGGGGGGGGCGACTCTGTGAATTACACACTCCTGACCCCTTCACTCTGTGCATTATATACTCCTGACCCCTTCACTCTGTGCATTACACACTCCTGACCCCACCACTCTGTGCATTACACACTCCTGACCCTTCACTCTGTGCATTATATACTCCTGACCCCACCACTCTATGCATTACACACTCCTGACCCCACCAATCTGTGCATTACACACTCCTGACCCCACCGCTCAGTGCATTACACACTCCTGACCCCACCGCTCAGTGCATTACACACTCCTGACCCCACCGCTCTGTGCATTACACACTCTTGTCTCCTTCACTCTGTGCATTACACACTGTCGTCTTATTCACCCTGTGCATTACACACTCCTGACCCCTTCACTCTGTGCATTACACACTCCTGACCCCTTCACTCTGTGCATTACACACTCCTGACCCCTTCACTCTGTGCATTACACACTCCTGACCCCTACACTCTGTGCATTACACACTCCTGACCCCTTCACTCTGTGCATTACACACTCCTGACCCCTTCACTCTGTGCATTACAAACTCTTGCCTTATTCACCCTGTGCATTACACACTCCTCACCCTATCACTCTGTGCATTGCACAATCTTGTCTCCTTCACTCTGTGCATTGCACACTCCTGACCCCTTCACTCTGTGCATTACACACTCCTGACCCCTTCACTCTGTGCTTTACATACTCTTGTCTTATTCACCCTGTGCATTACACACTCCTGACCCCTTCACTCTGTGCATTGCACAATCTTGTCTCCTTCACTCTGTGCATTACACACTCCTGACCCCTTCACTCTGTGAATTACACACTCTTGACCCCTACACTCTGTGCATTACACATTCCTGACCCCTTCACTCTGTGCATTACACACTCCTGACCCCTTCACTCTGTGCATTACATACTCTTGTCTTATTCACCCTGTGCATTACACACTCCTCACCCTATCACTCTGTGCATTGCACAATCTTGTCTCCTTCACTCTGTGCATTACACACTCCTGACCCCTTCACTTTGTGCATTACCACCACAATCTCATGTGGCCAAAGCTAAAGTGTATCTAGAGGCAAAACTTGTTTTTTTCATGCTGGCTATAGTAAGGGTGGGTTATAACCCCTGTCAGTCAAGATAATGTTTTGCAGATGTGGCGGCCCATCCATTAGACCCCTTTCACACTGGGGCTGTGGCCGCGTTTCAGGCACTTTGGAAGCGCTGCCCATTCATTTCAATGGGCAGGGCGTTTTTGGAGCGCTAAATACAGCGCTCCTAACCTGCCCCAAAGATGCTGCTTGCAGGAAATTTTCCTAATGTCCCACAAGTGCACCGCCTCAGTGTGAAAAGTCACACTGAAATGAATGGGAGGCAGTTTTCAGGCGATTTACAGGCGCTATTTCTAGCGCTAAAACGCCTGAAAACCGCCTCAGTGTGAAAGGGGTCTTAGGGGCGCAGGGGTGCCACCCCCCATCCATGCATTCGGCTCCCTGATCTACATACAGGGCGCTGGACGCATGGATTCCAATGAGGGGCTGTTTATGCTCATAAAATCTGCAGCTGTGTCCTACTTATGTGTGCGACTAAACGCGGGCGCGTTGTGGTCAGTACACGCAGCTAGGCGTATGGGTTCATTGATCCCTGTAGTGATGGGTATAGAATGATATGCCTTTTGTGTGAATGAGCCCTCAGACCCTGATGTATTCTCTGCACCGAGGACAGGAAGTTCAGGGACCTGGAATGGATGTCAGGGACAGTATATGTGAGTTGGGGACCTGGGATGGTTGTCAGGGACAGTATATGTGAGTTGGGGACCTGGGATGGTTGTCAGGGACAGTATATGTGAGTTGGGGACCTGGAATGGATGTCAGGGACAGTATATGTGTGTGTTGGGGACCTGGAATGGATTTCAGGGACAGTATATGTGAGTTGGGGACCTGGAATGGATGTCAGGGACGGTATATGTGAGTTGGGGACCTGGAATGGATGTCAGGGATGGTATATGTGTGTTGGGGACCTGGAATGGATATCAGGGGCAGTATATGTGTGTTGGGGACCTCGAATGGATATTAGGGACAATATATGTGTGTTGGGGACCTGGAATGGATATTAGGGACAGTATATGTGAGTTGGGGACCTGGAATGGATGTCAGGGACAGTATATGTGTGTTGGAGACCTGGAATGGATATTAGGGACAGTATATGTGAGTTGGGGACCTGGAATGGATATTAGGGACAGTATATGTGAGTTGGGGACCTGGAATGGATGTCAGGGATGGTATATGTGTGTTGGGGACCTGGAATGGATGTCAGGGACAGTATATGTGTGTTGGAGACCTGGAATGGATATTAGGGACAGTATATGTGAGTTGGGGACCTGGAATGGATGTCAGGGACAGTATATGTGTGTTGGAGACCTGGAATGGATATTAGGGACAGTATATGTGTGTTGGGGACCTGGAATGGATATTAGGGACAGTATATGTGAGTTGGGGACCTGGAATGGATGTCAGGGATGGTATATGTGTGTTGGGGACCTGGAATGGATATCAGGGGCAGTATATGTGTGTTGGGGACCTCGAATGGATATTAGGGACAATATATGTGTGTTGGGGACCTGGAATGGATATTAGGGACAGTATATGTGAGTTGGGGACCTGGAATGGATGTCAGGGACAGTATATGTGTGTTGGGGACCTGGAATGGATGTCAGGGACAGTATATGTGTGTTGGGGACCTGGAATGGATATTAGGGACAATATATGTGTGTTGGGGACCTGGAATGGATGTCAGGGACAGTATATGTGTGTTGGGGACCTGGCATGGATGTCAGGGACAGTATATGTGAGTTGGGGACCTTGGATGATTGTCAGGGACAGTATATGTGTGTGTTGGGGACCTGGAATGGATAGCAGGGACAGTATATGTGTGTTGGGGACCTGGAATGGATGTCAGGGACAGTATATGTGTGTTGGGGACCTGGAATGGATATTAGGGACAGTATATGTGAGTTGGGGACCTGGAATGGATGTCAGGGACAGTATATGTGTGTTGGGGACCTGGAATTGATATCAGGGACAGTATATGTGAGTTGGGGACCTGGAATGGATATCAGGGGCAGTATATGTGAGTTGGGGACCTGGAATTGATATCAGGGACAGTATATGTGAGTTGGGGACCTGGGATGATTGTCAGGGACAGTATATGTGTGTGTTGGGGACCTGGAATGGATAGCAGGGACAGTATATGTGTTTTGGGGAGCTGGAATGGATATTAGGGACAGTATATGTGAGTTGGGGACCTGGGATGGTTATCAGGGACAGTATATGTGAGTTGGGGACCTGGCATGGATATTAGGGACAGTATATGTGAGTTGGGGACCTGGAATGGATGTCAGGGGCAGTATATGTGTGTTGGGGACCTGGAATGGATATTAGGGACAATATATGTGTGTTGGGGACCTGGAATGGATATTAGGGACAATATATGTGTATTGGGGACCTGGAATGGATATCAGGGACAGTATATGTGAGTTGGGGACCTGGAATGGATATTAGGGACAATATATGTGTGTTGGGGACCTGGAATGGATATTAGGGACAATATATGTGTGTTGGGGACCTGGAATGGATATTAGGGACAATATATGTGTGTTGGGGACCTGGAATGGATATTAGGGACAATATATGTGTGTTGGGGACCTGGAATGGATATTAGGGACAGTATATGTGAGCTGGGGACCTGGGATGGTTATCAGGGACAGTATATGTGAGTTGGGGACCTGGAATGGATATCAGGGACAGTATAAGTGAGTTGGGGACCTGGAATGAATGTCAGGGACAGTATATGTGAGTTGGGGACCTGGAATGGATGTCAGGGGCAGTATTTGTGTGTGTTGGGTGTACTGTGTACAATATTCGGATGAATCTCCTGCTCATAGTCAGGACTGTAGTATACAATGAGAGGAGGAGGCGGCCGCCCCTCCCCCTCCCGTACAGGGAGTGTTCTCCCCTCTCTGTTTCCTTCCGGTATCACATCCTCTGAACATGGCAGCTGCCGGCCTCTGCTTCTTAGCAACAGGTAAGGATGACAGCCCCCGGTCCATCGGGCGATCGGTGATCGGTGCTGGTCAGGGGTATGTGTGTCCATGACAGTGCTGATCGTGCTGTGTGTACCTCCATCAGACCTGGACTGTCACTTACCGCCTTGTCTTCTATTGCAGTCTCCTTGTCCCTGCTGGCCCCCACTTCTGCTTTTGTAGAGGACCTGGATGAGACGTAAGATTTCATTTCTACATCTGTCTTATTGATGTCATTATGTGTCATGGCTGTTCTCCTGCACATGATCCCAATAATGAAGTGAATAGAGGATGCACACACTGGATCTGGTCCTCCATTTATAAACAATAGCAGGCTTGTGGGGCTCATTCACACAATCTACATGTGTGTCCGTGTACATGGGAGCTTTATTATTATTATACAGGGTTTAAATAGCGCCGACAGTTTGCGTTGATGCACGATTACAATGGTGAAGGGGGTGGTGACATGTTATGAGTAGGGATGAGCTCAGGCGTGTTCGCATGGTCCACGTGCAGAGCCCGCCAGGAAGTCGGCGCAGCGCTAATCACAGGCAGTGAGACATTACCCCGATGCGCAGCTGCAGAGATCGTGCAATGTCTCACTGCCTGTGATTAGCGCAGCGCCGACTTCCTGGCGGGCTCTGCACGTGGACCATGCGAACACGCCTGAGCTCATCCCTTGTTATGAGATGAGTTGAGCTGTGCAAACAATGCAGACATTGCTATACAACGCGCCTGAGCGCAGCGTTCACGGTGGCGGTGCGTCCATAAGGGTGCACAGGCGCCACCCTCTCTCTCTCCTGCCACCTCTCTCTAGCCCCTATTTAGGCGCCCGGCCCCTTTTCGGGCGCCTGAATTACAACGGAGGGGGGTGATTTTGAAACACCTGATATAGAGCCATAGGCTCTAATAGGCATCAAAAAAGGAGAGCTGCGAGCGCCATGCTTGGCGCTCGCTTGTCACTCAGCTGTGTTAGGAAAGCAAATATTCGCTTTTCTAACACTAAACCACCTCTCCACCAATCAGGGGCTCGGGTCTGTTACCCGTCACCTGATTGGCTGAAACGGCAGGTGCTGTGATTGGACACCTATCAGGCGTCCAATCATAGCAGAGGACAGGAGAAGACATTGAGGAGCTGCCCCACTGCCACAGAGACAGGGTAAGTACAGACGGTGGGCACACTGGCAGCATTTGATGGGGCACAGTGAGGCTGCATAAGATGGGCACAGTGGCTGCATAAGATGGGCACAGTGGCTGCATTTGATATGGCACAGTGGCTGTGTTTTGATGGGCACAGTGGCTGCGTTTTGATGGGCACAGTGGCTGCATTTGATGGCACTGTGGCTGCGATTGATGTTACAGTGAGGCTGCAATTGATGGGTTATTTTTTTTTTTTTTGTTAGCGCCCCCCAAAAAATTTTGAGCACCAGCCGCCACTGGTTCACACGGCCAGATAGCTGCGACCACAGGATTTTTGCGGCAAGGATGCTTGCAACTGGAATGTGTGGGGCATGCGATTAGCAGCCCATTTATACTGACATCAGCCACTGTTCGCATATAACCGCATGCAGAGCTTTGTTACCTGTGAGCCAGGCCTTCTCGTCCACAGGCCCTGATGTGGACGAGAAGGCCTGGCTCGCAGTCTCCGCTCTAATTCATCCCAAAGGTGTTCTATCGGGTTGAGGTCAGGACTCTGTGCAGGCCAGTCAAGTTCCTCCACCGCAAACTCGCTCATCCATGTCTTTATGGACCATAAAGACATGGTTCCCTTCACTGGAACGAAGTGCATTTGTGAGGTCAGGCACTGATGTTGGAGAGAAGGCCGTGCTCACAGTCTCCGCTCAAATTCACCCCAGGGGTGTTCTATCAGGACTCTGTGCAGGCCAGTCACATTCCTCCACCCCAAATACGATTATCAATGTCTTTATGGACCTTGCTTTGTGCGCTGGTGCATATTGGAACAGGAAGGGGCCATCCCCAAACTGTTCCCACAAAGTTGGGAGCATGAAATTGTCCAAAAAGTCTTGGTATGCCGACACCTTTTAGGGCTCTTTCACACTGACGGACCGTATGTCCGTTTTTCATCCTTCCGTTTTAGGATGAAAAACGGACATGCATGTATCCCTATGGGATAGCGGGTGTCAGCAGATGAGCATCCGCTGACACCCGCTCTCGTCTGTGTCCGCTATGCTCCGTTTCTGCAGACGGAGGAAAACCCTATTTTTTCATCTGTCTGCAGAGCGGATCGGATGACGACCGACTCTACGGTCCGTCATCACCCGATCTCCCATAGGGGAGAGCGCCGCTCTGACAGGTCCGTCCCTGCGCTGTGTGCAGAGACGGACCTGTCATCTTCCTGCTCAGCGGAGATCGCTCCGGCGATCCCCGCTGAGCAAGCGGCTATCCACGGGGCGGATCTGCACTGATCCGCCCCGTGTGAAAGAGCCCTAAGAGTTCCCTTCACTGGAACTAAGAGGCCAAGCCCAACCGCTTAATAACAACCCCACACCATAGCCCCCCTCCACCAAATGATTTGGACCAGTGCACAAAGCAAGGTCCATAAAGACATGGATGAGCGAGTTTGGGGTGGAGGAACTTGACTGGCCTGCACAGAGTCCTGACCTCAACTCGATAGAACACCTTTGGGATGAATTGGAGTGGAGACTGTGAGCCAGGACTTTCTTGTCCAACATAAGTGCCTGACCTCACAAATGCTCCTCTGGAAGAATGGTCAAACATTCCCATAGTATATATGGAATAGCTCAACTTTAGTGTGGGGAATTGGAGAAATTGCCCACATCCCTAATAAAGCATAGAAACAGCAAAACAGGAACCCTCTGGCGGGACTTTAAAAAGGCAATATATATATACACACACACACACACACACACACACACACACACACACACACACACACACACACACACACACACACTTACTGTGTAGGGGATCAGGGGGTGAAGAGCTGGCTCAGAGACAGTCCAGTGAAATAAAAATGTCTTTATTCAGAAAAACAGCAAAAAAATAGACATAAGGCCAGACAGACTTGTCTTATCACACGGATGTGCACACAGGTACAGCTCACAGTTCATGGCTCCAATCAGAGCTACAGTCTTTATGTGCTTTATAAGCTCACCCAGCAGGTACACCATCCAGCAATGGACACTTCCACACAGCGTGCTGTTGTCTCTCTCTCTCTCTCTCTCTCTCTCTCTCTCTCTCTCTCTCTCCTCTCTCTCTCTCTCTCTCTCTCTCTCTCTCTCTCTCTCTCTCTCTCTCTCTCTCTCTCTCTCTCTCTCTCTCTCTCTCTCTCTCTCTCTCTCTCTCTCTCTCTCTCTCTCTCTCTCTCTCTCTCTCTCTCTCTCTCTCTCCGACACTTTCAGCAGGTCTGAAGGGGAAGAACCTGCCTTCTTTGATTAACCCCTTCCCCAGGCTGACCCTCTACATATCCCCCCCTCTGTTCCAGGCCAGGGGTCTGGACACCACGAATCCAGTGGCAGTAGACCCGGGAAAGGGCATCCGCATTCTGATGTACCTTTCCTGGTCCATGTACCACTACAAAGCTGAAGTCCTGTAGAGCAAGGAACCACCGGGTGATTCTGGAGTGTTTATCTTTATTTTGGGCCATCCACTTAAGGGGCGCATGATCTGAAACTAACTTGAAGGGTCGGCCCAACAAGTAGTAGCGGAGTGTCTCCAAAGCCCATTTTATTGCGAGACAATCCCTTTCCACAATAGAATAATTCCTCTCAGCTGGCGTGAGCTTCCGGCTCAAGTACACAACAGGGTGCTCATCCCCCCCAATCATCTGGGACAGTACTGCACCCAGACCCAATTTTCAGGCATCTGTTTGTACCAGTTTGTATCTGTATCTGTTTTTGGAAGTCGGGAGCTACTAACACTGGTTCTTGGCACAAAGCTTGCTTCAACCAGCAGAACGCTGCTTCTGCACTCCACTGAACAACAGTTGCGTTCTTTCCCTTGGTGAGATCAGTCAGTGTTGCTAGACTGGCAAAGTTGGGGACAAACCTCCTATAATAACCCACAATGCCGAGGAAAGAACACACTTGTTTCTTTGCGAGTGGACGGGGCCATTTCTGAATAGCCTCCACTTTGTTTAGTTGGGGTTTAATCACACCCCTGCCTACAACATACCCCAGGTAGCGGGCCTCCTCCAACCCAACCTTGCTCTTTTCCGGGTTCACTGTGAACCCCGCCCATTCGGAGGGCATCCAAGACCAACTGGACCTTTGGTAAGGGACTTTCCCAGTCCTGACTAAAGATGACAATGTCATCAAGATAGGCTCCTGAGAATTCCTTACGAGGTCTCAGGACAAAGTCCATGGCCCTCTGGAAAGTGGCTGGGGCCCCATGTAACCCAAATGGCATTTGGGCATACTGCCATAAGCCCTCAGGCAAATGCAAATGTGGCAAATGCAGTTTTTTCTTTAGCCTCTGGGGAAAGTGGGGTCATCCAGTATCCCTTGGTCAAGTCAAGAGTGGTGATGTACCGGGCCGGTCCTAATCTCTCGATTAACTCATCGACCCAGAGCATGGGATACGCGTCTGGCTTGGAGACTTCGTTTAACTTGCGAAAGTCATTGCAGAACCGCCAGGTTCCATTCGGCTTGGGTACAAGGACTATAGGGCTGGACCAGCTACTTGAAGACTCCTCAATGACCCCAAGGTTCAACATACTCTTAAGCTCGGCCGAGACAATATTCCGGCGAGCTTCGGTTATGCGGTAGGGTTTGAGGATTACTCGAACGCCAGGGTCTGTAATGACATTATGTTCAATTACCAAGGTTAGGTCCGGTAGGTTTGAAAAAAATGTCTCGATTCCTCTGCAAAAACTCCCAGGACTCCTGTTTTTGAGAAGGGGAGATAGCCTATGCAATCCCTACCTTCTTAATCTGAGCATCATGGTCTTTCGGGACTTTCAGACTGACTGTCAAAACCTGTCTATCTTTCCATGGTTTGATCAAGTTGATGTGGTAAATCTGGTAGGGTTTACGTTTGGTGGGCTGATGGACTTTATAGTTGACCTTGCCCGACCTCTCAACTATCTCAAAGGGTCCTTGCCACTTGGTGAGAAACTTACTCTCGACGGTAGGCACTAAGACCAGCACCCGATCCCCAGGTTTAAACTCTCTAATCTTGGCAGATCGTTTGTATACACGACTCTGGGCGTTTTGCGCAGCCTGCAAATGTTCCCGTACTATGGGCATAACTTTTGTTATTCGGTCCTGCATTTGAGACACGTGTTCTACCACACTCCTATACGGGGAAGCTTCTTGTTCCCACGTCTCTTTCATTATATCCAGTAGTCCACGGGGGTGTCTCCCATAAACCAGCTCAAAGGGGGAGAATCCCGCGGAGGCCTGGGGTACCTCTCTTATGGAAAACAACAAGGGAGGCAACAAGCAATCCCAATCTTGGCCATCCTCCTCAACTGCTTTCTTTAGCATTCCCTTTTAAGGTTTTGTTTAACCGCTCCACTAACCCATCAGTTTGTGGGTGATACACTGAAGTCCGCAAGTGTTTAATCTTAACCAGGTTACAGAGTTCCTTCATCACTTTTGACATAGACGGGGTACCTTGGTCTGTCAAGATCTCGGATGGGAGCCCTGTTCTCATGAACATCTGAAACCACTCCCGTGCGATGACCTTGGACGAGCAATTTCTTAAAGGGTCCGATTCCGGATACCTGGTGGCATAGTCGAGGACAACTAAAATGTATTGGTGGCCCCTAGCTGACTTGGGTAAGGGGCCCACTAAGTCCATGGCTATGCGATCAAAGGGAACTTCGATAATTGAAAGCGGTACCAGCAGACTGCGAAAATGGGGTATTGGAGCGGTTCTTTGACAGGTAGGGCAGGACTCACAGTAGTCCTTAATTTCTCAATATACACCGGGCCAAAAGAAACTATGCAAAACCCGTTCCTAAATGTTAGCCGCTCCAAGGTGACCCCCCAAATACATGACTATGAGCCAAAAACACCCTAGACCTAAAAGGTTTGGGTACCACCAGTTGTTCCAACACTTCTTGATTGACCTTAGTTACTCGGTACAACAAGTCATGATTCACAGCAAAATGGGGGAACTTCACGTCTGCCCCAGGGTGCTGTGGTTCACCGTTTAAGACCGTCGCCTGTTCCCTGGTGGGGATCAAAGTGGGGCCCCTCATCTGAGCACTAAGGAAATCTTCTCGGGAGCCCCCAAGATCTGACATATCTGGCTCAGAGGAGGTACTTTCCGCTTCCAATCCCGCAAACACCTCCAGGGGACCGGGCTTACTTCCTGCAGGTTCAGCAACCTGGTACTGATCCTTAGTAACAACCTCCTGCAACAGTTTTATTTACCACCTCTGTGGGTTCTTGGTTTTTGGGGGAAACCCCCAAACCTTTGAGCTTTTGCTCATACAAGTCCCAAAACATGGGGCAGTCTCGCCCGATTAGTAAATCATGAGGTAATCCCGGGACCACCCCCACTTTTAGTGTAGCCGTTCCTGCTGGTGTACACAGGGTCACACAGGCCACCGGATCGTTTTTAACATCACCATGCACACAGGTGACCCCAACCTGTTCCCTTGGTACCAGCTTTCTTGGCAACCCGTCCGGTCGGAGCAGGGTAACGACACTCACAGAGTCAAGGAGCGCTACCACCTCCTGTCCATTGACCCGCACCACACACTCATGCGGATTTAGGTTGGTTGTAGCACATAATGCATGGACATACATGGAGCGACGGCGACCCATGTCGCACTCCATTGGTTCTTCCTGACTTGGGCACTGGGCCGCCAGATGACCCAGTTGATGGCAGGACCAACAGCGAACCTCACAGAGTTCCCCCTGTCGGTTCTCTAGAAGCTTAGGTCCTGGGGTGCTCCTGGTAGTTGTATTATCCCTCCGAGCAGCCACTATGCGATCACCGGGAGGCACACTGGTGCTGGAACGCACTTCTTTGAAATGGGCCAGCTCTCTTGTGACAGAGGGACTCTCCTGGAACTTTTCCACACAACTGTAGCGCTCAACAGCTGTAGCCATCTCATCCAGGGACTGAGCCACCAATCGGTGGAGCTCCCTGGGTAATCCATGCAGGAAACAATCGAGTGCGACTCTTTCCACAATCTGAGTGGGTGTCTTTTCCTCAGGTTTGTTTAGAAGTTTTCACTGTCTGTGCAGCTTTAACCCAGGTCATGGGATTGGACTGGACCCCTCAAACTGCCCAATGCACGCTCCACCAATTGTAGGGGATCAGGGAGTGAAGAGCTGGCTCAGAGACAGTCCAGTAAAATAAAAATGGTTTTATTCAGCAAAACAGCAAAAAAATAGACATAAGGCCAGACAGACTTGTCTTATCACACGGATGTGCACACAGATACAGCTCACAGTTCATGGCTCCAATCAGAGCTACAGTCTTTATGGTTTATAAGCTCACCCAGCAGGTACACCATCCAGCAATGGACACTTCCACACAGCGTGCTGCTGTGTCTCTCTCTCCTACTCAAACAGCTCCTCTCTGACACTTTCAGCACACCTCATAATAAGCAGGTCTGAAGGGGAAGAACCTGCCTTCTTCGATTAACCCCTTCCTAACCCTGCCCCAGGCTGACCCTCTACAATTGTTTGCATACGCAATTTTTGGAGTCCTTGCCTTTTAGTCCCGCCAGAGGGTTCCTGTTTTGCTGTTTCTAAACAATCCCATAGACACTCCTAAACCTTGTGGACAGCCTTCCCAGAAGAGTTGAAGCTGTTATAGCTGCAAAGGGTGGGCCAACACAATATTGATCCCTATGGACTAAAGCCTCGTACACACGATCAGATTTTAGGCAGACAAAGCATCAGACATTTGTCCGAAGGTCGTGTGCCTGGATTTTGTCTTGCATACTAACGGCACACAATTGTCGGCCAACAAACCGGAACGTAGTGACGTACTATGAGGAATTTCAGTTCTTGAGCGCCACCCTTTGGGCACCTTCTGCTTATGTCACGTTTCCAAGCATGCGTGTTTGTAATTTGGACTTGTGAACAGACCATTGTCCGCTAGAAAATATGGGTATAAGGTGGTTGACTTTTTTGGGGTGCCCAAAACCCTCCTGCCCCCAAACATCCACCCCCCCTTTCATGGGCTGGCTTGCTGTGTGTTTGGCTAGAGGTTTGTTAGTGTGTGGGAGGGGCACAATATTTTTTTAGATTGGGGTGGGATTTTTCACGTGGGGGCTCTCATTTTAAGCCTTAACAGACCCAAATGGCCTTGTATGTATTGGGGGCCAGGCTATTTTTTGTTTTAAAATCTTACAGATTTGTAAGTTTTCTCTAAAGCCATACATCTATGAATCAACATTTTGGATACATGCTACAGATGCACCACTTTACAGGCCGAGTAAGCCCCCCAAGTTGCTAGCTTTTAAGCAGTTTTGCATTTTTAAAGGCACGTCTCCTTGTTTAGTTTTTTGGGTTGTCCAAATTGGTGACATTGATATATGTTCCTCAGGGTGGGACCTGGGCCTCCCTACCCATTTTAAGGCCAATAACTAGAATATAAGCCAGCCAAGTGGGGACTAGCAAAATGAACAAGTCAGTTCCCATAGACTGCAATGGTATTTGTTGTATAACTTTTGCCCATGTTAGGCTCTTTGTTTGCCCCCCTGGACTGGGGGTGTTTGTCCCTTCTGTAATTTTGTAGCATGCTGGATGATGTGTTTTAATTTTGGACAGGGGGGGTGGCTTATTTTGTGCTGGTTGCATTTGGGTTGTTCTGGGCATGCTCAGGGACTCTTTTTTTTTTTTTTTGGTGCTTTTTGTGTGTGAACATCACTTGAATTTTTCTGGGATATTTTTCACTGAAATATTTTTGATGTTAATGTTTGTAGGTTGTTAGTTTCACTTTATTTTAATTTGTGTGTGTGTTGCTTTATTTTGCAAAATCTTTCTCAAGATGTTTAAATCCTTAAGAGACTGTTCGTTTGTGGGCACAGTCCTTTTAACTCCTGTTTATTTCCTCGTCAAAATGGAAAGACCTCAAAACCATGTTCTGTTAGTGTCTCAAATTTAACATACATGTGTTTTTTTTTGATTTCCTGGCTCTTCTCCAAATCAAATCATGTTTTGTTGCCCAATAAAATTTGTAGCAATTTTTTTCTTTTATGTGTTTTGTTAATAATTTATTTTGCAGATGCATGCTCAATCCAAGTAATGCACTTTACACTTCCTTTTCCTTTCCTTTCCTTTCCTTTCCTTTCCTTTCCTTTCCTTTCCTTTCCTTTCCTTTCCTTTCCTTTCCTTTCCTTTCCTTTCCTCCCTCCCTCCTCCTTCCCTCTCTCCTCCTCCTCCTCCTCCTCCTCCTCCCCCTTCCTTCCTTCCTTCCTTCCTTCCTTCCTTCCTTCCTTCCTTCCTTCCTTCCTTCCTTCCTCCCTCCCTCCCTCCCTCCCTCCCTCCCTCCCTCCCTCCCTCCCTCCCTCCCTTCCTCCTTCTTCTTCTTTCCCTCCCTCCCTCCCTTCTTTCCCTCCCTCCCTCCCTCCCTTCTTTCCCTTCCTCCCTCCCTCCCTCCCTCCTCCTTCTTCTTTCCCTTCCTCCTCCTCCTCCTCCTCCTCCTCCTCCTCCTCCTCCTCCTCCTCCTCCTTCTTCTTCTTCTCTCTCCCTCTCCCCTCTCTCCCTCTCTCCCTCTCTCCCTCTCTCCCTCTCTCCCTCTCTCCCTCTCTCCCTCTCTCCCTCTCTCCCTCTCTCCCTCTCTCCCTCTCTCCCTCTCTCCTCTCTCTTCCCCCTCTCCTCCCCTTCCTCCCTCTCTCCCTTCCTCCCTCTCTCCCTTCCTCCCTCTCTCCCTTCCTCCCTCTCTCCCTTCCTCCCTCTCTCCCTTCCTCCCTCTCTCCCTTCCTCCCTCTCCCTTCCCTCTCCTCCTTCTTCTTCTTTCCCTTCCTCCCTCCCTCCCTCCCTCCTTCTTCTTCTTTCCCTTCCTCCCTCCCTCCCTCCCTCCTTCTTCTTCTTTCCCTTCCTCCCTCCCTCCCTCCCTCCTTCTTCTTCTTTCCCTTCCTCCCTCCCTCCCTCCCTCCTTCTTCTTCTTTCCCTCCTCCTTCTTTCCCTTCCTCCCTCCCTCCCTCCCTCCCTCCCTCCTCCTTCTTTCCCTTCCTCCCTCCCTCCTCCTTCTTTCCCTTCCTCCCTCCTCCTTCTTTCCCTTCCTCCCTCCCTCCCTCCCTCCCTCCCGCCTCCTTCTTTCCCTTCCTCCCTCCTCCTTCTTTCCCTTCCTCCCTCCCTCCCTCCCTCCCTCCCGCCTCCTTCTTTCCCTTCCTCCCTCCCGCCTCCTTCTTTCCCTTCCTCCCTCCCTCCCTCCCTCCCTCCCTCCTCCTTCTTTCCCTTCCTTCCTCCCTCCCTCCCTCCCTCCCTCCCTCCTCCTTCTTTCCCTTCCTCCCTCCCTCCTCCTTCTTTCCCTTCCTCCCTCCCTCCTCCTTCTTTCCCTTCCTCCCTCCCTCCTCCCTTCTTTCCCTCCTCCCCTCCCTCCTCCCCTCTTTCCTCCCTCCTCCCCTCTTTCCTCCCTTCTTTCCTTCTTTCCTTCTTTCCTCCCTCCTCCCCTCCCTCCTCATCCTCCCTCCCTCCTCCCTTCCTTCCCTCCCTCCTCCCTCCTCCCTTCCTTCCCTCCCTCCTCCCTTCCTTCCCTCCCTCCTCCCTTCTTTCCCTCCCTCCCTCCTCCTTTCCCTCCCTCCCTCCTCCTTTCCCTCCCTCCCTCCTCCTTTCCTTTCCTCCCTCCTTCCTTCCCTTCCCCCCCCCTCCTCCTTTTCTTCCCTCCTTTCCTCCCTCCCTCCTTTCCTTCCCTCGCGTATAGATGCCTATGTGTACATAACTTGTTTTTATGATCATTTATCTGGCGTGCACGGCGATATGTAACGTGTATCAAAATCACTGGTTTCAGGCGTAGGCGCCCCGCCATGTGCATTTACGTTTGTATGTGTGTATATGTGGATTTTATGTACTTGGATGTAACTCATTTTTTTACAATTAAAAAAATTATATTATTTTAACTTAACTTTTGTTTTTCCCATCAGAGTCCCCTATGTGATGATTTTTTTGGTGACAGGTTCTCTTTAATACAACATCCAGGGTCCAAAAGGCCCTGCATGTTTCCCCTGTTCTCACCTGAATGTAACGCAATGCACATCGCCTCGATGGCCAGGGAAACTGTCAATGTGTCTTCGCACTCCTCCCTTCCCTTTACCCGGCGGCACCCACTATGCTGGTCCTGGGTTTGCAGGTCGGCAAGCGGAGCCTGGGATACGTAGTGGGGGGTTAGGAGCATTCGGTTGGCAGCCCAGGAGCCAGCACAAAACTTCTTGTCGCCATGCCAACTTTCCCATAACACTTGTATATTCCTGTTCTCCTAGAACACATGTGTAGTAACATCACTAATACTCTCCCTATGGTCCATGCCGACAAACCTTAGTCTGTGCAGTAAATGTTTATGGGGAATTGTGTCAAATATCTTTGCACAATCCAGATACACCACGTCTACAGCCCTTCCTTTTATCTAGCAGCTCACTTCTTCATAGAAGGGGATACACAGAGATGAAACCAATCCTCCTGCATAAGTTGTACCTGTTTATTTGCAGCCCTCTCTTATCTACCGCCATTCAAAGTGCAAAATTTATACAGCTTATCTAAGCTTTCAGAAAGCAGGGGACAGATAGCTGAAGTTACACTCTGCAGATCTCGGTGAAAGCTGATTGGAGGGAAGGGACAGGCCTCCGTTCACACAGCACACAGAAAGAGCTGAGGCTGTCAGTCACAGGCTGTGTGCTGGAGTGTCACCTTTTTTCCCTTGGTGTCAGGGAAAACTCGTCAGAAGTGACACACTATAGAGGGATACAGTTTTTCATGTTTCAAGGATATGTAAAGGTTTGTGGATTTAAAAAACAAACAAACCAACATGTCATACTTACCTCCTCTGTGCAGTTGGTTTTGCACAGAGTGGCCACGATCCTTCTCTTCTGGGGTCCCTCAGTGGCGCTCCTGGCTCCTCTTCTTGTCCAGCGCCCCGTTGGAGAGCCGCTTGCCATCATCTTATTTTACAAACAAATGGGGTATTATGTTGTGTTTGGGTTCACTAAAACAAATTCAATTGTATTTGTTCCTGAAATTGTATGTTTGATAATTTGCTGTGCAAATATCATGCAACAAAAAAAATTGCAACACCCACCATTTTATTCTCCAGGGTCTCTGCTTAAAAAAAAAAAAAAAAATTATATAATATATATATAATATATATATATATATAATATAATATATATATATATATATATATATATATATATATATATATATATATATATATATATATATATATATATATATATATATATATATATATATATATATATATATATATACATATACATATACATATACATATATACATACATATAATGTTTGGGGACTCTTAAGTATTTTTATACCAAAAAAATGCAGTGATTTTTACATGTATGAGAGAAATATCAGAATAGGCCCGAACTGGAAGTGGTTAAAAAAAAATTAAGATAAAATGGAATGATTTTTTGTTGCAGCATCTGCTTTCTATATATGTTTTTGTATATTGCTAAACCATGGCTGAAATTGCTGATGAGCTGAGCATGCTGAATAGCCCAGTGTGATCTCCTGGTATCGGGGAAATGTTTCTCTGGGGGATTTATAATGTGTGGTTCATTGAGTAGCCATCAGATAATTGGCTCAGTGGAACGCAGACTAAGCTATGACAGTATACTGTAAAGTCATGAGTCCGAACAAAACGCGGTGCAGGAAAAGACGTGCTCTGTTTATGTAGGACTTCCATTGACATTGTTGCAGTGATGGCAGCTATCCTCGGAAAGTGACGAAACTGGGTGACATAATGAAAACAATGATGATTTGTTATGTCAGGGCCAGGTATGGGAAGGCTCGGGTCTGGGAGCATTTCTCCGGGGAGTTTGTGTTGCAATAATGGCATAGAGTTTCAAAGCAGTGGCAGTTGATTGTAGTCATATTAGTGCACTAAGAATCCTGGCTTCTATTCCTGTCATTAGCTATGCGTTCTTATGTGTAGTAAAAAAAAAAAAAATTGGGGTTGTCTTTTTATATGACGGTGAATTAAAATATGCATTCTAAAATAAAAACGTATTTTTCTAATGTGAAAAAAAAAAAACACTTTAACATATGTATGACGCAATTATCTTCGTTAAAGCCCAGCTCCCAGGAATAACTATTTTGTTTTAGAAAAAAAAGTGAATATGGAGAAAAAATAGGGCTCATACACATGGCTGTATGAAATTATGGCAACTAGTATGCAGGATGTTGCTGTCCACAAGATCCTGCGTACAAAAGTGGTCTGTACGCATGTAATGGCTTACATGTATACCGCATTACCATGTAAATGGCTCTCATAGAAGCTGCCTAGCATCCTCCTTTGCTACACCTAGCATCCCCAACTGATAGGACGTAGGTGGCTTCCCAAGGTGGCCACCTACTGCCCTCCATAGCAAGAACACCTGGCAACTTTCACTAATAGGACACATGTGGCGTCCCAAAGGAGCCACCTTGCATCCTCTTTTGCTATGACGCAAGCATCCTCTACTGTTAGGGCACAGGTGGCTTCCCAAGGAAGCCACCTTGCATGGCTTCCCAAGGAAGCCACCTTGCATCCCCCTTTGCTAGGACTCTTCGTATCCCCCACTGATAGGACACAGGTGGCATTTCAAGTCCTCCTTTGCTAGGACAACAAGCATACTCCACTGATGGGACTCAGGTGGCTGTCTTGGGAAGCCACCCTGTACCCTCCTTTGCTAGGACACCAAGCATTCTTCACCGATAGGATGCAGGTGGCTTCCTTGGGAATCCACCTTGTGTCCTCCTTTGTTAGGACACCATAGTCCCCCCCCCCCGCCCTACTGATAGGATGCAGATGGCTTCCTTGGGAAGCCACCTTGGATCCCCCTTTGCTAGGACATCAAGCATCCGCCACTGATGGACACAGGTGGCTTCCCAAGGAAGCCACTCTGCATCCTCCACTGATAGGACACAGGTGGCTTCCCAAGGAAGCCACTCCACATCCTCCTTTTGCTAGGACACCAAGCATCCGCCACTGATGGGACACAGGTGGCTTCCCAAGGAAGCCACTCCACATCCTCCTTTGCTAGGACACCAAGCATCCTCCACTGATAGGACACGTGGCTTCCCAAGGAAACCACCTAGTGTCCTCCATTGCTAGGACACAGACAGCTTGTGCCGCCTAGAGCCCTACAGATTCTAGGATTCAGGCGACTCTTGCACTCCACTAGAGTGTATTTGCGCAAGTACAAACATTTACGTGTATACATTATGAAATACAGTACATACACAGGACCTTTTTGTTTTTATTTTTTTTTAATGAATCTGAATGCAGTGCAGGTTTACTGATCTTTACGAATAATTAATTTGAGGAATACACATTACTTATTCTGGTGACACCTTCTGTCAAAGGGCGGGAAGATAAATCCCCCCCTCCCCCCCAATGGGTACACGAACATCAAAAAAAGAAATAATAAAAATTATAGAGGTTCTAAAACTTTCCCGCTGTATGCAAAATGAGAGTGCCACGCTTTAATTGATAACAGTGCATTAAAAGTACTATTTTAATATACTTATGGTTACCAGGCAACTTTACAGATATAATCACGTACGTCTTGCCTTCATGTCCCCTGTGATTTGATAGCTGGGTCCATTGTAAACCTTCCTTTGTTTATATTCAGCTTGCTTGCTTGCAGCACAGTAACTGCATAGGGATGAAAACAGGGAGACTCCTGTAGTTCATATTTATATAGCACATTTGATGTCCTCTATGATGGTGGGTTGTTTGCCGGTCAAAAACTAGGGTTGCACCAATACTACTTTTTTAAGACGGAGTACAAGTACTTTTTTTCAAGTACTCGCCGATACCGATTACTTTTTTTTTTTTTTTTTTTCAAATTTTATTTTTATTTATGCCACCTTATCCATAACAACATTCCATTAGATACATTTTCATCTTCAACTTAAAATTGTCCATAACATAGGTATCAATAACCTTGATTTATATCTCAATCCTATTATATAATAATAAATCCCTATGTCCTGGTCCGCTCAGCCACTTTTCCACCTGCCCTCCCACCCCTACCACCCCCCCCCCCCCAAAAAAAAAAAAAAAATTATATAAACAAAAAACAAAAAAAAAAAAAAAGAGGAGAAAAAAAAATTACTTTTTTTAATGTCATGTGACAGTTTTCAAAGCACAATACAGACTTATGATATCTTCTTTAGAATTATGAAGAACTGTAACTCAAGACATTATAAAAGAATAAAACGATTTTATATGCTTGTCACAAAGTTGTAAAAACTCAAAGAAATTTCACAGAGCATGTTTATAAATAAAAAAAAAAAAAATTACAAATAGAATATTTACAAATGTAAAACCACAACCAACCAAAAGTGCAAAACAGTAAAAAAAACATAACAGTGCACTGTTTAATCATGGAGAACAACACTTTTGGGCTAGATGGCGACGGCCATCTTGGTACACCCCACACTCGTCTGCAGTAAGCCTACAGTCAGAAGGCGGCAGTGGACATCTTGTTACACGCAGCCAAGTCTTGAATTTCAGACTTATTTTAGCAGTAAACTGAGCTTGTATAGTGAAATGCAGTATTTTAAAATCCGTGAGACTGTTTTGATGTTGAACTTTAATAAGCAGCAGTGTTCTGTCAGATCGGCAGGCTTGCCGCTGCTTTTCAAATTCCCAAACAAAACATTGTCACGGATTTCAAAATACTGTATTTCACTATATGGGCTAGGTGTAACAAGATGTCTGCTGCCGCCTTCTGACTGTAGGCTTACTGCGGCCAGAGTGCGGGGAGTACCAAGATGGGTGTTGCTGTGATGGAACGTCACTTCCGTTGCCGAATCTGATGGGTCGCCGATCCTGACGGAACACCGGCATATTTGTCTTGGGAAAACATAGCGGCTGCACCCCTGCCCTGGCCAGCTTACCTTCCAGCTGCCAGTGTGTTGTTGAATGTTGACGCTGACTCCTGCCTTCTCTCCGCCCACTGACATCCGGGAATGGGCAAGTGACGCCTCCAACTTCCTCACGCAACGTCTCTTCGTTCCTTGAGGGGAGCTGAAGAGCTGGAGGTTTCCGATTAAGCATTGGAGCATTTACACAAGTACTCGTGCAAATGCTCGGTATTGGCACTGATGCTAGTTTTGGTACTGGTGCAACCCTATCAAAAACCCTCCCAAGCACTATAAGACTGGCCATTTCATATCCATTCTAGCTACTTGTATAAGCCTTCTATCTCAAGCTCTGCTTGGGAGTTTCATATTTATTAATTTTAGTATTCAAATATTTTTAATATCTTTTGCATTTTTCTGTATTTTGTTTATCTAGTTTCAAAGAAACCCGACAAGATGACATCTGGCTTGTTGATGTAAGTATTTTCCTCTACCGATTGGTAACGTGTTTGTGTGTACCGCCATAACAACCTTGAAGTCCTAAAAACTGCACTGTTAAGCCCCTTTCACCCTGGGGCGGGGAGCCGCGGTGACGGTAAAGCAGCGCTATATTTAGCGCTGCTTTACCGTCGTTTTAACCGCGGTATTCGACCGCTTGCGGTGCGGTTTTACCCCCCGCGAGCGGCCGAAAAGGGGTTAAACATCCCCGCAGAGCGCCGCCGTAGCGGCGATTTGCGGCGGTATTGCCGCGGTTTTACCGCGGTGTCCCATTCTAATCAATGGGAAGGAGCGGTGAATACACCGCTCCTATACCGCTCCAAAGATGCTGCTAGCAGGACTTTTTTTGTCATCCTGCTAGCGCACCGCTCCAGTGTGAAAGCCCGCCGGCTTTCACACTGGAGTTAAAGGGGCCGGATTTTTTCAGGCGGTGAACAGGCGCTATTTTTAGCGCTGCACCACATGAAAAACGCCCCAGTGTGAAAGGGGCCTTATACAGCGGTATGCATGTCTAGGTGTTTGCATGTCTGTTCAGCGTTAGACAATGAAAAGTTGAATGAATAAAAAATCTAAAGAGTAATGTTTAGAAATCAGTTTTCTGTTGCTTGCTGTCCGGAATTTAGAACAAGTTGAAAAAAGTATACCCAGAAACAATCAGTTCTTATATCTGAATCCTAAATTTAAAAATTACTTTACCTTAACCCTATCCTTATGTCTATATGCTCTGCCTCTTCTTCCCTCCCTCTCTTTTAAATTGCATTTTTTATTTTTTATTTTATTAAAACCTCTGTTGTGCTGCAAACCAGCCCTTCTGCATTTCATGCCTAGGCGAGAATGATGTCTGGGGCTGCCCCTCCCAAATTCTGCGCATACACAGATGTATTGCAGGGCTTTAGCTCCTGATAGCCCTGCAGCATTTATTCACTTGCGGGATTCTACATGCATGTGCAAACTTGGGTAAGCATGGTCCAAAGTCCAAAAACTTCCCCAGGAACATATCCTGTGCGTGCCCAGTGGTGCCGAAGGGCTTTGCCATGACCCAACATTTGGGTAGAGCCTTTTGGCACATCTGCACAGGTGCCATAATAGTAGAGCCAGAAGGAAGGGGTCGGGGTGGGGGGGGGAGAACACAGACTGGGGACTAAATGTTCCTCTTTAAAATGAAATATGTGTGTGTTCTTCAACTTTCTGGTGAAGTTATTTTATCCAGTGTGACAGGTCTCATGTCATGTCCCAGAATCAGCACTTGGATTACATGCATTGAACGTGTTATCGGTATGTGCACATGACCGCAATAGAGCCATACAGCGTATATTCACACTTAAAAGAGAAGTATGTTCCCCCCCATTATACTTACCTAGGTGGCTGCAGCATCGGTCCTCTACACTGAGAATTGAGCGATTGAACATCGCCAATGGCTCGGTTCTCACAGCTCCCTGAGCAGAGAGCTGCTGCCTGTCAATCAGCATCTCTCCGCTCTGCTTCTCCACGCTCATTGGAGTGCTGAGCTGCGGAGGGGCAGGGAGCGGCCGTCTCAGGCTCTCAACGGCTCGCTGAGAGGCTAAGTTGGGTGTCAGTCTAGGCACCTGACAAATCCAGACTTCCATTGTCGGGGTGACACAGTGCCTGGACTGACATTGGTGACGTCAGCAGAGAGCAGACTTCTGCTGAAAACGGGTCACAGGAGTGCAAAACGAATTGCACTCCTGTGATTTACAGGAGAAGTACAACCAAAACAAGCTTAGGTTGGACTTCTCCTTTAATTCTCTGTCCATGGGGACAGGTGCTGCGTAGAGCTTGCTATCGGGAGCCTGTCAAAATCACGAACAGGCTGAAGTCTACTGTGGCTGAACGCTGATTTTCACACTTCTGAGCAGTACTTGCGTACAGGGATGTGTGTGTTATGCATACGATCCTGCATACAAAATAGGTTTAGTTGTGTGTGTGTGTGTGTGTGTATATATCTGCATACAGCCAAAGAGTATTGTGTATGTGTATAAACCTTGTGAGCTGCCGAAACTAAAACCTCAACAACCTAGAAAAATAGAACAACTACTATACTAGGAAATAGCTGCCAGCACTCACCACTTCCTCAAAATGTGACAATGCAAATATATATAACCAATGTGCGGTACTAAAATGAACATGTGACAGAGTAGCAAATATATACAATATACTAAAACTCAAAAAAAATAATACTAATATTATATAAAATATATCCCCAATTACAGTGCAAGTGCTCAGTATAAAGTGCTCAGAGTGTATATACACAGTCCTCAATATTAATTTGCAAACACAAAAAAAAGTCCATAGGAATATCAAAGGAATAAGTGAAACAAATGGTGCCTTGATGCAATGTGCACTCTCCCCCTTCAGATGTGCCCTCACCTTAAGGACTTTAAAGACGAGCCTGTAGTAAATGGTAACAGCTTAGATGGTCATCATCCATATAATGGCTGGTTAGTGGTAAGCATAGATCCCATATTCACTCCACGGCCTGGTAAGAACGCTGATCAATAAAGCCACAAATTCTTCTCCCCAGCAGCTGCTGTCACTTTTGCTTGACTGTGCATGACTCCGCCCATGCAGCCGCGTCATTCGTTCGCAGAGATCTGATTCCTGCACTCATAGTCCATCTCCATAAATGAAAGCCTTTACCTTGGTATGGACATAGAGCTGGAGGAAGAGTCTGCAGGAGCAGTGATAAAATAATAAATGGAGAATTTTTGATTCTGCAAATGGGGGAATTGATTTATTTTTGCAAAATGTGAACTTGAAATGCTCTGCCCGACGCTATCATTACAAGAGGCATACATGGCTAAAAATGAGGGTATTTAGCCCTTTAGCACTGGCGCCTCCCAGCTCTTTAAGAGGTTTCAGATGCAGAGAGGTGGAGATGGGTGTTCAGGTCATGTGACCGCTGTGATTGGCTGTCACAGTGGTCACATGATTGGAAAGGTCCCGATCGCAAGTATGCATCAGGAGTTTACTGCACGGAGCGCGCTCTCAGCACAGTAAGTAGTTTTCACACAGGGCTGCATATATGCGGCCGCTCAGCGTTAAGGCAGACACGCCAAGAGGCCTCATATATGCGTACTGTTGGTGCTAAGGAGTTAAACTATATGTAAACCTTCGCCTTTTTAAAACGATCAATTTAGTTTAAAATGGAAATGAAAGGCAATACATATAAAACAAATTATAAATATATTTTTTTCCATTTTTCACATACCCTCTGTTCTCGGAGCTCAGAGATTTAGGGGAGGAGAAATGGCAGCACACTTGTCTCCTCAGTGAATGGCTGTGCAGGAAGAGGGGGGGGGATAGGGGGCAGCACAAGTCTGATCATTAGAGGAGGAAAGACTGAGTTCTCTCAGCCAGAATACTGACCCCGATGTGCTCTTATGCCGCGTACACACGATCAGAATTCTCGTCGGAAAAAGCTCTGATGGTTTTCCCGATGGACTTCCAACGGAATTCCGCTCAAACTGTCTTGCCTACACACGGTGACGTACAACACTACAACGAGCCGAGTTCAATGCTTCCGAGCATGCGTCAAATTGTTTCCGAGCATGCGTAGGAATTTTGCGCGTCAGAATTGCTACGATCGGAATTTCCGATAGAAACCTTTTCCGTCGGAAAAATAGAGAACCTGCTCTCAATTCTTTGCTGTCGGAAATTCAGCCAGCAAAATTCCGATGGAGCCTACACACGGTCGCATTTTCCGATGAAAAGCTCTCATCTGTCTTTTTCTGGCCGGAATTCCAATTGTGTGTACGCGCCATTAGGCTTCATGTACCGTTGTTTAACCTCTCCTGAACGATTTTAACTTGACAGCTAGAAACCGGCATCTAAAAAAACTTCCGTTTAGTTGCATTTAGCTGCAAATAGAATTGTTTAAAAAAAAGAATAATATTATAATTATTTTATTTATTTTTTGTTAAAATTATAAATATAACGAAACGCTGCTAAACGTGAGTTACCGCGTTTAGCAGCGTTTACAGGCTGTTACAGGCATTTGGCGTTTCAAATACCTCTGAACATCCGCCTGAACCCATTTTTTTGCGTTACAAAAAATGCTTCTAAACTCAACTGCCTAGAAAGGACTATAAACGACTCTGTGTACATGTACTGATAAGATGACCTATAGGAGAGTTTAGGGGCAGCTGAAAAAAACGCCCAACCGCTCCTAAACGTTTGTTTACCAGCAACAGTGTACATGAGGCCTTATGTCCAATGTGGTTAGTTTTTTTTTTTTTTTTTTAAATAGGAAAGCAAGGGGACTGGCAGGAACACCAGGGATTTCACACAAAGGAAGCAATACAAAGAGAACAGGATACCTTCTCATACAAGTACATGGTACAGAAGACACCTATCAGGAATAAAAGTTTGGGGGGTAACATATTCTTTAACCCCTTCCTGCCTAGCCACAATTTCCCATTAACAACATCTGTACGCCCGGGCGACGGGAGGTATCGGCAATCATGTGGTCACTGTGATTGGCTGTCACAGTGGTCACATGATTAGATGCCGGTCCCACCAGCTACCTATCTTTAGTGGAGACCAACCAAAAGCTGTCTTTGACAGCTCAGTCTCTGTGCTGGGAGCACACAGTGAGTGCACGTTCAGCACAGAAACATCGGCCGCCCAGTGATGCATATATGCAGCATGTGGGCATTCAAGCTCTTTTTCGTTTTGTTGCCGCACATATGTTACACGGGTTGCCACCGATTTAATATGATGTTATTTTTGATATTGAGTTTAGTGAAACAATCATCTAAAATGCTCCTAAAAAGTAGAAAAATCGGACTCTGCAGCAACAAAAGGTGAAGAGGACTCTCCACTATCCAAGCATATCTTCCATTAGTACAACGCATTTTGTTTGGTTATAGTATCTGTTTCTGTGCGTCTCTTCTCCGTGTTCTGAAAGGCAAATTGGAATGCAGCCGAGTAAATTAGAAGTGATTGTGTACATGTAAAATATAGCTGAATTGTGCTGTGACATTAAAAAGAAACTCTTGGCGGGGACATTACTGTTTTTATTGATTTCTGTAGATTTCATTCCCCAAGTTCAACATAAACAACTTACGATTGCCAATATGCCTTAAATCCCGTAATGGGTACAAACCAAAGGGATTGAGAAGAATAGAATTTGTTCAGCTGCAGATTTCTTTACAATTTGTTGTTAACATTTATCTGGAATTTTAAAACTAAGATTGATTAAACATTTTTTTTGGAGAATTCCAGCTGTTGTTGGCACTTATCTCGTATAGATCTGCTTTGATTACTGCTATGATACAGCAAAAAAAAGTGCATGTGTTAGCAGTAATGTAGGCTCAGGGAAATGAAACCCAGTGGGATGCTGATGGCATTTTTCTTACAAGAAAGTCTCACATTATTATTTTCTAACAAATATAAGTAATGCGTTTTAATAAAAAATCGTTATTTTTTATTTTATTTTTTTGTATCTTGACGCAGCGTAACCACTTGCAGACCAGAAGATTTGCCCCCTTAATGACCAGGCCATTTTTTGGACTACGGCACTGTGTCGCTTTAACTGACAATTGCGCGGTTGTGCAACGTTGTATCCAAACAAAATTGACGTCCCTTTTCCCCCACAAATATTCTTAGGAAAAAATTGTTTGAAGAAAGTTTATATATATATATATATATATATATATATATATATATATATATATATATATATAATATAATGCGTGGCAGCTTGCAAGTGGTTTAGTGGGGTTATGGCTAAAGCTGTCATCCGTAATCCTGGTATTTTTTTTTCTTCAGCCAGTGGCTGGCTTTCTCATGAGAGTGGTCCAAGCAACTCATTGGACATTGGATCGCTTTCAGAAGCAGCGGGAGGGCAGTCCCCCTCCTTCCACCGCTTGCCGGTGTGTTTTACCTGCGCACCGTAGAAACGATCCGACGGTGTGGCCAGCTGGCCACAGAGGCGAACAGAGACCTGATCGCTTCTATGGCCTTGGAGGACCGGAGCGACGTTGTGACGTCACTTCTGGTCTAGGGGGGAAGTAAGCAAGTTACGCCCACATATGTAAATGGTGTTTGCACCACACGCGAGGTATCACCACGAACATTAGAGTGAGAACAATAATTCTATCGCTAGAACTCCTCTGATACTCTAAACGGGTAACCTGCAAAAAAAATTTGAAAGCTTTTTTTAAGTACCGTGACATGTTAGGTATGTATCTACCCGACGTAACATAATTTTTCATATTTTACAAAAAAAAATGGGTATTTATTTTTTTATATTCATTAGTGTATTTTTTTCCCCCAAAAAAATTGCTTTTGAAAAAAACGCTGTGCAAATACTGTCTATCATAACCAATTGCAACAAAATATATAATGTTTGGGGGTTATAAGTAATTTCAAGCAAAAATCAAAAAAATACTGATTTAAACTTGTAAACAGTGCCACAAAAGGCTGGTTCTTCAAGTGGTTAACCAAAAAAGTAACCTATTCTCCCCCATCCACAGGTTGATAAAGAAATCCCCCAGCTGTGCTATTGTATTCTGACAGTTGGACTCCTTAGTTGTTAGAATACGTTGATCGGAAAAATATCAAGGTAATCCTGTTCAACTCCTGAATGGGAACAGCCATACATGGATCAAAATTTGGCCAGTTCCTGCTGAACCAGCTGCATTTCAATCCATGTATCCTCTAATACCATAAAGCTGGCTACTCCATAACATCCATTACAAGAATCCTTTATTGGCTACATGGCAGGACACAGCAGTAACACGTGTTTCGGCATGAAAGGATTAGGAGTGCCCTGCTTGTGAGGCAAAAGGTCTTGGGGAAGATTTGATGGAGTCAGTAAAAGTGCAGTTTTTAGGTGGAGGTGGGACGGAGTAGGAGTAAGCTGAACAGATGTGCAGACTTGTGTTGTCTATACTATGGCTTGTTTTATGATTTATTCCTTTTTTTTATTTATTTTTTAAGTTTTATGCTCCCTGGTGTGGTCACTGCAAGAAGCTTGAACCTGTCTGGAACGAAGTTGGCATTGAGATGAGGTCTAGCGGTTCCCCAGTCAGAGTCGGAAAGATGGATGCAACAGTTCATTCAAGTAGGTGCATTGTATATGAACCGGTTTAGGAACACAAAGGTCACAAATGGTATTGTGGTCTCATTCAAGACCAGAAATGAAACCGACACAACATCAGATGTTATCTTTTATTAAACACAGTGACGTGACACGCCTCAGACGATACACGGAGAAGAAACAAAAGCTCCTACATAAGTTTTATTTGGTTATCTGCAGTCTTATCTTCTCTACATCTGTTCCAAGTGCTGAATCAAGATACAATTCTTCTGCATCTGTCAGTAGCACAGAGGAGAGGGTGGGGAGCTACAGTAAGGCCCCTTTCACACTGGGGCGGGGAGCTGCAGTGACGGTAAAGCCGCGCTATATTTAGCGCTGCTTTACCGTCGTTTTAACCGCGGTATTCGGCCGCTCGCGGTGCGGTTTTACCCCCCACGAGCGGCCGAAAAAGGGTTAAACACCCCCGCAGAGCGCCGCCGTAGCGGCGGTATTGCTGCGGTTTTACCGCGGTTTCCCATTCAAATCAATGGGAAGGAGCGGTATAGGAGCGGTGAACACACCGCTCTTATACCGCTCCAAAGATGCTGCTAGCAGGACTTTTTTTGCCGTCCTGCTAGCGCACCGCTCCAGTGTGAAAGCCCGCCGGCTTTCACGCTGGAGTTAAAGGGGCCGGATTTTTTCAGGCGGTGAACAGGCGCTATTTTTAGCGCTGTACCGCATGAAAAACGCCCTAGTGTGAAAGGGGCCTTAGAGTTCTTGTACAGGTGTGTGAGAGCTGATTGGAGGAAAGGGACACACCCCCCTTCACACACCACACAGGAATGAAGGAACATGCAGAGCTGTGTTGTTAATAGACAAGCTGTTTGCTGAGCTCTCCTCCCCATCACCATTTTATCTCTGGTGTCGGGAAAACTTCTCAGAAGTGAGACATGCTGATAACAGAGGAAGGAAGCACCAGAGAGAAACAACACTCAGAGCTTTGGAGAAAGACAAGTAAATACTACATATATATGCGCTTTGTTCAGATTTCAAGACTGAGGTTTACAACCAATTTTATTTGTATTTTTGGCTAGTTGGTTGAAAAGGGAAACCTGTGCCCCCTCCCCACAATTTCTGTCTTGGTACCAATGGTCACTGGGACCAAAAGAGAGTGTTTCTTCCCAGAGTGGTCACAGACAGCAATAGAAATTGACAGAGGGTCCAACCATCCACCCTTCATCTAAAATGGAGGAGAAAAAAATGTGCAACTTTTGGAATTTTTGTACATAAAAACATTTAATATCTGTATTAACTAAATAAATATTATTATACTGTTACATACGAAGTGGCATTTTTGTCCCAGATGGCCTCCGAACATGTGGTAAAAATTTCTAAGATATATTACTAATCGGTTTTTCAGTACTTCACTCTCACCATATACTGTATTTAAGGCCCAACTGCAGAAACGTGTAACGCTATACCTTGCAGTGGAGCTGCATCTGCACTTTAAGGGTTAATTGCTTGTTTTGCCTAAGGTAGAGTAGAAACACATTTGCTTACCTGACGTGCTCCCCCACGCTCTTGTGAACTATCCCTCGGCATCAACGCGTCCAAGTTATGGACCCTGAATTGGTCTTGATGATGTCAGAGCCCTAGAGAACTGGAGCATGGAGAGAAAAACCTATGTGGACCAGTCTCGTAGTGGAGAGAAGCAGAGTATTGGGTAGGTAAATCTTTGTACACTGCTCAAAAAAATTAAAGGAAGACTTTTTGAAACATCTCAATGGGGAAAAATATGCTGAATATCTATACTGATATGGACTGGGTAATGTGTTAGGAACGAAAGGATGTCACATTTTTTGATGGAAATGAAAATTATCAACCTACAGAGGACTGAATTCAAAGACACCCCAAAAATCAAAGTGAAAAAATTATGCAGCAGACTAGTCCATTTTGCTGAAATTTCATTGCAGCAACTCAACATGGTACTCAGTAGTTTGTATGGCCCCACATGTATGCATGCCTGACATCGCCGGGGCATGCTCCTAATGAGATGGCGGATGGTGTCCTGGGGTATTTCCTCCCAGATCTGGACCAGGGCATCACTGAGCTCCTGGACAGACTGAGGGGCAACCTGCCGGCATCGGATGGACTGAAACATAATGTCCCAGAGGTGTTCTATTGGATTTAGGTCAGGCGAGCATGGGGGCCATTCAATATTATCAATTCCTTCATCTTCTAGGAACTGGCTGCATACACTCACCACATGAGGCAAGGCATTGTCGTGCACCAGGACCCACTGCACCAGTGTAGGGTACGACAATGGGTCCAAGGATTTAATCCGATACCTAATGGCAGTCAGGATGCCATTGTCTAGCCTGTAGAGGTCTGCGCATCCCTCCATGGATATGCCTTCCCAGACCATCACTGACCCACCACCAAACCGGTCATGCTGAACGATGTTACAGGCAGCACAATGTTCTCCACAAATTCTCCAGACCCTTTTCACATATGTGCTCAGGGTGAACCTGCTCTCGTCTTTGAAAAACGCAGGGCACCAGTGGCGGACCTGCCAATTCTGGTGTTCAGTGGCAAATGGTAATCAAGCTCCATGGTGGCGGGCAGTGCACAGAGCGCCCACTAGAGGAAATCGGGCCCTCAGGCCACCGTCATGAAGTCTGTTTCTGATTGTTTGGTCAGAGACATTCACACTGGTGGCCTGCTGGAGGTCATTTTGTAGGGCTCTGGCAGTGCTCATTCTGTTCCTCCTTGCAAAAAGGAGCAGATACTGGTCCTGCTGATGGATTAAGGACCTTCTACGGCCCTGTCCAGCTCTCCTAGAATCTCCTCCATGCTCTTGCTGGGAGACTCTGCAAACTTTCTGGCAATGGCACGTATCGATGTGCCATTCTGGAGGAGTTGGACTGCCTGTGCAACCTCTATAGGGTCCAAGTATCGGCTCATGCTACTAGTAGTGACACTGACCCTAGCCAAATGCAAAACTAGTGAAAAATAATCAGAAATGATGAGTATTTTGGGGGGGGTCTTTGAATTCAGCCCTCTGTAGGTTGATCATTTTAATTTCCATCTAACAATGTGGCATTGTTTGGTTCCTAACGCATTACCCAGTCCATATCGATATAGATATCCAGCATGAGATTTTTCACCATTGAGATCCGATGTGTTTTCAAAGTGTTCCTTTAATTTTTTTTGAGCAGTGTATATTGTTCTTCTAGATCTAAACAAGCAAATAACCCTTGCAGTGCAGTCACTCGCCTTGATCGTGACAATGTCTTTGTAAATGCCCCCGCCATCACCACCTTACATGTACTCTTGCTTCTGTTGGATCCAACAGTGAAATCCAATGTGTCAACTGGTGTTGGATTCTAATAAGAACAGAACAGTAACAGTACTCTTCTGGTCAGGTTACAGTGCTCAAGTGTAGTGATTGGATGCTGGACCCAAGTGCTGTCACGTGGGAGGAGATCAAATTCTCTCTTACCTGGAAGCACTGGGTGGTATTGTCAGCTGATGGAGGCAGGAGTGGTGAGAGGGCATTGGTAAGATGAGTATTATTGATGTGTGGGTCTCTTTGTGCTGAAGGCCTAGGTCAGGGATCTCCAAACTACGACCCTCCCAGCTGTTGTGGAACTGACACATCCCACGAGGCATGGTAACACTCTGACATTCACAGACATGACAAGGCATGGTGGGAATTGTAGTTCCTGAACAACTGGAGGGCCATAGTTTGGAGACCCCTGGCCTGGGTGACAGTTTCTCTTTAAAGGCAAGCTGTATTGAGGAATTGTGGAGGTTACCAATTGTTTATCCTAAAAATTCCAGGTTCCTGGCTGCCTTGCCAATCCAGTGGCTTCAGTCTTGTTTCATTTCCTGCCCTGGAGCAAGAAGGAAGATTAGAGTTTCTTATTTTCCATATCCTGCATTATTTTGATGGTGGGGACAACCTGAAATTTAGCATTTTCAGATGGCAGTCGACAAAGCAGTTTCTGTATTTCTCTCTGTATAAGTTGCCTGTGATAAGAACTTGCTGTGGTCTACCAAGTAATCTGCCGATTTTATGTAATCTCTGCGTTTTGTCCCTATAGAAAACTGCCATTCATTGGAAAGCTATAAGCTTGTTGCAAATGTCACCATCTGCTTTTGTTTTTCTGCACATATTGTACATTTCAAACCGAGAAAGGTGGTAAAGGCAAACCCTTAAAATGTAAACCAGTCTGCCAGAACATATCACCTTGTTTAACTATAGCCTGTAATTAGCACACCCTGCATTTACTTATATTATTAGTTTGTTAAGTAAGAGCGGGTTAACCCTATAGATATTTACCAAAGATGAGTCTTTACTACAAATGTTTTTACTCTTGGTTCATAAGGCCTTTTTATAAATATATTTAACACTATGTTTAACCACTTAAGCCCCGGACCAATTTGCATCCAAAGGACCAGGCCCCTTTTTGCGATTCGGCACTGCGTTGCTTTAACTGACAATTGCGCGGTCGTTCGACGTGGCTCCCAAACAAAATTGGCGTCCTTTTTTTTCCCACAAATAGAGCTTTCTTTTGGTGGTATTTGATCACCTCTGCGGTTATTATTTTTTGCGCTATAAAGTTTTTTTTATATATATATATAATATATATATAAAATAAATTTTCACTTCTGTCAAATCCCAAAAATCAACTATTTTTCATTTGTTACAGTTGCGCAGATTTTTTAAAATCGCCACGTGTAAGAGGTGTTATCACCATAAAAAAGGGCAATAATCATGTGGGCTCTGAGCATGCTATTAACCACTTGACCTCCGGCAGATTTATCCCCCTTCATGACCAGGCCATTTTTTGCTATACAGCATTGCATTACTTTAACTGAAAATTGCATGTCGTGCGACACTGTACCCAAATAAAATGGATGTATTTTTTGCCCACACCTACTTTTAAAAAAAATTCTGCTATAAACCTATAAATGTTTTTTTTTTTATATTATAATATAATATCATTTTTTTTTTTTTTTTTTTTTTACTTTCTGCTATAAAACACATCGGATAAAAAAAAAAAAAATGGAAAAACAATCAAATTTTTCCATGAAGTTAGGCCAATATATATTCTGCTACATGTTTTTGGTTAAAAACAAAAAAAAACTCCAATAATGGTATATTGATTGGTTTACGCAAATGTTATAGCGTCTGCAAACTATGGGATATATTTATGGAATTTTTATTTATTTTTATACTAGTAATGGCGGCGATCAGCGACTTATAGAAGGACTGCGATTTTTTTGCGGCGAACAATCAGACACTAACTTGACACTTTGCAGGAACCAGTGACACTAATACAGTGATCAGTGCTAAAAATATGCACTGTCACTGTACTAGGGACGCTGGCTAGGAAGGGGTTAAACATCTAGGGTGATCAAAGGGTTAAATGTGTGCCTAGCCAGTCTTTGTGTTTACTATGTGTGCTGCTTTTACTAGGGGAAGACATGGATTCTAATTCTAATGCAGGAACACAGAATCCATGTCTCCCCCCCCCCCCCTGTAAAAATCTGGATCTGCCCCATTCTGTGTAGTTTACTGGTGGTCAGCGGGTGCCCGAGGACATTGAGTCCCCGACACCCACAGATTCGCTTCTAGTGTGAATTTTCACAGCAGAAGCGGCCTGCCGGCGTTGTGTGCACGCCCTCTTCAGGCAGAAGTCCGTAAAACTGCTATAGGGCGATCGCTAAGTGGTTAAAGTACATACCTGCATGTGCATCAGTATTTGGCCTTTTTCTTAACGAGGAACAAACACAAAAACAAAATATGCTGTGGGTCTACCACAAATCTTACCAGGGCAGTAAATATATATATATATATATATTAGTACTATGGGGTTGATTTGCTAAAACTGGAGAGTGCCAAATCTGGTGCCAATCAGCTTCTAACTTCCGCTTGTTCAACTAAAAGAGAAGTATGGGTTTGGAGGTTTTTTCCCCCATCATTCTTACCAATGCTTCCGAGCATGCGTCGACTTGTTTCCGAGCATGCATGATTTTTTGCGTGTCCGAATTGCATACAGACGGAATGGAATTCCGCCAGAAAAAGACCGATGGAGCATACACTCGGTCGCATTTTCAGACAAAAAGCTCTCATCAGAGTTTTGCTGGTGGCATTTCCGATCGTGTGTGCGCGGCATAAGAAGCACAATGGACCTTTTTGAGTCTTTTTTTTTTTTTTTAATTTTTTTTTTACTCTCTCTAAAAAGCGCAGTGGACCTTTTTATGAGAATTTTTATAGTACTTAATAAAAAGCAGTTGGACCTATTTTAGTTTTTTATTTATTGTACTCTGTAAAAAGCAGGTGGACCTTTTTTGAGTCTTTATTTTATTTTTATTGTACTCGCTAAAAAGCGCAGTGGAGCTTTTTGAGTTTGTAGCTCATGAGAGTTCAGATTCTCCTGTTTAAACTTTAATGAGTCTCAGACAGGAGAGGAGAAATGTCATGATGTAAGAGTAACAGATGTTAGGTGAGGATAAATATTTCTTATGGGATTAGTCTAGTCTATGGAATCCTGATATAACTAAGAGAAGGATTAGCATTGCAGTAATGCATTGACAAAGAGCTCTGATTTATGAGCTTCGGGAGCTTCTATTATACTGCAGCTCCCATCATTCCATGTTTTTATTTATTTTTTATTTTTTAATCTTTCAAAATCAGAGGTAAGTCTGACTACCTGCATAAAACCGTGATTTGTAGTAGAACTCCAATTAGGATAAAAAATAGATGAACGGTCCCCACACACATTTAAATCTGATGGCTGGAAAATCCAATGGCTTCCATATTCTGTTTGTATTTGTTAAAGTATTAAGTTTTTTTTTTTTTTTTTTGCAAGGGTAACACTCAGAGCACATATCCAGGGACAACATGATCCAGTATACCATTGTATTATTAGAACAGAGATTATATCAATCCTATAAAACAATTCATACATGCTAGAAATGAAATCAAAATAAGTGGTTATGTCCGCCTGTTCTTCCATAGCGTCTATACTGGGCTATTGAGTATTCTCCATGGGCAATGAACTGCCCAAAAAAAGTGAAACAAGAAAGAGGGAAGAAAAAATTGTATTTGTGACATAATCAGAAATATTAGTTGATTGTCATGCATAGATCATCAAACAACTTAAAAGCAGTGTTAAACCTATAACCAAAAAATATCATATACTGCAGCGTAAAAATTATTAAATGCAATGGCTGCATTAGTTTCCTTTTTTATAGGCTTTTTCACCCTCTGTTTTGACCACTGGGCGCTTAAACCCCCTTCATAACCAGACCAATTTTCAGCTTTCGGTGCTCTCACACTTTGAATGACAATTACTCAGTCATGCAACACTGTACCCAAATTCATTTTTTGTCCTTTTTTTCACACAAATAGAGCTGTCTTTTGGTGGTATTTAATCACCGCTGTTGTTTTTTTTTTTTTTTTGCGCTATAAATCAAAAAAGACAGAAAATTTGGTGAAAAAATTCTTTGTTTCTATTAAAATTTGTTGGCAGAGTGTTGGCAGTACTGTCACAGAGCAGCGCTGTGGGCACTACACATCCAACCCACAGCGCTGTTGCCATCTCTCCCCCTCTCACCTTCTCGCCTCTCACTGTACCGATCGGTACAGAGAGGGGAGGGAGGAACGGCATGACACCGGTTTGTTTACAAGTGATCACTCTGTCATTCGATGGAGCGATCAGCGGCCGTTTACTGTGATCCGTGATCACGGATGTTCCCGAGTATGTTCCCCAGAGGGGCACGCGGGAGCAAGATTCTGGGAGGACGTCGGCCCAAATGAAAAATGGAGGTCTCCAGGAGGAACAAGATGTTCTACCCTTGGAGCTGTGGGGGGCTGGAAGCCCTAAACAGAGAGGCAGGAGGAAGAGCAAAGGCAAGATGTGGAGGCGACCATGGGAACAATCCAAGGAATCCATATATAATAGTTAAGCCTTGTTAAATGGCTGTTCCAAGGGCTCCTGTGGTCCTATTCCATATCTTAGGTATGCATTTAATACTCCTAAGAGTTAGGATATTAGGGATATGGTTACATCACCTTATCTACCAGTTCACAAGAATAGTATTGTATTTAGATTTGAATAGATATTTGGAAGTGAGACAAATAATCCTTTTTACTTGTTGCAGGTATTGCTTCAGAATTCGGGGTCCGTGGATTTCCAACAATAAAACTGTAAGTCCTATATAAACTGAAAGCACTGTTATAAAAAAAAAAAAAAAAAAAAAACAGTGTTTTATAATTCCTGTTAAAAGTGAAACCTCATCTTCTTAATAGCGACCCAGTAAAATTGTGACAAAAATATATAATATTTTTTTTGCCCTGCACCTGCATTATTGGAAAAATTATTATAAATTAATTTTCCCATAAACCTTTGCTCACACCCCACAAAGCAGGTGTAGCGCTCACTCCACCGCATAGTTTACATTCCTCTTCCAGTCTTGGTGATCAGATATCTGCATGTGCCTGTGAGAAATAGGATAAATCGATTGGCCTTGATATTCTATAGATGCCTTGTTTTTTGCTTAACAACTGCTCTGCAAGATTGCTTAGAGGATTGTCTTCTATGAAGATCAGCGACCAATACGTTTCAAATAGTTATTTCTTTATGGCTAAGGATTGAAAACCAATTAAAGTGGATGTAAACCCATTCTGTAGGCTTGTACCTACATGTAAGCCTATAACAAGGCTTACCTCTAGGTAGTATGAATATCTCATAAACTTGCACGGTTTAGGAGATATTTACACATCATGCAACTGATGATGTCATCTGTGCATACACTCTTAAGGGACGGTATACCCATACCTTCAGAGCTCTGTGCCGCGGTCCTTGACTCTTGTGCACATGCGCGGAAGTGGAGTCATCGCAGCGGGGCCAATCAGACGGCCGGAGGACACCAACCCAGAAGGAAGACCAGGTGAAGATGAAAGCGTCTGTCAGAGCTCAGCGCGGTGGTGCAGGGCTTCCTTCTAAGGTAGGTATTTCATAATGAGCTATTATGTGATGCATACTAGCACATTATGCCTTTTACTTTGCAGGGTTTTTTTTAAAAAAAATTGGCGCGGTTTACTTCCGCTTTAAGGGCTTGTTCACACTTGCTCAAATACTGACCCTTATCAACCACCTATAGCGTTAATGCGCGTTAATAGGTGCGTTTAATAGGCATTAAAAAAGCTCCCCCAAACGCCCTATGCGCGCTTGCGGCGGGGCTGACGAAGACACAAAACGCCTATTATTAACTGTAGAGCACTACTGCGCCGCAATCGCTCTACAACCGCATGTCGGCGCAATTGCAACGTGTTACCATAGACTTAAATAGGAGTTGAAGTGCTTTAACTCCTTTCAAACTAAACATGAGGTTTTAATTTTGAAGCAAACGATGCTAACTCTTCATGTTTTGATAATGCGAACAGCACTGTGTGCTGTCCATAGTATCATTTGCATAGGCGTTTGAGGGGCCTTAAAAACGCCTCTCAAATGCCTGCTTTTAATGCCAGTGTGAACTAGGACTTGGGTAGCTGACTGGCTGTTACCAGCATCAAGAAATGTTACCTATTCTATTTTTATGGATGGGGACTTTAGTGACTAGAGGACAAATACAAAATAAAATATGTACATGAAACACTGTTGTGAAAACATTGATTTCCTTTTAAAATGCAATTCCTAAAAATGTTGCATTCCTCACCTATCTATCTAAGTCCATTTGCGTCTCCATTCTTTCTCTTACCCACCTCATGGAGCTCTCCATCCCTACATTTACTTGGTGGAAGTATTTGTAGAATTATATTTTTTCTATGTCTTCTGGCGCATAGTCCTTTTCCTTGTCACCACATCCCCAGGGCTGGGAGAGAGTGTTACTGACTCAATGGCATCAGCACCATTCTCTGAAACAATGCCCTGTGAGCTTAGGGTAACATAATGATGCACCATGTGGTCCCTGGAGAAGTGGGGTGATGACACTGAGTCAATCACCTAACGGAGGACCAGCACTGCAACACAGAGGGGTGTCTTAAGAGAGCAGGTGAGTATTTCATGTTTTTATTATGTTCCACATTTTAAGGCTTTCAATTTATTTTACTAGAAACAATGCAGTTTTTTTTTTTTTTTTTTTAATAATGGTATTTGGACAAGGTGATTCTGGTCAGTATTAGTACTGACTGGTCTGTGCTGTTTGTATCTTTTTCCTTAATCATTAAAAAAACGTGATCTCGATTCAACCCCCCCTGACAATCTCTATTGCAGAGTTTGCTGATTTATTTCATATAACAAGTGGAGAGACTTATCTGCTCACTCAGCTGTCAAAAGAAAATATCCAGGCAGTCTGCCAAGTTTTTAACATGAAACATTGTAACTAACCCTTACTTCTTGGTTCAAAGGGATACACTTCTGTGTGAAAAAAAAATCCAGGCAGTCTGCCAAGTTTTTAAACAACATGTAAATTGCAGGAAGATTAACCACTTAAAGTCTAAAAAAAATTCCGACACTTGTTTCTTAAAGTGGTGTTGCACACGCACAAAAAAAAATCATTAAAATTCCTAAAAAAAGAAACAAAAAACATTTGTACATTTTTTTTTTCTTTTTTTAACTCACCTCTAAATGCCTGTTGCTAGGGGGTCCCTCGTAGTCTGCCTCCTTCAGTGCCTGGGCTGGTGACATCACTTCATCTCAGCGCAGGAAGGGCTCAGCTCTGCCCCCTCCCTCCTGTCAGTCATCTGGGACACGTGACAGGTCCCAGATGACTGCATGGTCAATCACGCCGTTTGCGCCAAGCGGAGGGGGGGACCAGCAGGGCTTCGATTCCCCGCATCGCTGGACCCTGGAACAGGTAAGTGTCCAATTAAAAGTCAGCAGCTGCAGTATTTGTAGCTGCTGACTTTAAATTTTTTAATGGAAACGCCTCTTTAAGTTAAAATCAATATTTTTTGCTAGAAAATTACTTGGAACTCCCAAACATTATATATATTTTAGCAGAGACCCTAGGGAATAAAATGTCAGTTGCTCCAATATTTTATGTCACCCTGTATTTGCCTAGCATTTTTTCAAACACTATTTTTTGGGAAAAAATACACTTCAATGAATTAGAAAAAAAAAACAAAACAGTAAAGTTAGCCCAATTTTTTTTTTATGTGAAAGATGATGTTACGCCGCGAGAATCGTGAGAGAATCGTGATCTATCTAAGCAAAAAAAATTGTGATTCTCATTTTAGCCAGAATGGTGCAGCTCTAATGTTGGCACACATTTAGATATTGTGTTTAGGTGTAAATATTTCAGTAGTATCTTTTCCTACATGCACTGGTTTATTTTAACATTTTATGTCTCTTTTTTAAAGATTAAAAGGTGATATGGCATACAACTACAGAGGTCAGAGAACAAAGGAGGACATTGTTGAATTTGCAAACAGAGTTTCTGGGTAAGTAGAAATTCTAAAATGATGTATGGTAAACAAAGCCCTACCTCTGTATAAAATTATTTAGCAGAACTGGAGCACAAGGTGGCCTAGGCAAGAGCCTAGGGCCTGGTAGATGTCAAGAGGCCTACTTACCAGTTTCCTACTCCTGTATTAAATAAGGAGGTGGCATAGTTGGTCAATGATTTGCACCTACCTGTCACTTTAAAGGGGAGGATGCAAATGTAGGCAGTTGTTGTCTAATGGGGTTGGCAATGCAAATACAGACAATGCAAATGGTGTACATATTTTACTACTTGTTGCTATGCTGCAAAATACCAATTTTCTTAATTATATCAAGCTAGCACATGCTGTGAATCACCCACAGAAAATTTACCGTATTTATCGGGGTATAACATGCACATTTTTCCCCTTAAAATTATACGCCGATCCCCCGACGATTGTGAGCCGGTGGGCGGCTTTCAGCCGCCTTCGGCCCTTCTCGTCGTCTTCGGCCCTTCTCGTGGCTTTCGGCCGCCTTAGGCCCTTCTCGTGGCTTTCGGCCGCCTTAGGCCGTTCTCGTGGCTTTCGGCCGCCTTAGGCCATTCTCGTGGCTTTCAGCCGCCTTAGGCCGTTCTCGGTGGCTTTTGCCCGCCTTAGGCCCTTCTCGTGGCTTTCGCCCGCCTTAGGCCCTTCTCGTGGCTTTCGCCCGCCTTAGGCCCTTCTCGTGGCTTTCGCCCGCCTTAGGCCGTTCTCGTGGCTTTCGCCCGCCTTAGGCCGTTCTCGTGGCTTTCGCCCGCCTTAGGCCGTTCTCGTGGCTTTCGCCCGCCTTAGGCCGTTCTCGTGGCTTTCGCCCGCCTTAGGCCGTTCTCGTGGCTTTCGCCCGCCTTAGGCCGTTCTCGTGGCTTTCGCCCGCCTTAGGCCGTTCTCGTGGCTTTCGCCCGCCTTAGGCCGTTCTCGTGGCTTTCGCCCGCCTTCGGCCGTTCTCGGAGGCACCATTTTTAAAAGGCAAAGCTGAAAATGAAACTGACAAGGCTGCAAATGACACTGACAAGGGTGCAAAGATGGACACTGATAAGGCTGCATTTGACGGGCATTTAAATGTAATCTTTATTTTTTTCTTTAATCTTCCCTCCTAAAAGTTTTTTTTTTTTCCTTTTTAAAATTCCCTCCTAAACTTGGGGCGCGTGTTATACGCCGATAAATACGGTACCCACAACATGTATATAAAAATTGTGCAGCGCTCATAAACCAATCTTATCTCAATCTTCATAAAAAAATCTAATATAAAACGTATGCAAAAAAGTTATCAAACGTACACCTTTTGTCTTACATTCAAATAGTGAAAGTGTGAAACCTCAACACACAAATATGTTACATATTACATCAGCAATAATAAAGTCCCATGTGTATAATATATAACTATGTGTGGAGGTCCAATGGACAAGTGAAGAAAATACATGAAATCCTGTGAGCACACTGTGTAGTTGAACACCTTCTCCAAACATATCAGTGCCAGATAGTGCTCAGTCCTATATGGCTTCTCACGTTGGTTTACACCTCTAAATTATAGGAGTTCTATACAAGCTCAGTGGAGATAATCGGGCAGATGGCACCATACATATCCAAACCTAGGCACTCCCAGATCCAGAGTTCATATAATCCAGATGATTCTCCGCCTTACATAATGTCTCCCTCTAGCCTGATTATGTCAATTGAACTTGTATAGACCTCCTATAATTTAGAGGTCTACTGTATATCGAAGTGAGAATATATATAGGAGAGCACTGTCTGGCGAGCACTGTTTGCAAAAATCTCACATTTCTTTTTGGGTAATACCTCTAATTTTATCCTGGATTTTAAAAATCATCCTGGCCCCGGACCAATTGGCAGCCAAAGGACCAGGCCCGTTTTTGCGATTCGGCACTGCGTCGTTTTAACTGACAATTGTGCGGTCGTGCGACGTGGCTCCAAAACAAAATTTTTTCCTTACAAATAGAGCTTTCTTTTGGTGGTATTTGATCGCCCCTGCGGTTTTTATTTTTTGCGCTATAAACAAAAATAGAGCGACAATTTTGAAAAAAAAAATCAATATTTTTTGCTTTTTGCTATAATAAATATCCCCAAAAAATATATAAAAAACATTTTTTTTCCTCAGTTTAGGCCGATACGTATTCTTCTACATATTTTTGGTAAAAAAAATCGCAATTGGCGATTATTGATTGGTTTGCGCAAAAGTTATAGCGTTTACAAAATAGGGGATAGTTTTTTATAGCATTTTTATTAATATTTTTTTTTTTTACTAGTAATGGCGGCGATCAGCGATTTTTATTGCGACATTATGGCGGACACATCGGACATTTTTGACACCTTTTTGGGACCATTGTCATTTATACAGCAATCAATGCTATTTAAATGCATTGTTTCCTGTATAAATGACAGTTGTAGTGAAGGGGTTAACCACTAGGGGGAGGGGAGGGGTTATGGGCTGTGACGTGTGTGTTTTTTTTTACATTAGGGGGCGGGGCTGACGTCTGACGTCATTGATCGGCTTTCCCGATGACCGGGAACAGCCAATCAATGACAGGCAGAGTAGGAAGCTCGGGGAGAGGTTTGTTTACACATACCTCTCCCCGTTCTTCAGCTCCGTAACCCGATCGCGGGACACCAGCGGCGATCGGGTCCGCTGGTCCCGCGGCCGGGGTCACGGAGCTCCCGACCGGGTCGCGAGCGCGCTGCTGGCGGCGTGCACGCGACCCACAGGCAGGCAAATGCACGATCACGTACAGGTACGTGATTTTGCCTGCCCGTGCCATTCTGCTGACGTATATATGCACTGGCCGGTCGGGAAGCGGTTAATGGAATCTCCAATACTAGTAGTCCCAAGACATGGGAATGCAGGCTATACTCTTCTATTGTTAGTCTTTGTACAGACAGACATACCTCCCTATTCTTTTGTTGTCATGTTTTTGGTTCAAGAAAATACACGTTCTGTGTCCGCCTGTTGTCGTACATGTGGGCACCAATAGCAATAAGCATTTCAGCCTGCTTTGAGGTCTTTTATTGTAGCCTAATATACATGGAAATTTTGTCAAATAAAAGCTGTACAGTATTATGTTAATACTGCAGACCTTGCCTGAAGCACATTTCAAAACTAAAATCATGTGATCAGGGCTGGATAATCCAGTTCTCACATGTTCAAACATGTACTCCACCTAGATTCTGTATTTGGACAGGCTCATCATTAATAACGATACATAATAATGAGCATAAGAAAACTGTGAGAGAGACGTAATAACTATGGTTAAGACTGCTACATGACTAGTATCTGATCTGCTTGAGTGGTAAAGGACAGAGACTTGCCATATAAATACATTTCCTCCTCTTCCTTGTAGAAACTCTCATTGTCCTCTCATTTTAAAGAATGTGGTCTGTCTACAGGGAAAGGGTGTTTGTTTTACACCCAGTGAGCATGCAATGAAAAATGTAATTTCAAGCTGCGTAAAGACAATGGTCTAAGAACAGGAAGAGCTCTGCCTTAGAGATACTATGAAGTGGTTGAAAATGAAAGTCAGAGAGCAGCTGCAAAATGCTCACTCGAAGGGCTTTGTTTACACTTCAAAATGTGGCATTGGACACGCTGAATGCCAGTCAAAGCACCTGTCACTAAATAAAATGGTATACTTACAGTCCTGTTTGCTGGTTGCCTTTTGCTTTGTTTCAAAAATGATACCCCATGTTGCTTTCTTGGCGCTTCAAAGCTTCTCCAAAGCCCCCATAGAAGTCTATGACAAAGCTTTCTAACATCACCTGCAGCTTTTGAGGGGCTTTTATATAGCGTTAGCTTCACTTTGTTTTGGAGGTGTTGCAGGTAAGAGATGCACTGGGAAACCAACAAGCGAACCAGAAAGATGTAATCGGCAGCCACTTCTGGTTCAGGTGTGTATATTCTGGAAGTATCTGGTGCAGACGCCACATCTGGTGTGCAGTGTGGAGCAGCCGGAAGGTGAGGGGGGTCTGGAGCAGAGCAACTTGCAGATGGCACTTGTGGTGTGCAACGAGGAACGCTATAACGGAAGATGAGTGGGGACCTGAGAGAGAGGACTGGAGGAGGAGAAACTAGCAGATGTCATGCGTGGAGCGCAACCTGGGGGGAATATAGCAGGATATGAGCAGGGACTGGAGAGAGCGAAGGATCAGCAAGACAGAGGATCATCATAGCTTGGGGTTACTTCTGAGTGGGAGACAGTAAGGCTGGGGGTTACTACTCAGCGGGGATCAGCACAGCTGGGGGTTATTACTCAGCGGGGAATCAGCACAGCTGGGGGTTATTACTCAGCGGGGAATCAGCACAGCTGGGGATTACTACTCAGTGGGGGATCAGCACAGCTGGGGGTTATTACTCTGCGGGGAATCAGCACAGCTGGGGGTTATTACTCAGTGGGGGATCAGCGCAGCTGGGGGTTATTACTTAGTTTGGGATCAGCGCAGCTGAGAGTTATTACTCAGCGGGGGATCAGCGCAGCTGGGGGTTATTACTCAGCGGGGGATCAGCGCAGCATGGGGTTATTACTCAGCTGGGGATCAGCACAGCTGGGGTTACTACTCAGCTGGGGATCAGCACAGCTGGGGGTTACTACTCAGTGGGTGATCAGCAGTGTTGGGGGTTACTACTGAGCGGGGGATCAGCACAGCTGGGGGTACTACTGAGCGGGGGATCAGCACAGCTGGGGGTACTACTGAGCAGGGGATCTATAAAACAAATAGAAAATCAACACACACATGTCATTTGCCAAGCTTATTTAAAGCTTCAAAAAAACATTGCAGAAGTGGTAGGCGCTTTAATGTGCGTTAAAGTTGAAGCAAGTGTAGGGGCCTATTTACACTTGCTTTGACTTTAACCCATATTAAAATGTCTACCGCTTCTGCATGCTTTTTTTATGTGTTTTTGATGCTTTGGTGATGTTTTAATGAAGTTTGGCAAATGCCTTGTGTGTGTGTGTGTGTGTGTGTGTGTGTGTGTGTGTGTGTGTGTGTGTGTGTGTGTGTGTGTATTTTTATTCTCTGTAGTACTCCCACTCAGCAGATACCTAGCTCATTAGTACCCTCATTCAGCAGATCCCCCCCCCCCCTGCTCAGTAGTACCCACAGCTCTGCTGATCCCCCACTTAGTAGTAGAGCTGCACAATTAATCATTAAAAAATTGAAACCCTCTCACATTCTTAATACAGCATTTCCTCGATTCAGTGCAGAGAGTTCTCTGCTCACAGGTGACAAAAAAAAAACAGTCAGCCTGCCAAGTTTATCACAACATTGTCAGAGCTGGGAGTTAACTATAAACAAAGTATCCTTTAGTTCTTTTATATCAAAGGGATGAACTTCGGTCTGTAAATGTGGGCAGTTCAACTACTTAACCGCTTCCCGACCACCTCGCGCAGATATACTGTGGCAGAAGGGCACGTACAGGCAGAATCATGGACCTGGGAAAAAATACACTTTAATGAATTAAAAAAAAACTAAACAGCAAAGTTAGCCCAATTTTGTGTATAATGTGAAAGATGATGTTATGCTGCGAGACTCATGATCTTTGATCTGCGAATCTCATGATCTATTCTAAGTAAAAAAATTTGGATTCTCATTTTAGCCAGAATCATGCAGCTCTGCTTAGTAGTAACCCCCACCTCTGCTGATCCTCTGGTTTGCTGATTCTCCAGTTCGCTCACCTCCCAGGCTGTGCACCACATGTGATATCTGCTAGTTTCTCTTGCTCCGGTCCCCCAGCTCTGCTGATCCTCTGCCGCTCAGTCCTCTCTCTCTGGTCCCCGCTCACCTTCTGCTATAGCTTTTTCATGTTGCACACAGCGTGTGCTGTCTGCTAGTTGCTCTGTCAGTCCAGACCCCACTCACTTACTTCCCTGCTGCTCCATGCTGCAAACCAGATATGACGTCTGCACCAGACACTTCCAGAATATATACACATAAACTGAATGCTGATGGCGTCTTTCTGGTTCGCTTGTTGGTTTCCCAGTGCATTCTGGGATACCTCGTACCTGAAATACCTCCAAATCAAAGCTAACTCTGAATAAAAGTCTCTCAAAAGTTTAAGGTGCTGTAAGCGAGCATTGTTGTAGAGTTCTATGGAGGCTTTGGAGATGCTTTAAAGCACCAAAAAAAGACATTGGGTATAATTTGTGAAGCGGGGGAAAAAACACAACATGTGATCAGAACTGTAAGGTAACCATTTTATTTAGTGATGGAGGCCTTGATTGGCATTCAGAGTGCCTTAACCACTTGACATCTGCACTATGGCAGAATGACGGCCACATCGCGGATCTCAATTCCCAGGAGGCCGTCCCCATGCATGCACGCTGTGATCACTGAGTCACTGAGACTCGGGTGATCAGCGATCCGAGTAAGGGGCGGGTCCTGGCCCCTTACCATGTGATCAGCTGTCAGCTAATGACAGCTGATCACATGATCAAAACAAAAGCTCGGTGATCGTTTTTTTTTTCTCCTCACGCTGACAGCAGAGGAGAAAAAAAAAAAGCTGATCACCTGCTTATCTTAAAGGGACATCGGTCCCGAAAAGTCAAAGGCAATTATGCCTCATGTATGCCACCTTGCAATGCCCACAAGTGCCACCTATCAATACCCACCAGTGCCGCCAATCAGTGCCACCTAAAAGTGCTGCCTATCAGTGTAACCCATCAGTGCCCATCACTGCCACCCATCAGTGCCCATCACTGCCACCTATCGGTGCCCATCACTGCCGCCTTATCAGCGTACATCAATGATGGACAAAAATTACCCATTTTACATTTTTATAACAAAATAATAAAAAAAAAAAATATATATATATATATATATATATATATATATATATATATATATATATATATATATATATATATATATATATATATCTGGATAGGAGGGGGTTTAAGTGCCCAGTAAGCAAGTGGTTAAAAAAGCATGTCCAATGACACATTTTGAAGCAAGTTTAAATGAACCCTAAGCATTTTATCATTCAACACTGACATGTCTCATATGGTTTGAAGGCCATCTTTGCCTGAATCTAGGTCTACATTGTTACTAAGAGAACGTTGTTACCAAGTTCCCTGGTTTCTAAGTTAAAATTTATTTTGGAGATAAAGCCACCCATCCACCCATCTGTTCCCCTACACACTTTTTTCAATATTGGCAGTTATTAACCAGGGAAGCGGTGGGTAATTGTCTTTTCTCAGTTCGAGAAGGCAAGCCCTTTTTTTGTTTTGGTTATCCACTTTTATTGGTTATGCCTAAACCCTGATGAAAGGGGACCATGTGAAACGTGTTGGTTGTTGGTCTTCATGAAATATGTGCCACCCTATGGCCCTGACTCTGTCTAAAAGGAAAACCCTTCATTCTCCAGGCCCAAACTTTTTCTAATAAAGGGAAGTGGTGGTGAAAGAGACAAATTTCTTAGTAGCATACACAACCTTTGCTTCTAAAATTTTTAAATTGGCTGTCTGTTTTTTTTAATTTTGAATATATTTGACTCTTTGATGTTTGCTTTTTGTTTTAGGCCTCTTATACGACAGCTTCCTAGCCAGCAGATGTTCGAACATGTGCAGAAGCGTCACCAAGTACTGTTTGTATATGTTGGTGTTGATTCTACTCTAAAGGTGAAAAGCTAAAATTCTCAGTATTCTAAATTTTACAAAATGTTAATGTATGGGACTCTTTACATGTGAAGAAATGCACAATTTAAAATTGGACAACTCGCAGTAGTTGACACTGGGATCTTAATATGTTTGAACAATGTTTTTAAAGTGGAGCCTCCAGTCAGTGTTGCCAACAGCCAGTAAAAAATGGGCACTTTTCTCCTGCCAGTAAATGCCAGTGAAAGAAAAAGGTTGCCAGTAAAAAATATGGCTGTGACGCTTGGCCAAGACCATCCGAGTGCCTGCTACAGTTTGTTTAGACTGTGCCGTCAGTGTGTCACGTGATGTCATGGTGCAAGGGAACGGAGCAGCCGGAGCCTCATGTGCAGGTCTGTGGAATGGGAGGAAGACAAGCTAGAAGTGGACTGAAGGGACCACCTGGCATGGAGAGGTCACTGTGACTCAGGAGGGGATGTGTCATGTTGGTGAGGTGCCATCACCATCTGTGCTGCTGCACACTGCTGTCAGTGTCACTGTGAGAGTCAATTTCATGTGTGTGCCTTCCCATTCTAATTTCTTGCCCTCTCGATTCCTGTCCCTGAGCTACTTATTTACTATATCGAAAATAAAATAAGAAATATGTTTTTGCCTTAATATCTAGCTTAGGTCACGTTGTCATTTGCATATTGTACTTGTTTGTAGCCTAAAAACTAGATTTACTCTTAAAACGGTCATTTTGTAACTTTTGGATATGCCAGTAAAAACTTGGCTGTGCCAGTAAATTTTGGGTGTCGTGTCAGTAAATTTCAGTCTGGTAGGTTGGCAATACTGCCTCCAGTCTGGGCAAAACCAAAACATAAAAGTCAGCAGCTACAAATATTTACAAATATAAGGACACTTACCAGTCCAGGGAGCCAGAGATGTCGGCACCCGAGACGATTTTTCAGTCAGCTTTGGGTGCAGGCGCCGGCATCTTCACTAAGGGAAAACCGGCAGTGAAGCTGGTTTCCTACTGCGCATGTGCTAGTCCCACTGCGCCTTGTGAATGGTCCTGCAGTCTTCTGGGATCCGTGTGTGTCCAAAAAGGCTGCGGGGGGGCAACAGCTTCGTAACCGGAAGTGGGAGCGGGTACCTGTCAAAACTAGCTGCCTGCCCTACCCCAAAAAGTGTCAAATGTGGCATTGGAGGGTGCAAACAAGCGGAGCTTCCCCTTTTGGGTGGAGCTCTCCTTTAAGAACATTTAGGTCCTTGGTGAGAATTATGGTTACAACCCTGGATTGAAAAAAGGCAGTAGTATATGGGATGCAGCTGTTTGGTTCTGTGATTAGAAGGGAATCTCATACTAATCATGATGAGGTTTTTTCCACTGCTTTTCCAACAATCTTTGCTTTAATCTGTACCTTGTAATTGTGAGATATGCGTTGTTATAAGTTAAACAAAGGTTACCATATGTGTAGGAGAAAGTTTTGATCTTTTTTTTGTAGATTCCCTTGTGGTCAAGCCCAGGAAATCAATATATTGTACATACCTAGTGAAATACTCACTACATATTTTTACATGTGTTTATCAGGTATTCCTAAATATTCAAAACTCAGGTAATACCATTATACCTGTAAATCCATAACCTTTCTTTCGAAAATACCAGTGCCAAATGACAGTTTTCATGATTCTCTAGTGATATAATCATGGTACTGAAGACCAAAGATAGTAGGGCACTCATAAGAAGAAACACAAAGTACTGTATGCGGGAAGAGAAAAGACTCATGAGATTGTATTACAGTCTTATAATTGAAAGTTTTTTATGCCCACGTATAATTTTTTTAATCCTCAACTTCTCATATATCATTTCCCAGTAGTGTTTCATCAGTTTTTATTACACTGGTTTTGTTACACCCAGCATTAAAAATAACGATTGGTAGCTTATGAGAATTAAAAGCGATTTAGTATGTTTTTACCTACCTTGCCTATTGCTGGTTTAAGGCCCCTTTCACACTTATACGATTTGTCCCACGATTTGGGACTGCAAAGTAGCATGACAAGTCGTTCCCCATGATTTCCAATGGCAGCCATTCATATTAGTACGACTTCAAGTAGTTCCGACTTCAAAGTAGTCCCTGCACTACTTTGGTCCGATTTTGATGCCACTTACACAGGCATTCCTTGAAATCGCGGCAAAATAGCGCGACTTTGAAGTCGCACAAGTGTGAAAGGGGCCTAAATGTTTATCTTAAATTCTTCCTAGCTGGTGTTAACACAGATTGTTACCTTATGCTAGTTTATAGTTTATATTTTCATGAACGACATGAGAGACATTACCAAAAACGTTGTCATTTTTGCAGGTAAAAAAAAAATGCATTTTTTAAAAATAATTTTGTCTTTTGCAGTCCAAGTTAAATACATTCTTTCTGATAGTACTGATTCTAATACTGTTATTTACTAGTCCCTGACATGTTTCTGCAAAAAGAACCATAAACAACTTGCCAAACAGCGATGTTACCCATCCCAATGCTGTTTTTTAGAGATGGCGGTCGGATCTCTTGTAAAAGCAATCTTCGCAACAAAAAGTGCCAGAAAAGGCCTGGAGGTCAAGTGGTTAAGACCAGCTAAAAAATGACAAATCTGTTTAGTAGATTAAAAATACGAGGGTTGATAAATTTTGGTGTATACCTAGTGTTAAATACAGCCTTCCATAAAATGTATCATTTGTTTTAACAGGAAAAATTCAATGAAGTTGCATCAGAACTTATTGTGTACACATACTTCTTTTCTGCTTCAGAAGATGTCTTGCCTGAGGTAATAATTCTGTTTTTATAATATTTTTTTTATTTTTTTATCATATGCTGTTTTTATAATATGCTGTTTTTATAATAGAGCTTATTTTCAATTGTTTTTCTCAGTAAATAACACCTGCCTAGTTCACCTTTTTTATTTTTATTTTATTACTTTTAACAGCACCATATAAAAGATATACTTGCATTGAGTATTTTTTTCAGTTATGAAGTTTATAGAGCCATCCAATCCCCGAATTTTTTTTTTTTTTTTTTTTTTTTTCTTTTGTTTAAATTTTTGTAAAAAGAAAAAAATAATAATAAAAAAAATGAAAAAAGAAGGTGGTATTATTCAGGTTCTCAAAGTTTCTGCATCTATGATATAACCTCTCACAGACCAGTACTTTTGTTATGGTGGTCTGGGAGTGACTGATATAGCTTCATAAAATGGAACGCTGTCGGTTGTGTTTCATGCACTTCCTTATACATTAACGTACTTCCGTTAGACCTTGGTCCATGTGGCCAGTATGATCACCTTTTGATTCAGCGCTCTCCACAGACAGCTCGGCTCTCCATTAAGATACAGCAGTTTAATCCAATGATGTTTTACTTATAAAATGCAATAAATGGATGTTCGGCTTTCATATCAATGTGTAAATGTAAAATGGATCTTCTACACTGTCCACTTTGAAGGCTGGATACTAAGGGTCCTTTCACATGTTTTTCAGGCAGACCTGATCGGACCTTGCAGTCTTCTCTATGGAGCGTCGGATGTCAGCGGACGCATGTCGGCTGACACCCGCCGCCGTTCGATTTGATCCCCTGCCACAAAATCCAGATGGATGGTGGTCCTATTTTCCATCTGTCTGGCAGATCGGATCGGATTGGATGAAAACAAACAGACAGGCAGTCCGTTTCCACCCGATTTCCCCATAGTGGAGAGCGGGACTGTCTGACTGTGACAGGACCTGTCCTTCGCCTTCTCAGTGGGGTCAGTGGAGCAATCCTCTGCTAAGCAAGTAGAATCCGCAATACTGAGGCGCCTGTGTGAAATGGGCCTTACTGAGGAAAATGAAACGGGAGGAAGGGGTCTAGCCAAGGGCTAAACTAACTAATGCAAACATGCAGGTATATTGGATCTGCAAATCTGAAATAGTCAGATTTCACTATTAAACATAACATTACACATAACTTGGACCTGGAAAATAAAACAAAAAAGTAAAATATGCAAACCTGCAAAGCAAACTGTGGCTACATGCGAACCGAACAGCAACGATTCCTGTCAGCCCGCTATTAGTTTTAATGGGCTGAGCAGCTGCTGCTGATCGCATGACCAGGTCATTCCAGCAGCAAAGTCGGCTAATTTTAGCGGCAGAAAACTGGCGACCACAGCTACCCCAACGTGTGAAGGAGGCCTTAAGTCTATAAAGAATGAAGATGGTCCTTGAAACCCCATCTTTAAATCGGGGAGGTAAAAAAAATGTCAAGCCTCATTAAACAGGTAATGCTTTCCAATCAAGTCCTGATGTCCTGGACTTGACCGCCTATCCTCACATCAGGTCACCTCCAAGGGAAAAGAAGTTTGCAGGGTCGCTTGAGTTTGACAGTACAATAGTCTCTCCATGACTCTTCACGCTATGATGTGACGCAGCAAGAGGAGGATAAGCAGGGGAAGAGTTGTACTCTTGTTGGATATAGTGCATAAACATGAGTAACATTGGGGTTTATTTACTAAGGGAAAATCCACTTTGCACTACAAGTGCACTTGGAAGTGAAGTCGCTGTAGATCTGATGGGGATATGCAAGGAAAATAAAAAACAGCATTTTTGCTTGTACATGATTGGATAATAAAATCAGCAGAGCTTCCCCTCATTTCAGATCTTCCCCTTGGATTTAAACAGCATTGTAGTGCAAAGTGGATTTGCCTTTAGTAAGTCAACCCCATTATCACACTCTATACATTTGATTATGGCTTTAGTCTCAGTTCACACTAGATTCAGTGCACTAAAACATATCCAAAGATGGGGTTCCTAGCACCAAGTGACCCCCGAGATACAGGGCCCCAAATTCGGTCAACTGTGTCCATCCAACCCAAAGTCGGTTCAGGAAAATGTCATTCTCTGCTGCAGAAAAGTGCTTGACATTTTCCGACCCGACTCTGGGGCCCCATATCTCGGGGACACTTGGTGCTAGGAACCCCAATTTTGGTATTCAAACCCAGTGGCACATATCCACAGATGGGGTTTCTAGCACCAAGTGACCCTGAGATACAGGGCCCCAAATTCGGTCAACTGTGTCCATCTGCAGCAATATCATTTCAGGACCCTTTGGGTCCAGAGACCCCACATTTTGGCTAGGGGGCATCTAGGAACCCTTAACTACCATGTTTGACGTTTGGGGGACCTATGGCTACAAATGGGCACAGTGAGGCATGCAAATGGGCACAGTGAGGCTGCAAATGGGCATTGTTGACCCTCTTTTCCACTTACAGTAGCTGCGCATTTCTCACCCTAGGCTTATACTCGAGTAAATACGTTTTCCCAGTTGTTTGTGGTAAAATTAGATGCCTCAGCTTATATTCAGGTCGGCTTATACTCGAGTAATTCTACTTGTAAAATGCAATACATGGATGTTAAGCGGTTATATAAAAGTGTAAATGAACAATGATCGTCTACTGTGTCCAATATGAAGGCTGGATACTGAGGAACATGAAGAAGGGAGAGGTCTAGTTAAGAACTAAACTAACTAATGCAAACATGCAGGTAATAAAATTTATAATTTACCCCACACACAATCTGTTATAATAAAAGAAAGAAATGCAGCACTCTAATGAAACTGGAAATTCTACAATAACTACATAAGGTGCTAATGAACTGAAAGGAAGGAAAAGTGAAACTTCCCCTTTTGGGTGAAGTTCCGCTTTGACACCAGTGACCACAATCACTATCTTTTACAATATAAAAGTCCATTTCAAATTGTGCTCATAAAGTGCAGTATGCAAAAAGTTCTCCTACACCAGTCTGTGTGTATACTCTTCAACACTGCGCTCCACGTGTGCCACACTTTTTACTCCATTTCCACGTGACTCCTAGGTAACTCCGGCTTCGTAAGCACTCACCAGATGCCACAGACCACTTAATAAGGTCAGACTGTGATCTTATTGCTCCTTTTATGGATGCTCCAAAGGCTGCCACATCAGAAGAATATCACAGGAACATAAATGATAGTTTCACAAGAACAAAAGAAGTAAATTGGGATGCTAAAAACAAGACGGCTCTCGTAGTTTAACCGCTTCAGCCCTGAAAGGTTTTACCCCCTTCCTGACCAGAGCATTTTCCCCCACAAATAGAGCTTTCTTTTGGTGGTATTTGATCACCACTGCGTTTTTTATTTTTTGCACTATAAACAAAAAAAGAGCGTCAATTTTGAAAAAAATATATATATTTTTTACATTTTGCTATATTAAATATCCCCAAAAATGTTTTTAAAAAACAAATTTCTTCATCGGTTTAGGCCAATATATATTCTTCTACATATTTTTGTTAAAAAAACGCAAAAAGGCATATCTTGGTTTGCGCAAAAGTTATAGCATCTACAAACTATGGGAGGTACTGCGACATTGAGGTGGACAGGTCGGACACTTTTGACACATTTTTAGGACCAGTGACATTTATACAGCAATCTGTGCTATAAAATTGCACTGATTACTGTGTAAATGTCACTGGCAGGGAAGGGGTTAACACTAGGGGGTGATCAAGGGGTTAACTGTGTGTTCCCTGGTTAGTGTTTCTAACTGTATGGGGATAAGACTGACTGGAGAAGGAGACATATGACTGTTCCTACTTAGTAGGAACAAACGATATGTCTCCTCTCCCCTGACAGAACAGGGATTTGTGTGTTTACATACACAAATCCCTGTGCTGGCTCTTGTGCCCACGATCGCGCCTACTGGCCACGCGCATCAGGTCACCTGCAGAGCAGTGGGCGCGCACTCTCCCTCTGGCGGCTCTTAAAGGGTACATCGTACCCATACGGGGTTTTGCCCAGCAAAGCCATTCTGCCAATGTATATCGGCGTGAGCCGGTTGGCAAGTGGTTAAAGTGATTCTAAAGGATTTTAAAAAAATAAGAAACAATTTATACTTGCCTTCTCTGTGCAATGGTTTTGCACAGAGCAGCGTCAAACCTCCTCTTCTGGGGTCCCTCGCTGGTGCTCCTGGTTCCTCCCCCCTTCCAAGTGCCCCACTTAGTGTGTAGTGAGCCGTTTGTGTGTCAAACGGCTCACTACTCACTAGCTGTGATTGACAACAACAGGAGCCTACTCCACTACTGCCTCCATGGCCAGTGAGGGGAGACAGAGAGAGAGAGACAGAGAGAGAGAGACAGAGAGAGAGACAGGCGCTGCTCTCTGGCACAGCGCTGGATCAAGTTTGGGCTCAGGTAAGTATGGGGGGGGGGGGGGGGGGGGGTGAGCCGAACACAGAAGATTTTAACCTTCTTGCATTAGGGTAAAAAAATACTTCTACCTTTTAGAACTACATTGATACCATCTATTAAAAGCCATGGTAACAAAATTGTATGTCTTGTCATTGTGCTTATCCAGCACTAAAGAAAACCACATTTATTCAAACAATCAGGGAGAGCTGCTGCACTGGCACCTCATCAGTTGTCAGCGTGCATTCCAAAGAGCAGAAGAAGTAATGGCAAACTAGATTGCCACCCTACATGTTTCGTCATCAATAATGGATGTCTTCAGGAGCCTGCCGGTATATTGGATTATACCATTTTACAAGCTTGAAAACAACAAGTTGTAATTACAGTAATTGATGCTAAATGTCACCACAGAGATAGTTATACAGTACATAACCAAGTCCAATGCAAGGTGATGGATATACCATAAGTGTTCCAGAACACTGTCAACTGCCTGGGGGGAGGGGGGGTGGAATAGTTCAGCAGTTGATTCCAAAGCTGCAGATAATAACTGTAAATCTGTGCTGAGTAATGTTTCTTTTTACTATGTTACAGGAAATAAAACTAATATGCTGTAATTTGGGGTTTTTATGTTGCTGAAAGTAAAACTCACTAAAAAGCTAGCAGAGATCTGAGGAGTCATGTGTGGTTTACAGATTGTGTTCATCACTATGTCCCGATCGCTGTTTAGAATGACCTCTGCTACGTGTGACTTGTCTGTCATGATTACATTGTCCACAATCCCTAATGTCCATATGTACCATTTAGTGGTCTCCTGAGTTGGCGGTGGTTAGATTGGCAGCCACTGAAAAAATTTTGCTATGAAACCACTGGACCACTATGTAGGGTAAATGGTAAAAATAAAATGGTTTGCATGCATAGCCATTCCTTGACTGCTGGATGCTATATTTAAAAAAGGAAAATTGTTATTCTAAAATAATGGTAACATATAATACAAACTATAATAATACAACCTATTTTCAAACCCAAAAGCACTTAGTAAAATCTCAAATATATAACCAAGTGGCTTGAAAAAGAAAAGAGTAAAGCAAAGGCAATGCTTCAATATTGGTGCACAATGGGAACAGTCTCAAAAAGTCACCATCAAAAAAAAATTTATATTAAGCCAAGTGTTTTTTATGATACTGTTACTATTGTATATTGATATTGTTAGTAATGTATTGTACTATGTATTGTAAGTACTGTTATTGTATTATTTTTAATGTTGTTTCTTTTTTTTTTGCTTTGCAGTATGTCAAGCTGAATGAAGTACCTGCTATATTGGTGTTTAAAGACTCATCCTACTTTGTTTATGACGGTGAGTTTTTCTTGCATCTATACAAATGGCTGAAATACAGCAACTTAAATCTAACCTGTCATGATAGAAATATGGGAGCCGTCATTTCTGGCTTGTTTTTTTAAAGGCGCAAACCTCGGCCATGTTTGTTTTATTACTTAGTTGTTCACTACTTGGAACAAGCATGTGCATATCTGGCATCACGACAGCACATACATAGTTTAAAGGATAAATTCACCTTTTGGAACATGCTACATGCTCCATCTGTATTAAGGGTGGAACATGTAACATGTCCCAGCAGCTGCAGCCCCCCCCCTCCCAGTGACCGTGAGCAGGCATCTTCTCCGGGGCATCTTCTCCGGGGCATCTTCTCCGGGGCATCTTCTCCGGGCATCTTCCTCAGGCACCCGCCTGGCCGTGTCATTCATTCAAAGAGTTTTGTGAATGGAAACCTACAAGTACCGGCTTGTAGTTCTCAGTGAACTACCATGGTGATGTTGAGCGCTCTGGTAGTTCATTGTCTTATCCTGTCAGTGTGTATCTGCCTGACCGTACAAGGTATGAGTAGACAGATACACTGATTCCTCTGCAGGAGTCTTGCATGGCACCCACGATTTGCTGATAAGGGTTGCAATGCTTTTCATGCTCCAAATAAAAAAATAAAAAAATTCACTTTTTTTACCTGCTAAAGCATGTACATTTTATTTATTTTTTGGTAAATTTATCCTTTTAGGTAGGTAAAATTAATAGCAAAGCCTGGCAGCCTTTGAACATGCACCTTTTTAAGGGTCAGAAAGAGCTGCTCCTACATTTCTATATCGAAAATTTGGAGTGAAATGTTCACTGAGCTTTTCTTACTATGATAAATGTGTGTTTTACAAACAGGTTTCTGTATGTCAACCTTGCATACATTTTTTTCATGTGCGCATGACTATGTATAATATTTCTACAGAGCCTTTTGCTTTGTAACTTTTCCTGTTAAGGACAATCTAAACAGGAGATTTTACATTAGCACTTTTTATTACAGAATAAAGAGGAACATACTCTACACCACAGGAAATCATTTGCTCATTCTTTTATTGCCAACATGACTTTTTGGTGCAGGCAAGCTCATAACAATACATGGCATACTAGACTAGAGAAATGATCAACCATTCAACAATAATTTACCAACTAGAAAAATAGAAAATCTATTATAGTAAATAGATAAAACGCCACGATTTTATATAATAAATATTCACTGACCACAAACTGCAATAAATACTTGTAAATAAATTATTATATATATATATATATATATATAATGTAAACAAATTGCTTAATTTGTTAGGCTGCAATAACCATCCTTATTTTTAGCCATGTGACTTTTTTTATTTTTTTGTTGCTTTTAATAGCTCACACAACAGTTATGGGTAAAGCTGTGGATAAAACATATACTGTTCACAGAGTTTATCGGGATGTAGTACTACACACATGGACAATCTAGTACTGTGTGTAGTCACTCCTTCCCCCCTCTGCATGCAATAACTTTAAGGCCCCATTCACACCTGAGTGTAGAGTTTTCAGGCAGAAAATCGCACGATTTTGTGGCTTTTTTCCCCCAGCGTTTTTTTACCGCGAATCACTGCGTTTTTTTATGGCGTTTTGCCACGATTTTGTGCAGGGCAAAAGGTCACCAATGTAAAAAGAAGAAAAATGTCCAAATCTGCCCGATTCGAGCGACTTGTTTGAGCTTCAGGCGTTCGGCTTCAGGCGACATGGAGTGGAGATGTGAACCATCTCCATTGAGAATAATGGATTTTTTCCCCTCTAGCATTTTTGTAGCCTCAGGCTTCAAGCTACAAAACACTGAGGTGTGAATGCAGCCTCATCCTGTTTAATTTGTTCATAAACAACCTGGAGGATAGGGTAAACAGTTCAATCTCTGTATTTGCAGACAATACTAAGCTAAGCAGGGCAATAACTTCTCCGCGGGATGTGGAAACCTTGCAAAAAGATCTGAACAAATGAATGGGGTGGGCAACTACATAACACATGAGGTTTATTGTAGAAAATTTTAAAATAATGCATTTGGGTGGCAAAAATATGAATGCAATCTATTCACTAGGGGGAGAACCTCCTGCTCTACCTGGAGTATGCTGTCCAGTTCTGAGCACCAGTCCTCCGGAAGGATGTACTGGAAATGGAGCGAGTACAAAGAAGGGCAACAAAGCTAATAAAGGGTCTGGAGGATAATAGTTATGAGGAAAGGTTGCGAGCAACTTATTCTCTCTGGAGAAGAGACGCTTGAGAGGGGATATGATTTCAATATAAAAATACCTCACTGGTGACCTCACAATAGGGATAAAACTTTTTTGCGGAAGGGAGTTTAAAAAGACTCATGGCCACTCATTAAGTTTAACCTTAAACTACGTAGAGGGTTATTTACTGTAAGAGCGGCAAGGATGTGATATTTCCTTCCACAGACTGTGGTCTCAGCGGGGGGGGGGCATCGTTGGTTTCGTTGGGAAACTATTCGATAAGCACCTGAACGACCGCAACATATAGGGATATACAATGTAAAACTGACATATAATCACACACACAGGTTGGACTTGATGGACTTGTCTTTTTTCAACCTCACCTACTATGTAACTACAAAGGTTTCAGTCCAGAATAAAAAATAAAATAAAAAAAAGATCTCCTTGTGTAATGTGTAAAGAGTAGGAAGCTGCACAACCCACAAATACAAGTGCATATGCAGGATCGGTCACCCATTGCAGGGGAAACCAAGGGGTGAAAGGAATAAGGTAAGCACCTTTGTTTATTGGTGCAAATCTGGCTGTCCAGGTCATGAAAACTTACTTGTGGCCAAGGTATGTGAGTAATCCCGGGGAAGCCGGGGTTTACTGTCTAAGGGCCAGAAGGATGGAAAGTCTAGGCCTCAGGCTGCCATTTGTGCATGGGACAGTAATGGTTTGGGCTCTTTGACCTGTGTCGCCCTGCAACCTGTATGTTGAGGCTGAAGCCTAATTGCTGGTGAAGGCCATGTGAAAGCGGACCAGGCACTGCTCTACACATCAATTTATCTTAAAGTGGAAGTAAACCCCCCTATCGTTTTCAGCCAAGGAAGCTGCCATCTTTGCCTCTGTTTAATCTTCAACTGCCACGGTGCTGCACATGTGATCCGTTATGACACCAGCCATTGGATGGTTTGACTGTTTGGTTGAGAGCACAGCCAATGTGCAGTTAGCATTCCCGGCATGCCTTTTTTTTTTAAACTGTTAAATCGACGGGTTTACTTCCGCTTTAAATAAATGCACATAAAACCTGTCCTGAAGTATTCAGTTGCAAAAATATGTAAGAATGTGTTCCTCAGCCAGAAAACAGCTGGGGCTTTGTTCAATAAAAACTAGCTGCAAAGAAAAGGTAAGAGGGGCACAAAAAAAAATCGGTTTCACATTCCCGGTCTGTATTAGGAACAACTGTTACAAGTATAATCACATATTTAATAATTAAGTATAATACTAATCATTTATCGCTGAGAGACTCAATGTTTCTAATGGCCCTTTTACTACTGGTGGCAGCTAAGTACTGTGTTTTTTGCACATAGCATGTGTCATATGGAGCTTCCAGTTTATTCATTGCCATGTTACAATTACAGAAGAGCTTTTCATGCTTCTTTCTGTAAAGTATATGACTTAAGTAAACATTTCTACATCATTGCATTAGACAACTGGGGACCTAGTACAGCTGTACATATTAAACACGAATATGGGTAAACCAGTTAAATAGAATTTGGTTAGTTTTATGTCATCTTGTTTACACCAAAAGAGATATCTTCCTATCGTAATTCCAGGCTCTTTTAATGCCCACTTGGGAGCTTTGCGTGTTTCCATCCAACTTTTCGTACTCCGGCACCCCCTGTTACATTAGAGTGCAAAACCCTCATAATTGTCACAGCAGATCTGCAAACCCCTGGAACACAAACACAGATATCTCACCAATAGCGTCCCAAAGGAGTCTAAGTACTGGTGCTTTAACTGTCTAGCCTCTACTTAGATATTTGTAACTCGGCGACTGCTTGTATTAAATTTTTGATTTACATTCGACTCAAACTTAAGAACGGAGGCAGCTTGATGTCACGCTGGTCCCAGAAACCACCGGACGGCCATCTTGCTGCTCATTGCACACTGTCATCTACCTGTCGGCAATCTTACATCACTGCATGGCCTGTTAACCCTTCCCTATGCTATCCAAAACTTTAAAATACATTTTGGCTGGAGTTGCACCTAAAAAAATGTACCACTTACATACAAAGTCGACTTAAGAACAAACCTACAAAACTTTGTTTATAAGCTGGGGACTGCCTGTACCTTTTTGTAAACTGGCCCTTTAATCATTCTGATGAATTGTTCCCATTTCTGTAATATGGATTACCTTGAGAGAATCAACCTTCTAATGGTTTTCATCTCCTATTGAACACATTAGTAATACCATATAAAAAACATATTTTTTATACTGTACATCGTTCCCAAAGGATCTATTCTGCAAATATAAAACAGTCAGAAAATACAGTATACTGTATAATTTTCTATATGCACTCCCTACTAAGGTGCATATAGCTTTGAATGGCTTTCAAGTTTTGAAATGAAGGACATATCTTCCATCTATAGTTTTAAATGTACTATTAGATGGAAGAAGGCATCTGGAGGATCCAGGCTGCAAACAATTGCTTTAGGGACAGTGGCATAAATGCCTTGTTATGCAGTTTGTAGGCCTAAGATTGTTTGTTCAGATGTGTCCTCAGAGTTGTAGGTTGCCTTACTTCAAATTAGTCCATAACCATTTGTATGGGCATTGTCCCTCATTCAGGCAAGTGAAAGAGGCGGTGAATCGGAGAAGTATACCTCTCTGTGTCTTTTTCCCATTGTTCAGATTAGGAAGATCTTGGTAATGCACAGATGTTTCTGTTACTGTTGCTTGGATAGATGGGAGGCAGTCAAGGAGTACAACTGGTCATATCATCCTCTTTAACAATTTGCACTGACTGCAACCTCTCCAGATAAATACATTTACCATAATTAAGACTTAAATAAATAGACTTAAATAAATAGACTTAAATAAACCATCCAAGCATTTTCTCTGAAAAACGACATTAAAGGAGTCACTTAGTGACATGGGTGGTGAAGATGACCATCCAAGTTTTTCAGAAACCTTTAATAATATTTGATTGAAGATCGTTTCAATAATGTCTGGTTGTATTTCTGGTTGTATTTCTGGTACTAATATAATATAGGAAAGTTTTATTCTGTCGTTTATGGAGGTTTCACCTTGTATGTAGTTTCCTGGCAAAACAAATTTAAGTGTCTTGATAGTCTCGATTAGATCCTCGTTGGAGCATTCGACTTCTATTTTTAGGTATTGACACATGGGGTGGTTTTGACACATGGGGTGGTTTTGACGCATGGGGTGGTTTTCCATATGGACATACATAGTTTCTTTGCAGGTCAACTGTGAGCTAAAATGTAAAATGTTAGAGCAGTATTAAATAAACATCTCTTGTATGTCAGTTTATCCACAATAATACTGGAGGCTTTTTTTAATTTGCTATGGATGACCTGTAAGCCATCTTGAACCTGACATAAAGCACAGCAGTAACGCCCTCCTCCAAGCTGTGATTGTTGACAGTAACCCTAGCATGGGAGAAGGGGAATTCCAGCTCTGTGAATAGTGATGTATCTATGTTATTAATCATTTTGCATGTCAGCTATCGGCCTGATGACTGTAATAACTTTGTCGCTACTCACAATACCTGACTCATTGTCTTTTTTTATTTTAGGAAAAACAAGTTTTTCTATTGTGTACGGAAAATAGTTTCATGTTCCTTTATATAATGCTTTAAAAATACAAATAAAATGATGTAAAAAAAAAGTAGGGCTGTGGAAAGATTAATTCCTCGATTAATCGATTAATATTTTTGATCGATCAAAATTATTTTGCTCGGTACTCACCTCTCCGCTGGCTTCTGGGTCTTCAGGGAGTTCCGTCGGAGATCCGGTGACATCACAGACATCGACGTCACCGGACTCCTCCCCCCTTCCCCAAGTGCCTCCGTATACTAACGAAGGGAATGGGGAGGGAGTCCAGTGACGTTGAAGTTCTGATTGAACGTAACGCGTACGGGGGAGGAGCTACGCATGTCGTCACCCGCTGCTGCCCTACGGAACTAACGCGATTGTCGGCTTTACATGCTGTGTTTTTATCATCTTTATGTGAGTAGTTTGTGTTTGAACACAAAAATTAAATCTTGTACTTAAGCGGTGAGCACTTAGATCTTTTCTTTCTACCCATGACCTGGCGTCCTTGCTGAGATCTAAGGAGACATGAGAGAAGTTTATGGTCCGTGTTAGCCCTTTTGATACCTGCTTGCATGACCACCTGTTTGCACAGGGGTCCATGCCATAAGGTGAGAGTGATTAGTTAGACCGGATTTGAAACTTATTTGTGTGAACTGTGAAGTCAAGTCATGGATTGTGGAAACTAACTAGTGTTGGGTGAGTGTATATATTGTATACCCCATTTACCACTGACTAATGCAGAGTTGCAATGCAAGGAGATCAGCTAAAAGTAGTTGGATCTGTATGTGCGTTATAATTAATCGAAATTAGTCGATTAATCGATTAAAAAAAAAAAAATCTAATTGAACACGAAAATTTTAATCAGTAACAGCCCTAAAAAAGGTCTATTTTTTCCAAATTGGCAAAAAAAAATGTTTTTTTAGTTTAACCACTTCAATACCCGCGTATAGTCATATGACGCCCACAAGGTGGATCTACCATCCTGGGTGGGCGTCATATGACGTCCTCGGATTCCCGGCCGCCTGGGGGGCGCGCGCGCGCCGCCGGCGGCATCGCTCGGGACCCGGTGCGAGTGCCCGGCGGCCGCGATGTCCGCCGGGCACCCGCGATTGCCCGTTAAAACAACGGGACCGGGCCGAACCGTGGAGCTGTGTGTTTAAAAACACAGCTCCACGTCCTGTCAGCGGGGAGGAGACCGATCATGTGATCCCAGTACGGAGGAAAACATGATCGGTCTCCTCCCCTTGAGTCCCCTCCCCCTACAGTTAGAATCACTCCTATCAGGGAACACATTAACCCCTCCAGCGCCCTCTAGTGTTAACCCCTTCCCTGCCAGTCACATTTACACAGTAATCATTGCAATTTTATAGCAACGATCGCTGTGTAAATGTGAATGGTTCCAAAAATGTGTCAAAAGTGTCCGAAGTGTCCGCCGCAATGTCGCAGTCACGAAAAAAAAAAAAAAATCGCAGATCGCCGCCATTACTAGTAAAAAAAAAAAAAAAATTCAATAAATCTATCCCCTATTTTGTAGACGCTATAACTTTTGCGCAAACCGATCAATATACGCTTATTGCGATTTTTTTTTTTTACCAAAAATATGTAGAAGAATACGTATCGGCCTAAACTGAGGAAAAAAAAATGTTTTTTTTTTTAAAAAAATTGTATATTTATTATAGCAAAAAGTAAAAAATATTGTGTTTTTTTTCAAAATTGTCGCTCTTCTTTTGTTTATAGCGCAAAAAAAAAAAAAACGCAGGGGCGATCAAATACCACCAAAAGAAAGCTCTATTTGTGGGAAAAAAAGGACGTCAATTTTGTTTGGGTGTAACGTCGCACGACCGCGCAATTGTTAGTTAAAGCGACGCAGTGCCGAATCGCAAAAAGTGCTCTGGTAAGGAAGGGTGTTTAAAAGCCCTGTATTGAAGTGGTTAAAAGGAAACATTGTGTCCTATGACCTTTTCCCCAGTTACTGTATAATGACGCTAAAATTGTGTTTTTGGTGCCTTAGGATCCATTCATGCTGGTATGTTGCATTGCCTTGCGTGAATTATTCTGCATGTTTCATCAAGGTAGTCTATTTTATTTGGGCTACCAAAACCTGGAAAATTGACTTGCGTCTTTTTTTTTTTTTTTTTTTTTTGTGAGGTGGCACAGCACAACACACAGCAGTGGTTTACTATGTACTGCAGTTTACCGCAATGAAGGTGCATAGGGTGGGTAGGTTTACCAGTAAGAATGCATGGCACTGCATTGCACCAGCAATCATTTCTGCACTGCACCAGTAAAAATGGACCCCTAGAGTTTGCTGTAGCCAACATTGTGATCAAAGGACAAGCCTTATACAAGCTTCAACAGAATATAATGTAACAATATTGTTGCCAAGATTCAATGCTTTAAAGTAATAATAAAGGCAAAATAAAAAAATAACAGGCATGTCATACTTACCTGCTCTGTGCAGCGGTTTGGCACAGAGCAGCCCAATCCTCCTCTTCTTGGGTCCCCCCGCCGGAGCTCCTGGCTCCTCCCTCTTGTCTGTTGCCCCAGAGCAAGCAGCTTGTAATGGGGGCATCCAAGCAGGCATGCTCCTGAGCCGATGATCTGCATGTTCATCCAGAAACGGAGCCGGGGCTTGGCCCGCCCCCTTTCTCCTCACTGGCTCACTGGCTGTGATTGACTGTCTCAGCCAATGAGCCAATGAGGAAAGTGAGCCCCAGGAAAGCCTATGCACATCACTGGATTAAGAGGGAGCTTGGGTAAGTATTTGGGGGGCTGCTACGCACAGAGATTTTTTTAAAAACTTAAAAAAATAAAAAAACCTTCAGCCTTTAAAACCACGTTAAGAATCCACAGATAATCTTAAAGTATTTAGAATTGCTGACATAGAACTGGTATGCAGCAGGCAAGCAAGAACTCCTGTATACTTCAGGGTTCAGGGAGAGTGACTCAGAGACTATTGAGGGCAGAGTGACCAACAACCAGAAATCTAGCATTTTCAAAAGGAGGTCAGCAGTGGCAACTTTCTTCCCCTATACAGTATGTTTTTCAACACAGTTCCTTTCATTGAATTCTTAATCTGGCTGGCAACCAATTAGAATTAGAGTAATGTTTAATATTTAGTGTGCAGTAATCCATAACTACAAGCCACATTTCATTGCTGAGTAGATTAGAGATGCTAGAACAATGAAAGATTGTTTTCTGTTACTGTACTTGGATAGTTACTTTGCTTAATCTGCCAAAAAACTGGTATTTTGAGTTTTATTACATGATTGTTGAATCGACCACCATTTTTTTTTCTGCTATTTTTGCTTTGGCGTCTTGGTCCTCCTCTGGTTTATTATCTATAGCATATACTAAATAAATAATCCAGCATAGTAAAGGTGGGGTGCCCTCAAACTGGGCTATACTTGGATGTTGTACAGTGGACCCCACATCTGTAAAAAACCTGAAGATTCTGACTTAATGTAAAAAGGTTTATGATCAAGTATTGTATGAATGCACATTTATTGGTACTTCCAGAATCATTTTCTATTTAACCACTTACCCACCACCGGCCGTCATATGACGTACTTAACTTTGCGAGGGTATATCTGAATGATGCCTGCAGCTACAGGCATCATTTAGATATCGCCTTTTTCAGCCGACGATTCCCTACACCATAATAGCGGCTGTTCCACCACTTGATCATTCTTACGGGCGGTGAAAGGGGATGTCCCCCCCCCTCCCGCCGCCCTCCCCGGTGCTCCTACCGACTCACCACTTCCATCGGTGAGTCGGAGACAGGATCCACCGGCACAGAATGGTCGCCGGAGTCTTTATAATCGCTCGATGTTATGACGTCACGCCCGGCCTCATTCAAACGAATGGAGATAGTTTTATTTATTTTTTTGATTTCAGGCTTCCCAGCCTAGAGGTGAGATGTGGGGTCTTATTGACCCCCATATCTCACTGGAAAGGGGACCGATCATGCCATATTCCTATTACAAGGGATGTTTACATTTCTTGTAATAGGAATAAAAGTGATCAAAAACAAAATTTATATATTTTTTTTAAAAGTGTCAAACAAAAAAAAAAGTAAAATTAACAATAAAAAAAATAAATACATTTAAAGTGCATGTTCCTGTGTGCTCGCATGCAGAAGCGAACGCATACGTAAGTCCCGCCTACATATGAAAATGGTGTTCAAACCACACATGTAGGGTATCGCTGCGAACGTTAGAGCGAGAGCAATAATTCTAGCCCTAGACCTCCTCTGTAACTTAAAACATGTAACCAGTAAAAAAAGTTAAAGCGTCGCCTATGGGGATTTTTAAGTACCGAAGTTTGGCGCCAATTTCACGAGCGTGTGCAATTTTGAAGAGTGACATGCTAGGTATCTATTTACTCTGCGTAACTTTATCTTTCACATTATAGGAAAAAATTGGGCTAACTTTACTGTTTTATTTATTTTATTTTTTTAAAGCACAAAACTTTTGAAAAATTGCTGCGCAAATACCGTGCAAGATAAAACTGCCATTGTATGCTATAGGGTCTTTGCAAAAAAAATTAAAAATGTATAATGTTTGGGGGTTCTATGTAATTTTCTAGCAAAAAAATTATGATTTTTACATGTAGGAGAGAAATGTCAGAATTGGCCTGGTTGGAAAGTGGTTAAAAACAGACCCTTGAAGCCATGATTGTGCTTATGCAACCCAACATAAAATGATTATACATGTATAGGCTCACCTATGAAAGATTTTATATTTGCTCCTTATTTCTCTCTGGGGATGATTCAAGGCCCTGGGAGTTAAAGTGAGAGCTCACCCAAGCATAGAAGTATCACATAACAGAGCCCCATAGTTAAAGCCCAACTGGGGGCTCAGCAGTGCCCTTCTGAAGATCCCCCAAAGCTCCAAAATGCAGTTAATGAGTCAAAATGCGTCTACAAATGCATGTGAAGTATAAAAAAATGAAATGGCTAAAAAGTCCACTATGCTATACATTTAATTGATCATAAGAAGATTCTACATTAGGTCAAATACACATCAGCCTATCAAATATTTTTTTTGCCGACATAAGTGAGACAAGACTTGTCAGTACAGAATTTGCGCATTGCCCGTGGGCATGGAGATTAAGTCTTGAAAATATTAAGTCTTGAAATATTTAGGTACCTAATTTATAAATAATATTTGCCTTTTAAATGTAAACGGATACAAATTGAGATCTTATCATTTTATTGTGTGTGCTTCTTGCACATAAGCAGTGCTGTTTTACTTGACATTTTGGCTTGTAGATATTACTGTGTATATGCAAAATCTGTTCCATGTAAATAAAAAAAAAAAGATAGATCAATTATCCCTACTGAATACATGTTGCTGTGTTCAGTGACTTAAACATTTATAACAAGTAGTATCAATACTGATTTACATTTACTTACTACAGCAACTTATAACATTCAAATCTACTTATACAGTTATAGTTTACTTACCAGATAATAAAGAATATTATAATCAAGAATATGGGCAAAAGTTGTAGATAAAGAACACGGCGACCATTCCCAAGTGCCATTCTAATTAGCTGTTTCTGCTTCTGGAGAGTTTTTGAGTTTGTTGGCGAATGAATAGCTGACTATTGGCTGAAGGATTGGGGCAGTGATATTTGTAGGCAGGACAGTGTCATTTACCTGGAATTCCCCTATTGTAATGAAATGGAACGAAAATGAAATGAAATGAAACTGAAAGTTCCCAGACCCGGGAGAGTACAGCTACACACATTTGTCTTTTCTTTACATATGTCGTTTTCCCAACTCAAGAGACCATTTATTAAATATTTACAAGTGATGGTAAAGTAATAAACTTGGAAAAAATATGATCAAAAGTGAAAATGATTATTGATCCATAACAAATAAGGTCCAAAGGAAAATATCCATAAACTGAAGCACACAAATGTCCTGAAAGTAGTGCAATATTAAGTGACAGTTCAATTTATGATGACATCCACGATAGAACAGGTGACTTTTGTATAGTGAATCCCACCACCATATGAAATTTGCGCTTACCAACTCCCAGATAGTGTGTGCCTGTGGCTATTGCCCAGCCAGGGCCTTTTCCTCAGAGGTTTTCCGGGACCAATGCAATCGTCTAGTCTGTGGAGGCTCTGCTGGTTCTGCTGGTCAGGACAGTAAACTCCCGAATCCTTCTGCTACCGACCAATACTTTTTACATCACTTGACAATATGGTTGTAGCTCAGAAACGGAAAAAAGGCAAAAAGGTAGACCATAGGTAGAACCCGATGGAAATCACAGGTTTAATGAAATGCATCGGGAGGAGCGATGTGCTGACGTCACTGCGCGCAACATCCCATTGTTTAGCACGGGCGTGTGTATTGCAGCCAGCCAGCCGCAACATGTTTTACTTATTCAATACATTTTTATTTGTTCTTATACGCCTACGGCGTTTGTGTTTTTTAATAAATTTCCATCGGGTTCTACCTATGGTCTCCCTTTTTGCGTTTCTGAGCTACAACCATATTGTCAAGTGATGTAAAAAGTATTGGTCGGTAGCAGAAGGATTCGGGAGTTTACTGTCCTGACCAGCAGAGCTTCCACAGACTGGACGATTGGATTGGTCCCGGAAAACTTATGAGGAAAAGGCCCTGGCTGGGCAATAGCCACACTATCTGGGAGTTGGTAAGCGCAAATTTCAGATGGTGGTGGGATTCACTATACAAAAGTCACCTCTTCTTCTATCGTGGATGTCATCATAAAATGTACTGTCACTTAAAGTGGGGTTCCAGTCAAAAAAAAAAGGGGGCTTAAAAATCCTAAAAAAAAATCCAAAAAAAATAATTGGAAAAAAAAAAAATTTTTACTCACCTCCAAATGCCTGTTGCTATGGGGTCCCTCGTAGTCTGCCACCTTCAGTGCCCGGGCTAAACGTCACTTCCCCCTCGGCACCGCACAGTCATCTGGGACCTGTCATGTGTCCCAGATGACTGAGCGTCAAATCACGGCGCACGGTGCCGCTCGTGCATGCGCAGTGGGTGCCCGGCTGTGAAGCCACAGCCGGGTTCCCACATTAGGAATGCCGGCGCCGCGAGCGGCTCGTGGAACGAGGGGGGGGTCTCGTTCCCCCGCATCGCGGGCCCCCTGGACAGGTAAGTGTCCGATTTTTAAAAGTCAGCAGCTGCAGTATTTGTAGCTGCTGACTTTTAAAAAAAAAAAATAATTTTCCCCCAGGACGGAGCTCCACTTTAATATTGCACTACTTTCAGGACATTTGTGTGCTTCAGTTTATGGATATTTTCCTTTGGACTTTATTCGTTATGGAACAATAATCATTGTTTCACTTTTGATCATATTTTTTCCAAGTTTATTACTTTACCATCACTTTTAAAGTTTTATTTTGGTCTAACACTTGAATATGATATCACTTATTCACATTTAATTTAGGTACTTGTAGGTTAAAGCGCAACTTTTTGTTTTTAATCGTATTTTGTGTATTATCTCACTTTGTGTTTCAGCTATTTTGGAGTTTAGTATATTGTCCAGCGTGATTTTTCTCTTGGTTATTAAATATTTACAGCATCTAAAATTAGGCAAATAGAATGCATGTGCCTCGTATATAATATTGAAATGATTAAGAGACCTGTTCATAAATCACATAGTGACTAATGGAAATTTATCTTTCGCTGGTCTGACTTGCATAAAATAAGGCTGTTTGCTATGAAAAACTACTTTGCATTTGTACATTAACCACTCGCTTACTGGGCACTTAAACCCCCTTCCTGCCGAGACCAATTTTCAGCTTTCAGCCCTGTCGCACTTTAAATGACAACAATGTACCCAAATTACATTTTTATCATTTTTTTTTTCACACAAATAGAGCTTTCTTTTGGTGGTATTTAATCACAGCTGGGGTTTTTTATTTTTTGCTGAACAACCAAAAAAAGATGGAAAATTTAGAAAAAAAAAAAAAAAAAGATCACTTTTTGTAGTTTGCTATAAAATTTTGCAAACAGGTAATTTTTCTCCTTCCATTAATATGCGCTGATGAGGCAGCACTGGTGGTCACTGCTAGGGTGCACTGATAGGCACAAATAAGGATGACCTGGTGGGCACTGATAGGCACAGATAAGGCGGCACTAATGGGGTCAGATAAGGCGGCACTGAGGGGGACAGATAAGGTGGCACTAATGGGGACAGATAAGGCGGCACTGATGGCCACTTATAAGATGGCACTGATGGGTGGCACTGATAGGTACCACTGATGACACTGATGGCCACTGATGGGCAGCACTGTTGATGAGGCACTGAGTGGCATTGATGGATGGCACTGTGGGTGGCGCTGGTGGGCACTGGTAGGCAGCACTGTTGTGCACTGGTAGGCGGCACTGACAGGTGGGCACAGATAAGCTGGCGGCAGCTCTCTTTAATCGGGACCGATGTCCCTCTGACAGCCACCGGTGATCAGCTTTTTTTTTTTTTTCTCCTCACGCTAAGGAGATGAAATAACCTTTTACCGGCTCTGTTTACATCACATGACCAGTCATTGGCTGACAGCTGATCACGTGGTAAGAGGTCGGGATCAACCTCTTACTCCGATCTGTGATCAGCTGTGTCTCATAGACTCGCTGATTACAGAGCGCGCCCAGCAGGGGGCGCAGGCCGCTTGAGCACGGGAGGACGTCTATTGACACCCGGCAAAGGTAGGTCCGCGCTGTAGCGCGAATCTGAAGAAGTTAAAGAATATGTAGGATTACGAATAAGTCCCAGGCCCCTCTTTACAGGCGGTAATAGACATAATTACTGAATTTGGCACTTATCCAGGCTTGACTATTAATTGGACCAAGTCCACCCTGTTGCCGCTGGATCAAGCTCCTGACCTCCAGTTATCTTCTTTCTGCCCAGTGCCTATAGTGGGGCAGCTCAGATATTTGGGGATCATAATTTTCGCTGAGATTGTGGACTATTGCCTTTTGAACATTTTTCCCCTGCTGTCACGGTTTAGGAATAAGGTGAAATTGTGGTCTAAATTACTGCTGTCAGTGGCGTGTAGAACTAAGTTAGCAAAAATTATCTTAGTGTCCCAGCTGCTCTATTTCCTCCACAATACACCTGTGGTAAATTCCATATTTTGCTTGCTACTATAGAAATCGGGCCCTGCTAGAGTCAGGCTGGAGCAACTCCAGAGGTCCAAGGATAATGGGGGCCTAGCTTTCCCAAACCCCTGGCTGTACTACCTGGCAGCCCAGCTGCAGCAGCTGCTGAACGGCACGAATGGTGTATCGGCAGAGGGGAAAACAAACACTGATTCCACATTAGCTGTGCCGTTACACTGTGTAGAGGCTCAAACTCTCCCAGAAGCCCTTGAGGCCCATCTCTTCTTAAAGAATAAGTCCAAAATGTAATATTCCAGAAATGTGGCTACTATACCATGTACTTGTATTAAAAAGCATCATGTTCTCTTCATTTGCGTGACATCCCTGGTGTTCCTGCCAGTCCCTCTCCTTTCATATCAAAAACTGACCACAGTAGGCAGAGAGCACAGCCTGGTAAGTTTTCTAGCTGTGCTGAGAACTCGTCCTGCTCTCCTCCAATGATTAAGACTTGTCCTGATGTGAAACCCACACCCATACAGACATTCACTGGGAAAATCAGTGTGCTACTGTTTCTCTTCTAGCTCGCTGACCTCCGTATGCACCTTCAAAACACAGATTGTGTGATCGCTTATAAAAATGTGGAATAAAAGTTATTTATAGTGAAATATATATACCGTATTTATCGGCGTATAACACGCACGTTTTCCCCCAGAAAATGAAAGGCAAATCGTGTGTGCGTGTTATACGCCAATATTGTACTTGGCTGCCTCAGAGGGGGCGAGCGCCGCCACTTTACACAAAGCCGGGATCTCCTGTGTACTCTGCGATCACAGTCACACACAGTCCTACCTCCTGGACCTGCTCTTAGGATAGACGTCCCGGCATTGGACCAGTGTTCTGTCTATCATAACAGTCGGCCAAGGAGGCGGGACAGTGTGTGACCGCGAGCGCAGAGTAAACAGGAGATCCCTCTCTGTACTCCGGCACAGATCCGGCTGCAATGATGGGCAATGGTGAGGCTGCATGATGGGCACAGATCAGGCTGCAATTATGGGCAACGGTGAGGCTGCATTGATGGGCACTAGTGAGGCTGCAGATAGGCACCGATAAGGCTGCATTGATGGGCACTGACCCTTATTTTGTTTCAAAGTTCTTTATTTAAAATGTAAGTTTTTTTTTTGCTTTCCCTGAAACTTCTCTCATAAAATTAAGGTGCGTGTTATACGTCGATAGATATAGATATATAGATATAGATATAGATATATAGATATAATCTCGTATCGTATGTATAGCGGCGCAGGCAGGATCACACATGTACTGCCTCTTCTGGGTTAGGGGCAGCCCTTTAGAAGTACCTGAAATAATAAATAATACATTTGTACTGTCCTGGCATTTCAAGGACCTCAACAAATACGGTAGACCATAAGTACATCAGGATTGATCAATTTTCAGACATGTATAACATAGTTTGTAGACGCTATAACTTTCACACAAACCAGTTAATATACACTTATCGTGATTTTTTTTTTTTTTTTTTACCAAAGACATGTAGCAGAATACATTTTGGCCTAAATGAATGAAGAGATTTGATTTAATTGGATAAGTTTTATTTTTTTAATTTTCCTTTTTTTTTTTTTAGCAAAAAATCAAAAACCCAGTGGTGATCAAATACTACCTAATGAAAGCTCTATTTGTGTGAAAAAAAAAAAAAGAATTTAATTTGCGTACAGTGTTGCATGACTGCGCACTTGCCAGTTAAAGCGGTTCTGCACTCGTTTTTTTTTTTTTGGGCTATATGCCAAGGGCATATAGCTCAATTGGGGGACTTACCTGTTCCATCTTCCATCTCGATCGCCGCCGGTTTTCCTCCGATAAAATTCTTCATCTTCTTCTTGTCTGCTGGGGTCCATCTTGCCTGTGGGCATGTGAAACCCCACAGGCACTTTTGATGGCCCAGCATGCACCGCCGTTACTCGCGCGTGCGCAGTAACGGCACATCTGCCGACATCTCACGAGATTTCGGAAGATGTGTCCGAAATCTCGCGAGATTTCGGAAGATGTCCGCACTGACTCCTGGAAACAATGACACCAGATCCCAGGAGACAGTGCGGCCTGACGACGATCGACGCAGAGACCCCGCCCACCCCCGAAGAGACAGAAGACAGGAAGTCATCAATTACAAGGTAAGTAAAAAAAAAAAAAAACACATTTCATTTAGTACTCTTTGCCTGATTTGGAAGGCAAAGAGATTTACTAAATGAAATGGGTGCAGAACCGCTTTAAAGTGACCGTGCTGAATAGCAGAAAATGGCCTTGTCATAAAGGGGTTAAAGTGGGCAAATTGAAGGGTTTTACATATACCTGGGTGAAGTTAAATATACCTTGGGTGAGCATATACCTAAGGTAAGGATTTACATATACCTGTACGTTAAAGCTGAACTTCAGAAAAAAACAGGGAGATATATATACAGATGCTGCAGAGAGAGCAGGATGATGGAAAGTGCATGTACTGACAGGAACAAAGGAACATGCAGGATCAACCAGGTATTGTACTATAGGGAAGAGGATAAATAACATTGCAAAAAATTATTAGCCCAAAAATAAGGAAGGAAGGATCAATCGATCCAAGGAAGAATTTGGTCAAAGGAAGGATCAGTCTGTCAGTCGCAAGAAAGATCAAAGTAAGGAAGTATAGGTCAATCGACTGCAGGAAGGTTTGGACGATTAATCACAGGAAGGATCAGCTGATCTATCCCAAGTAAGCATTGGTCGATCAAAAAAGGATCTAAGGATCGGTTGATCAAAGGAAGGATCAAGCATTCTCAGGAAGTATTGATGGATGATGTAACTTCCTTACATCTGCATGGGAGTTGCATTGTCTCAGCACATACAGTGCAGCCGGAAAGTATTCACAGTGCTTCGCTTTTTCCACATTTTTTATGCTACAGCCTTATTCCAAAATTGAATAAATTCATTATTTTCCTCAAAATTCTACAAACAATAACCCAAAATGACAACGTAAAAGAAGTTTGTTTGAAATCTTTTTGCAAATTTATTAAAAATGAAAAATGAAAAAATCGCATGTACATACGTTTTCACAGCCTTTGCCTTTGTATCCTGTTTCCACTGATCATCCTTGAGATGTTTCTACAACTTGATTGGAGTCCAGCTGTTGTAAATTCAGTTGATTGATTGGACATGATTTGGAAAGGCACACACCTTCTCTATATAAGGTCCCACAGTTAACAGTGCATGTCAGAGCACAAAACAAGCCATGAAGTCCAAGGAATTGTCTGTAGATATCCGAGACAGGATTGTATCGAGGAACAGATCTGTGGAAGGGTACAGAAAGAGTTCTACAGCATTGAAGGTCCCAATGAGCACAGTGGCCTGCATCAGCTGTAAATGGAAGAAGTTTGGAACCACCAGGACTCTTCCTAGAGTTGGCCGCCCCGGCCAAACTGAGTGATCGGGGGAGAAGGGAGGTGACCAAGAACCCGATGGTCACTCTGACAAAGCTCCAGCGTTTCTCTGTGGAGAGAGGAGAACCTTCCAGAAGAACAACCATCTCTGCAGCACTCCACCAATCAGGCCTGTATGGTAGAGTGGCCAGACGGAAGCCACTCCTCGGTAAAAGGCACATGACAGCCTGCCTTGGGTTTTCCAAAAGGCACCTGAATTGTCTGGTCTGATGAAACTAGGATTGAACTCTTTTGGCCTGAATGGCAAGCGTCATGACTGGAGAAAACCAGGCACCGCTCATCACATGGTCGATGGCATCCCTACAGTGAAGCATGGTGGTGGCAGCATCATGCTCCGGGGATGTTTTTCAGCGGCAGGAACTGGGAGACTAGTCAGGATCAAGGGAAGGATTAATGCAGCAATGTACAGAGACGTCCTTGATGAAAATCTGCTCCAGAGCACTCTGGACCTCATACTGGGGTGAAGGTTTATCTTCCAACAGGACAACGACCCCAAGCACACAGCCAAGATAACAAAGGAGTGGCTACAGGACAACGCTGTGAATGTCCTTGAATGGCCCAGCCAGAACCCAGACTTGAACCCAATTGAACATCTCTGATGGAGCTTGAGAGGTCCTGCAAAGAAGAATGGGAGAAACTGCCCAAAAATAGGTGTACCAAGCTTGTAGCATCATACTCAAAAAGATTTAAGGCTGTAATTGGTGCCAAAGGTGCTTCAACAAAGTATTGAGCAAAGGCTGTGAATACTTATGTACATGAGATTTTTTATTTTTATTTTTTTTAATACATTTGAAAAGATTTCAAACAAACTTCTTTCACATTGTCATGATGGGGTATTGTTTGCAGAATTTTAAGGAAAATATTGAATTTAATCCATTTTGGAATAAGGCTGTAAAACAACACAATGTGGAAAAGGTGAAGCGATGTGAATACTTTCCGGATGCACTGTAGTAGAGCAGAGACTGTACATTGAGCTACACATGCACAGCTCTGTGTACACAAACAGAAAAAGGGTTACCGTATATACTCGAGTATAGGCCGACCCGAATATAAGCCGAGGCACCTAATTTTACCACAAACAACTGGGAAAACGTATTGACTCGAGTATAAGCCTAGGGTGAGAAATGCGCAGCTACTGTAAGTGGAAAAGAGGGTCAACGATGCCCATTTGCAGCCTCACTGTGCCCATGCAGATGGACACAGTTGACCGATTTGGGGCCCTGTATCTCAGGGTCACTTGCTAGGAACCCCATCTTTAGATATGTTGTAGTGCTAATTCCACTGGGTTGGAATACAACATTTGGGGTTCCTAGCACCAAGTGTCCCCAAGATATGGGGCCCCAAATTCGGGTCAGAAAATGTCAAGCACTTTTCTGCAGCAGAGAATGACATTTTCCGAACCGACTTTGGGGCAACGTATCTCGGGGCCACTTAGGGCTAGGAACCCCATATGTTATAGTGTTGGATATGTTATAGTGCTAGGTCCACTGGGTTGGCACACCAAATTTGGGACTCCTAGACCCAAGTGGCCCCGAGATACGGGGCCCCAAAGTCGGGTCGGAATATTTTTTTTTTTGCTGCAGAAAAGTGCTTGACTCGATTATAAGCCGAGGGGGGCACTTTCAGCACAAAAAAATGTGCTGAAAAACTCGGCTTATACTCGAGTATATACAGTAACAATTAGGAGCATCTATGATGGAAGAGGCTTTAGCAGCCCATAAATGAGTCGGGTTGAAAAAAACTGACTTGATTACCCCATATACTCGATATGGATGGGGGGAATCCACCCTGCTGAGCTATTGTATTCAGACAGTGGGGAGACTCCTTCCCAATCAGAATACACTGATCGAGTGGAGAAAATCTGACAAGGCGGTTGTACAGAAGTCGATTGGTAGATCGACTTGGGTTGTTCTATTGATTAGCCACCTATAGTATGGTGGTTCACAGCATGGAATCTTCCACTGGGGACAGTGCACACCATAAATTGACAAATGGAGCTGCCTTCTTTCAACCTATTTTTGTACAGATGAGAAACAAACAACCACCGCTCCAAGACTCTCCTTCCCAAGCGAATGCTCCTGCTCCTGTGTGGGAGCCCTATGAGTAAGCACTAGTTGTGGTGCGAAACGCGTCAGCTCTGTACCCCCCTTTTTTGCCGTGTATGGATTGCAGTGTTTTTTGCTTTTAAATAAACTTTTTGGATTTTATTTTCTCGGTGTGCGGCTGTCCGGAGTTCTTCCTTTTTTGATTTCTTTCAACTTATGGGAGTGACTGTAGCACCAGAATCTTGGTCTGAATGTTCTGTGGTTCAATAAGTGGATGGCTGGCTATGCTTCATGTTCATCCTCTACAATGATGGTCAATGGTACAGACTGTGGTCATGGAGGCTGGTTCACAGCATTATTACTAAAACCCATGTATGCATTTCAGAGAGGCTTGGGGTGATTCCTCAACCTTGGAGGTAAGAGGCACCTCTTATTTCAGGTGCCTTTTTCTCGTCAAGAGCCATTGTTTTCCAACCAGCTGAGCTCTCCTAACTCCTAACCATACCAAGAGGCCCCTCAACCACCTTAAGTCTATGGCCAAACACTTCTGTCTAAGAAAGCCAACAAAAGCTGCTACTGGTCAGCTGTGGGGGTTGTGCCCAGTTTTTCAATTTTATGTAATAAAGTTAAAACCTTTTTTAGATTCAGTATTAAAAAATATTCTGCAATATCCTGGCACAGAGTGTTATTGAAAGTTCTGCTACAGGTTCTGAAAATACCCTCTCAGAATGGAGAAGTAGGAACTATCATTGCCGAGTCAATCGGATGGTCAGAGGTCACCTGAAATCTGACGTTCCTGGCCAATCAACTGTCTGACAATACACACTGCCTCCCAATTTTACTATGATCTCTGAGTGGGGGTCAGACACATAATGGCCGTATGATGTCCCCAACTCTCTAGCTGTGTCCGGTTTAGACAAAGTAAGCAAAGCTAAATGATGTGAAAGTATAAATCCTTTTATATATAAGCCTGTGCAGTTGTTATAATTAAAGCCTAAATATATTGTTCTCTTTGTTGCAAATGCAAACAATGCAAATGTTTTTTGTTCTATTTTTATTCAGAATATGAAGATGGTGATTTGTCCAGCTGGGTGAACAGAGAGAGATTTGAAGGGTATCTTCATGTTGATGGATTTACATTGTATGAGCTTGGAGACACAGGTATGATAATATGTGCTGTGGTTTCTTAATGCAACCCTGTCATTAAAAATAAAAACCACAAGCCCCTCGGCCTATTAAAGAAGAGAGCTATGCCAACATATCACTCTTTTCAGTAGAAATCCACCCCTGAAAGTACGCTGAAAAAACAATACTTTCAGCAATCAGCCTTTTTCAACCTTTTCACCACAAAGGAACCCTTGAAATAACTTTCCAGTCTTAGGGAACACCTGCTAAAAATGACTATATCTACAACTCATGATACATTAGTGTGATGGTCAATGGGAAGAATGCTCCTTACACTTGTGGTCATTGGTAACAATTACCCCCTTATAGATAGCTAAAAAGATCAATGGTGTCAGTGGGAACTTATCTGAGAGGCACAAATTGCTCAAGGAACCCCTAGCAACCTCCTGGAGGAACCCTAGTTGAGAAACCCCGGTCTATATCCTTGGTCCCCCTAGTGCTCAGTTGTTCCTATCTCAGACCTCTTCATCATTATTGTATCCTGTAATGATGAGGAAATTGGCAAGGAAAAACATTGAATGCTGCAGGGGACCAAGGATGTTGAGAGTCTTAGGAGTGTTGGTTTCCCAATGGACTTTGGAGGAGGATTTTTATTGGACAGAGAGACCTTTTGTTGCTTCAGGAAATAGGAAAAAGTAAGTATTTTCACTCTTTTTCTTTTTCAGGTAGAGCTGTTGGCCATTTGTATTTTTAATGACAAGGTTCCCTTTGGGGATAATTTCACTCCTTATTAATCTGTCATGTTTGCTCCAAACGCCAAAGCAACTTTTGTGTGTACACAGCGTTTTATTGGAAAGGGAAATACTGCACAAAGTGTCTGCACAAGCAGGAGTTCTGTTGAGATAGGAAGGAAATAGCAGACTCATGTGTCAATGCCATTAATAATTTAGTAATAGAACATTAGTGGCAATTACACTCGGCTCCCTGCTCGCTTGCATCTTCTGAGCTATATATAATAATATAACTACATTTTATTCAGAAATCATAAAGGGTAACTCTGCTTTTGTGGCGAGAAAAAAAGGCTAATAAAAATAATAAAGCATGTACAATTGCTACACAAGTCATATTGTATTTGAACGTTATTAAAAATGACCCTTCATTTTCAATCTGTAAATCCTCTGTAAAATGCAATATGTCTACTTGGAGGCATTCTGTACACAGATGGTGTACAGGACACCCCCCAGAAATGTCATATACTTCTTGTGTGATTGGCTCACTGAATGTTCTAGAAATCTGCACTAAGACACAAGTCAGATTTGGGGAATACCCTGCATCAAAAATATCGTCATTTTTGGTGCAATATTCCTAAAGGGAAATCATGTCTAAAGGGATGCAGACCCTGCCACTTTCCTAATGAGTTTCTGTGGAATAACTCAGTTTCTAGCAGGGCCAGCAAGATGTTGCTCCTTCTCTTGTCTGTTGCTAGAGAAGAAGATGTGGCATTATTTGGGGCTAGAGGGGTATTGATTCCACAAAGGAAAATTGAAAAACCTTCTGCATCATTGCCAGGGACAATGTGTTACTAGCGGCAATGTCGCCCTTGTGTTATCAGCCTTAATGTTAATTGACTTTGGGGACTTAAATAGGCTTCAGGGGAATGCTGGATGCTTCTATGCATTGGAAGGATTTTCAGAGAATCATGTTGCACGTGACTGTGTCTTCATGATGAGCCCATGAATGTCATTCCTGTTGTAGAGTACATAATGGAATATATACTTGTGAGCTCCCTATTGATGCTACCCAGCCGTAAGCTAATAATAAAGTGCTAAAACTGTTCTCGGGTACCTCTGAACCAATCTTAAAGGGGTTGCAAAGCTTCGTGTTTTTTCCCTTAATGCATCCTATGCGTTAAGGGGAAAGAACACCTTGCGCTCTCCAATCCCCCCCCCCCCCCGAGCCCCTGTTTTACTTACTTGAGCCCCCAGCTCTTGTGGACTCTTCGTTGGATGATTGATAGCAGCGCAGCCATTGGCTCCTGCTGCTCTCAGTCAAATCAATGATGCAGCACGCTGGGGGGGGGGGGGGCGAGTATCGCACAGGAGCACGCCTGCAAGCTAACCCCCCTTGGGAGAGTGCTTCCCAGAGGGGGGGTTAGCTCTTGCAGGTAGGAGCCGAGACAGCCTCCGAGGGACCCCAGAAGATCAGGATCGGGGCCACTCTGTGCAAAACGATCTGCACAGTGGAGGTAAGTATGACATGTTTGTTATTTAAAAAAATAAAATATTAAACCTTTACAACCTCTTTAAGGTATAAAGTGCTAATATCAATTTCACTTTCCAGTGTGCAAAATAATGTGATAACAAATGACATCAAAGAATATGTAAAATCCACAGAGATAACTAATCCAAGATGTAACTACAGATGCTAAGCAATAGTCTCTATGAGAGTAAGTGCAGCAAAGAAAAGAGAGTCCAAATGCAGATAATATTATAGCTTGTAGAGATCCTTCTCCAATCCACACCCTGTGTGTGCTAGCCTCACACCTCAAGGGAAGACCCCAGATGTGTCTAGTCGCGCATCAACAAATGTACACCACCGATGTGTCCTTTTCTTCCTCCTTGGGTGTACCCTAGACAGATGGTCACTGTTAATCTCCAGGCTGTTTCTCCACAAACACCAAGTTCCACGACCATCTCCTTCAAAAAATTGTCTCAGGATGTCAGCTACAGACAAGAAGTTTCATGTGGGAGTAGAGAGAAGACCTTGCTGGAAGAAACAGCAGAGGAGACAATTTTTTGAAGTAGATGGTCGTGGAACTCGGTGTTTGTGGAGAAACCGCCTGGAGATTACAGTGACCATCTGTCTAGGGTACACCCAAGGAGGAGTAAAAGGACACATCGGTGGCGTACATTTGTTGATGCACAACTAGCCCCATCTGGGGTCTTCCCTTGAGGTGAGAGGCTAGCACACACAGGGTGTGGATTGGAGAAGGATCTCTACAAGCTATAATATTATCTGCATTCGGACTCTTTCTTTTCTTTGCTGCACTTACTCTCATAGAGACTATTGCTTAGCATCTGTAGTTACATCTTGGATTAGTTATCTCTGTGGATTTTACATATTCTTTGATGTCATTTGTTATCACGTTATTTTGCACATTGGAAAGTAAAACCGATATAAGCACTTTATTATTAGCACTTTATACCTTAAGATTGTGTGCTTGAGGCCTAAACATAATAAAATACAGAAAGAAATGTCAAAATCCTTCTAATTGTGTGTAACTACATGAAGCATTGTCATTGTTTATAATTTCCATTTATACTTTTAGGAAAACTTGTGGCTGTTGCAGTAATTGATGATAAAAACAATTCAGTTGAGCATACTCGGTAAGAATATTTTATATATTTTCGTCTAGGATGTCCCCTTTTTTGTATTCCTTATCTTGATATAAACCATGGAATTGTATTATAGAGTAAGCAATGGTTCAATGAATGCAGACAGGCAAGTTAGAATAACACATCCTCTTACTCCAACTTGGTGACTCCAAGTTCTGAAGCCATGGAATCGGCTTTGCATTTTCACAAGGTAGCCAGTGCAGCTTTGCTTTAGAAATTTAGTAGAATAATATAAAAGGAATTATTCACATAATCTGGACAATCAAATAAACCCTGTGCTGCAGCTTTAGGCAAAAAATAAATTCACTGTGGAAAAACGTGTAATTTTTAGATTGCCTCCAACAAGAGAGCATTTACCAATATAGGGCTTTTGTATGGCCACTTACCTTTAGGTATATGCAAACCCAATCCCTAAAACCTTAGCTTCAAAGAAAAAGTTCACCATTTGGAACATGTTACATGCTCCACCCAGCTCCTGCCACCAATTCCACCGACGCCCCTGCTCTCTAACAGCGGGCGGGGATCTTTACCCACGTGGCCGCGTCATTCATTCACAGTTTCCTGTGAGGTGAACGAATAACAACTACTGTCACCCATTTTGGCTGATGGCTTGCAGTTCTCAATGAACTGCGAGGGCACTGGTGCGCGCCTTCGTAGTTAATTGATTCTTTCTGCTCTCAAACTGCCTGCCTATACGAGGGTTATCTTCAGAATCTGCAGGAGCCTGCTTTGCACCCATGATCTGATGATCGTGGGTGCAACGCTCATGGGTGCATTGTACCAGCAATCTGATGATCGCTGGTACAATCCTCTGAAGGCTTCCTAGAAAAAGAAAAAATATAAATGCACATTTATTTTTTATTAAAGGGGAAATTGTCCTTTTAACATGTTAATATAATTTCTAAAGTAATTTTCAATATCTTTAAAGTGGAATTCCAGGCTAATTCTAAATAAGCTTAAAACTGCTCCCCCTCCCTTCTATCACCTGTACTAACTACCCTGTAGAAGGAAGATGCATTTACTTACCTGTTCCCAGGGCCCTCCGGTCACAAGAACGGCTCTTCTTTCTCCGCTAGCAGCTGCTTCAGGGGAGAGGAGGGACAGCCAACAATGGATGCCCCATGCATTGCGTTCATTGTCGTTACTCTCTTTTCCCCCCTGAAGCCTACCTCTGGGGAGATCATGTGACTGGACCCTTGAGCTCTCAGAATAGGTAAGTATATGCATTTTCCTTCTACAGGGTAGAGATAGAAGAGGGGTGGGAGCAGTTATAAACGTAGTTAGTTCTAGGATGGAATTCTACATTGCATCTGCTATCTTTTAAAATAGTTGGCAATCCTGCCATGAAGGTCCTTTTACACGATCTTCCTGTAGGGTGACCAGGTCTACCAATTATTTTCCTGCATTGTCACCCTGTCACACAGGCTACCAATGGAGACTACAGGTTATTTTTCTATTAGACTCTGTGTCTCATATATAGAACAAAGCTGCTCTCTTATTGCATAGAAAAGAGGTAAAAGTTACAGCTGGCTTTGTATTTGTGGTTGTAAAGTTTTTTTTTTTTTTCCTTTCTGCATTCTATGTAGTAAGTTAAAACAAACTTCTGCATGCAGCCCCTCCTAAATACTTACCTGAGCCTGATCTCGATTTAAGCGATGTGCACGAGGCTGATGAGGGAGCAGGGATTGGGAGTGAGCATACACGAGTGACCCCATAGCAAACGGCTTGCTGTGGGGGCACTCGGTGGGGGGAGGAAACAGAAGCATCGGCGGGGGTGCTCTATGCAAAACCATTGCACAGAGCAGGTAAGAGAGGCTCTCTGCTCTCTCGCTCCTCATTGGCTCAGATGCTGTCAGAGCCAGTGTCGAGGGAGCGGGGTTGAACCATGCTCTGAGTGTCTTATGGACACATAGAGCAGGGCTCGTTATTAAGCATGAATGAGTACCCCCATAGCAAGCAGATAGCTATGGGGGCACTCGGCGGGGGACCCGAGAAGAGGAGGGCTGGGGCTGCTCTGTGCAAAACCATTGCACAGAGCAGGTAAGTAGTCCATGTTTGTTATTTTAATAAAATAAAAAAATGAAGCTTTATCATCACTTTAAAGGTGTGAGACAATTCTTTGCCTCAAAAGCAACCCCAGATCATGCAGACTTTCTTCTATGTCCTGTAAATCAGCTTGTTCAGATGCTGGAATTAATACTGTACTTCTGAGCTGTTCTGAATGTAAGCCTTGATCTCTCGTTTCTCATGGACACCCACAAAACATACAGCCCCAGGGTTTGTTTTGTGACTAGCCAGGAGAAGAAGGGGCAGACTTGGTCACAGTGCTGGTGTCTTTGAGACCTGCAGAGATTACATCCTAGCAATCCAGAAGCACAGCAGTAGCTATAGTAATCCCGGCATCTAAACAGATTTGTAGGATGTAGCAGAAAGCTTTACTGCATTATACTTAATAAGATTGTTGTGTTCAGAGTTGGGCTTTCAGTAGCCTCCTTGCACAATCGGCAGGAGTTCAACTCATAGCTAGTTATTCTTAAAAATTTCTAACAAAAAAATAGGAAATAAAGACTTGTATATAGAAAATGTTTTTTGATGAAATATTGTAAGTTTGTTTTACAGTAGTGTATTCCCTTCTAATAATGGTAAGACCTGAGGAGTCACCTTCATATTTTGATAGATACCGTTGCCAATGCTTTTTTTTTGCTAATTTTTTTTATCTGATCTTTTATTGTCATGTTTAGTTTTAGGCTGGAGTCATACAAGCCCATCTCTACGCATTGCTTTAATGCACCTTTTTATACGCGTTACCATGCATTGCGAGGCAGCCCATTGAAATGAATAGGTTGCCTACGCACCAGAACAGACAATGTGAGTCGGAGTTGAGTTGTGTTAGGTTAGTGTTTTGAAGTGCCATTGAAAATGAATGGTACTTCAGCTCACAAATGTGCACGTTCCCGCACCGTGCCAGAGAGGTGTGAATTGGTCCTCAATGCTTTATAGTTGATAACGGCTGGGTGAACTTGCACTACTACTTTTTTTTCTTTTAGGTTAAAGTCTATTGTTCAAGAGGTAGCTACAAGCTATAGAGGTCTTTTTCATCGGTAAGTTGATATATTATTTTAATGCAATTTAAAGTATATCTAAATCCAAACTTTTTTTTTTTTTTTTTACTTTAATGAAACAGGGTATGCTTAAATAAAAGGTCTCCATAACAACAAAAAAACATAATCCAAAGTATACATTATTTATGAAAACAAAATGTGTCTCTCATAGGACTTTTCCATACACTAAATGCAGTACATATCTCAGTATATACTGTATGAACCCTTAAGTGAGGTACACACTATAAGAAAACCGGGCGAATGATCGTCTGATTTTCCTCGTTTCACAGCAAGTCAGAACCGAGGAAGGAATTAATGTATGAACATTCTCGTACGACAAAGGCTTTTCTGTAGTTTATTGTTTCTGATTATTTTCCCCAATGTATATCAGGAGTGGATCCAAACAAAATTTATTTTCTCTTTATGCAATTTGTACATTGGTAATTGATAAATAAAAACTATTATTTGCATTGTTTTTGCAATTTATATCATGCACACATATTCACAAGTGCACCCCCATGAAAATTAGTTGACTTTTTCCACATGTTTGAATATACATAAGAGCGTCATTCAAACAGCGTCTACAGATTAAGGTAATAAACCTTGCAAAAACAATGTACTGAGGAAAAGGTAAGCACGCCCTTAGCCTCAGAAGCTGGTATTGCCTCTTTAGCAGAAAGGATTTCTTGTAGGCATGGGGAAAAACTGCCTCCAAGTCTTTGACATTGCCTTCATACAATTGTTGACCGCTCCTCCTCCTAAGTTGCACAATGGTTGTGGGTTTCCCATTTCTAATCCCCCTATAACATTTCAGTGGAATTCAAATCAGGGCTTTGACTAGCCCATTTCATTGCCCTCCATTTCTTTTTTTTTAATACATTCCTGGGTGGCTTTGTTAGTGCGCTTTCGATCATCATTGCGTTGAAATATGAATTTCCTGATTTACTTTAACCTTCAGACAGCCTGACATTCTCATCAAGCACACTTTGATATAATGCAGAATTCATAGATTGATGACTGCAAGTTGCCCAGGTCCTGAAGTAGCACGGCAACCCGAAGCCATAACATTTCCACTGTCATGCTTCACATTTAATATGGGTTTTGTCTCCTGAAATACTGTCCTTCATTTGCATCAGACACGTCTACTGTCACTGTGGCCATACAACTCTATTTTTGACTCATCAGATCAAATCAAAATCGTTCCAGAAGACTTGTTCTTTGCTAATATGTTTAACGCCTTGCCGACAGGCTCACGCTGATATGTCGGCAGAATGGCACGTACAGGAATATTAACGTACCTGTACGTTGCCCTTTAAGATGCGGCATTGTGGGCATGCGCAAGCTCTGTGAGTGTGATTACGGGTCCCGCAGACTCAATGTCCGCTGGGATACCCGCAATCGTCTCACAGAGAGGAAGAATGGGGAAATTCTGATGTAAACAAGCATTTCCCCATTCTTCCTAGTGACGGCACTAATCACAGCTCCCTGTGATTGGGATCGGTGATCAGTGACGTGACACACATAGCCCCTCCCCCCACAGTTAGAATCACTCCCTAAGACACACTTGGAAAGCTGTAGTCTTGCTCTTATGTTCTTTTTGGACCTCAAAGGCGTTTTCATTGCAGAACTCCTGTACAGGTTAAATTAATTTGATCTCTTTCTGATTTTAGATGTGTGCACTTTGGCCCCAACCGTTGCAAAAGTTACCTAAAGATCCTGCAATTACATTTTGGGGTTCTTGGAGACTTTTTAAGTATCAAACAGTCAGCCCTTGGGCTGAACTTGCTGGGTCAGCCAGTCCTAAACAAATTAGCAATTGTTTGAAAACCACGCTACTTGTAGATTATTTTACTTACAGTGGAAAGTTTTAGCTCAAATAGTTTTGTGATCCTTTGAAATCCATTGTCAGATTCTTAAGCATTCAGACTTCTCTCTGAGGGTCTTATGCCGCGTACACACGAGCGGACTTTCCGACGGACTTTCGGCGGAGTTCCGATGAACTTTCCGAATGAACGGACTTGGCCACACACAATCACACTAAAGTCCAACGGATTCGAACGTGATGACGTACGACTGGACTAGAATATAGAAGTTCATAGCCAGTAGCCAATAGCTGCCCTAGCGTCGTTGTTTGTCCATCAGACTAGCACACAGACAAGCAGATTTTTCGATAGGAACTGGGTCCAGTGGAGTTTCGGCGGGAAAATTTGAAACATGTTCTATTTCTAAAGTCTGTCAGATTTTTAGACAGCAAAAGTCTGATGGAGCCCACACACGATCGAATTGTCTGACGGATTTGTTCCGTCGGACCTTTGCTGTCAAAGTCCGGTCGTGTGTACGCGGCATTAGAGAGCTCTATTGATCTTGGCATGATGACACCACACATAGCAATAGCAAAAAGAAAGCCCAGACACTAAATATTTGAAGTAATATAAGACACGCTCCACCTTCATTTACTCTAAGGGGGTTCTATTCACTGGAACCTAATCTGGATCACCTAATTTTAAAGTAATGCATTCAGAGTGGTGGTAAATGTACCTTGTGGGGGTGTGCTTACTTTTTTCATATGGAAAATCTGCATTTTAGTTTAGGAGAATGAATTGAATGTATATTTCGAGATCTAATGTTTGTTCAAATGTTGAAAAAAATCAACAATTTCCATTGGGTGTACTTCTTCATATGACTGTATATCTATATTGAACATTCCCTTTAGTCCTTTATAGTATTCATTTAAATGTGATACCAGTCTTGTTGAACTAATAATATCTTTTCATTTTGCGTATTTGTTCAGAGATTTCCAGTTCGGACACATGGATGGCAGCGAGTACATCAATAGTCTGCTAATGGAGTAAGTCACTTTGTACTTTATTTTTCATGCTTGTGTAAAATTAACAGATGTGCAGTGTGTATGATCTGCTTTCTCAACTTCAGTACTGCTGCCGGTGAAAGAACTGTATTTATAGAAATTGATTATTTTCTTCTATCTAGTTGATCTAGATATAGAGTTCTAGTGTAAACCAAGCACTGCTGTGCATGAAGTGTGCACAGCACATTACACATTTTGTACAGGGTATTGCATGCATTTTACTTCTGGAGGTAATTGTATATAATGCTATTATTTCAATGATTTTAAAATACAGCTTGTTTGTAATCAATATATATGGGGTTATTTAAAAAGATAGAGCCGTTTTAATTTTTTTATTTCAAACAAACTGTAGTAAGCGATAGAAGCACATTCTGCACATCACTTTATAGAGGAAGGTTCAAAGTTAAAACCCTCCTAGAAGTTCCATTTAATGCCACACAGTGGCGCTGTTTTCTGTTTATAGGAAAATGGTAGTCATTTTGTGTGCTGCAGCTTACGAAGTGTGAATCCATTGTTCAAATTCAACGTGAATTCTGCCATAAGCAAATTGGCAAAAAAATTTGTTGCATTTGCAAACAGAAAAGCACTGGTCACCCTCGCATGTCAGATGAAAATGTTGAGCGTATCCGAGGTGCGTTCACATGGAGCCCTAGGAAATCCACACAACGGGCAAGTATCGGACTTGGAATCAACCAATGGTATGGCAAAACCATCTGCATATGATGCCATACAAGTTGCAGTCCTGGCAACCATAACAGAAGTTTTGAATATGGCATTAATTCCTGCTGTGAATTCTGTAACTACCAACCACTTAGGCCCTGTTCACACCTGAGCGATTTTCAGCTTGTAAAATGCTCCGCTCTGAAGAAAAAATCCCCAACAAGCAAAATTCCATTCATTTCAATGGCCCCTGTTCACATATGTGCATTCTGTCACCTGAAGCAACACAAGTAAGTGCACCCCCATGAAAATAATTGACTTTTTCCACATGTTTGAATAAACGCTTGAAGCTCAAAAAAGTACATGGGCTTCTTTTTGGCAGATTGCAAGCATTTTTGGCCCCATAGACTTCAATAGAAACTCCTGACTTAAAATGCTTGAATAGCAGCTCTCCACCCCTAATTTCCTCTCCCTCTCCTCTCCCTAGTGCTTTCTATTGGCTAACCAGAAAAACACAAAGCTGTAAAACGCTTGCAATACCCTTCTAAAACGCTTAAAGAAAAAAAATGAAAAAAATGTATACACTCAGTTTAGAATGGAGCCTTAATTTGTGTGTGGCAAGAACTGGCCTACCGTTTTGATGTTTGTCGTGCAAAACACATGGTGCTCATGTTGAGTGCATACAACCTCAAGGGCCATAACACTTTTAACCTTTCTTTATCCATGGGTAGAATGATGTGCTTCTATCCCGATTTTATTTTTTTATTTTTTTTGTTTGAAATAAAAAGTTGAAATCTGCTCCATCTTTTTGAATAACCCTATAGTTCAAGGGTCCTCAAACTACGGCCCTCCAGTTGTTCAGGAACTACAATTCCCATCATGCCTAGTCATGTCTGTGAATGTCAGGGTTTTACAATGCCTCGTGGGATGTGTTGTTCCACAACAGCTGGGGAGCCATAGTTTGAAGATTCCTGCTATAGTTGTTAATCATCTTCTTAGATCTACCCCTTGATCAGGTGGACCTTTCTGTCTCAGGTCATCAATCTATTTCCCTAATATTAAAGCGGCGTTTCGCCATCCCTTGGGTTGTGTGGCCACCATCTTCGGTAAAGGAATCAGGAAGTGAAGCCTTGCAGCTTCACAACCTGGTTCCCTACTGTGCATGCGCGACCCCACTGGTCCCTGCTGTCTTCTGGGACCTGTGTGTCTCCCAGAAGACAGCGGGGGGGGGGCGGAGAAGGTGCCGGAAGTGGCGTAGATGCCCACGGGTGGCTCGGCTATCTATGCCCAGAAGTGGGAGCAAAATACCTGTATTAGACAGGTATCTGCTCCACCCCCCTCCCCCCTGAAAGGTGCCAAATGACACCGGAGGGGGGGGGGAGGATTCCGAAAAGCAGAAGTTCCATTTTTGGGTAGAACTCCGATCTAATTACTGATTTAGTATCTGTGCTTGTGCCCTATATCCCTGATGTGACCAAGCTGGTACATAGTCACAGTAAGAATACTAGCAGTCAGTTTGCAGCAATTAGTTGTGTAAATAATATTGTTCTGTCATAAAAGATGTTTGGCTCTGCTCCTACTTCTAAGCTAAGTTCACATCTATGCAGTTGCTGCGGTTTTCAGGTGTGTTTTGTGATGCGCTTTTGCATGCTGTTTTCATGCGTTTTTTTCTTTAAACTGTAAATAGCTGGTTGTTAGGGAGTGGCCCGGGAAGCTGGCCGTCGCGTCCTTAACAACCGATGAGTCATCAGCTGTCAGTGGGGTTCCCTGCTGACAGCTGAATGTAAGAAAAAAGAATTGCCGGCAAAAAAAAAAAAAAATGGTGTGGAGTTCCTTCCCAAAAGCAATACCAGGCCTTTCAGGTCTGGTATGAATTTTGAGGGAAACCCCAACCAACACTTTTTAAATTTTTTTTTTTTAATGGAGAGGGTGCCCCCCCCCCCCCTCCAAAATATAGCTATAGCAGAATGATGGCCGAGCGGTGGCTGTCCCGGTCTGACTGGACATCATATGACGTCCTTCAGAACAAGCCACTTGAGCGCGCCCCCGGGGTTATGCAGTGTGGTGATCAGTAGTGCGGTGTGTTGCTCCGACACACCACATCTTCGATCATGGTAAAGAGCCTATGATGTATGCTCTTTTCCACGTGATCAGCTGTGTCCAACCACAGCTGATCAGAGCGTAACTAGGAACTCTCGGTTATCGACATTCCTCTATTCATGCGGACAGAGTGTGAATAAGAGGGAAGCCGATAAGTGGCTCTCCTGACAGAGGGGGTCTGCACTGATAATGACAGTGCAGTTATTACCAATTGTGCCCCCCAGTAATGCCTTTCAGTGCCTCCTCATAAGTGCCGCCTATCAGTTCCACCTATCAGTGCCCATCATTGGCGCCTATCAGTTTCCATAAAGGCTGCCGATCAGTACCCATCATTTCTGCCCATCAGTGCCCATTAAGGCTGCCTATCAGTGCCCATCAGTGCTGCATATTAGTGCCTCCTCATCATTGCCGCCCACCAGTGCCCATCATTGGCACCCACCCATAAAGGATGCCCATCAGTGCTGCATATTAGTGCCGCCTCATCAGCGCACATCTGTGAAGGATAAAACGTACTTATTTACAAAATTTTATAACAAACAAAGAAAAACTTTTTTTTTTCTTTCAGACTTTTGTCCTTTTATTTAGCAAAAATTTAAAAACCCAGTGGTGATTAAACTCCAAAAGAAAGCTCTGTCTCAAAAAAAATTCAAAAAATGTTGTTTGGGTCCAGTGTTGCATGACTGTGTAATTGTCATTCAAAGTGCAACAGTACTGAAAGCTGAAAATTGGCTTGCGCAGGAAGCGGTTGAAAGTGCCCGGTATTGAAGTAGTTATGAAGTATTTTAACCAAAATTTGACCAAATCTTTTCCAGTGAAGTCCAGGTCCCAACTATTGTTGTACTCAACACATCCAATCAGCAGTATTTTCTGGCGAGCAAGAAAATTGAAAGCGTGGAAGATATGATTCAGTTCATTAACAGCATTCTGGATGGCACAGCAGAGGTAAGTTATGCACTTTATGCCTAACAATACATGAATTATGTAATAAAGCTGGAATGCCTTAAAATGGGTCCGCAGATATTATAATATTAGTATTTAAAGGAAGAGTAGTCCATGTAATCTAATCCCTTTTTAATACTATGTCATTTACACCCTGTTCAGAGATAAGTCAAAGATCCCACTGGTGTGAGAAAGTACATCTGTTTTAGTCTGTGGATTCATTTGCACATATAGTACCCACCCTATGGTTTTAACTATGTAGCTCTCAAAAGTGAGATCTCTCTATGGGCTGTGCCACATGGACATTAACCAAAGTTGCAGTGATATATTAGTTGGATTGCTTGCATTTTTGAATTTGGAAAGACTAAGAGTCCATTCACACAGGGGCAACTTTAGATCCAACTTGAAGTCGCCCCAAGTTGCCCCTAGTCGCGCGACATGATAAAATCAATGTAAGTGAATGAGAGCCGTCTTAATGCACACTACTGAAGTTGCTCCGACTTCAGAAAAGGTTCCTGTACTACTTCAATCTGACTTCTAGGTGACTTGTACCCATTGATTTCAATTGAAGTTGCCTCCAAGACGGATCCCCTGTCTTAACTGAAGCAACTTTCCACAAAGTAAAAATAGTTTTCTAGGCAAACCCCTCCCACAGAGCTGATTATTATGTGATTGGCCACTGGCAAAGTCCCCTGTCCTGGAGGCAACTTCAAGTTGCCTTTGTAAGTTGCCTCAAGTCGGGCTGTGATTCATACCCAAGTCGTGTCCAAGTTGCCTCCCGAAGTCGTGTTGCCCCTGTGTGAATGGACTCTTAGGGGGTTATTTACAAAAATTTAAGCATTCAAAATCTGGTGCAACTCTGCATAGAAACCAATCAGCTTCCAGGTTTTATTGCCAAAGCTTAATTGAACAAGCTAAAGTTAGAAGCTGATTGGCTACCATGCACAGCTGCATCAGATTTAATAAATCTCCCCCTTAGTATAATCTGCCGCATATGAGCTGGCTTATAGTCTAAGCAATAACCAACAGTAAAGTGTATTTCTAATCCAGGTGGTAGCACTAAAAAATTCCACTGGCACATAGCAATTTCAAAGTGTTAGCAGCTGTTCCAGACCTTTTCAATTCTTTATGGCCCATTACTGAAGAAGTTTCTTTTATTTGTAAGCATACATAATGTTATGTATAGCCTTCAGTTTGATGTAGTAAAGTTTATTCCCTTAAACCTGAACAATGGTTTTTACTTTTTTCTTTTTTTCTTTCTTTCTTTTATATTGTGAATATTTAAGGCTCAAGGCGGTGATGGAATACTGCAACGCATCAAGAGAATTGCGTATGATGCCCGATCTACTATTGTAGTAAGTAAACTGTATATGGTTGTATTAAAATGTAATGTTTTTCTTACCTTATGTGAATGCTGATGAAGCGGATTCTTTTTAAAGTAGGAAGCAATTGAATGTCCTTCGTAGACCTTCCCGTGCAAAATGAAATATGACCGATAAAGCTAAATCAGCATTGTCCAACATATCCTGTCTGTGTAGAAAACCCTTATGTGTCATTTTTGTGACTAACATAAGCTGAACGCATATGTTTTAGTGGCACTTGTACTTTTTTTTTTTTTTACTGGAATAGAATTCGAATATTCTCGCTAATGGATACAGTGCTGATCATATAAACTTACTGATGCAGCTTCTCAGTGCGGTTTTGCAGGGCTGATTCTTTTTCTTTCTCAGGTTTTTGCCCTTTAAAATGTATAACCAAAGCTATAGGGAGCAGACATTTGATTTCAAAGATCCTGATATTGGTGTCTGTGAGATGATCATGTGCAAAAGTCTGATTATCAGTTTCTGCAACCAGTCTTTTAAATACAATGACAACATCCCTCCTTTCCCCGTTGACTAGAATGATTATTTTTTTTTTTGTGATTTGATGTGGACCTTCAATTAAAATGTAAAGGGCCACTCATCCTCCTCAACCTCTGACACATTAGAAGATTATTTTTTTTTTTTTTTTTTTCGGGGAGTGGGTACCTTTTTATGACAGGTACCTTCTCCTATCCTCAGTTCTCACTGGTGAGAATGATGTCCACCGCCATCCCCCCTCTGTCTCCTGAGATAAGTTCCAGAAGGCTGCAGGACCAGTTCCACAGTGGCATTGTGACTTGCACATGTGCAGTAGGGAGTCGGCTATGAGACAGGAGCAAGTCACAGCCAGCTTCCAAATCCAATATGGTGGCATCAGACAGCTGAAACCCAGCAAAGAATTGACTGGGGGAGGACAGTGCTGGACTCCATTGCCTGGTAAGTGTCTGTTTCCTAGATGTCAGTAGCTACAGTATTTGTAGCTGCTGACTTTTTGATTTTTTTTTTCAAAACAGTGTGATGTTCCTCTTTAAATCAGCCGATGGAAATAAATAATTCAAGCCTATGGGGAAACTAGGGAAGAAGTAAAAGTAAGTAAAGCCAACTTTTTACACTGTTTGACAGAAAGGATCACTGTGTTGGCTAAGGAATAAGAGCATGGGGGAAAAAAGAGCACATAAATACCTTTGTGCGTAGGTACTTTTGAAATATGATAGAACAAGGAATAACATGAGTCCCTTTAAGAGAGAAGTATGGCTTTCTAAAAAAAAAAAAAAAAAAAAAAGTATACTCACCTAGGTGAGTATGTGTAGCTGTCCCCCGTTGGCTCTGCAGTGAGAAAGGAGCGATCAAACACTGCTGATCGCTCAGTTCTCCCCCTTCACTCTGAGCACTGGAGTTCTGGGCTATGGAAGGGCTGTCTCAGGCTCTTGGCAGCTTGCTAAGAGGTGGAGCCAGATGCTGATCCAGGCTTCTAGGTAGATCCTGACCATATGGTTGGGATCTTTCCAGAGCCTGCATCAGCTGTATGATGTCAGCTGTCGGCGAAAAATGGGTCACAGGAGTGCAATACTAACTTCACTCCTGTGATCCATAGGGGAAGTATAGCCAAGAAAGCTTTGGCTATACTGTAGTGCCACTTTGGGTTTTAGCACAGCAGTTGGGTCCAACTTAATAAAAACCTTGATCTCATTTGGCAAGAATAGCGCCATGCTGAAAAAGCAGTTTGTACTACTCTAGCAGCCTTGGAACTGTGAAGAAACAACATGTAATACAAAAAAGGGCAGAAGGGATTTTTCCGACGAGTCACCAGAGAACTATAAATTCACACTCTTCTCAAAGTTAAATTGTAAAATCATTAGTAGTAATTTATCACAAACCTTTTAAAATTAAAGTCCAGAAATTGAGTCACTTTATAAAAAGTGGAGGCACACCAAAATTTAAAGCTGTTCTGCACACAATTATTTTTAATTTTTTTTCTTCTCCTGTTAAAAAGTATTTTAAGTCAAATGTTAAACTCACTTTTTCTGTGTCTGTCCTGTATCCATGTCCGTTTTGTCCCAAAATCTGCACTTTTAAAATAAAAACAACACTATTTCCATTTTGCTTGTGGGCATTTGAAGCCCACAAGCAATCACTTCCTTGTTCCCATTCCAGGCCTCCCTGGTTCCCGCGCATGCGCACTGACAACAGCGCTGAGCGGCGTAAAAACCACTATGTTGCCATAACAACGGGTGGCGTCCGTGAAATCACGCAAGATTTTGCGTCGGCTGTCCGCACTGACTCCTGGGATGAATGACACCAGATCCCAGGAGACAGTGCGGCAATCAAAGGAAGTAATGCGGCTCCCCGCACAAACTCCACCCACACCCGCAGAGACAGAGGAATGGGTGCATAGACTGGGCCAGCAATTACAAGGTAAAAAAAAACTGCCTTTTTGCACTCTTTGCCAGATTTGGAAGGCAATGAGATCTATGCAAAAAAGTGTGTGCAGAACCACTAAGTCCAAGGAGGTACATGCCACCTTGTGGACTTATCTCTATTATTTATGTCTGATAGGTTGATGGCGCTGTTGGAGCATACACTGAGACTCTTGGGGCTGTGAGAGAGAAGAGAAGCACACACAGCAAGCTGTGCTCTCCCCTCCCCTCTGCTGCTCATCACAGAAGCCTTTGTATTTTGTGAATGAGTTCACATAATACAAAGGTTTCTGTGATTGGGCAGGAGGAGGGGAGGGGTGGGCATAGCAGCTACAGTGACTCTACTGATGAAGATGCAGAGAGCAGAAGGTTTCGCATAGGGCACCCAAAACTGCAACGATAGCCTTTTTTCCAGGAGTGCAATAAAACTATCAGATGTAAATAATAAATATAAGTCCAGGAGACATCATGCTTCTCGTTGGACTTAACTCGTAGGGTGCTTTAACTTTTTACAAAGGAAGCTGAATTCCTGGAGTTAAAAATCCATCTTAGTACAGTACAATATAATTATTGAAGATGCAGATTCTGGACAGATATATCCCAACCCAAATACTTGTGTACGCGTTTCACGGGTATTCTTTTGGATGAACACATAACGAAAAGAGTAGTGCATTCGCAAGAGGGACACAAACAGATGTCTCCCAACATTTTTTTTCTCTGTTGGCAGAAATTTTTGCTTTTCTTCTTTTTTTTTTTTTTTTTTTTTTTTTGTATATTGTAATCGATTTCTCTCTTTTCAGTTTTTTTTTTTTTTTCTGTGGTCTGTCACTTATATAGGGTATTGTTGTTGATATGTAATGTACTATTCTTTTGGTTATGTGTATGTCCTAAACAAACTCATGGTCCTGAAGAAGCAGAATACCCGTGAAACACGTAGACCAACATATGGTTTAGGATATATCTGTCCAAAATCTGCATCTTCAATAGTTTTTTGTATTGTATTCAAGATGTTTTTTAGACTTGTTTGTAATAACGTACTACTAATGATTTGATATTTAACTTTGAGAAGCCTGTTGTATTTATATTTCTCTGGTGTGTGTCTCATCAATCTCTTTTCCTCTTTTCTTTATACATTTTATTAATTTAAGTGTTGTGATGATAGCCCCAGAGAATTAGTAAGATATAAAGCAGCTTCCACATCCTCTGTTCAAACAATGCGTTGACGCTGTGAACATTTAGTAAGGCATCCAAGTGGCCTGCTTTATCAACATCAACAGTGTTCTTTGGCAATGTGAAATGGCTCGTAATTGGTGCTAGGGGATCTGGGGTCAATAAGTCCCTAGATCTCGCCACTAGGCTGGAAAGCCTAAAAAGCCAACCCCCCCCCCCCCCCCCCAAAAAAAACGAACCTGGCTTCCCAGCTGAGCCGACGGCATTTTTTCAACTGCAGAGGCCAGGTGTTGCGTCGTAACATCGCACCTGGCCTCCGAAAAGATCATAGGGACATCCGGGGGCCATCGGGCCCGCCGGATTCTCTATGGTAAACTTCTGGCAGTGACCGATTCCTTCTCCCTCTCGCCGATCGGAGGGGTCATCCGCTTGATCGTTCCCCACCCCCCCTCCAGCCACCCTCCGGTGCTTCTCTCGGCTCACCCCTCCGATCGGCGAGAGGGAGAAAGAATTGGTCCCTGCCAGAAGTTTACCATAGAGAATCTGGAGGGCCCGATGGCCCCCGGATGTCTCTATGATGTTTCGGAGGCCAGGTGCAAGAGGACATGTCACACACTTGTAATAGGAATAAAAGTGATAAAAAAAGACGTTCAAACCACACATGTGAGGTATTGCCGTGAATGTTGGGTATCTATTTACTTGGCGTAACATCATCTTTCTCATTATGCAAAACAATTCTGCTAACTTTACTGTTTTTTTTTTTTTTTTTTTTAATGCATAAAATAGTTTCTTCTTTTTTTTTTTTATTTAAATACGTTTGAAAACTTACTGCGGAAATACAGTGCAAGATAAAAAGTTGCAACAACCATTGTTTTATTCCCTAGGGTCTCTGTTAAAAATATATCATGTTTGGGGGTTCTGAGTAATTTTCTAGCAAAATAATGATGATTTTTACATGTAGGAGCCAAGTGTCAGAATTGGCCTGGGTAGCAAGGGGTTAAAAAACATTAGATTAGTTCTGTGCCAATTTCATTACCTTTAACCTGTTGCCATCCACATAACACATATATGTGCAGCTGTTAACAGGTGGGCTTGAACAGCCACATGCTGCACATATTCGTCACTGGGCGACCATTGTTTTTGTGCTGAGAGCGTGCTGCCAGCAGAGACCAAGCTGTCAAAAACTGCTCTGTCTCCAATAATGATCCGCTTCTGGCAGGACTGGCTCCTGATCAGGTGACCCCCCTGTGACAGACAATCCCAGTGGTCACATGGCTGCTGATCCTTCCCACCCTTGGGCTTTCAGAACCTATTAAAGGGACGCTGGGGTGGGCACAAAAGGATTAAAGAACTATCCATCTGATATTCCTGTACTGATTTTGCTACGTTAATATTAGTTGGATTTATATTTGTAACCACGATGAAGCATACACGGACCAAATAATTTATGCTCCTGATTACTAGGAATAATTAACCTGTTTCTAAATGTAAATTAGAGTGGGTTATTTAAATCAGAAGTATACTCACCTTCATTACAGCACTGGGCTGTCCTGGAGCTCCCTGCCGGCCACTGTCAACTTTGGGTACCGATCTTTGGACATTTTAGTTGGCTGGGCCAGGGTGATATTGTTTCCACTCATGTGCTGGTCAGCTCAGCATTGCCGTAATTGTGCACAGGGCTGCGCATGCAGTGGCAGACAGGCAGGTAAGAAATGAATGCAGAAGAGACTATATATCTTGTCTGCACTAAAAAATCCTCTCGGTTCCCCAACTTTTTTATACCTAAAGTTCAATATTAAAGAGTTAGCCATTCTAGTCTAGGGATAAATAAGCTTAAATAAAAGTTATAATAATGGGCTTAGGCACCAGCTGCAGTATTTTTGTAGGCAAACCGGAGCTGTGTCAGAGGTAAGACAGTTATCCTGGTATAGTGATAGCAGGCACCACCTACCAGTAGGTCGTACATACCCCAGGAGACTCAAGTATTCCTATGCAAAGCATTACTTTTCTGAAATCAAACATGGACACACCCTCAATTTATATTATGTTGCAGTATCAATGCCTGTAGTGGATGTGCCCCAATTGTATTGTGGGATGCAGTGCCTAGATTTCACTTTTACCAAACCCCAAGCACTGCATTCAAAGGTTCTGGGGCTCCTGGGTTAGCTAGTTGGATCTACAGGCACTGCGCAGTGTCTATTATATCATTAAAATAACATTTTTATGGTGTTACTTGTAGTATGTACTTGTGTTTTTTGTTATATATATATATATATATATATATATATATATATGTATATATATATATATATGATTCCTCTTGTACCAAATTGTATTGAAACCGTAATGTCTGCCTTAATTTTGTAAAGCGCTGTGCAAACTGTTGCGCTATATAAATCCTGTATAATAATAATTCTATGACTATTCTTTTCTAAACAGTCTGTGTTCAAGAGTTCTCCTCTTCTTGGATGCTTCCTCTTTGGTCTGCCACTGGGTGTCATCAGCATTATGTGTTATGGAATCTGCACAGCTGACTCCGATGACGGCACTGAAGAAATGACCAGAAAGGATGTGATTGATCCAAGTCATACAGACGAGGGCAGCGATGAGGAACAAGACGAGGAACAAGACGAGGACAAAATGAGAGAGCACTCTTCGGAGGTGACGGATGAAGATCAAGAAGAAAAGGATATTATTGAGAAGAAGCAAGATTAACTTTTATGAAAATTGGATTAACTAGGAATGCAAAACAAACTTATTTATTAAATTCAACCACTGACACAGCTTTATTAAGGGAAAAAAAGAAAGAACTCTGCTTCACTGATCCTTGGCATGCATTCAATTTACATTTTAAAACATCGGGACTATCTATCAGACATTCTAGAATTTAATAAAAGGTTTTGAAAGTAGAAATCAAATAAAAAAGAGCCTCTGTTTTTCTTAATGTAATGTCCTAACTAGTGTCCATCCAAGGGGTGATTCTTAATCGGCTTAAATTCTCAAGTGTATATTATTCATACCACTGGAACATAACTGAATTTTTAATAATATAATCCATTTTGTATGCAAGAATAGAATTTAGAATTCAGCTTTAGCAATATTTTTTTTAAATGTGTATAATGTATTCAAAGTACCCAATGGATGTATTTTAACAATAAGGTTTATGTACAGTGCTAAACCACTTTAAGAAAGTAGTATGTAACTTGCTTATGCTGTTTCACTGATGTTAAAGGTGCAGTTTACTTGAGCAAAGGTACTCCTTAGGTCCTTCCTATTAATACGTTTGTTTTCAACAACTAAACCATCTATATTATAACAAACATCCCATTCTAGTCAGCCCTTTTAAAATCATGCCATTTTGGAAATATTAAGCCAGTACCTTATAGTTGTGAATGAAGGGGGTTTGCGCAGACCTATATTCACAACCTATATTATAGTATAACTAAAGGCAAAACTTTTTTTTTTTTTTTTTTTTGGATAGAGTGGAGAGGGATTAGAACCCCTATCAGTCTTTATTGCGGTCTGTGTCCCCATTAGGGAGATTCACCCTCTCTGTTTGTTCTGTTTACCATTATCATTAAAAGTGAAAAAAAATCCCAGATTTTGGGTTGTGCCAAGAAAAGTATTAGAAGGGAAATCTTCCAATGGGGTCACACATTTTGGTGACCTTGGGGGCTCCAAGGGACTCCATTAATTTGCAAGGATTTCCTCTCACTTTCTGTTTTGGCTATGGGACAGAAAGTAAAGGGAAATCTCCCCAATGGAACGCAGATGGAAAAAATTCCCGTACTTTATCCGAAATGAAGAAAAAAACATTTTGCCTAATATTCTACTGTAGGATTGTGAAAAAAAAAAACACAACAAAAAAATGAACTACTATTATACGCATCAAGTATAGATCATGTGTGTTGGACTGGCAATTTGAGCCAAGCACAGCACTCCGAATGTACCTGGCATTAGAAAGAGCTCAGCGTTATTAGTGTTGTATCTTTGGGGGGGGGGGGGGGTTATTTGCGCTCTGTCATGGACATGGAAAACCCCTCTACTCACTTCATGGTCATGACTCGGCTCTAATTGAGCCTTTTCAGTGGAAAGCACCTGCTGTAAAATCTGCTGCAATCCATTATTTTAAAAATATTACCAAACAGACCTAAAGTTTTTTAAGTTTAACGTTTCACAAAAAATGAAAAGGTGAACCTAACACACTGCGCCCCCATACCACATCAGCAGTGTTATATTACCAGATAGCCTTGAGCATGCTGTTTATGATTTCCTTCTTTTAGAAACCAGCCTTTTGCCAAGTTAGAAGCATTTATTTTCCACTAATGCAGTAGGGGGGTAATTATGTCTTGGAAAGTGAAGCAACTATGGCTATAGACTGGCTTGGCTGCAGGATCACATTTGTTGTGCAAGTGAGTTGGAAGACTAGATGGAGTGTTGGAATTTACTTTGAGACCTACTCTGCTTGTGTTCATCTAATATAGCTCCAGTTATGGTATATGATGAATTAATGGGGGTGCAGGGTACTGATATGGCTTGATGTCTTTTTTTTTTTTTATAGGGGTTAGTAGTATACTATACATAGAATGTAACCGTAAACCTTTATTTTCTAGACCCGGTACAAAGCATATATTTCACCTTGATATTGAGAACCGAAGTGTTGCGGTAAAAAAATGTACAAAGTTATTTTTCTAAGGTTTTTATTTTTTTTAGGCATTATTTATCCTAATAACTTTTCCTTGACTTTGGGTTGGCCTTTAATTTGTGTTTTTACCTTGCTCTATTACCATTTGTACGCTTACATTTTAAAATGGAAGACCTGCTGTACCACACTTATGCATGGCATAATTGCCAAATGAAAATGTTTACTTCATATAGTCTTCTTTACTGGTAAAATAATATTTTAATGTAGGACAGCAAAAGAATTAACTTTGTAAATCGTATTTCTTACTGTTTTTTGTTTCTCTCAGCCTTGTACAGGCCTATGAAGTTTTTAGTATGCATTATGGGAAGTGTCCACTTCTGTTTTCATAGAGGGAATTCAATGTAGACACAGGTAAAATATAAAAGTTCTTCAGTCAACACAATCCAGGGAATTAACTAAGCTGGTGCAGGGATCTGGCAGAAGTTGCATGCACCACATTAACTAAGCAGATAGACCTGTTTCAGGTCTGTCTGTAACACCCGTGGCAGTTTCTATTTCAGAATGGAATAGAAATTAGCGCAGGTCTGCTCCTAATTAATGGAGGGAATGTGGCAGTTTACCATGGTCATATAGGATGTGAGCTAACATCCTTCGCTCTGCTCGTGTAGTGTGATCACAGCATTGGCAGAGCCTGTAAATGGTGTGACAGGACTGCTTAAAGATTGGAGCATGCAGCTTCAGCTCTCTGTCCTCTGTGCTGTATCTTTCGCAGCAGAACAGAGAACTGATTGCCCCTTAATAACAAAGAGACTTGTGTCCCTTTTAATTAGGAGAAGCATCTGCTCCATTTTTATGTTTAGAAGAGTGGTGTAAGATTGTGCTTTCACCACTCCTTGTTAATTTTCCTCAGGGTTTTCTTTAAAAGCCTCTGCAGGCTAATTATCATGAAAGGTGATGTATTATTTATTGAATGTATCTTACTGTCTTGTCTTACACTGTGGTATTTAAAAAATAAAAAAAATTGAAAATAAACTTGTGCTTTGCAAAGCAACAGGTTGACATTAAAACCAACTCCAGCAGCATCCTTTTATTTACCATCCCTTTTCTCCTGCTGTCAGGATTGAGGAGAAGCTTAAGCTTACTAAGAGCTGAGGACTCTGGCCGAACCTTGTGATAGTGCTGGTGCCTGAATGGCCAATTACCAAGCACCAAAGCTGTCATGTGGAAGAAAAGCAAGTCACATGACCCACTGTAGTCCTGGGCAATTTCCCAATCAAAAAATTGATTATTGTGGGAATGAAGGACATGCATGGACAAAGCCCAGGTTCAATTTAAAGTGCCTCTTTTTGAAAATGCTAGACGCCTGACTGTGTCACAAGTGCAGTATGTTTCAGTCACCAGCATGGAACAAGCATGCTGTAATGTGTGTCAGAACTACTCGTCTCCATACTTGTTTTGGGTCAGTGACTCAGACAGCATTTAGATGGAAAGTTTCAGAATGACAGCCAGAGAACTAGCATTCAATATAGGCAGCCCCATCAATCTCTTATGACAATGAGTGTCCCTTTATGCTTTAATTAGGAACATGCATTATTACTCCTTGGTGTATATTTACAAAGTCTGCTGCCACTTGAGTGCTGTTAATGTTGGTGGATTACAGACTTGAAGGTGTGAATGGGCCCTGACAAAGGAATGGTATATCTTGGCTCTAGTAAGGCCCAGCCATACACGTTTCAAGATTCAAACTGTTAATGGGCAGGCTGAATGTACCAAATCGATCAACTTGGGTACAACTAGCCTGTTGGCTTCTTATGTGATTATCGTTAGCTACTAGCAATGAGAACTGTCTTCTCCCAGCAAGAACAGCTCCCCCCCCACCGGGAGAAGATAATGACCTGGCAGGAGGGATTCCTACATCAACACTGTGCTGATGGGGGAATCAAGCTAATTTCTTTACTGCATCCCATAGTTGCAGAAAATAAATTTGCTCCGTGTATGGCCAGCCTAAGATATTTAAGAAAAAAAAAGTTAAGGTAATCCATTTACAAATTAAAGTGGTTGTAAACCCTGTTACACCACTTGTACCTACAGGTAACCCTATAATAAGGCTTACCTGTAGGTATTGTGAATATCACAACTTGCACAGTTCAGAAGATATTTACTGTATCCGCATGTGCCAATATCATTGGCACATGCGCACTGAAGAAACGGCTCGCTCGTGCTGTTTCTTCAGGAGCCGTGCGTGCATGCGGGAGTGATGTCATCGCGGCTCTGGGCAATCGCAGTGGCAGAGCTCTCAAACCCAGAAGTAACTCTGTCAGACATGTCGCTGGTCACATCGGTGTACGGGGACCGCTGCAACAGCTTCGATCTAAGGTAAGTATTTCATTATGAGCTAGTATGGGATCCATACTAGCTTATTATGCCTTTGTCTTGCAGGGTTTTTTTTTTTTTCGGAGTTTACAACCACTTGATTAAAAGATAATTACCTAATAGTATGTATAGCTTGTAAAAGTTCCTAAATCATTTTTGATGCAAGTTTTCTAAAATCCCGGGCACCCCAGCAATCAGAATGGGTGAAGGAATGGCAGTAGATAAGACAATCGGAACTCTGCTGCTTTGCACGTTTCTGCTCATCTGTCATAGAGAGTGCTAACCTCCATGCTCCTTCATGGTCCACTCACAAATGGGTCCTGGTCTTTGATGAGGATGTAATGATTAGCTGTGGAGTGGTCTACAATGAGGTCTCAGGGAATGCAATATCTAGATGTGCAGCCTAGATCTAGATCACAAAAATGATTGAATGGAATTGCCACTCCGTTTTAGGGTGTGTATGTATGTATATATATGTGTATATATATATATATATATATATATATATATATATATATATATATATATATATATATATATATATATATATATATACAATGTTGGGTCATATATATTTTAACTGTGTATTCAGCTTTTTTTTCTATGTTCAGCTTTGATCCACTGCTACTTTTTTTGTTATTTAAAGACTGTATGCATAGAGGTTATAGCCTGCATGGATAAACAGTGCCTATTATTTACCAAATCTTCAACCCCACAGTTGTTTTTTTTTTTTTTTTTTTTTTAATTATCTAATGTAAAACTCACCTAAACTGTAAAAAAAAAAAAAAATGGTGATAACCCCCATGATATATGTATGTATGCAAACTGTTCTTATTTGTTGTAGGTTTTTATACAAAGAAGTGGTTTCCAAGATTGATGATTTTTGACGGTTTAACAATACACTTCTTTTTTTTTTTTTCTTGCAAGTAGTCTGTTACTGCTACAATATCTAAAATGGTGACACTGCAGAGCCTGTCTGCATGCAGAATCTCCTGGGAAAAGCAAAGTCAGAGTAAGCTTCACAGATACCATGGTGATCACCATAGTAACAAAATATATGCCGTTTTAGTTTGTAGTGGAAGCGCTGCTTTAATCTATGCTTTTACCTATAGGATTCAAAATGCAAACATGTTTATAAATGCGCTGTGATTTTTTTTGTTTTTTTACTCTTGTATAATGTGTTTTGTTTTTTGACAATGATTTTCTGAAAATCATTGGTATTGCTAACCACACATCTCAGCCGTTTTACTTTGTACCAGAAGATTATAATTCAATGATTTCTATATAACAGTATAGAAAAAGCCATTTTAAAGTGAAAAAAAAATGTATAATAAAGTTTTAAAATAAGACAAAACAGTGTGGGAGAAATGTGATGCCGTTATTCATTTAGATGTACATTTTTACATAGATTTGGCTTTCTTGTCAGTTTAAACCGTTTCTAACTTTATTGCTTTATTTTTATTGGTTTGACAGAAACGTCTATTATTTTATCAAATGTGTAAAAGCTGAAAATCTAGACACAGTCTAGAAAATGTTAAGGGTATGCTTAGCTTCAAAGGTCCGGAATGTTACACTGTATTGATTCAATTGTCGACTAAAAACACCCAGGCTTTTCACAGTGTCTAGGTAAACGGTGTAAAGAGAATTTCTGAAATGCACTAACACACAGCAACCACATTGACCTCCAGAAGATCCCCCCCCCCATGACCAGGTCTTTTTTTGCGATACGGCACTGCGTTAGTTTAACGGACAATTGCGTGCTTATGCAACTCCCAAACAAATTTAATGCCCCCCCCCCCCCACACACTCTCTTTTGGTGGTATTGGATCACCACAGTGTTTTTTATTTCTTGCACTATAAACAAAAAAAAAATGAAAATTTTGGAAAAAAACAAAACAATATATTTAACTTTCTGCTATAAAACATCCAATAAAAAATGTAGAAATTCAAATTTCTTGATAAATTTAGGCCAATGTGTATTCTGCTACATGTTTTTGGTAAAAAAAAAAAAAAATCCCATTAAACCTATATTGATAGGTTTGCACAAAAGTTTTAAAGCATCCACAAACTATGGGATATATACTGAAATTTGTATTTATTTATTTTTACTAGTAATGGTGGCGATCAGCGACTTATAGCAGGACTTCGATATTGCGGCAGACATTCAGATACGAACTAACACTTTTTGGGAACCAGTGACACTAATAAAGTGATCAGTTCTAAAAATATGCACTGCCACTGTACTAATGACACTGGCTGGGGAGGGGTTAAACATCTAGGGCAATCAAAGGGTTAATTGTGTGCCTAGCCAGTGTTTTGTTGTACTATGTGAGGTGCTTTTTCTAAAGCTGGCCATACATTATACAAATTCTTTTTTTTTTGTTCAATTTCCTTTAGATTTACCTTCAACTATGTAGTGCAAGGTCCTGCCTGATTGCATACAAAATTGAAAGTGTTTAGGTTTGAGCTCATATTATATGGCTTTGATAAATGTAAAGGAAAATTATATAATGTATGGCAAGCTTTAGGCAAGTCATGGATTTTATTCCCTGCTTTGCGGGGAAAGAAATTCCATTACTTCCCCGCTGACAGGACATGGCTCTGCCTTGTTTACATAAGCAGGGCTCTGTCCTGTGTATTCTCCAGACAATTGTACTCCATTGGCCTGCACCCGTTGATCAACATCTGCTGTGTTTAATTACAGCACGGCCAGGGCGTTGGCAGCGCATGCGCACCCTCTACCCGGAGGTGCCAGATAACGTACCTAGGACGTAATCTGGTGCAGCATAGCTGCCTTGCTGCCGCATATTTATGTTATATGGTCAGCAAGCAGTTAAGGGCTTGTGCACACAGAGCTTGAAAAACAACGCTGTTTTGCGGTTTTGTTAAGCAGTTTTTTTTTTTTTTTTACCCTGCAAAAACACCCCTATGTAAAAGCCAATTAGGGAAGATTTACTAAAACTGATGCACCTAGAATCAGGTGCAGCTCTGCATAGTAACCAATCCACTTCTAACTTCAGCTTGTACAACTAAGCTTTGAAAATTAAACCTAGAAGCTAATTGGATTCTATGCAGAGCTGCACCAGATTCTAAGTGCATCAGTTTTAGTAAATCTTCCCCAATGCGTCCCTGCACTCATAGGCTTTTGCAGTGATATTAGAAGGCTGAAAAAAAAAAATAAACCCTCCAAAGGCATGTTCAAGATAGGAGCTGAAGAGCAGAAAAAATGCTGAACGGGCCCAAACGCTAGATGTGCCTAAGCGTTAAAGTGGATGTGAACCCTCTTCTTGTCAAAAGATTTTATTTAGTTCACATTAATAGGCATTACATACATGTTAATGAATAAGTGACGACGGATGGAATGAAGCTCGTTACTTACATGAGTAAATGAAGGTACAAAACATGTAATATATTATTGTATATAACTTGTAGTATTGGTGAGGTGATTATAAGAGGATACAATTCAAATAAGGGTAATTAACCAATCCAACATTTGTATTTGTGAAGATTCTGTAGATGAGATACATGTATTGAAAGAACAAAGAGCTTCAAAAATCACAAAAGGAACGGGAAAGAGAAAATGAGAATAAAAGAGGGGGGAGAAAAAGGGAAATAGAGGAGTAGAGAGGGTAAGGAGTTCAAGAGGTTGATCCGAGAGCCAGTGTGTGGTAAAGTAAGGTCCTATATCCACCCTTTATAATCAACTACCATGGCAGGTGGACAGAGTCAGCTAAGGCTGATGGCAAGGAAAATTGAACCCATGGGTGCCACGTTTTTGAATTTGGGGATTGGGTTATGTTCTATAGCTGCCATTTTTGTATGAATCATGAAATGATTCTATGCTTTTGTCTCAGCTACCACCAAAGAAGGGGATTTCCATGATTTTGACAGTTTGTTTAGCGGCTGCAAGGAGTTGGACATAGAGCCTAGACTGTATACGAGTCAAATATATAGGTTTTAGGTTAAGTAGTGCCATAGTAGGGTCAGGTTGTATTGATATCTTGAACATTCTGGAGGCAGTTGTAAATATTTCTTTCCAGAAGGTTTGGGCTATAGGGCAGGCCCACCAAACATGCATTTATGTGCCCAGGTCCGAACAGCCTCGGAAGAAAAGAGCTGAGTAAGTTGGAATGTATTTAGCTATTGTAGAGGGTACAAGGTACCAACGGGTCAAAACTTTATAATTGGTTTCAATTGCTAAAATGTTAGGAGAGGATGTTTTAGTTGCCAGCCAAGTATCCAACCATTCTGTATCAGTAAGAGTTCGTCCAAGGTCCTACTCCCATTTCTGAGTGTAGTATGGTTTGTCTGAGTTGGGTTTAATTAGTAACTGAGAATAAAGGCATAAGATTAGTCCTTTGGCGTGTTAATCTTTTTTACATGTGGCTTCAAAGCTTGTAACTTGATTCAGAGGTGTGTCCGTATTTGTATAAGGTGTGAAGAAGTTTTTCATTTGGAGGTATCAGAATAATTCCGATTGAGGTATTCAAAGTCTTTTGCAGATCTTGGAAAGGGATAATGTTTGAAGATGTGACAAATGTGTGTAATCTCAGAACTTCCAGTGAAGCCCATACTTTGAATAACTTGGGGGGAGACCCATGCTGGGTAAAAAGCAGGGTTTTTAAGGAAGTAGAGGGTTGTGTGGGGATTGTAAGTGGTGTTTAAATTTAGGCCTATCCCAAAGAGATATAAAGTGTTTAGTGATAGGGTTACGCAAACCAAGACGGTCTTGAGGGCTATGCCATAGTAGATACAAGACCAATAAAGGATCGCAGTCAGCTGCTTCTATCATCACCCATAGAGGAGTTTATTTTGTTGCATGATATTTGGGTAGGCTTGCAAAATGAGTGGCTTTGTAGTATGATGCAAAGTTTGGAAAGCCGAGGCCACCTTTAGATTTGGGAAGATATAGAGTGTGGGAGGGTATACATGGTTTGGAGGATTTCCATACAAATGTCATCACCCTTTTTTGGATTAGTTGTGTAAAGTAGGCAGGAATTTGGGATCGGTAGGACTCTGAACAAATATAGTAGTTTGGGTAGGATCGACATTTTTATAGTATTAATTCTACCTAGCCAAAATATTGGAAGGTGTGACCATTGTTTCATTAAGTTACATGTGTTAGGGTAGATGGGTAGTTGGCTGAAAAGAGATCCAAAACGGAAGCTGTTAGGTGAATTCCTAGGTATGGGATTGTTTTCTCTGCCCAGGTAAAGGGAAGTGCAGTTTTCACTGTGTCTATTTCTCTCTGATAGGGATATATTCAGTGTAGAGCTGCACGATTCTGGGAAAAATGAGAATCGCGATTCTTTAAAATGGTTAATTTAAAAAAGAAAAATCAGCTGTAGACGGCACATGCGCAATCAACACGCCGCTCGCACCCGATGCTCAGGGCTGGGGGTGAGCATCGGGAGCAAGCAGCGCGTTGATTGCGCAGTCCAGGCCGGGCACTATGCTCTCTGCTGACTGACGTCAGCTACCGATATTGGCGCCATTTGCATTCCTCGCTGGTTCCGACAGGGAGATCCCGAAAATCGAGCTAATGCAGCCTGGAGATCGCGGGAGCGGTGGGGGGTGAATCGAGATTGCGATCTTTATATGATTAATTATGCAGCTCTAATTCAGTGCTAGGCACTTTTTAGGATTGCTTGTTAGTCCTGAGATGTAGGCAAACCTACTGAGGATAGGTAAGAGGTTGGGCCCTGAGACCTAAGGAGATGATAAATATAATAAAATTTCATCTGTGAATAAGCAAAGTTTGTCGTGATAGCCTCCTAGTTCAAATTCCAGTTATTGTTGGGTTTGATCTGATGTATTGAGCAAGGTGTTCTATTAAAAGAGCAAATAGGAGGGGGGAGAGTGGACATCTGATGCATGCCTCTTTCTATTTTAAAGGAGTCTGATTTGTAACCTGCATATTTTATGTATGCTTGAGGTCTGTTGTATAGTGCGGCTTTCCATTTAGTGAAGTGGGGGCCAAAAAAAACATTTCTGGAGGGTGTGTAGCAAATAGGGCCATGAAACAGAATCAAAGGCTTTCCTGATGTCAAGGGAAAGGAAGCAAGAGGGTATGCAGTGATTTTTGCGCCAAAAGAACTGCTCAGTGCACATTGTCACCCACTTAGCGTGCAAAAAACCTACTTGATCCCGGTGAACGAGAATGCCTATGATTTTGTTGAGGCGATTTGCCAGGATTTTTGCTAAGATTTTTATGTCAAGGTTTAAAAAGGAAATGGAGCAATAATTTGTGCAAGATGTATTATCGGAGTTAGGCTTGGGTATCATACAAGTAATTGCCATTAGCGATTCTTGTCTAAAGGAATATCCTTCTAAAAAAGCTTTGTCTAGGAATGGGGATAAGGTTTCTGCAAATGTATGGTAATATATGGCTGAAAAAACATCAGGGCCTGGTCTTTTTTGTTTAATTTTAGTTCTTTAATTGTTTTTCACTACATCCTCTGCTGTGATGGGCTCCTCAAGATGGGATCTTTGGTTCTGGGATAATTGAGGAAGATTTAATTGGGAATAAAAGGCATCTGCGTCCGCAGGGTTAAATTCATTTGTTGCACAGTATAAAGAGGCTAAATGGGGTCGGAATTTAAGGACTATTTTAACAGGATTACTGGTGTAATTATCATTTGACAATTTGAGTTGGATTGGTTTGTTTATTTAGATAATTCAGAGCACGTGCCAAGTACGTGTCAGGTTTATTAGCCTTCATATAGAAGGCATGTCTAGAATGGTGTAAGGATTTATCTACATTTTCTGTGAGGAATAAATCCGATTCCAGACGAGCCTTTTCTAATCTAGTTTTTGTGGGGAGGGATTATCTTGGAAAAGTACAAACGCATTGTTGTATTCTAGCTCTAATTTTGGTTCAAGATTTTTTTTTTTTTTGCTTAAACTTAGCAGATTGTCGCTGAATTACCCCATATGGTTTATGTGCTTCCCAGAGAGTTAGTGGAGGGATTTCAGGGCAGGTGTTGTGTATCAGATACTCTTTTAGGGCTTGTTCGATTTATTCTGCAATGAGATGGGTTTTTAAGTAAGATGTTGGGGAGGTACCAATATGTGTCATGTGCTTTAGGTAAAGTGGAGGCTATTGTAGTATAGAACACGCTATGATCTGACCAAAGGATTGGGATTATGTTTGATGAGAGAATCTCAGGTATCATACCAATAGTTAGAAATATATGGTCAATATGAGAGAAAATTTGGCGTGGGTGCGAATAATGAGTATATTTTCTTTTTGCCGGATTATTTTCTCTCCATGAGTCAACTAAGTTGTGTCTCAAGAGAAGTTGTGAAAAGGATTGCTTGACTGGGCTTTTTGGTGGGATAAATGGTGATTTGCCTAAAAATGGGAGGAGGACTTGGTTTGAATCACCACACATGATAATTGTTCCCTTCTTGTGTGTGGATACACTTGTATAAGGTGTGATCAAAAAGTGTTGGTTGTTTATTTGTAGCATAATATGAGACAATTGTGACTGCTATGTCCATAATGTGTCCCGTGAGGATAAGATGTCTCCCTTCGGGGTCTTTAATTTCCGATTTAAGAATGAATGGGATAGAGCGGTGAAAAGTTATAAGGGTTCCACGCTGTTTGGTGGTAGCTGAGGCCATGTAAATTTGCGGATAAAATTAGTTCATAAATTTGGCGTGGAGCACATTGCAGTGAGTTTCCTGTAAGCATACTATATGTGTTTTCTGTGATTGAAAGAAACGGAAGCCATATCTGCCCAGAAATATAATTATGTACTTAATAATATCATTGGGATATAATAATGGGAGTAGAGGAGGATGACATCTGATCTAATCTGTAACAAGTAAAACTGCATACAAATTAAATCAAAAACAAATGCATAGTACTTATAAACATATATAACCTGACATTGATCACGTGGAGAAAGTTGATACCTAGAATGAGCTATAAATCTAGATTAGATAGAGAGGTAAGTGATTAGTAACCTGTATACTAAGGACTATTAGACAATAGGGTGTGACTCCACATGTTGTATTAAAAGGAAACGTTCTATTTAGTGTCATGTTTAGGCTATAAAGTAAAAGGGCAAAAAATACTTGCAAGATTGCAAAGGCATTAAGTAATATTACTAGGAAGTTTTCCAGAATGAGTTTCAAAATTAGATCATAGGACATGATGCGAGATTAAGCTTCATTTTAACTATGGAACAGTCCTCCATCGGTAAAAGAAAAAAACGGAACACCTTTTAACCACTTCGTGCCCGTAGGGCGTCCAGGGATGTCCTTGACTTCCAGGGGGTATATCTGAATGATGCCTGCAGCTACAGACATCATTCAGATATTGCCTTTTTCAGCCGGCTATTCCCTGCACCATAAGAATGATCATATCGGCTGTTCCGCAACTTGATCGTTCTTACGGGCGGCGGGAGGGGACGTCCCCCCTCCCGCTGCCCTCTGGTGCTTCTTCCGGCTCACCGCTTCCATCGGTGAGTCGGACACAGGATCCGCCAGCCCCCGGATGGTGATCATAGAGATTTCCGGCGGACCAGATGGTCGCCGGAGTCTCTATGATCGTTTGGAGGCCGGGCGCGATGTTATGACGTCACGCCCGGCCTCTGCATTCAAATAATGGCGCCGCCTCGGCTGGGAAGCCGTGATCGTTTTTCCCAGCCTAGAGGTGAGATGTGGGGTCTTATTGACCCCATATCTCACTGTAAATAGGTCCGATCATGTCATATTCCTATTACAAGGGATGTTTACATTCCTTGTAATAGGAATAAAAGTAATCACATTTTTTTTTTTTTAAAGTGTCAAACTAAAAAAATAAAAGTAAAATTAACAATAAGAAAAAAAAAAAAAATTTTTTTAAGGCGCCCTGTCCCCGTGAGCTCGTATGCAGAAGTGAACGCATGCGTAAGCCCCGCCCACATATGAAAATGGTGTTTAAACCACACATGTGAGGTATCGCCACGAACGTTAGAGCGAGAGCAATAATTCTAGCCCTAGACCTCCTCTGTAACTCAAAACATGTAACCAGTAAAACATTTTAAAGCGTCGCCTATGGGGATTTTTAAATACCAAATTTTGGCGCCATTCCACGAGCGCGTGCAATTTTGAAGCGTGACATGTTGGGTATCTATTTACTCGGCGTATCTTCATCTTTCACATTATGCAAAAAAAATTGGGCTAACTTTAGTGTTTTTTTTTTTTTTTTTTAGCATTTTTTTTTCTGAAAAAAAACGTGTTCGAAAAATTGCTGCGCAAATACCGTGCGTCATTGCCATTGTATTCTCTAGGGTCTTTGCTAAAAAAAACATATAATGTTTGGGGGTTCTATGTAATTTTTGAGCAAAAAAATTATGAATTTTACATGTAGGAGTCAGAATTGGCCTGGATGGGAAGTGGTTAAAGAGAGGTAGAGAATCCACTGACTCACCTGTATGGTGTGGTTGTGCTTTTAGTGGTTAGCATAAAAATGGATTGAGATTTCACTATCAAAAGAGAAGCACCATAAACCAAGCAGTTTGAGTCAAATAAATGTATTAGTTGAAATCTGTATCAGTGACAGACTTCCTAAACAGGACAATTTTATACAAATTATTTATTCATTCATTCATTCAGGACACCTTTATACTTTTAGAAAACATAAAACATATAAAATGCCTACATGCTGGAAATTCTATGATAAAGATAAATATCAAACAACTATGGGAATTCCCATTTAGGATAAAGTGCACACTGAGCAAGGTAGCAAAATGCCAAAAATTGTATTGGGGACAAAAGGATATCTTCAATTTCCAAGATCAACTCATAAATGGCCAAAAATGGGAGTAGAAAATACACTGATTATATCAAATCCTAATGGAGGTAAACATTGTAAATGATGACACCAAGGGACAGCCTACAAACCAAAGCTTTGGAAGAAGAGGGCAGTATCTGAGCTGACCAGAGCGGGAAACGGTGTAAGTAACAATGCCAATTCATGTACCCCCCTAGACATGATGAGCATTTAACCCTTGCAATGTGGTGGTGCCTTTGTAAGGTGAGATTTTTTTTTCCCAATTCTTGGAGTTGGGCTTTAAAGCTGAAAATTAACCTTGCACAGTTGTACGGGTTCCTTTCCTGTAGGGAAATAGCTTACAACGTGAGCTGCTTATAATGTGCGTTAGATGCTACAGCAATTTAGATAAAGCCCAACTATTTTTTTTTATTTATTTTTTTTTAGGCTGAAGGATGTACAACATCCTCTAGCTCTTCTCTCCCCAACCTTACAATCCCTGGCCTACCCCTTTCATTCATTGGATATCAATTCTTTAATAGAGGCTTAGCATGTGGGCATTATTTAGGGCATTCTGAGTGCAAATGCAGCCTGCCTAGAATGCCCATTCCTTGAGGCTGGATTCACACCATCGCCACATGCGACTCCCATTAGGGGTCCAGTGCATCCTGGTTCTCTGTTTCGGGTCCAATGTTGGCCCAACTTTTGGTCTGAATTCGGACCTGAAATGGACCAAAAGACGCACAGGGCTCCTGTGCAAATTTGCACCAGAGCTGCTCCGGAGATGTGTGAACCGGCTCCTATCTGAGCCGGTCAAAATCTCCTGCTATTGCAAATTGGATGCGGGAACCCGCATCCAATTAGCAATGGTGTGAACCCAGCCTTAAGGCCCATACACACGATACGAAAATCAGATGGAAAAATTTGTATGATGAGCTGTCTGACGATTTTCGGATCATTAGTACAGTGCTTTCGACAGCCGATTTTTGCTTTTTCATCAGACAAAAGCTGGATGTGCAGACTATAACATTTTTGTCATATGTGAACTCAACGTCCGGTTTTTCGTTTCATTAGTACGGTTTTTCGTTTCATTAGTACGGTTTCCAAGCAAGACTACGCATACTTGGAAACAAAAGAATATATACAAAACTATTCAACACATTACGTCACTTCTCGCGTTGTATTCTGTTGTATGAAAATTTTCCTTTTGTGAGTAATTTCTTCACTTTCGACATGAGATTAGCATGCAATAAAAAAAAAAAACATTCGGTCTTCCAAAAATCTAAGCATGTACGAGGATTTAGACCACATACACACTATTTTAGGTTTTCTTTTTTTTTTTATTTCAAAATATTTTTTTTTCAATCAAGAAGAAAAACAGCATAGTAGGATAAAATAACACACATTGTGATAAATGATAATGCACTGGAGAAGGGACATACATTCAGTTTAGCCAACGATTAGAGCTAAGAGGGGAGCGGGAGAGGATACGGGTCATCCATGCCCCTGGCACCCCTAATGGGATCATCCTGTGCCAAAGGGACTCCCCTTCCACCGCCTCAGCCCTACCTTGAAACCATCAAAAAAGAACTGTCACTGGGGGAGTTGACATCTGGTAACCACTATCGGAAAATTAGACAGACCAATAGGTTCACATTGCTGCAAAAAATTCAAGCCAAGATATGGAGCATCTCCAGAAGTCAAGCTATCTGAAGTAAGGTGAGAAGGGGCGAGGAGAAGAGAATAGAAGGAGAAGAGTATGTGCCAATCATTAGGCTGTGAATGAATGTTGGCTGGGGAGAGTACCGGGAGTAAATGAAACGCCTACGAAGAGGACCCAAGGTTCCCATATATTTTCAAATTTCTGGGTTGTGTCCGCTAGAATACTTGCTATTTTTTCTTGGGACATTAGCCAAGAGATTTTTAATTTTGCTGCCGCTAATGAAATCTTGGGCTGTTTCCAGGCCCTGGCAATAGTGAGCTTTGCTCCTGGCAGAATAAAGTTGATCAGTTTTTGTTTAGGCTTGAAGGTCTGTGGGATATGAGCATTGAGTAGGGCAACTGATGGGGACCTGGGGACCGTGTATTTGGTAGCCCTGGCTATAAGGTTAAAAATGTTGTTCCAGAATGAGTGAATTCTAGGACACTCCCCCCAAATATGCGCAATCGTGCCCAGGAGTTGGCAGCCCCTAAATCATAGTGGGTCTGCTGAGGGGTAAATTGACGCACGTCTAGTGGGGGTTAGGTACTATCTAGTTAGAACCTTTAAGTTGGCCTCAATCAGGGAAATGTTTAGGATTCCTTTGAACGATTGGGCACATGCGGCCTGCCAGGTCTCCAGGTCCCACTTATAGTGGAAGTAAGCCTCCCAGATTGTCATGTAGGAGGATTTGTCTGTCGGGAGAGTGAGTGACAAATAAATTAGAGATGCCTCCTCTTTGCTCCATGGCCTGCCCACACCAGAGTTCTTAAGCTGTAAATTTGTGTGGAAGCGGTTTGCCTATCTATAATTTGTGTAGGAAGTGTGATATTTGCCTGAATCTAAACCTTTTAGAGTCAGGAAGTTCTAATTTGCTAATCCCGTGGCCAAGGGTGATGGGTCCCTTGGAGGTGTAGAAGTGTCCTATACGGTACAGGCCTTTGTCCAGCCACCATTTGAAAGATTTAATATATAGACCAGGGGAAAAGTCCGGATTGTGAAATAAGTGAGCAAGAGGATGTCCTGTCGACACCAGAGCTGGCAGGTTTCAGAGGTTGTCCCATAAAGCAAAGTAGTGGGATAAAGTAGGGGCTAGAATTGGAGGTCGATTTTTATGGTGACACCAAAGTAAGAAGTCCAAGGTGAAGCGAGATTGGACCCAATCAGTTTTTTCAAATCTGGAGTATACTGTGGCGAGTTGGACAAGTCTAGCAGCTAAGTAGTATTCATATAAGACAAAAACAATTCCATAGCTCAACTCACCAACCAGTCTGCTGACCAACCAAATTAGCCTGTCTAACCGTCTGTTAAAAGCAGGGGTTTATTTAGCACACATTTTCAAACGCATAAGTAGTATTTATGCAAATGTAATAGTTCAAGGCCTCCCTTTTGTCTGTGAAGGTATAAAGTATGTTGGGAGATTCTATACCCTGAGTTTCCCCAAATAAATTTGAGTATCTTACTTTGAAACAATCTTAGGTGGTCTTTCCTGATTGAGATGGGGAGGGAACGAATTAAGTAAAGGATTCTTGGAAGTAAAGTCATTTAATAGAGTTTATTCTGCCTAGCCGAGTTAATTTTTGGACCAGTTTTTGAGGTCTAATTCGAGCTTTCGATATAAGGATGGAAAGTTGTTAGTGTAAAGGGAGTCTGTGCGGGCTGTCATGGTAATCCCTAGGTATCTGATTGAGGATTCACTTTTAAAGGACTTCTGTATAAGGGAGACTGTTGAGGATGGAAGAGAGATATTTACGGCTTGCGAATTAGAGTAATTAACTTGAAGACCTGAAATTTTGGAGAATTCTGCTAGGACTTGGCAGAGGTTGGGTAGAGAGGTAAGGGGAGTCAAAAATAAGAGGATATCATCTGCAAAGAGTCTGCATTTGTAGTTTTGGTCCCCACATGATACCTCTTTAATGTTAGGATTTTGGCGAATGGCTATGGCTAGGGTTGCAATGGCAAAGATGAGTGGCACCTTGTCTGGTGCCTCTGGCTATGTCTATCGGATTTGAGTAGTAACCTTGTGCCTTTTGGCTGGGAATAGAGGGCGTGCATCAGCACCACGAAGCGCTGATCGAAACCCCATCGCTCCAAGAGGGAGAATATGTAAGGCCATGACACTGAATCAAAGGCTTTCTGTAGATCAAGTGCGAGGAGTAGACCCTGTTGTTTTGGCCCCCCATCCCAATTAGTTTGCAGTATTGATACGATGTCTATTGCTCGTCTTACTTGGTCGGGTCCCTGTTTGCCCAGGATAAAGCCTACCTGGTCTTTATGTATATATGTACTAATAAAAGAGGGAAGACGGTTGGCCAGAATTTTGGTTTAGATTTTCAGGTCATTGTTTGAGGGAAATTGGGCGAAAGTTGCTGACTTCTTCAGGGTTTTTGTCTGGCTTGAGTATGAACGTGATATAGGCTGTGTTGAGTTGGGTGTCTAGAAGGTCGCCCTGTGTTTTAGCATTAAAAAATGTTGTCATGTGCAGGGCTAGGGTGCCTGCCAAGGCCTTATAGTAGGGGACGGAAAGGCCATCTGGACTGGGGGCTGAGCCCTTTTTGAGACCCTTGATGACTTCCATCACCTCTTCCTCTGTGAAGGCTGTCTCCAAGAGATTCCTCTGTTTAGCGTCTAGGGATGGGATGGGAAGGCCATCAAGAAACCTGACTATAGAATCCCTGTTGGTCTGTGAAGGGGAGCTATAGAGTCTTGAGTAGAAGTCATGGAATCCATCAAGTATCTTGGTACGGTTGGCTGTGTGCTCCTGGCCAGAGATTCGTATCTTGGGCATGGTGTGGACCCTTGTTCGGGGGGATAATTTGTCAGCTAGTAACAGACCTATTCTGTCTTTGTGTGTGTAAAATTTGTTGCCGCTACAGAGGATGGATTTCTCTGCTTTTGTCATAAGGGCTAAGTTAAGTTCCAGTCTGGCTTTGTCTATAATGGGCTATTGAGGTTTTGGAGGGACTCTTTTTGTGCTGTGCCCACAGGGCTGAATAAGTCTCTCTAAGCGTCAGTGTCAGCCTTTCGTTCGCTCTTGATTTGGGTGGCATTCTGGATAATCTTACCCCTGATTAGGGATGAGCCGAACACCCCCGGGTTCGGTTCGAACCAGAACCTTCGAACGGACCGAAAGTTCGCGCGAATTTTCGAACCCTATACGTTATAATGGACGCGAACGTTCGAAATCAAAAGTGCTAATTACAACGGCCAATATGCATGTTAATGTCATAAAACAGGTTTGGGGACCCGGGTCCTGCCCCAGGGGACATATATCAATGCAAAAAGAACTTTTAAAAACTAACGTTTTTTCGGGAGCAGTCATTTTAATGATGCATAAAGTGAAAAAAAAAAAAGTGACATTTTCCTTTAAATATGGTACCTGGGGGGTGTCCAAAGTATGCCTGTGAAGTGGCATGTGTTTCCCGTGTTTAGAACTGTCCTTGCACAAAATGACATTTGTAAAGGAAAAAAAGAAGCCATTTAAAACCACTTGCGGCTTTAGGTTTGATCTTAAGTAGAATCTGAACAGGTACATTATGAAGTGTAGCTCCATCCCAAAAAAATCTATTTTTAAGGTTTTTGGAGAACATAGGGAGGGGTTATCACCCCTGTAACATTTGCTGTCTTTGCACATCTGTTCAGAACATGTCACCTCACTTTCCGTCCCAATGATAAATGTTTTTGGAAAAGTGGGGTTTTAATTGAAACAAGGATTGGTGATAAAGTATCAGTAGAGAGGAGATACCTTTTTCCCAAATTAAATCTAACAGGATAGAATTTCCCTTCCTAGGGGTAGATTTCCTCTCACTTCCTGTTTTCTCTTTCCATTTGCAAGTAGGAGTCGTTTGTAAGTTGGATGTTTGAAAGTAGGGGCCTGGCGTATATACTCTGCAGAAATTTGCCCTATTAGATGTTGGTGTAGCCACAAGACTGGTGGGCACAGGAATGGGCCCTGCTGTGAGTTAATAGATCAAGATTTGTAATTGCATGCACCTGTTGAACAGGGCATAAAAATTGGGGGTGGTGGTGGTGGTGGTGGTGGTGGACGGTTTTGCCACAAGACTGTAAGCTCTCACAGTTACTCTTGGTGGGCGCAGGAATGGGCCCTGCTGTGAGTTATTAGATCAAGATTTGTAATTGCAAGCACCTGATGAACAGGGCAGAAAAATTGGGCCTTTGGCGGTGGTGGTGGACGGTGTTGCCACAAGACTGTAGGCCCTCATAGTTACTCTTGGTGGGCGCAGGAATGGGCCCTGCTGTGAGTTATTAGATCAAGATTTGTAATTGCAAGCACCTGATGAACAGGGCAGAAAAATTGGGCCTTTGGCGGTGGTGGTGGACGGTGTTGCCACAAGACTGCAGGCCCTCATAGTTACTCTTGGTGGGCGCAGGAATGGGCCCTGCTGTGAACTATTAGATCAAGATTTGTAATTACCCGCCCCTGTTAAACAGGGGCTGAAAAATTGTGCCTTAGGCACTGGTGCTGGTGCCACAACACTGCAACCCCTCACAGAGACTGTACTTGGAGCACAGCAGTCACACGTGTTGCGAAGCATTTTTTTAAAAAATTGTAAGTACACGCCCCTGTTAAACAGGGGCTGAAAAATTGTGCCTTAGGCACTGGTGCTGGTGCCACAACACTGCAACACGGCCCTCACAGAGACTGTACTTGGAGCACAGCAGTCACACGTGTTGCGAAGCATTTTTTTAAAAAATTGTAAGTACACGCCCCTGTTAAACAGGGGCTGAAAAATTGTGCCTTAGGCACTGGTGCTGGTGCCACAACACTGCAACACGGCCCTCACAGAGACTGTACTTGGAGCACAGCAGTCACACGTGTTGCGAAGCATTTTTTTAAAAAATTGTAAGTACACGCCCCTGTTAAACAGGGGCTGAAAAATTGTGCCTTAGGCACTGGTGCTGGTGCCACAACACTGCAACACGGCCCTCACAGAGACTGTACTTGGAGCACAGCAGTCACACGTGTTGCGAAGCATTTTTTTAAAAAATTGTAAGTACACGCCCCTGTTAAACAGGGGCTGAAAAATTGTGCCTTAGGCACTGGTGCTGGTGCCACAACACTGCAACACGGCCCTCACAGAGACTGTACTTGGAGCACAGCAGTCACACGTGTTGCGAAGCATTTTTTTAAAAAATTGTAAGTACACGCCCCTGTTAAACAGGGGCTGAAAAATTGTGCCTTAGGCACTGGTGCTGGTGCCACAACACTGCAACACGGCCCTCACAGAGACTGTACTTGGAGCACAGCAGTCACACGTGTTGCGAAGCATTTTTTTAAAAAATTGTAAGTACACGCCCCTGTTAAACAGGGGCTGAAAAATTGTGCCTTAGGCACTGGTGCTGGTGCCACAACACTGCAACACGGCCCTCACAGAGACTGTACTTGGAGCACAGCAGTCACACGTGTTGCGAAGCATTTTTTTAAAAAATTGTAAGTACACGCCCCTGTTAAACAGGGGCTGAAAAATTGTGCCTTAGGCACTGGTGCTGTGGCATGGATCATTGAGGAGGAGGAAGAGGATAGTCAGTGAACATAAGAGGACAGTCACTCAGCATCAGCATAGGCAGTCTTGAAGGGATGTGACATTAAAAATTATTCGGTTATATCCGCCTCAGGTGCCTGGTAGCTGGTGGTGATCCAAGACTGATTCATTTTGATGAATGTCAGTCGATCAACCGAGGCGGTGGACAGGCGCACCCTATGATCAGTCACAAATCCTCCAGCAGCACTGAATGTGCGTTCGGAAAGAACGCTGGAGGCAGGACAGGCCAGTAGCTCAATTGCATACTGTGCAAGCTCTGGCCAGTGATCCATCCTCAGGACCCAGTAAGCCAGAGGATTTTCGGTGGGAAAGGTGTCCAAGTCTGACCTTGCCCCAAGGTATTCCTGCACCATGTATATCAGACGCTGGCGATGGTTGCTGGAACCGATCATACCTTGGGGCTGCGGACTAAAAAATTGTCTGAACGCATCGGTCAGACGTCCACCTTCCCCACCGCTCCTTCTGCCACTGACCGAAGCCTCAGCAACTCGTCGCCCAGGACCAGGAGTTTGTAGCCTCCCAGTTTCTGGGAACGCGTTGCACAGACCTTTCTGCAAGGCCTCCCTGAGATGTCTCATCCTCTGCTCCCTCTGCGACGGCAAGATAAGGTCCGCAACCTTACCCTTGTACCGCGGATCAAGGAGAGTGGCCAGCCAGTAATGGTCCCTCTCCTTGATCCGAAGAACACGAGGATCCTTCCGCAGGCTTTGCAGGATCAGGGAGGCCATGCAGCGTAGGTTAGCTGAGGCATTCGGTCCGGAGTCTTCTGGGTCACTGAGGATGACATGATCGCCAGCCACCTCCTCCCAGCCACGTACAAGTCCACTGGCTTGTTGGGACTGTACATCATCCCTAAAAGACTGCTGCTGCTGATGCTGAGTGCCAGGCTCCACCTCCATGCTCACACAATCCTCCTCCTCCTCCTCCTCCTCCTCCTCCTCATCCTCTTCCTGTGTGATGGGTGGGACAGAAGGAACACTGTCCGGATAAAGGGGGCCTTGAGAGGCAAGGAAGTCCTCCTCTTCCTGCCTCTGTTCTGCCTCAAGTGCCCTGTCCATTATCCCACGCAGCGTATGCTCCAACAGGTGGACAAGAGGGACAGTGTCACTGATGCATGCACTGTCACTGCTCACCATCCTCGTGGCCTCCTCAAATGGTGAGAGGACAGTGCATGCATCCCTGATCATGCTCCACTGACGTGGGGAAAAAAACCCAAGCTCCCCTGACCCTGTCCTGGTGCCGTAGTCGCAAAGGTACTCATTGATGGCCCTCTGCTGCGTGTGCAGTCGCTGCAGCATGGCCAACGTTGAGTTCCACCTGGTGGGCATGTCAGATATTAGGCGGTTCTTGGGCAGGTTCAGCTCCTTTTGCAGCTCAGTCAGCCGAGCACTGGCATTATAAGATCGGCGGAAATGCACACAGACTTTCCTGGCCTGCCTCAGGACATCCTGTAAGCCTGGGAACCTGCCCAAGAACCGCTGCACCACCAGGTTGAGGACGTGAGCCATGCAGGGCACATGGGTGAGCTGCCCCTGTCGCAGGGCGGAGAGGAGGTTGGTGCCATTGTCAGAAACGACCATTCCTGGCTTAAGCTGACGTGGCGTCAACCACCTCTCGGCCTGCCCCTGCAGAGCTGCCAGAACCTCTGGCCCAGTGTGGCTCCTGTCCCCCAAACACACCAGCGCAAGCACGGCATGGCATCTTTTTGCCTGCGTACTTGCGTAGCCCCTTGTACGCCTACGGAGCACCGCTGGTTCCAAGGACAGAGCACTGGAGGAAGAAGAAGAAGAGGAGGGGGTGGAGGAGAGAGGTGTGTCACAACCAGTAGCAGTAGTCGCGTTTTGGAGGCGTGGTGGCGGAACAACCTCCAACACTACTGCACCTTGTCCTGCATCCCTCCCAGCTGCCAATAGAGTGACCCAATGGGCCGTGAAAGAAAGGTACCGTCCCTGTCCATGCCTGCTGGACCATGAGTCAGCGGTAATATGCACCTTACCGCTGACCGCCCTGTCCAGCGAGGCATGGACATTGCCCTCCACATGCCGGTAGAGAGACGGAATCGCCTTCCGCGAGAAAAAGTGGCGTTTGGGAACCTGCCACTGAGGAACCGCACATTGAACAAACTCACGGAAGGGGGCCGAGTCTACCAACTGAAAAGGCAGCAGTTGAAGTGCTAGCAATTTAGCAAGGCTAGCATTCAACCGCTGGGCATGTGGATGGCTGGGAGTGTACTTCTTTCTACGGTCCAGCAGCTGGGGCAGGGAAATTTGCCTGCTGCATTCGGACGTCGGTGTACTGCAAGTACTTGGTTGTGACACACCGAATTCTACACCTTCAGTCCTCTCAGAGCAGCTTTCAGAGAGGACTGAAGGTGTAGTGGGGATGGAGATCCCAGCTGAGGAGGAGCAAGGAGAGGTCCGCTTAGTTCTTTGGTGTGGGTCTTTTATGTGTGCCTGCCAACGAGCTGCATGGCAGGTCGCCATATGTCTGGTCATGCTTGTCGTGCCCAAGCGGCTGATGTTTTGGCCACGCGAGATACGCTTGAGACAAATATTGCAAATAGCAGTGGTGCGATCTGCTGCACTCGTCTCAAAAAAGGCCCACACCAAAGAACTTTTCTGATAACGTGCAGAGGCAGCGCCCTGCACAGGCGGAGCTCTGCGGTGTTGTACAGTTGCTGTGCTGGCCTCTACCTGGCCTCCAGGGGGCATCCTGCCTCGTTGGACATGTGACGCCGCATCCTCCTCCTCCTCGTCCTCCTCCTCATCCTCTCTCCCTTGAGGCACCCACGTGGAGTCAGTGACCTCATCATCCCCTCCCTCTTCACCACTAGAGCAAACCTGGCAGTAAGCTGCAGCTGGTGGAACTGTACTGCCAGATTCCTCAAGCTGGGTATCGTCATCCGAGCCTTCGAATCGTTGGGCATCCTCCTGGAGCATGTACCCAACACTGTGCTCAAAGAGTTCGGGGGACTCCTCAGGAGGACATGGTGGGTCTAGGGAAGGGGTGGCTGATGATGCTCTGTCAGTACCCTGAGCCTGGGTGAGAGAGGATGAGGAGGATGAGGAGGGCTTGGTCATCCATTCTACCAAGCCTTCAGCATGATGCGGCTCCACATGTCCAGCTGCCGAAAACAAAGACGCGCGTGTCCCATGGCCACGTGCTGATGACGATGCACGACCACGTCCACGTCCACGGCCACGTCCACTAGAAACAGAGACTGTCTGCCCTGTGTTCTTGGCTCTGCACGCTCTGCCTCCCCTTGGCGGTCTTCCAGCCATTGTAGTCGGTAGTCCTGTGGGTGCTGCTGAGAAGAAAATATAGGAGCTCTGTGTGATGCCACTAACACACTAGAAGTCCTATAGGTGCTTCTGCAAAGAAAATATAGGAGCTCTGTGTGATGCCACTAACACACTAGAAGTCCTGTGGGTGCTGCTGAGAAGAAAATATAGGAGCTCTGTGTGATGCCACTAACACACTAGAAGTCCTATGGGTGCTTCTGCAAAGAAAATATAGGAGCTCTGTGTGATGCCACTAACACACTAGAAGTCCTGTGGGTGCTGCTGAGAAGAATATATAGGAGCTCTGTGTGATGCCACTAACACACTAGAAGTCCTGTGGGTGCTGCTGAGAAGAAAATATAGGAGCTCTGTGTGATGCCACTAACACACTAGAAGTCCTATGGGTGCTTCTGCAAAGAAAATATAGGAGCTCTGTGTGATGCCACTAACACACTAGAAGTCCTGTGGGTGCTGCTGAGAAGAAAATATAGGAGCTCTGTGTGATGCCACTAACACACTAGAAGTCCTATGGGTGCTTCTGCAAAGAAAATATAGGAGCTCTGTGTGATGCCACTAACACACTAGAAGTCCTATGGGTGCTTCTGCAAAGAAAATATAGGAGCTCTGTGTGATGCCACTAACACACTAGAAGTCCTGTGGGTGCTGCTGAGAAGAATATATAGGAGCTCTGTGTGATGCCACTAACACACTAGAAGTCCTGTGGGTGCTGCTGAGAAGAAAATATAGGAGCTCTGTGTGATGCCACTAACACACTAGAAGTCCTATGGGTGCTTCTGCAAAGAAAATATAGGAGCTCTGTGTGATGCCACTAACACACTAGAAGTCCTGTGGGTGCTGCTGAGAAGAAAATATAGGAGCTCTGTGTGATGCCACTAACACACTAGAAGTCCTATGGGTGCTTCTGCAAAGAAAATATAGGAGCTCTGTGTGATGCCACTAACACACTAGAAGTCCTATAGGTGCTTCTGCAAAGAAAATATAGGAGCTCTGTGTGATGCCACTAACACACTAGAAGTCCTGTGGGTGCTGCTGAGAAGAAAATATAGGAGCTCTGTGTGATGCCACTAACACACTAGAAGTCCTGTGGGTGCTTCTGCAAAGAAAATAGAGGAGCTCTGTGTGATGCCACTAACACACTAGAAGTCCTATAGGTGCTTCTGCAAAGAAAATATAGGAGCTCTGTGTGATGCCACTAACACACTAGAAGTCCTCTGGGTGCTGCTGAGAAGAATATATAGGAGCTCTGTGTGATGCCACTAACACACTAGAAGTCCTATGGGTGCTTCTGCAAAGAAAATAGAGGAGCTCTGTGTGATGCCACTAACACACTAGAAGTCCTGTGGGTGCTTCTGCAAAGAAAATAGAGGAGCTCTGTGTGATGCCACTAACACACTAGAAGTCCTGTGGGTGCTTCTGCAAAGAAAATAGAGGAGCTCTGTGTGATGCCACTAACACACTAGAAGTCCTATGGGTGCTTCTGCAAAGAAAATAGAGGAGCTCTGTGTGATGCCACTAACACACTAGAAGTCCTGTGGGTGCTTCTGCAAAGAAAATAGAGGAGCTCTGTGTGATGCCACTAACACACTAGAAGTCCTGTGGGTGCTTCTGCAAAGAAAATAGAGGAGCTCTGTGTGATGCCACTAACACACTAGAAGTCCTGTGGGTGCTTCTGCAAAGAAAATAGAGGAGCTCTGTGTGATGCCACTAACACACTAGAAGTCCTGTGGGTGCTGCTGAGAAGAATATATAGGAGCTCTGTGTGATGCCACTAACACACTAGAAGTCCTGTGGGTGCTTATGCAAAGAAAATAGAGGAGCTCTGTGTGATGGGACTAACACACTTCAAGTCCTATAGGTGCTTCTGGGAAGAAAATATAGCTCTGTGTGTGTGATGGGACTAACACACTTCAAGTCCTATAGGTGCTTCTGGGAAGAAAATATTGCTCTGTGTGTGTAATGGGACTAACACACTTCAAGTCCTATAGGTGCTTCTGGGAAGAAAATATAGCTCTGTGTGTGTAATGGGACTAACACACTTCAAGTCCTATAGGTGCTTCTGGGAAGAAAATATAGCTCTGTGTGTGTAATGGGACTAACACACTTCAAGTCCTATAGGTGCTTCTGGGAAGAAAATATAGCTCTGTGTGTGTAATGGGACTAACACACTTCAAGTCCTATAGGTGCTTCTGGGAACAAAATATAGCTCTGTGTGTGTAATGGGACTAACACACTTCAAGTCCTATAGGTGCCTCTGGGAACAAAATATAGGAGCTCTGCCTGCCTGCCACGAACACACTACAAGTCCTATAGGTGCTTCTGGTAACAAAATATAGGAGCTCTGCCTGCCTGCCACTAACACACTACAAGTCCTATAGGTGCTTCTGGGAAGAAAATATAGCTCTGTGTGTGTAATGGGACTAACACACTTCAAGTCCTATAAGTGCTTCTGGGAACAAAATATAGGAGCTCTGCCTGCCTGCCACGAACACACTACAAGTCCTATAGGTGCTTCTGGGAAGAAAATATAGCTCTGTGTGTGTAATGGGACTAACACACTTCAAGTCCTATAGGTGCTTCTGGGAACAAAGTATAGCTCTTTGTGTGTAATGGGACTAACACACTTCAAGTCCTATAGGTGCTTCTGGGAAGAAAATATAGCTCTGTGTGTGTGATGGGACTAACACACTTCAAGTCCTATAGGTGCTTCTGGGAACAAAATATAGCTCTGTGTGTGTAATGGGACTAACACACTTCAAGTCCTATAGGTGCTTCTGGGAAGAAAATATAGCTCTGTGTGTGTGATGGGACTAACACACTTCAAGTCCTATAGGTGCTTCTGGGAAGAAAATATAGCTCTGTGTGTGTAATGGGACTAACACACTTCAAGTCCTATAGGTGCTTCTGGGAACAAAGTATAGCTCTTTGTGTGTAATGGGACTAACACACTTCAAGTCCTATAGGTGCTTCTGGGAAGAAAATATAGCTCTGTGTGTGTGATGGGACTAACACACTTCAAGTCCTATAGGTGCTTCTGGGAACAAAATATAGCTCTGTGTGTGTAATGGGACTAACACACTTCAAGTCCTATAGGTGCTTCTGGGAACAAAATATAGCTCTGTGTGTGTGATGGGACTAACACACTTCAAGTCCTATAGGTGCTTCTGGGAAGAAAATATAGCTCTGTGTGTGTAATGGGACTAACACACTTCAAGTCCTATAGGTGCTTCTGGGAAGAAAATATAGCTCTGTGTGTGTAATGGGACTAACACACTTCAAGTCCTATAGGTGCTTCTGGGAACAAAGTATAGCTCTTTGTGTGTAATGGGACTAACACACTTCAAGTCCTATAGGTGCTTCTGGGAAGAAAATATAGCTCTGTGTGTGTGATGGGACTAACACACTTCAAGTCCTATAGGTGCTTCTGGGAACAAAATATAGCTCTGTGTGTGTAATGGGACTAACACACTTCAAGTCCTATAGGTGCTTCTGGGAACAAAATATAGCTCTGTGTGTGTGATGGGACTAACACACTTCAAGTCCTATAGGTGCTTCTGGGAAGAAAATATAGCTCTGTGTGTGTAATGGGACTAACACACTTCAAGTCCTATAGGTGCTTCTGGGAAGAAAATATAGCTCTGTGTGTGTAATGGGACTAACACACTTCAAGTCCTATAGGTGCTTCTGGGAAGAAAATATAGCTCTGTGTGTGTAATGGGACTAACACACTTCAAGTCCTATAGGTGCTTCTGGGAACAAAATATAGCTCTGTGTGTGTAATGGGACTAACACACTTCAAGTCCTATAGGTGCTTCTGGGAAGAAAATATAGCTCTGTGTGTGTAATGGGACTAACACACTTCAAGTCCTATAGGTGCTTCTGGGAAGAAAATATAGCTCTGTGTGTGTGATGGGACTAACACACTTCAAGTCCTATAGGTGCTTCTGGGAAGAAAATATTGCTCTGTGTGTGTAATGGGACTAACACACTTCAAGTCCTATAGGTGCTTCTGGGAAGAAAATATAGCTCTGTGTGTGTGATGGGACTAACACACTTCAAGTCCTATAGGTGCTTCTGGGAACAAAATATAGGAGCTCTGCCTGCCTGCCACGAACACACTACAAGTCCTATAGGTGCTTCTGGTAACAAAATATAGGAGCTCTGCCTGCCTGCCACTAACACACTACAAGTCCTATAGGTGCTTCTGGTAACAAAATATAGGAGCTCTGCCTGCCTGTCACTAACACACTACAAGTCCTATAGGTGCTTCTGGTAACAAAATATAGGAGCTCTGCCTGCCTGCCACTAACACACTACAAGTCCTATAGGTGCTTCTGGTAACAAAATATAGGAGCTCTGCCTGCCTGTCACTAACACACTACAAGTCCTATAGGTGCTTCTGGTAACAAAATATAGGAGCTCTGCCTGCCTGCCACTAACACACTACAAGTCCTATAGGTGCTTCTGGTAACAAAATATAGGAGCTCTGCCTGCCTGCCACGAACACACTACAAGTCCTATAGGTGCTTCTGGTAACAAAATATAGGAGCTCTGCCTGCCTGCCACGAGCACACTACAAGCCCCTCTTTGTCAATCAATCTTTGTAACTGAATCTATCTAACTCAATCTCTGCAAGTGAATCTCTCTCTCTATCTATCTAAATGCAGCAGAGTGTCACAGGAACAGCCTGCTCAATCTGCGCCGGAACAGCATGTGACCGGCGCAGACGGCGTGGCGGCGTTTTATAGGGGGGGGCGTGTACTACAGCCCCTGAGCTGTAATTGGCTACAGGCGTCCTGCCTGTAGCCAATTATGGCTCTTCGAGTTTCCGGGGCTGTGATTGGCCAAGCATGCGGGGTCACAGTGCATGCTTGGCCAATCATCAGCCAGCAATGCACTGCGTCGGCCGCGCCGGCCGCAATGCATTGCGGGGCCGCTCGCATCACACGAACGTGATGCGAGCGGCCAAAATAGTTCTGGGCTCGCCGAGCGAGCGAACGCCCGGTGCTCGATGCGAACGTGGGTTCGCATCGAGCACCGGGCCCATCCTTACCCCTGATAAAGGCCCTATGGGCAGCCCATAGAATTTCAGCTGAGATTTTCTCAACTGAATATTGTTATATTGTATATTGTTAAGCTTGTATATTGTATATTGTTAAGCTTGAAGTATTCCTGCAGTGGTTTATTTGCGTGGCTCTGTTTGGATTAGAGAAAATGGATTGTCGGACAAACTGCCACGCATGCTCAGATCAAATTACGAGACCAAAGCTATTGGCTACTAGCCTGAACGTAGTCCCGTCGTAACAAACAAACATCATCACGTTCCGAACGATCGGATTTTCCGACAACTTTGTCTGACCGTGTGTATGCAACACCAGTTTCGGACAAAATCCGAACCGTGTGTACGGGGGCTTAGAACTATGTCCATTCAAAGTAGTCATAATTCAGCCATGGCAGAGGTGAATGAGACCTGCTGCAGCTATATGTTGACATTTCTAGGTGCCTTAACCAACACAAAGTCACTTGAAGTGCTTGTTCAAACATGAGGCCAAGGGGCGGTAAATGCAGGTAGTTGAACCTGAAAAGCAAACAGACTAGCTGGGGGATTTAATAAAACTAGAGAGTACAAAATCTCGTGCAGCTGTTCATGGTAGCCAATCGGCTTCTAACTTCAGCTTGTTCAATTAACATATACGTCGGCAGAATGGCGCAGCTGGGCCCATCGACGTACAGGTACGTTGCTCTTTAAGTGCCCAGCCGTGGGACACGTGCGCGCCCCGGTCCTGAGCTCCGTGACCGTGGGACCTGTGGACCCGATCGCCGCTGGTGTCCCGCGATCGGGTCACAGAGCTGAAGAACGGGGAGAGGTATGTGTAAACAAACCTCTCCCCGTGCTTCCTAGTGACACTGTCACTGATCGTCTGTTCCCTGTCATCGGGAAAGCCGATCAGTGATGTTGAATGTCAAGCCATGCCCCTCTACATTAAAAAAAACACACACACGTCACACTTAACCCCTCCCCGACCCTTAGTGGTTAACCCCTTCATTGCCAGTGTCATTTACACAGGAATTAGTGCATTTAAATAGCACTGATTGCTGTATAAATGACAATGGTCCCAAAAATGTGTCAAAAATGTCCGATGTGTCCGCCATAATGACGCAGTCACAATAAAAATCAATGATCGCCGCCATTACTAGTAAAAAAAAAATATTAATTAAAAATGCTATAAAACTATCCCCTATTTTGTAAACTCTATAACTTTTGTGCAAACCAATCAATAATCGCTAATTACGTTTTTTTTTTTTACCAAAAATATATAGAAGAATATGTATCGGGCCTAAACTGAGGAAAAAAAATGTTTTTTTATATATTTTTTGGGGATATTTATTATAGCAAAAAGTAAAAGAATATTGATTTTTTTTCAAAACTGTCGCCTATTTTTGTTTATAGCGCAAAAAATTTGTGAGAAAAAAAGGACGCCAATTTTGTTTGGGAGCCACGTCGCCTATAATAAGGCTTACCTGTAGGTAAAATTAATATCTCCTAAACCTGTACGGTTTAGGAGATATTTCCTATGCATGCAGCCGCTGACGTGCCGCTGAATGCCCCAGCTGAAGGTCCGGCAGCGTTGCTGGACCTTGCCGGGAAGAAAACTCCCGCGCGCATGCGTGGGAGTGACATCATCGCGGCTCCTGTCACTCACAGCACCGGTGCCGCAAACTCGGAAGACACGTCGAGGGCAAGATGTCAGCTCCCTCGCCATGGACCGGCTCTGATACGGGGGCTTCGCTCTGAGGTAAGTATTTCATAATGAGCTAGTATGCGCTGCATACTAGCTCATTATGCCTTTGCCTTGCAGGGTTTTTTTTTTTTTTTATATGCGGGTTACCTACCGCTTTAAGCTTCGACAAAGAAAAAAAAACTGGAAGCTGATTGATTTCTTTGCAGAGCTGCACCGGATTTTGCACTCTCCAGTTTTAGCAAATCAACACCAAAGTGATGTCACATCCGATTCAGGACTAAACATCCCATCTAGCTTTGCTGCTACAGAAATTGTTGTTCAGGTGTCAGTGTCTATCTGTTCACCTTTACACTGCACCTGGCATCTAATTGCACAGTGGATATCGGCACTGGAGAGCTGAAATGACAATCAAGCTGGTGTAGCTATTATTTTGGTAGAAACTTTATTTTTAGATAGTACATTAAAACATATCATTATAGTGCCTACCTTACTTTTTCCTAAAGAAGACAATAATTTGTATGCACAGTATGCACAGAGGAATTCAATGATAATGATTCATTACATGTACAGCTTGTTCACAGTTCGTGATCACTTTTAAAATGACAGTGCTTTACCCTGATTTAAATTGGCAGTACTTGCAATCCATATCCATCGTGTTAACCTCTTCACAGCCAATCCATCATAAATTGCACTAGCCGCTAACAGAAAATGTGTTCATGTGTTCTGCTACCATTTTATATATCTGGTCCTAACTTATAATATTAAACAAATAGGATAAAGATGCCGTGCTACCTATTAAGCGATCACGTTAAGATAATTACATCAAATTAAACCATTGTATCATCATTAGGAAGGATGAGCTCAGGTATGTTTGCAAACCGCACGTGCAGAGCCTGCCAGGAAATCGGCACTGCACAGCGCTAATCGCAAGCGGTGAGACAGTGTCCTGATGCGCGGCTGCAGAGATCGGGAAATGTCTCGCTGCTTGTGATTAGTGATGTGCAGTGCCAACTTCCTGGGCTCTGCACGTGTGGCTTGCGAACACACCTGAGTTCATCCTTAATCATTAGTGTATACATGTACTAAACCAGTGGTTATCAACCTCAGTCCTCAAGTACCCCCAACAGGCCATGTTTGCAGGTTTTCCTTTATCTTGCACAGGTGCTTTTAATCCGAGTCAATGGCTTGGTATTTTGGACAGCTATTTTATCTACGAGAAATTCCCAAAACATGGCCTGTTAGGGGTACGAGAGGACTGAGGTTGAGAACACCTGTACTAAACAATAAATAATGAATAATAATGATCCAATAATGCAAATAATGGTATTGTATTTCATAAAACATGAAATAAACATGGCTTCTTCTTTACAAAAATCTTCAAGCCTCTTTCCCAATCACCTTGGGGCTTTCAGTGCCCTCAACTCAATAATTTAGTATACACGCATGTGTAAAGCCCCATACACACGCTCGGATTATCCGAGGACCAGGTCCGTCGGATCATGTCCGTCGTACTTTGTCCGATGTTGGTTTTGCGTACACACGGTCGGACAAAGTTGTCGGAAAATCCGATCATTCTGAACGTGGTGACGTTTGTTGCCTACGACGGGACTACGTAGAGGCTAGTAGCCAATAGCTTTGGTCTTGTAATGTGATCTGAGCATGCGTGGCACTTTGTCCGTCGGAATTCGCTACACACGATCGGATTTGGTGTGATCGGACTTTGTTGTCAAAAAATCTATCCAGCAGGAGATAGGACTTTGTCCGTCGGACAATCCGATGGAAACTGTCCGATGGTGCCTACACACGGTCGGAATTTCCGACAACATTGTCTGATAGGACAGAATCCATCGGAAAATCCGACCGTGTGTATGGGGCTTTATTATATCCAGCTCACCTCTCTCTGGTCAGATTGGTATTCCAATATCCCAGGGTACTCTTATTTACCTAGATCTTCCTCCTTAGTAATGGGGTTTTGGTTTCTTTAAGAACATGTGGACCATATACTGGGGTACACTCATATAACATGTGGGGACATAGAGAATAGACCAATAATGTAATATAGTGGAATGGAGTGTATCTGTGGGCCTATCATACACTGCTCCGCGCCCGACGTGAAATATACAATTCCTGATTCAACTAGACACAATTGGGTCAATAAATAAATATATATATAAATAAATAAATATAGATATATATAAAAAAGCAGCCGTTTTAAAAGATAGAATGTATAAAAGTAGATAGTATCAAATTCAAACAGTGTAAATTCCTGAAAAATTAAATACTAAAAACAGCGTTTTTTACAAAAAGTCTTTGGAAGGAATAAATATTTCTAAACCATTCCTAAAAAGCTGAGTCCACAATCAAAATTAATGCATGAGAGAGTAAATAAATAAATAAATAAATAAATGTAAAATTCTTGAGTGTAGAATAGTGGTAGGTGAGTAGTTCAAACACATCAAAGTGACTTCTTCTGTGTTACTTCAAACCGTATCAATCCCATGTGACTTTTTTCACCACGTGTGGTATATTCCCCCTCAGGGGTTCAAACTCACCAGAGGTAAAGAACAAACACGCCTGTCAGGTGTATAACACCAAGGGTTAAACCGCATCCGCTATTCCTCAGCTGAGGTGGGGATTAGGCCAGTCAGGAATCCTTCTTAACCATTCAACAACTTCAAGAAAATCACTGCATCAGGGGTCCAGGGGGTGATTGACTCCAAATAAAATCGCCATAGAAACAAATGGAATTTTGCACATAGCGTAATACCGTTTTATTTGTAAAGTTAAAAACCATAAATTATAACCCAACCAGAAGACCCATAAGATTAGCAGCGTACATTTATAATACTTTCAATCAAGCATGTAAGAAAGGTGACTTGCGTGTGATAAAGTAAATCCTCCTTGGCTTCAGCCGCAGCGCTCCCTGTGGTATGTTTGTGTGTCTATGCAGACACACACTAGACTTCCGGGCAACAGTATGGCAGCGGTGGAGTGCAAGTGGAGCGCAAGACGTCACTTCTGGTCAGCGTCGTGTAGGCCACGCCCTTACGCGCTTCGTCACTTCCGACGGAAGTGACGTCTTGCGCTCCACCGCCGCCATACTGTTGCCCGGAAGTCTAGTGTGTGTTTGTTCTGACAGGCGTGTTTGTTCTTTACCTCTGGTGAGTTTTAACCCCTGAGGGGGAATATACCACACGTGGTGAAAAAAGTCACATGGGATTGATACGGTTTGAAGTAACACAGAAGAAGTCACTTTGATGTGTTTGAACTACTCACCTACCACTATTCTACACTCAAGAATTTTACATTTATTTATTTATTTATTTATTTACTCTCTCATGCATTAATTTTGATTGTGGACTCAGCTTTTTAGGAATGGTTTAGAAATATTTATTCCTTCCAAAGACTTTGAAGCAAAACCTTTTTGTAAAAAGCGCTGTTTTTAGTATTAAATTTTTCAGGAATTTACACTGTTTGAATTTGATACTATCTACTTTTATACAATAATGTAATATGCTTAAAAGAATCACTTTTTTAAGCTTAAAATGCTGCTTACATAATTAAAAAATGACACAGGCATATCAGGGATGCCGTTCTTCCTGGTATGACATCACTTCCAGTTCTTACTATTACAGACTCCATCCTACACGTTACATCGCATGTTAATGTGACTTCAACAGGGGCTTCCAGATTCCCATAAGAACCCCCGCCCGCAGCCCATGCTCTTGGATAAGAGGCCCTTGTGAGAGAAATTCCTTTAATTGTACTTCCTGTTTTGGCTCTGGAACAGGAAGTAAAGGTAAATCTCCCCCATGAGACAAAGATGGCAAAAACAAAACCGACAGGGGTTATTCCCCTCCATCATTCTATTCTAAAGTTTTACCTATAGTTCTACTTTAAGATTCACAATTAAAGTGAATTATAATTGTCATCATATGTCATTTATATTTTAAAGTGTTCATGTGGCTTGCCCTGTGGGTGAGACCACTCAGAAGGTTAAAAGAGAAGTATGGGATTTGTGTTTATTTCAGAATCATACTTACCTAGGTGGATGCAGCATTGGTCCTCTGCCGGCTCTAACACTAAGAACCGAGTGATCAAGCACCGCCATTTGCTTGGTTCTCAGGGCTCCCTGAGCAGAAAGCTTGTGACTGTCAGCCTTGGCTGTACTACTCCTTTAAAGATTGTAATGCTTGACAAAAATATTTAATCCATGATAACATGACACATTTACCAGCATCAAAACATTTTATTGAACATAATTATACTGTGTCACAACAATTAAAATTCATTGCAATATACCTCGTTGGGTCCCCTCCCCCAGTACCCTTTCATGGGGTGTCGGGGCAGGGGATACATTCACGCCAAATTGTGTGGATCCTGGATCCCCCCCCCCCATTTATCTCCGAGATTCAAGTTCATCAAGTTGTACCTGGGTTATAGTTATATTTACTTGATAATTGCAGGTTCATTTCTTGCTACAATTGCAGGCAGGCCTAGGAGCGGATAATCCCCCCTTGGTCTTGCTGCCTCTTCCCCTGGGGGTTCTCCAAATGGTTCCTTATCTAATTTTATTTCATTTTTCTGTTTTGTTTTTTTACTGGAGCATTTCTCAAATTCCTGTCAGGAGGAACCTTTCGGAGATCCCCAACCCGTCACCTTTTTTAGGTGGGTTATATTGTGAGATGTTGATTGTATTTTATTTTGTGCTATATGTTTTGTTTCTTTTCTGCCTTCTCTTCTTCTCCTTTCCATGGCTCTTCTCTTCTCTCCCTTCTCTACTCACTAATCTATTGGACACCCCCCACCTCTGGAGTTCGGGCTCCATCTGCCTGGTCTTGAACCTCAGATCCTGGACCTTCCTTGGGAACCATCCTGCAAGTCCTCCGATCATCTGGCCATTGCCTGGATTGTTGGGTAAGCTGTCGTCCCTTTTCTTTCTGTATCCACCATGATTGACATACTGTCACTAAATGTGAAAGGCCTTAATGCCTATGTTAAGCGTAGCCTGGCCTTATGCAAGTTCAAATGGTCCGCAGCGGACATTATCTTTGTCCAGGAGATGAACCTCCCTAAGTCTGGCACTATGTCGTTGTTTTTTTTTTTAAACACTTCGCTCAAATACACCTCGCCTCTAACCCACGGAAACGGACTGGGGTAGGGATACTTTTTAAGCAGGGTTCCCCCTTTCATTTGCAATCCCTATACACAGACCCTCTAGGGCAGTGATGGCGAACCTTGGCACCCCAGATGTTTTGGAACTACATTTCCCATGATGCTCATGCACTCTGCAGTGTAGTTGAGCATCATGGGAAATGTAGTTCCAAAACATCTGGGGTGCCAAGGTTCGCCATCACTGCTCTAGGGCATTACCTTATCCTCAAAGGCACCTGGAAGGGATCTATCCTTACTCTATGACACATTTATGCTGCGAATGTAAACCAAATCCCTTTTCTATCTAAGGTGTATAAGCGTTTGTTTGCAGCCCCCACCAATATCTGGTCATTGGAGGAGACTTTAATTTGACCTTTTCCCTTGGCCTAGATAAGCACTCCATAGGACGTGGAAAGTCCTCCTCAACTATAGATTAACTAGGAGATATGCCCTATTTGACACCTGGCACACCGCATACCCGTCGGCTTAACAATTTACTTTTTATTCCCACCCCCACAAGTCTAATTCGCATCATTTTTGTTAATGTCCCTACCCTGAGAGCCTGCACTGGCTCGGATATCCAGGCAATATCATGGTCTGACCGCGCCCCGATCAAACTTTCCCTAGCACTTTCGTTAGGATCATTTACACCCCTCACATTTTTGCAAATCATTTATTATATCTTTTCATGTGACAACACTGAACAAATTACACTTTGCTACAATGTAAATTAGTGAGTGTGCAGCTTATATAACAGTGTAAATTTGCTGTCCTCTCAAGATAACTCAACACACAGCCAACAAAAGTGAGTACACCCCTAAGTGAAAATTTCCAAATTGGGCCCAATTAACCATTTTCCCTCCCCGGTGTCATGTGACTCGCTAGTGTTACAAGGTCTCAGGTGTGAATGGGGAGCAGGTGTGTTACATTTGGTTTTATCGCTCTCACCCTCTCATACTGGTCACTGGAAGTTCAATATGGCACCTCATGACAAAGAACTCTCTGAGGATCTGAAAAAAAAGAATTGTTGCTCTACATAAAGATGGCCCTGGGTATAAAAAGATTGTCAAGACCCTGAGACCCCTTTCACACCAAGGGCGTTTTGCAGGCGCTATAGCGTTAGAAATAGCGCCTGCAATCTGCCTTAAAACAGCTGCACCATTGTCTGTAGTGTGAAAGCCAGAGGGCTTTCACACTGCAGCGGTGCGCTGGCAGGACGTCAGGAAAGGTCCTGCCAGCAGCTTCTTTGGAGCGGTGAACTCACTGCTCCTCCACCGCTCCTCCACCGCTCCTCCACCGCTCCTCCACCGCTGCTCCCCATTGAAATCAATGGGGCAGCGATGTAATACCGCCGGCAAAATGCCGCTATTGCAGCGTTTTTCCGGGGGCCAGCGGGGGGTAAAAGTGCCCCGCTAGCAGCCGAAATGCGGCGCAAATCCAACGGTAAAATGCCGCTAAAAATAGCGGCGTTTTACCGCCGACGCTATGGGCGGTGTGGTGTGAAAGGGGTCTGAACCTAAGCTGCAGCACGGTGGCCAAGACCATAGAGCAGTTTAACAGGACAGGTTCCACTCAGAACAGGCCTCGCCATGGTCGACCAAAGGGGTTGAGTGCACATGCTCAGCGTCATATCCAGAGGTTGTCTTTGGGAAATAGACGTATGAGTGCTGCCAGCATTGCTACAGAGGTTGAAGGGGTGAGAGGCCAGCCTGTCAGGGCTAAGCCAAAACATTTAACACTGCATCGTATTGGTCTGCATGGTTGTTGTCCCAGAAGGAAGCCTCTTCTAAAGATGATGCACAAGAAAGCCTGCAAACAATTTGAAGACAAGCAGACTAAGCACATGGATTAAATCTATGGTATGCAGAAAAGGAGAAGAGGATTGTTTGTAGTCCAAATCAGAGAAACCTACAGTGACAAAACTTTTTCTCCATACAGTACAGAGTTGTGCTAAGATATATTACATGAAGTGGAGTTTGTTCAAAACAGGAGCAGCTAGACTAGGGTGACCAGACGTCCCCAGTTTCAGGGGACAGTCCCCGTTTTGAGTACACTGTCCCCAGAGCCTTTGTGTCCGCGGATTTGTCCCCTGATTCAGGGGTGGTGCCCATACACATTGCTGACAGCCTAACCGGACATGCAGCAGTGTGACCATGGATCCAGCGCAGACAGTGATTGGGGGGCAAGCGGGGCATATGGCTGCAGGGAGAGTGAGTGGAGCTGTCAAATTGAAGCTCTGATGTCGGGGATGGGCGGGGCCGATGTGCGTTTCTCCGCCCCCTTTGTCAGACAACCCAGTACATAGACAAACAGCTGAGTTTTCGGCAGAATACCAGCGTTTAGTGGGCGGGAAGAACATCAAGGGGCCCAGCAGCCAACGAGGGTCTCTCTCCCTCTGCCTTTCTGCTACATTAGCAGCCGAGCCGATACACAGCCTCCTGGCATTCTCTCCCTGCATGGCTCAGTGCTCTGTTATCAGCTCTCGTTCCCTGCATTATCTTCACGTGACCAGCTTGAAGATATCTTCAAAAAAGGTATATAGAAACTTTGTTTTCCAAAAACACTTATGCGGCTTACACACGGTCGGAATTTCCAATGGAAACAGTCCGATGGGAGCTCTTCATCGGATTTTCCGACCGTGTGTATGCCCAACGGTCTTTTTCTGTCGGAATTTCCGAAAGACTTTGAATTGAGAACCTGTTCTCAATTTTTCCGACGGAAAACCTTTCTATCGGATTTTCTGATCGTGTGTATGCAAAACCGTCAGAGTTTTTTTTCCGACGAGAATTCCGATTCTTTTTTTTATTGGCAAACGGTAAACTATTTTATAAGCATATTTTCCTCAAATGATATATCCAGTGTATGTGGTATGATTGTATGATATATATACATTGTTTCTCCCGTGGGAGTCTATGCATGTATGATATATATACATTGTTTCTCCCGTGGGAGTCTATGCACGTATGATATATATACATTGTTTCTCCCGTGGGAGTCTATGCACGTATGATATATATACATTGTTTCTCCCGTGGGAGTCTATGCACGGAAGTGGGTGTAAATACCTGTCTGCACCCCCCTCCACCCTGAAAGGTGCCAAATGTGACACCAGAGGGGGGGAGGGTTCCGATGAGCGGAAGTTCCACTTTAGGGTGGAACTCCGCTTTAATCATTTCACAATATTTCTATTTTATTTTTTTCATAATTTTTAAAACAGTTTTTCAATGGATATTTAATATAATACACGGGTTGATTTGCATCACTGGTATTATTATTGTATGTATGGGGTTTCACCATTATTTGCACATTAAAGTTCTGCAATTTCTCAAAATATTTTTAGGGGGTGTGTTGGATTCAATATGAACTCATGTAATATCACATCGGTTCATTCCCAATATCTTTGAGGACAGAAGGCATTCCCTGGATTGGAATGTAGCCAGGTTGGAAAACACACCAAAAGCTTTGTAGCCCACCTGCTGTGACATGTGTAATTAGACGGTTACTATAAGGTCGCTATGGATACCTGTTGGATGAAAGGCAAAGGGGGGGTGACTTTGAGTGGGTGTGTGGGTTTGAATGAATAGTTCGCACACACAGGAGTCAGGCTCTGTTTGCTGGGAATCCCTGACATGAGAAGATGTCTCTGGTCACCTCATTGTCTGGCGGCCATTTTTCGAGGCTACAAGGAGGGCCCTGTGATAAGTATCTTTGATATTCTTGTATTATATGATTTGATTGTAAGCCTTGTGATATTGTAATGTCTTTTATTACTTTATGTTAGCATTCCTGATTCTTGGGAAATAAATAAGATTTGATTAGTCCTAGCCGTGTGTTTGGTTTCATAGCTAACCTCGTATTATTGTGATATTAACAGTAGCATGCGCTCATAGGTTTAACAGACTAACAGCATTATAGGGACTAGACAAATTAATACATAGATATAAGTATTGTATCGAGTACTTCAGATGGCACCCCAAAGGCGTGTATAATGTATTTTTACACAGAATCCACAAACTAATGTATTTTTGTTTTGAGTCCTGGTAATCAAAGACACCCAGAACTGAAAATCGTCTCTCGTGTGGACAAGATTGGCGCTGGCTCGCAAATTCTGAAACCACGCTTGGATGATCATAAAAATTTAGTGAAATATTTCATCAGATAGCGGACGCGCGACAAATCTGGTGAGACCTTTTTTTTTATTATCCGAGATATGTATATGTATATATATGTTAAATGTTCTATTGCTAATGCAAAGTGTTAGAATACTTGTAGCTGGTCAAGAGGGCTGGTGAGTACGGGCTGATCACGCTTGGTTAAAGATTGACAGGAATTACCATACATCTTTGACGAAAAGTGGGAGAAATAGATTGTTATTTTCAAGTTTTTTTAAGTTTTTTATTTTTTTTTTGATTTTTACCCACGTGACAGGAAGGCCTAACAGGATTTTTACCCTAACAGGAAGGCATTGATTGAGAGTCTGCCTTGTGTCTTAGAATGTGCCTTGTGTCTTGTAAAACTACAAGTAACAAATTTGTGTTTAAACGGATGTGTATCTGTTTTTTTTTTTTGGTTGTGGGACTACAGGTGAAAATTAGTTTAAATAGCTTTAACTGTGCCTCTGTGTGTGTTTGGCATCAGTTTTTTTTGTTGTTGGTTGCTTATCTGTGTTGCATTGTGTAAGCAACTGGTTGAGCAACTTCAGTGTGGGTAGGCTAATTAGCATATCAATGGAAGTCATTGAAAGTTTCATTAACAAACATCAGCTGATAATGCCACAGTAGGTGTGGTTAGTATTTTCAATGGATAGGCAAAAGTTGTATTGTTTAGAATGATATCAAGTAAAAATTATAAGGAATGAAGAATCTTGAATGCTATGGGAGCGATTATTTTTTTATTTGTTTCCCATGAGTTGTAAGAGCTAACGATAATTGGGTTTGGTTTAGTACTCAGTGCAGTGTTGGAACGTTAGTACAAATAGAAGTGTGGATTGTGTGCTTGTGAGAATGGAACTTGTGTATACATATGTTAAAAAGTACGCCTCTGCCAGTTATCATTCATGTGCAGATGAACCTCTTAAAAGCCAGTGTAATGTACTAGTGTCTCAGTGTCTGCAACAGAATAGCAGATTACTGGGTAAACAGCTAAAAAAGAAAGCGAAGAAGGAAAAATTGGCTAATGAGATTGCAGTGTTGCTCAGAATTAAAGTTATATCTGAGCAAGTGGGGGAGAAGTGGGAAGCAGAAAGGAGACGTCTCGGGGAAGATATAGAGGAAATCAGTGGAAACCTTCTAAGGCTTGTAACAGCCTCCAGTAGTGAGATTGACAAATTGCGGGCAAAAGCCGCCGATTTGTCAGAAAAAAATAGTGACCTACGAGAACAGCTTCAGAGGTGCAGCATGGACTACGTCATGAAGAGTAAACTTGTAGAGTCATTGCGAATAAAGTTATCAGAGATGGAAGAATTGGTTATGTCTTTAGAAAGGAAAGTAGCAAACGCACACTCCCAACTTCTTATTAAAGAACAGTGTATAATATCGCTCAATGAGCACAAAGCAACATGCCAATTGGCCGATATCTGCACAGTCAGTGAGGAAAAGAGCCGTGAGGAAACACAGTCTACTATTGCGCCTATAGCGTCAAAGCAGAATAACAGTTTGATTACAATCCAAGAGAGACTCACGTTATGCCAGATTCTGGGTGAATTGAATGCCCTGGAGTCGCCAGTGACTCTGTCCAATAAGTTTGAGGCTCTAATCCGTAAATTCCATTTGAGTAATGACGATGCATGCTCTCTTCTAAAAGCATGGCTACCAGGACCTTTAATAGAACAGTTATCGGCACAGGTGAAGGATAATTTAGCAGATGCAGAGGGGCGGAGGAAAGAATTGCAGCGTCTTGTGGACAGTCGTGATAATGGTATGAGTGATTTGCAACGAATGAAATTTAGGAGAGGAGTTGACCCAATATTGTTCTGCAGTGAGTATCTTGCATTGTATACGAGAGTCTTCAACTGTCCTGACTTATTGGAGGATGATGCAAGTTTCATATACTCGATGGCCAATAATTGTTATGTAAGCTATCCCACTAGAATGGCTCTGAGGAATGCTAGGTCCTACCAAAATTTTGTCAATATCCTGCGAGATTTTTGTCAAGAGTCCAGTGATAGCGAATATGGGTCAAAGGCAGGTGTATCCGTATTAAGCAGAAATACAGGAAGGCGGATGATGGGAATCGATGTTGGAGACGTAAATACAAGCGTGGTAACTGCGCTTGAAATTGATTCAGGAATTGAAATAGAAACTTCTGATGACTCCTCAGACGATGAAAGTGTAAAGTCTGTTAATTCCAATCACAGTAATATTATCCAGCAATGTGAATTTCCAGCACAAGATGTTAAAAAAAGGGCCTATGCAGGGGAACCAGAGCTAAAATGTTGTTTGTGTAAAAGGGGAGGTCACATCGCAAAGTATTGTTGGGCGGATAACGATATCAAAAAAAGATCATACCTGAAAACGACCCCAAGGCAGTATGAATGTTATTCGGCCAGGTGGGGTAGCAATCCAAAGCATGAAGCCCATAGTAAGCAAACCCAATTCCCCATTAAGACCCAATTACGGAGTCTACAAACTGAAAAGCAATATGTAGGACAGTTGCATAAAATCAAAATGGAAGTAGCCGCATGGTTATTCAAACATAGCACTGGGGGAAGCAATGCTAGCAGCACTTAGTCAGCTGCAAGTATGTTAAAAATACTCTGATCAAAGTTTCCTTCCTATGAATAAGGTTTTAAGTATTATTTTTTTTTTTAAATTTTCTTTATTATTAATTTTTTTTTTTTTTTAATTTTCATTTTTAATGTTTTCATTTTTTTTTATTATGAATTATTTTTTTCATATTTTGTTTTTTTTATTATTAAATTATTATTATTTTTTTTTTTCACTTTTCAATTTGTTTTATTCTATTAATTTTTGTTTTAGTTTTAATGTTTGTAATTTTTTTTTTTTAGTTTAGTTGTTTATACTACAACTAGGGCTTGTAGGTGTTCCCCTAGCAGTACAATTAATGGGAAGAGGCTTGGGGCACTTAAAGTCAATTGTCATGATAATCGTGTTTAATAATTGTCTTTGTGTTACTTTTCCAGAAATCAGGGAACAGAACAGGTTTGGATACTAAACATTTGTGTTTTCATTGCAGGTCCGTCAAAGTGAGACCAACACGGGGGTTAGGTTATTGTAAATGCATAATCGATTATCGCATGGTACCATGAGCTCATTAATTAGTAATTGTTTGCAAACAATGAAAACAGTTAAACAATAATCTGACAAAACTAAAGAGTTACAGATGAGGTAGCAAATGTTGGGATGAAGTTACAAATGTGGTGCTCGTGTTGTTTTTCCCATTAACTAATTATCTTTCAGATCAAAGGAGCATGCACTCTTCTCCACGGATGTCTTTAACTAAAAGTTGAGTGTTTGTCATTGTTTTGTGGTGGTTGTCTTGTCATGTGGTTCTTGGGTGATAATGGCCAGATTTTTAATTTTTTTGGGGTATTGGTTTAGTCATCTATTTTAGTGTTAATTTAGTTTTTTTTTGTTCAGGTGGGACATCACTATGTTTAGCCCACCTGAAAGGGGGGTAATGGGCGATGCCCTCAGGTAGCAGCTGGATACTTTTTGTTTAAGACAAAGTTGGTAGAAAACCAGTCTAGCCGCGGGAGGTTTTTCTTTTACTAAAAGGTTTAGCCTTTGTCCACCTGAAAAGGGAATTAGTGCATAGATCGTAAGATAAAGATAAATGCATTGGTTGTTTTTCTTTTTGCGTTTTTAAATTGAGAATTTTTGAGAAACAACAGTGACGTTCGTTTTTTTAATTTTTGATCATACCATGCGGATTCATTTTAGAGTGGAGTCTGCCTAAAGAGGTCAGGGTTGTTTTGATAGTTTGATCAAGTTGCAGAAGCCAGGAATACTAAGTTCCTGGGTTCCAAGGAGGGAAATAGGAGTAAATATAATAAGCAAGCAGATATTATGGATAAGAATTTGATTCTGCTCTTGTTTTTCAATTCCAGAATCCTGGTGGAGCGAGATTGGAAAGGTTCTGGAAAATGGATGACAGATGATCATCTGGTTGGCAGTTTGTCTGTGCCATACCACGCCCCAAATTTATTCTACTAAATATCAGGAGAGATGAGACAAACAAAAAGATTCACTTTAACACTTTTTCTTTTCCTATGGACGATCTGGTGCTGAATCTGAAAGACTGTGCCTATCAATAAGACTTGAAACATTTTTTTTTGCTGGACTCTCTCCTGATGAATGCAAACGTGTTATTAATATACATACAATGGGTTGGAGGTTGGGGGAAGGAACATAACACATCCAATCCATCAGAACATGAAAATGTAAAATATATATGTTTTTGTTGGAGGGAGGAGTTGAAATAAGAAAGTTGTGTAATGTATGACATGTATTGACGTAACAAAATTTATATGGTGCAGGTACCCAGGAGGCGGGCACTTATGCATAATAAGGTGTCTGTTGGCCGGACTAGAGGGTGTCAGGTGACACATCGATGGGGTGAACATTTCCTTGTATGGGGGAGATGCGCCTGGTTGAGGTCTCACCTGAGAAGTTGAAACCCTGCACAGGGAATGCCAGTGTATACACACAGGAGCATGCTCCGATAGATAAAGGGAACAAACGCTGACTACCAGGGTACAGTATGCCTTCACCATATGGCACTGCAACATCTCACAGTGGTTGATAAAACCTATTGCCCTATATTTGCTGAGTATACGCTGAATCAAGTGCTGTCAGTGAATTACTCCCAGAGATGTGCAGACACAGAAGCAGGATGCTTATCTCTGAGGAGTAACCACAAGAGGAGGCGTGTATTCAGCACTGTATTGGGGGAATAGGAGCTGGGATGGGTGTTGTTAATGGAATAGACATCGGTATCCTGAGGAACAAACTCTCAGCAATAGCTTGAGCAGGACTTTGTTACTCAAAGAGATTGGTGGCATCCTTAATAGCATTCACAAAACACCCAGAGTAAATTAGCTCCAGAGTTGGTGAACCATGTTGAGAGGTTGGTGGAGGGTGTGAGGGTACAGGATAGAAATCGGTCATGGGCTCTGGCGTACACGCAGTGGCGGGCGGAAGTGTCAACCAGCATCAAGCTGATTGGGCAATCTCTGTTTAAAGGGCAGTGGCCTGATGAGTTAGCATCACCGCTCAGTAAGACTCTGCCACAACACGTCGCTTACACTAATCCAAAATGGTGGTCAAATGCCTGGATGGGCTGTACCAGTTTGGATGGTGAAAGGTGTTAGGCTGTATGATCTCATACACGGAAGTGCGGACTTGGTCTGTATATTTGGTGGCGTCAACGGGCTTACTGATTGGGGATTCTATCGCGTCGCATTTGAGGCTAAATCACCCACATGTGATCAGAGGAGATGGAAGCAGGTTGATACTTCCCTCGGTCGGAAGCCTGACCATGATGTCCTTTGTATGCCAGGTCAATACACCATGGTGGTGAACATAAAAATGTTGGGAAGTTATTTCAGGGATCATTGCTGGGGAGGAAGCACCTGGGTGTCATTTGGGACATAGACAAGTTTGTTTCTTTGTCCTAAAGAATGCCGATGTAATGTTAGTCATAAAACTGGCAGGTTCCTTGAACCTAACCATAGGTAGAGGTGCATGGTATACCCTGGGCATGGTCTCTGAAATCCAGGCACAGGGATGGAATTGTGTGGTTTTGTAATTTTTGCAAATTTATATGTGTGATTAGACTCAATATTTATATAGAAGGGTCTCCCATTTGGCTATGCAAGTTGAGGGACGAATTGACAGTAGAGTCTATGTGTACAAATTAGAGACCTTGCTGCCAAGTCAGAGCCCTGCAATACCGTTGTGAGCAAGCCTGCCTAATCCCGACCCATATGTACAGTAAAGGGTTATAGGGTTGGGAGCGGGGTGCGTAAATGGACGGGACACATATATATGTATATAGTATGTTAATAAGTTGATTTATATTATGGTATAGTGTGACCTATGCGTATTGTAGGTTAATAATATGGGTGAATAAGGCCCTCCTCGAGACTTATCTAAATAATAGATCAGTATTTGAGAGCTGTTTGATATGTTGCTCTGAATGTGTACTGGTGAATGGTGAATGAATGGATACCCCTTGCCTGTATTGCATCCGTCCGGAAGATACCAAAGATACATAATGGCGACATGGAAGCTGTCGCTGAAGAAGGATGTGTCACTCAGTGGCAAAGCGGCACGTGTTGGGAAGCATAACACGGTAAGACCACAATGGACTGTTCCATAGGAGCTGTTTCTGCACACGTGGTAAAAATACAACACGTTAAGACGTTTAAAGGACTGTTCTATGGATACTGGTTTGGAAACGCATGTCAGGGACAAAACAGTTATGGACTGTTCAGTAGGAGCCGTGTCTGAAGAAGGGTTTTTATGCGACTTTCAGTCACAAAGCGGCATATGTTGGATTCAATATGAACTCATGTAATATCACATCGGTTCATTCCCAATATCTTTGAGGACAGAAGGCATTCCCTGGATTGGAATGTAGCCAGGTTGGAAAACACACCAAAAGCTTTGTAGCCCACCTGCTGTGACATGTGTAATTAGACGGTTACTATAAGGTCGCTATGGATACCTGTTGGATGAAAGGCAAAGGGGGGGTGACTTTGAGTGGGTGTGTGGGTTTGAATGAATAGTTCGCACACACAGGAGTCAGGCTCTGTTTGCTGGGAATCCCTGACATGAGAAGATGTCTCTGGTCACCTCATGGTCTGGCGGCCATTTTTCGAGGCTACAAGGAGGGCCCTGTGATAAGTATCTTTGATATTCTTGTATTATATGATTTGATTGTAAGCCTTGTGATATTGTAATGTCTTTTATTACTTTATGTTAGCATTCCTGATTCTTGGGAAATAAATAAGATTTGATTAGTCCTAGCCGTGTGTTTGGTTTCATAGCTAACCTCGTATTATTGTGATATTAACAGTAGCATGCGCTCATAGGTTTAACAGACTAACAACATTATAGGGACTAGACAAATTAATACATAGATATAATTAGTATAGCGCGTACTTCAGGGTGACACCATCAATACTATTTTGCAGTACATTGGTTGATACATTGGTTCATCTCTGTGTATCACCTGGTCTGGTCAATTCACTGGGTGTGTGTGTGTATATACATATGCAGTGTGTGTGTACAGTATATACTGTATATATCATTATAACTTTTTCCTTTTTTTATAAGTGATTCAAAGCTGCATAAGGGGCAGCGGTCCAACCAGAGCACAGACACAGTCCATTGTAAAATGCGGGGACAGGAATCCACTTTGAGGACCTATCCAGGAGGACGTGTCAGCAGAAGTCTGACCCACGGGTGTACAGGCAGGCTGTGCTACCAAGTAGAATGTAAAGAAGAAAACTGACCACACACATGTGCTTCCATTCCCCTTTGCGTAGTCAGTTTGAAATGGGAAATCAGGGGGGACTGGCAGGATCACCATGGTACACAGCCACATATAAGAAATAATGAAATGTTGGGGTAAAGTATACTTTAACTAAACAAGCTGAATAAAGGGAGCTAATTGAAGTCTTCTCTTTGAAGTGACATGAATAGGAAATTGGAATCAAATCCTTAAAGAGTAAATCCACATTTGTACCTCTGGGTACATTACAAGTGTTTTAACAAACTTTGCTGCACATTCCTACCTTTTGTTAATCTGAAGAAATCCCTGTGTGTTTGTCTGTGTCCATGTTGGGAAAGGGAATCTAATGGGAGTGGTTTCATTATTATCAATCAGCTGCTGCACCTGCAGGGCTCTAAAGAGAAAAGCTGCTGGGCCTGTATCCCTTAAGGCCGGGTTCACACTGGTGCGACACGACACTTGTCCTACTTTGGATTCCGACTTTGCCCTGCGACTTGAAGTCAGAGACGTGTCCGACTTCAATGAACGGGGATCCGACTTGGATCCCCGCCAATACCAGGCACTGTGTTTGGTATGAATCTTGAGGGGGAACTCAACACCAAATTTTAAATAAAAAAACGGAATGGGTTCCCCCTTCAAGAGCATACCTGGTATGGATTTTGGGGGGACCCCCACGTCGTTTTTTCGGCGTTGGGGGTTCCCCTTAAAATCCATATCAGACAGAAGGGCCTGGTATGCTCTTGGAGGGGGAACCCAATGCCGTTTTTTTATTGAAAATTTGGCGTGGAGTTCCCCCTCAAGATCATCAGAGCACAAGTCGCATGCCAAAGTCGGATCAGGCAAGACGGCGATCCGACTTTGATCCGGCTTCAATGATATTCAATGGGCTGAAGTAGGATCAAATTCGGATCAAAGTAGTTCAGGGAGCATTTTCAAAGTCGGACCAACTTGTGTCGGACCAGTTAACCGCTTCCCGACCGCCTACTGTAGATATACGTCTACAGAATGGCACGGCTAGGCAAAGGCACGTATATATACGTCCCCTTTAATTGCCTAGCCGTGGGGTCGCACGCGCCGCCGGCGGCGCGCTCGCGACCCAGTCGGGAGCTCCGTGACCATGGTCGCAGGACCAGCGGACCCGATCGCCGTTGGTGTCCCGCGATCGGGTCACAGAGCTGAAGAATGGGAGAGGTCTGTGTAAACAAACCTCTCCCCGCGCTTTCTACTCTGCCTGTCATTGATCGGCTGTTCCCTGTCATCGGGAAAGCCGATCAATGACGTCAGACACGCCCCCCTATGTAAAAAAAAAACACAACACGTCACACTAACTCCTCCCCGCCCCCTAGTGGTTAACTCCTTCACTGCCACTGTCATTTACATAGGAATCAGTGCATTTAAATAGTACTGATTTCTATATAAATGACAATGGTCCCAAAAATGTGTCAAAAATGTCTGATGTGTCCGCCATAATGTCGCAGTCACAATAAAAATCGCTGATCGCCGCCATTACTAGTAAAAAAAAAAATATTAATAAAAAATGCTATAAAACTATCCCCTATTTTGTAAACGCTATAACTTTTGCGCAAACAAATCAATAATCCAAAAATATGTAGAAGAATACGTATCGGCCTAAACTGAGGAAAAAAATACATTTTTTATATATTTTTGGGGGATTTATTATAGCAAAAAGTAAAAAAATATTGCATTTTTTTCAAAATTGTCCCTCTATTTTTGTTTATAGCGCAAAAAATAAATACCGCAGGGGCGATCAAATACCACCAAAAGAAATCTCTATTTGTGGGAAAAAAAGGACGCCAATTTTGTTTGGGAGCCACGTCGCACGACCGCGCAATTGTCAGTTAAAGCAACGCAGTACCGAATCGCAAAAAGGGGCCTGGTCCTTTGGCTGCAAATTGGTTCGGGGCTGAAGTGGTTAAGACGGCTCTCATAGGGACACATTGATTTTCACACGTCATGCGACATAAGCTCCCAATGTCTGAGCATTTGTCGCACCAGTGTGAACCCGGCCTCAGATGGGATTTCCTATTTGGAATATCTCACCAAAAATGACATTTTTGTTGCAGGGGATGCCTGAAATCTGATTTGTATCTTAGGGCAGACTTCTGAGAAAATCAGTGAGCCAATCACACAAGCAGGAAATTATGTTTCTGGGGTGTGTTCTGTACACATTCTGTGTACAGAACACCTCCAGGTAGCCATATTGCATTGCATTTTACAGAAAGTTACAGAGTTGCCGATTGAAAAGGAAAGATCATTTTTAATAACATTCAATTACAATTGTCGCAATGGTATACACTATATTATTTTTTCTTTATTTGCTATTTTTTTCCCCCAATGAAAGTGGAGTTACCCTTTAAGTTACTCCAAGGTGTTTGTGACCTTGGTTCCGAAAATCTTGTCTGACTCTGTTTTATCATGCGCAAACCGAATGTGATTTCCATTTTCACACCTAGAGTGCTTGACGGAAGAGGTCCTCTCACCAGCTGTAAATGTCAAGAAAATGTTACTTCTCTATACTGTACATGATCTTTATTGTGGAATATTTTCGTCTGGGAATTTTCTGCTTGAAAGAGTCTGTGCGTACACTTTACAAAGACACAGATGTTTATTTTACCTCCAAGGAATCAAATGTTTTGACAGGTATGGAAACTGCATAAATTTCCGGTTTGTTGCCACTTTCTGCTTTTTTTCGCAAATGCATCTGTGAATATACATTTATGGCTACTGCCGACTTCTGAGCAGGTTGCATTTCATTAAATGTGCCTATAAGCACTGCATTTATTTCCATTTATAGAGCTTGTGAAAGCTGAAGATTGAGGCTCGGTTCACGCATATGCGAATTGGATGCATTTTGAACTGCATCCAAATTGCACGGCATGTGAATTAGACCGGCTTGTAATGGCGCCGGTTCACACATGTCTGGGGTGGCCGTGGTCCGTTTCTATAAGTGCCCTGTGCGATTTTGGGTGCAGTTTAGGTGCAAATTCAAGTAAAAATTTGCACCTGAACCGGTGAAAAAAAAACGCACCCGGACATGTGTGAACCCAGCCAGAGTGTTTTCTGTCCTGTGGCTGTTTTTTGTTCCTTTTGTTTTGTTTATATGTTGCTTACATTTTTTATTATGATGTACACTTTTATACTTTTTGTGCAGTTAAAGTGTAACCAACCTTATCATTGTAATGTCAAGTTCCATCCTTTTGAACAGTACAGGAGTCTCCTCCATGTTTAGAGGATTAACTGTTTAAAAAGGACTACCACATAATGTTTCACGGACTGATTAATTCTTATCATTATTCATTCATATTTTATGAGTTTTTTTGTATTTTCAATCACTCACACAATTATATGACATAATTCATCTACCATTGTATGCACCTTGGATCATCCAGGTTTTACACATTTGCGAATAAAATACATTTTAATTTATTTTAGATACATATTTTATTCACTATTTTTGAGCGCTACACTAATTATTGTTTAGATATTTTTGCACTGTGTTTAGTGGAGTGTTGGCAGCTTGCTAGTCTCTAAGTGCATTTTTTCCATTTTTTTAAAAAGTGTACGTAAACCCTAAAAATTAACTTCTCTCACGTGCTAATAAATATACTATTAAAGGCATTTGTGACATCTGTTTGATAAATGTAAAAAAAAAAAAAAAAAAAAAAACCTGTTTATCTACGCAAGAAATTCAGCGAGCCTAGTTTTTCTCTATGGACAACAGAACACCCTCTCTATGCTATGATCATTGGTCATGAGAGAGGTTCTGTAGTCCTAACACACTTTCCTTCCTAGAATGTCAATGCTGCTTCTCCATAGATTCAGTAGGATGAGTGAACATTGTTACCCTAGGACAGGAAATCTGTTGCTATCAGAATCACTTATGTCACGTACACACGAGCGGAATTTCCGTCAGAAAAATCTTGGATGTTTTTTTCGACGGAATTCCGCTCAAGCTTGGCTTGCATACACACGGTCACACAAAAGTTTGCAGAACTTTCGACCGTCAAGAACACGGTGATGTACAACACTATAACGAGCCAAGAAAATTAAGTTCAATGCTTCCAAGCATGCGTCAAATTGTTTCCGAGCATGCGTAGGAATTTTGCGCGTCGGAATTGGTACAGGCGATCGGAATTTCCAATCAGAACTTTTTCCGACCAAAAAATTGAGAACATGCTCTCAATCGTTTGCTGGCTGGAATTCCGCCAGCAAAAGTCCGATGGAGCATACACACGGTCGTGTTTTTGGACCAAAAGCTCTCATCGGACTTTTGCTGGCAGAATTTCCGCTTGTGTGTATGCGGCATAAGTGAAAATAAAGGAAAAAAGCCTGAAAAAAAGAAACAAATGTGACCACCAAATCTAAGGACTGGTAAGATGCAATAGAATTTATTCATGGGTTTAGGTACAACTGTAGGAAAGAAAGAAAGGGGAGGAGATCAACACAAAAACTGACTGATTTTTAGTTCACACAGTTTTTGTGTTTTCAATTTGTTGCAGACGTGCTAACCTAAAAAAAAATTGTCTTTAGCAAGCAAAGTGGAATGAGCTTCCTGCATACAGTATAGTTAATCACTTCTATGCAAGGTTTATGCTCAATGTAAATGATTTATTTTACACTGGTATCCTTCATTAAAGTATATGTAAACCGAGACCTTATAAACAGTGGCGGCTGGTGTTAAACTTTTTGGGGGGCAAACAAACCCCCCCAGGTCGACACTCACCCCTCCACGGTCCCCCCGCACTCACCCTTCCACGGTGCCCCCGCACTCACCCCTCCACGGTGCCCCCGCACTCACCCTTCTACGGTGCCCCCACATTCACCCTTCCACGGTCCTCCCCCACTTACCCCTCCACGGTCCCCCCCGCACTCACCCTTCCATGGTCCCCCTGCACTCACTCTCCCACGGTCCCCCCGCACTCACCCTTCCACGGTCCCCCGCACTCACCCCTCCACGGTCCCCCCGCACTCACCCTTCCACGGTCCCCCGCACTCACCCCTCCACGGTCCCCCCGCACTCACCCTTCCCCGGTCCCCCCGCACTCACCCTTCCACGGTCCCCCTGCACTCACCCTTCCACGGTCCCCCCGCACTCACCCTTCCACGGTCCCCCCGCACTCACCCTTCCACGGTCCCCCCGCACTCACTCTCCCACGGTCCCCCCGCACTCACCCTTCCACGGTCCCCCCGCACTCACCCTTCCACGGTCCCCCCGCACTCACCCTTCCACGGTCCCCCCGCACTCACCCTTCCACGGTCCCCCCGCACTCACCCTTCCACGGTCCCCCCGCACTCACCCCCCTCCCCCCGCACCACCCTCCCCGGTCCCCCCGCACTCACCCTTCCACGGTCCCCCCGCACTCACCCTTCCACGGTCCCCCCGCACTCACCCCCCTCCCCCCGCACTCACCCTTCCACGGTCCCCCTGCACTCACCCTTCCACGGTCCCCCCGCACTCACCCTTCCACGGTCCCCCCGCACTCACCCTTCCACGGTCCCCCCGCACTCACCCTTCCACGGTCCCCCCCGCACTCACCCTTCCACGGTCCCCCCGCACTCACCCTTCCACGGTGCCCCCGCACTCACCCTTCCACGGTCCCCCCGCACTCACCCTTCCACGGTCCCCTTCCACACTCACCCCTCCTGCACTCACCCTTCCACGGTCCCCCCGCACTCACCCTTCCACGGTCCCCCCGCACTCACCCTTCCACGGTCCCCCTGCACTCACCCTTCCACGGTGCCCCCGCACTCACCCTTCCACGGTCCCCCCGCACTCACCCTTCCACGGTCCCCCCACACTCACCCCTCCTGCACTCACCCTTCCACGGTCCCCCCGCACTCACCCTTCCACGGTCCCCCTGCACTCACCCCTCCATGCTCCCCCACTCACCCCTCCATGGTCCCCCCACACTCACCCTGCTTGTAAACCAACTCATTCAGTTTAATATAGGCATAAAAGGCAAAACATTTGTGTATATAGAGTTGTAGGCAGGTTGCCTACAGGAGTATGGTTTTAGTTGGTGGCTGTCTCAGGCTGGGGGAAAAGAGGTAATGTATGTGCTGTTGTTCCCAAGCTTTTTGGATCCAGCCTACCCACCAGTGATATAAATATGGGAAAAGGCTGGGTTCGGAGCTCTCTCTCACAACATTTGGGACAGGACATGCTGTGATTTGTGTGGAGGAGGACTGCTGTGCCTTGCAGTCCGTCAGAGGCACCGGGGATCCAGAGATCAACCAATACTGGGAGAACGCCAGCTATGAACTACCTTGTAGAGGTATGCCTAGGCAGTTAGCTAGGAATACATAGGGTTCTTCTAATGCTAATGTTCATTATGGACTGTACTGCTAAAAGACTTTTAAGTTAAGTTGTATCAACTTTTCTGAGCCTGGTCTGAAGTTATTCAAAAGGGTGCAAGTTGGTTCTGGCATATCAAAAGAATTAAGGCCAGTGAAGCACATGTAGGGGATGAAGCTCAGCTGCTACAAAAGGTCTACTTGGCAGGTCAAGCAAGAGTAGCAATGTGATACAACACTTAAGGTCCTGGCCGCCACTCTATCTTAGTTTGGTGGTTTCTTATGTATGTTAAAGAGGAAGTAAACCCTGATGGTCACTCCCACACATGCGCGCGGGAGCCGTCACTCACAGCACTTGTGAGTGAAGCAACAGCATGGAGGTCCATTTCTTCACAGCGCATGCGCCGATGACATCATTGGCACACTACAAGGGAAATATCTCCTAAACGGTGCACGTTTTGGAGATATTTCCACTACCTATAGGTAAGCCTTATTCTAGGCATACTTATATAGTACTCAGAACCACTAGAGAACTGACCGTTTTCTCATGCCTAGTGTGGTCAATGTGGACTGTCAGGAACACCAGGTATTTCACACAAAGAAAGCAATACAAAGAATAGGATACTTTTTCAGACTTGGTTCTGCGTAGCACTAAGTACTGTACATGTCAAGCATATCTAAGTTACAAAATTTATACATTGGTCTTTGCAGTTATTTAGGTTCTCAGCAAGGATTTCGCCGCTCTCCTATATTTAATGTACAACTGCGTTTGACAGGCTAGATCAGTGGTTCTCAACCTCAGTCCTCAAGTACCCCCAACAGGCCATGTTTGCAGGTTTTCCTTTATCTTGCATAGGTGCTTTAAATTAGAGTCAATGGCTTGGTATTTTGGACAGCTATGTTATCTAAGAGAAATTCCCACATGGCCTGTTGGGGGTACTTGAGGACTGATATTAAGAACCACTGGTCTAGACCAGCCTTTCTTAACCAAACCAGGGTTCCATGGAGCCCTAGGGTTCCTCCAAAAGTTGCTAGGGGTTCCTTGAGCAACGATCAACTTCTCCTCTTAAGTGAGTAACCACTGACAAGAATGACCTTTTTAGGTATCTGTACGGGGATTATTCTTCCCAATGACCACACATGTAAGGCACAATCTTCTTACTGGCTACAAGGCTAATGTAGTAAAGGGAATGCTTACCTCCCGACTTTTTGAGATGGGAATGAGGAAAACCTATCAGCAAAAGTATGCAGGCATAGGACACACCCCTTGCCATGCCCATTTAAAGGAGAATTGTACAAAAAAAACAAGATTGGTTAAACCCACGAGTGCTTTTTTTTTTACCACCACTATTCCTTCATATTGGCTTTTGGAATTTACAAATGCAGCCATTTAGAAATCAGATGAAAGGTTTAGTGCTGGAAAACACTTTTTGATAGATAAAAAGTGCATTTTATATACAATTATATAGATCAGACCAAAATTAGGGACAAATGAGGAGGAATGAGGGACAGAGGGACATTGCTCCAAATCAGGGTCAGTCCCTCAAAATCAGGGACAGTTGGGAGCTATGGGAATGCATTAAAGCGGAGCTGCACCCGCACAACAAATATTAAAAGTCAGCAGCTACAAATAGTGCAGCTGCTGACTTTTAATAAATGGACACTTACCTGTTCCTGGTTCCAGCGGTGTAGGCAGAATGTGATGAGAGACCACTCGTCTCTCGCTGCCCCGCCACCATCCTCTGTCAGGGAATCAGGAAGTGAAGACGCAACGTCTTCACTGCCCGGTTCCCTACTGCGCATGCCTCTATTGGTCCCCGCTGTGTCCAGGGAACTGTGTTTCCCAAGACACAACGGGGCAGCTCCGGATAGGGGCGGGGCAGCTCCGGATAGGGGCGGGGCAGCTATCCGGAAGTGGGTTCAGATACCTGTATTATACAGGTATCTGCACCCCCCTCCCCCTGAAAGGTGCCAACTGTGGCACCGGAGGGGGGGGAGGAATCCGATAAGCGGAAGTTCCACTTTAGGGTGGAACTCCGCTTTAAGGTAAAAAAATGTCTTGGTTTTGGAACCACTTCAAGAAAGCAGACTTGGGGTTTTCAGCCAAGCAACCTTATACACTGAATTGAGTCCCTTATATATCCCATATTTAACTCCAGTAGAGACCCCGGTGTACAGTAATGCTGTATCGCATACCATCTAATGGATTCGGGACAGTCATACCTGGAAAACATATGGTGTTTGGAAAGCAGGAAAAAAGCAGGAAAAGCACGAAAGCTCCCTGAATGGAGAAATCCTGTGAAATAAACTTTTAACTTAAAATCCAGTAACATTCAGCTGTTGTCATCTAAGCATCTCCAGGTTACAAAGAATAACTGTTGATTATGTTTTTTTTGTAGATAACAAATTGGAAAATGTCTGCGACGGAGAATCTTGTGTTCATATTATGGATGCCTAAAGCTGACTATTTTACCATAAAGAGCTTTGTGAGTTTCTAGCACACAGAGGTACAATCCCAACAGCGAAACACCAGTACAATTATATTAAAATGTTGACAATTATGCGTCTCTGTAACAAGCACCCTGGGAGTAGCCGTATACATATATGCTTCCCCAATGGAGCAGCGTGTTTCTGTGCTGATCTTTCACAAAACAGCAGCCAGAGATGTTGTCAGCCATCCAAAACGCTCTCATACAAATCCGGCCTGACATGAAAAGTTAATGTATAATGTGAATAATGGTCAGTGGAGCTTAAGTGCTGCTGCATGTGGCAAGCTGCCTCTTTTTGTTCCTTCTTTTCTTTTCGAGGCAAAATACGTTGGAGTAGCAATTAGCACATGGAGAGCTTATTGTGACAAATGAACAGGCAGGCATTTCTCTAGTAATTTTCACATAATATAGCTGCCTCCAAGCACTTTAAAACATTTAATTACTGAAACGTAATGCTTAAAGGACGGTGCTGTGTAGGTAAATCTACTTAACAGCATACTGCCTTGAGCAGCGGGCAAGTGATTTTTAGCTTGCTTTATGATATATTTTTTTTAATGTTGTTTATTGTTGAGGGCAATTATTATTTGTAATTATTATTTTTAACAATTTAGAAAAAAAAAAAAAAAAAATGCAGGCTTATTTAGCTCTAGTGCTTAAAGTAATGGCGTGCACAGCAGCCCCTAACAATCAATGAGAAATCTGCTTTCAATAGTCGGCTGGGAGCGAATAAATGAAAGCTGGGCTATGGCCGGTTGCTATGGCTACCTGCTCCCACTTAATAAGTCCAAGTATAAGTAGAATAGGTATGAAGGAGGTGAATTTAATTTATTTTGCAGAGAGCCCATACAAAGCAAGGGCAGCATACAATTTTGTAAAAGGGCAGAGCTACCTAAGAGGATGTTCAGTCATGCTGCTGAGACTGCTGAGCAATCAGCGGTCAACTCATTTGGAAAACATTGATTTGCCAAGATTTGTCAAACATTTGCCAACAAATGATTCACCTCTTTGTTCAAAGCGCATTTGCCATCGTTAATACCCGATTCAATTACCACTTCAATTAACGATTTGCCAACATCTGGATTTCTTCTCATTTTCATCTTAAAGTGTAAGCAAAAGTAAAAATGTAATATATTGCAGTATACCATTTCTTAAAGTGGAAGTAAAGGCTAATTTAAAACTGGGTAAAAATGTTGCCTCCCCCCTCCTCCTACCTATGTTGTATACCATTTGTAAAAGAGAGTAGCTTAACCACTTGCTTACTGGGCACTTAAGCCCCCCGTCCAGACCAATTTTCAGCTTTCAGCGCTGTCGCACTTTGAATGACAATTGTGCGGTCATACAACACTGTACCCAAATGATATTTTATAATTTTTTCCCAAAAATAGAGCTTTCTTTTGGTGGTATTTGATCACCTCTGCGGTTTTTATTTTTTGTTAAATACCGAATAAAAAAAAAAAATTATATATTTTTTTAGATTTTGTTCGAAAATTTTGCAAACAGGTAATTTTTCTCCTTCATTGATGTAGGCACCGATAGGGCGGCACTAGTGGGCACTGATAGGGCGGCACTGGTGGGAACCGGTGGGCAGCACTGGTGGGCACTGATAGGCGGTACTGAGAGGTGGCACTGATGGGTGGCACGGAAGGGCATTGAGAGGTGGCATTGGTGGGCACTGAGAAGTGTCACTAATAGGTGGCACTGGTAGCTGGCAGTGATGGGCACTGATAGGTGGCAGTGATCGGCACTGATGGGTGACAGTGATGGGCACTGATGGGTGGGCGTGATGGGCACTGATCAGCACTGGTAGGTTACACTGCAAGGCAGCACTGCTTGGTGGCTCTGATGAGGCACTGATTGGCACCACTGGTGGGCATTAATAGGTGGCACTTGTGGACATTGATAGGTGACACTCATGGGCATTGATAGGTGGCACTGGCAGGTGGCACTGGCAGGCAAAGAGGAGGCCGAGGAGGAGGCAGATGTGCCTCCTTCCTCTTCGGGACCGATGTCCCCTGAGCATAAGCCCGTGATCGCCTTTTTTTTCTCCTCATGCTGTCAGCGTGAGGAGAAAAAAAACGATTACCAAGCTTTTGTTTACAAACGTGATCAGCTGTCATTGGCGGACAGCTGATCATGTGGTAATGGGCTGGGATTGGCCCCTTACTCGAGACGGTGATCACCCAAGTCTCTGTGACTCAGTGATCACAGCGCGCCCTGCAGGGTGCACGCGGGGAGTGCGCAAAGGGGAGGACGTCCTATGATGGCCTCCCGGAAAAATTCAGGTCCGCTCTGTAGCTGTCATTCGGCTATAGCACGGACATCAAGTGGTTAAAGTACAACTACAGTGCCTTGCAAAAGTATTCAACCCTTTGGCTTTTTACCTATTTTGTTACATTACAGCCTTTAGTTCAATTTTTTATAATCTGAAATATATGTAATGGATCAGAACACAATAGTCTAAGTTGGTGAAGTAAAGTTAGAAAAATATATACAGAAAACTATTATTCAGAAATAAAAAACTGATAATTGCCATGTGCGTATATATTCACCCCTTTTGTTATGAAGCCCATAAAAAGCTCTGGTGCAACCAATTACCTTCAGAAGTCACATAATTAGTGAAATGATGCCCACCTGTGTGCAATCTAAGTGTCACATGATCTGTCATTACATATACACACCTTTTTGAAAGGCCCCAGAGGCTGCAAGACCTAAGCAAGAGGCACCACTAACCAAACACTGCCATGAAGACCAAGGAACTCTCCAAACAAGTAAGGGACAATGTTGTTGAGAAGTCAGGGTTAGGTTATAAAAAAATATCCAAATCTTTGATGATCCCTAGGAGCACCAATCTATCATAACCAAATCGAAAGAACATGGCACAACAGCAAACCTACCAAGAGATGGCCGCACACCAAAACTCACGGACTGGGCAAGGAGGGCATTATTCAGAGAGGCAGCACAGAGACCTAAGGTAACCCTGGAGGAGCTGCAGAGTTCCACAGCAGAGACTGGATTATCTGTACATAGGACGACAATAAGCCGTACGCTCCAAAGAGTTGGGCTTTATGGCAGAGTGGCCAGAAGAAAGTCCTTACTTTCAGCAAAAACTAAAATGCCACGTTTTGAGTTTGCGAATAGGCACGTGGGAGACTCCCAAAATGTATGGAGGAAGGTGCTCTGGTCTGATGAGACTAAAATTTAACTTTTCGGCCATCAGAGAAAATGCTATGTCTGACGCCAACCCAACACATCACATCACCCACAGTGAAACATGGTAGTGGCAGCATCATGCTGTGGGGACGTTTTTCAGCAGTCGGGACTGGGAAATTGGTCAGAGTTGAGGGAAAGATGGATGGTGCTAAATACAGGGATATTCTTGAGCAAAACCTGTACCACTCTGTGTGTGATTTGAGGCTAGGACGGAGGTTCACCTTCCAGCAGGACAATGACCCCAAACACACTGCTAAAACAACACTTGAGTGGTTTAAGGGGAAACATGTAAATGTGTTGGAATGGCCTAGTCAAAGCCCAAACCTCAATCAAATAGAAAATCTGTGGTCAGACTTAAAGAAAGCTGTTCACAAGCACAAACCATCCAACTTGAAGGAGCTGGAGCAGTTTTGCAAGGAGGAATGGGCAAAAATCCCAGTGGTAAGATGTGGCAAGCTCATATGCCCCGTACACACGATCTGACATTGATCGGACATTCCGACAACAAAATCCATGCATTTTTTCTGACGGATGTTGGCTCAAACTTGTCTTGCATACACAAGGTCACACAAAGTTGGTTGAAAATTGCAAATGTCAACATGACGTACAACACGTATGACCAGCCGAGAAAAATTGAGTTCAATAGCCAGTGCAGCTCTTCTGCTTGATTCTGAGCATGCATGGAACTTTGTGTGTCGGAATTGTGTACACACGATCAGAATTTCTGACAACGGATTTTGTTGTCGGAAAATTTGAGAACCAGATCTCAAATTTTGTGCGACGAAAATTCTGATGGGAAATGTCCGATGGAGCCTACACACGGTCAGAATTTCCGACAACAGGCTCCCATCAAACATTTTCCGTCGAAAAATCCGACAGTGAAAATCCGATCCGACTTGGAGCTGTGATAGCTGCAAAAGATGGCTCTACAAAGTATTGACTTTAGGGGGGTGAATAGTTATGCATATTGACTTTTTCTGTTATGTTATCCTATTTGTTGTTTGCTTCACAATAAAAAAAAAAAAAAAAAAACATCTTCAAAGTTGATGTTCTGTAAATTAAATTTTGCAAATCCTCAAACAATCCATGTTAATTCCAGGTTGTGAGGCAACAAAACATGAAAAATGAATACTTTTGCAAGGCACTGTACAGGGGGTCCCCGGGTTACGAACCCATTAGGGACTGTCCTCCTGTTTGTAAATCGGAAATGTTCGTAAGTCGGCCGCACATGCGCAGAACGACAATTACGGACATTTCCGATGTGCCGTCGAATGCCGTTCTGCTCACGTGCGGCAAATTACGGACATTTCCGATGTTTGGCGTCATTTTCAGAGGCTCCGTCTGGCCGTGCATGCGCAGAACGGCTGAGGGTCCGCGCAAAACAGCAGAGGGTCCCCGCAGCGCCCGATTCGTAAGTAGGAGAGGTTCGTAGGTTGGGCGTTCGTAAGTCAGGGACAAAACTTTTTTTCCCATTTGGATAGAGTAGAGTAGGGTTATAACCCCTGTAGGGTTTATTTTTTGCCATATTTGTCCCATTGGGGACATTAACCTTCATTTCCTGTCCCATAGCAAAAGAGGAAGTGAGAGGCTCTGTGATTGCAGTGAAGGACACTGCTGATCACAGATTGAGGTAAAGAGACAATCAGCAGCTCTTTATAACGTGATCAGCTGTGTCCAATCATAGCTGATCATGGATGTAAATAGAAGCCGGTTATCGGCACTCTTTTCCTCATGCTGACAGCAGGAGGAGTGGAGAATAAAGCTGATAACCGGATTCTCTAAAAGGGAAATGCTCACTGATAATCAGGGCAATGATTATCAGTGTGCTGATTATCAGTGTAGTCCCAAAAGTACCCACCAGTGCTGCCAATAAGTGCCTATCACTGCCCATCAGTGCCTCCTATCACTGCTCATCAGTGCCACCTGTCAGTGTCACCTATCAGCGCCACCTATCACTGCCCATCGGTGCCACCTATCAGTGCCCACCAGTGCTGCCTCATCAGTGCCCATCAGTGCAGCCTATCAGTGCCCAAAAATGCCCATCAGTGCAGCCTATTAGTGCCTGTGAAAAAAATGATAAAAATAAAATTTGAGTACAGTGTTGCATGTCCGCGCAATTGTCGTTCAAAGTGTGACAGTGCTGAAATCTAAAAATTGGCCTGGGCAGGAAGGGGGGAAAAGTGCTGGGTAGGCAAGTGGTTAGGGGAATCTCTTGGGGACCCACAAACAGAACAAATAGAGAGGGTGAATCTCCCTAATGGGGGTACAGACCGCAATAACAATTGACAGGTGTTCTAATCCATCTCCACTCTATCCAAAACTTAAAAAAAAAAAATCAAATAATTGCCTTTAGTTATACTTTAAACACCTTCTTTTTTTTTTTTTTATTCAGCTTGGGTGTGGTCACATGATCCAGAAGCAGTGGTTCCCAATGTCGGGGAACGCTTAACAACGGGGCTGAATTCACAGAGCTGACTGTCTGCTTTTATTGTCCCTCTATTGTCAGCACTCACTTAAATGTGCCATGCTCCGCAGGCGTTACTGCCAGCTGAATGGGACAGAGGGGATCATTTTTACGGCGATGCAGTGCAAAGCATCACAACTGCAGCTTGTGTATATCCTTATACAAATGTCTTTGCAGCTTATGGGGGCAGTAAAAATGCAATAATTTACATTTTAAAGTTAAAGTGGTAGTAATGTCCGCTTTTTTATTTATACCAATATGAAAGCCTATAATAAGGCTTACCTATAGGTACAGTAAATGTGCACCTTTTAGGAGATATTTACTTTAGTAGCAGCCAGTGACGTCACCGGCGCATGCGCACTGCACTCTCAATTGCTAGAGCTGCGCTACAGCCGTGACTCCCACACGCATGCACTGGAGTGACATCATCTGGGCTCAGCCATTCAAATGACCAGATCCCATGAACCCTGGAAGGAAGACTGGGTGCAGATGGAAGCCCTGTCAGCTGTGACAGTGCGATGGTGGACGGCTTCATTTTAAGATAAGCCTTTCATAATGTGCCAATCTGTAATGCATACTAGCACATTATGCCCTTAACTTGCAGGGGGAAGGATTTTTTTATTTTTTTTGCTGTGGTTTACTACAGCTTTAAAGTGTTACTAAACCCAGAACCTACATTCACTATATTTGGTCTTCCACAGTACACAGAACATGGAAATACAATTATTTTATTAAATATAAACTGATAAATTCAGCGGTATATAGCAGTCTTGTGACTTCTATCAGTTCCTAGTAAACGTTGTAGCAGGGCTTTTCATTATCCCCTGATTCTCTGTCTGGACATGTCTGGACAGTGCTGATTGGCCCTGTGCTGATGCACCCTCCAAGGAAAAAAAAAATCTCTAGCAATACACGCCAAACTGAGCATGTGCAGCCCGTCCACTGGCTCTGTAAATATCAGGTTAATTTTTTTGAGACAGTGAAAGAAGTGGAGGATCAGAGAAGACAGGATCAAACAGCCTTTATACACAATGCAAAGGATTAACCCCTTAGGTTCCACAGTGAGTATAACAAGCATGCTTTACTGCATTTAAAGACTGATTTTCCTGTTATGGGCTCAGTAACACTTTAACTGAAAGTGGATCTTCACTCTCATAAAACATGTTGCATCTTTTGTAGACATGTGCAATTCGTTTAGTTTTTTTTCGTTTTTCGTTTTTTTTTTGTTTTTTTCGTTCGTTCGTTTTCGTACGAATGAACGAATCGTTCAAATCGAAAGAATCTGAATAATGAATCTTTCGAATCGTACGAATCCGATTAACGAATCATTCGAATCGAACGAATCCGAAAAACAACGAAAGTCCGAAAAAAACAAATTAGGAACAACGAATGTACTAATGAAGAAAATCCGAAAAACGAAAATGAACAAAAAAATTCATACATTCGTAACTTTTTTTTTTTGTTGAATTGGTAATTTTCCGTGTCCCTTACAATGGTGCTGCTAAACGTGTGCTGCTAAACGTGTTTCGAATTGGATTGAACAAAAAAATTTGTACATTCGTAACTTTTTTTTCGATTCGTAACTTTTTTTTTCGATTCGTAACTTTTTTTTTTTTTTCGATTCGTAATTTTCCGTGTCTCTATTGAACAAAAAAATTCGTACATTCGTAACTTTTTTTTCGATTCGTAACTTTTTTTTTTCTCGATTCGTTACTTTTTTTTTCGATTCGTAAATTATTAAAATGTAATAATAGCATACATATTACATAAAATTATGAATTATGCTCTGATTACAAATCTACGAATGTTACGAATAAATACGAATGCGTCCGAAAATTAAACTAACGAAAAAACGAATCAACAAAAAAATAACTCTTACGAATGTACGAATCGTTACGAATACAAACACCGACGACTTACGAATGTACGAATCGTTACGAATCAACGGAAACGAAAAAAACGAAAAAAAAAAAAAACGAATTTTTTTGTTGTGCACATGTCTAATCTTTTCAACCCTCCTTTCCTTGAAATCTTGAAAGCCTTTTTTTAATTTACATTTTTTGTTTAAATTTCTTGTTTTGGTCACCCCTGCCCACCTGGCAGCACGACAGCAGCGGGTCGGCTGCAAGAACCAGGAAGGAACAGCCGTCTCCCAATGACATAAGGAAATAAGATGGCTGCGCGGGGACCCGATGGGCAGTGACATAGTAATGGATTACAGCAGGACAATGCTGAATTTACTGCAAAAAAGGTTGGGGTTATTTATAAGGAAAAATTAGACCAGAAGGTGGTATGATGTTCCCCTTTAAGAAGTTGCAGCTAGGGGGCGTGACCGGAAGCCGACCTGGAAGGCAGCACGGACTGAGAGCTCCTCTCCAGCCCGCAGCAATAAGGCTAATTTCGGGGGAAAAAAAAGCCAGCTTATGGGAGGATCGCGCACCACCCGATCCTCCTCAGCCCGGAGACCTGCACACCCGCCACCGAGCACCGCAGCATCCTTTAAAAAGCTTTTCCAGCCGCCGGCGGCTCCGGGCGGGTGTACCAAGATGGCCGACAACACGAGGCAGCAGGCCTCAAACCCGCCGCCTCTCCACAGCGGCAGATCGCAGCAGACTGCAAAGGACTCTCCACAACAGCCCCCGAGCCCCTCCGGGCTCCAACACAGGGTGAGTGAAACCCACCAAACACCGGAGGGACACCATACCCCACAGGGGGACCAGGCCGGAACCCACCCACAAGAGTACACCCAATGCACAGAGGCCTTCCCTAAGCTGCTGAGAACAGCCTCGGACCCATGCCTCCACACAGGCACCCTGTCCCCCACAGCATCCGACTCAGCAATGGACTCCCCCCCCCTCCCAGGCCCTGGACACCCCAGGGCGGACCAACAGCCCCCCACCGAGCAAGGGGCACAGTCCGCATGGCAGACACTACCCCCCCCCAGGACCCCAAAGGCCCCGGGACCTTACCCTGACCAGGGACCCACGAGCAATCCCCCCCTTACTCCCCCAAGCAACTCAGGGGAGCACACGGCACCCAGAATACAGCCCACCGGCCCCCACCCCGAGCTCTCCCCACGCCACATCCTGGGCTGAACCCTGGGCACCCCAACCTCCATGGGACACCCTGCAATCGAGGGAGACCCCAGCAAGCGGTCAAGCACCGACCCCACAGCATCTCCACCAGCCCCCAAGTTACAACGGAGACTCATACCCCCCATGGCAAGCATATCTGCAAGCCATCCCCACCAAAGAGGACTTTAAGCAGCTGATAGCTGATGTTAAGGCCACCTGCCGCTCCGAGATCCAAACACTCCATGCAGGCCTCAAGCACCTCTCAGACAGAGTAGAGATGGCAGAAGAGGAGATCCAAGAGACCAAACTGGCCGTACACCGCACACAACAACAGACATCAGATCACCACATTATGCTCCGCGACATGCAACGCCACGTCGAGGACCTCGATAACAGGGGCCGGAGAAACAATATTAGGGTACGAGGACTCCCCGAAACTGACGATACCGAAGACCTGCAATCCACTTTACAAATCCTCTTTAACGAGATGCTCGGAGAGGACCCCAACAAGCACATAGAGATGGACAGAGCACACCGGGCTCTCCGCCCTAAAGGCCCCGCATCAAAGCCCCGGGATGTAATATGCAGAGTGCACTCTTATCCACTAAAAGAGGACATCATGCGTAAAGCCCGCCTTACACGCGACCTGAAATTTGACAACGCTCCAGTACAAATATACCCAGACCTTTCCTGGATCACACTTCAAAAAAGGAGACTCCTACAACCTTTACTCCGGGCACTTCAAGACGAGAAAATTACATACAGATGGGGATTCCCCTTCAGTTTAACAGCAAAGCACCTAGGAAAATCGGCAATCCTCCGCTACCCAGATGACCTGGAACTCTTCTGTGACACTTTGGAGATCCCCGTCCCTCAACTCCCCGAATGGGACCTGGTGGCCAACCCCCCACCGCAGCCACCAATGTGGCAGAAAGCATCCTCGGCTAAACGTCCAAGGGGCACAGACCCCAACCGCCGATCTCCCAAACCCAAAATGGGATGATCCTCCCCCATAGGGGGCCTCTAACTGCGACACCAACATCCACCCCACAAAGATCTCCATGAAACCACTACTTCCCCCGAAAGCCTACTAATCCACAAAACCTCACCCCACGGGCTACCCTGGGCCGAGAAGCCGGACAGGTTGCCCCTCCGAATTACGAACCCCCCCCGTGGTTTACCACCTACAAGTTCCTCTCTTGATTCCACCCCCCTGGTATCTCTCCGACCCGAACTTTCCGGATATCCTAGTCGGAGAGACCTACAGGAACTGTTTGGGCCCTTGGACCTTAACGGCCACCCAGACCCAGCAAATGTTGTTTAATTGTTTGACTTGTTTTATTCTTGTTCTAACCCCTCTCTTTCCTCCTAGATACAGTGCCTTGCGAAAGTATTCGGCCCCCTTGAACTTTTCAACCTTTTGCCACATTTCAGGCTTCAAACATAAAGATATAAAATTTTAAATTTTTTGTGAAGAATCGCCAACAAGTGGGACACAATTGTGAAGTGGAATGAAATCTATTGGATTTTTGAAACTTTTTTAACTAATAAAAAAATGAAAAGTGGGGCGTGCAAAATTATTCGGCCCCCTTGCGTTAATACTTTGTAGAGCCACCTTTTGCTGCGATTACAGCTGCAAGTTGCTTTTGGTATGTCTCTATCAGTTTTGCACATCGAGAGACTGAAATTCTTGCCCATTCTTCCTTGCAAAACAGCTCGAGCTCAGTGAGGTTGGATGGAGAGCGTTTGTGAACAGCAGTTTTCAGCTCTTTCCACAGATTCTCGATTGGATTCAGGTCTGGATTTTGACTTGGCCATTCTAACACCTGGATACGTTTATTTGTGAACCATTCCTTTGTAGATTTTGCTGTATGTTTGGGATCATTGTCTTGTTGGAAGATAAATCTCCATCCCACTTTCAGGTCTTTTGCAGACTCCAACAGGTTTTCATCCAGAATGGTCCTGTATTTGGCTGCATCATCTTCCCCTCAATTTTAACCATCTTCCCTGTCCCTGCTGAAGAAAAGCAGGCCCAAACCATGATGCTGCCACCACCATGTTTGACAGTGGGGATGGTTTGTTGAGGGTGATGAGCTGTGTTGCTTTTACGCCAAACATATCGTTTTGCATTGTGGCCAAAAAGTTCGATTTTGGTTTCATCGGACCAGAGCACCTTGTGTGGCAAACTTTAGACGGGACTTTTTATGGACATCTTTGAGAAATGGCTTTCTTCTTGCCACTCTTCCATAAAAGCCAGATTTGTGCAGTGTACGACTGATTGTTGTCCTATGGACAGACTCTCCCACCTTAGTTGTAGTTCTCTGCAGTTCATCCAGAGTGATCATGGGCCTCTTGGCTGCATCTCTGATCAGTCTTCTCCTTGTCTGAGCTCAAAGTTTAGAGGGACAGCCAGGTCTTGGTAGATTTGCAGTGGTCTGATACTCCTTCCATTTCAAAATGATCGCTTGCACAGTGCTCCTTGGGATGTTTAAAGCTTGGGAAATCTTTTTGTATCCAAATCCGGCTTTAAACTTCTCCACAACAGTATTACGGACCTGCCTGGTGTGTTCCTTGGTCTTCATGATGCTCTCTGCGCTTTCAACAGAACCCTGAGACTATCACAGAGCAGGTGCATTTATACAGAGACTTGATTACACTCAGGTGGATTCTATTTATCACCATCAGTCATTCAGGACAACATTGGATCATTCAGAGATCCTCGCTGAACTTCTGGAGTGAGTTTGCTGCACTGAAAGTAAAGGGGCCAAATAATTTTGCACGCACCACTTTTCTGATTTTTATTTGCTAAAAAAGTTTCAACAATCCAATAGATTTAGTTCCACTTCCCAATTGTGTCCCACTTGTTGGTGATTCTTCACAAAAAATTAAAAATGTTATATCTTTATGTTTGAAGCCTGAAATGTTGCAAAAGGTTGAAAAGTTCAAGGGGGCCGAATACTTTCGCAAGGCACTGTACCTCACCTCCACCCAACTAACGACCTACCTCCTCCCAGGGCCCCCCTGGGCGTCGAACCTCCTCCCGCGGATGCCACACTCCCGGACCAGACCTACTCACCGACCGGATCAGATAAGTAACACTACCACCTCCCCACCCCCCTACCACAAACCATGGCCAAGGTAGTAACACTTAATGTCCACGGCCTGAACTCCAATAAAAAAAGACACCTGGCGCTCCGAGAATTCAGGCAATCTGGGGCAGATATTATAATGATACAGGAAACACATTTCGGTAGGGGCGACTCCTTCACATTTGCCTCCAAGTCCTACCCCACAACATTCCAGGCCTTTAACCCACGTAAGAAAGCTGGGGTTGCCATACTCATCAAAAAAGGGTCCCCATTCTCCCACACTGAGACATACATAGACCCGCTAGGCCACTACGTTATTGTACAGGGCACATGGCAAACTCAAGCCATAACCCTGTGCACACTATATGCCCCGAACGTACACCAGCACCGGTTCCTGAACAAGGTCCTTACTCGCCTCTTTAAAACACCCCATAACATACTAGTAGTGGGAGGGGACTTTAACCTAGCACACTCCACTCAACAAGACCGCCTTGTGATCAACCCCCAAGCCCCCCAGACAAGAGCCCTCAGGGACTCTAAACAATTCCGGCAGATCACCAGGAGATATGCTCTATTCGACACATGGCGGGCCCTACACCCAAAAGATAGGCAATATACCTTCTACTCTGCCCCGCACCACACCCACTCAAGACTGGACTACATCTTCGTCAACAACGCCACGCTTAGAACCATAAAGTCCGCACAAATCCTGCCCATATCTTGGTCAGACCATGCCCCGGTCACAATTTCTTTAGACCTGGGCACCCCCACACGCAGGCCCTACAACTGGAGGCTTAATAACCTCCTCTTACAACACCTTCCAACTAAGACGGAACTAGACACCACGCTACAACACTACTTCGCAGAAAATAACACCCCAGACATAACCCAAACCACCCTCTGGACCGCACATAAAGCGGTAATCAGGGGTAGGTGCATTGCACTCTCATCTAAAATGAAGAAAGACGCTCAGACTGCCAGAATCCTAGGGGAAAAACGCCTCCGACACCTTGAAAGCAAACTACTGACCTCCCCCTCCCTAACGTTGATTAAGCAGATAGTCCAAATTAGAATAACACTCCGAGACCTAGCGCTAGGGGCAGTAGAAAAATCAATAATAAGATTGAGACAGCTATATTACGATAAAGGCAACAAGGCACAATCACTCCTAGCCAGAAAACTCGCGGACCAGGCACACACATCCACACCCGACCAGATTAAAGACAAGAAAGGTGACTTAGTGACCCACCCCCGGGACATCGCGAAAACGTTTGCGGAGTTCTACACAGACCTCTACAACAAACGCGAAATACCCCACAACCCCCCGACAGCAGATCTAACCGACCGCATTACCCAATATCTCGAACAAGCCAGGTTACCACAACTAAAAGAAACTGACCTCTTAGAACTAAACACCCCCATTACCACAGAGGAATTGACGGCGACCATCAAGGCCCTACCAGCACACAAATCCCCGGGCCCAGACGGACTCCCATACGAGTACTATAAAACCTACATACACATCTTAGGCCCGTACATGACCAGACTATTTAACGCCTTCCTCCGACAGACCCCCATCCCGAACGAGATGCTAGGCTCATACTTAACTTTGATCCCCAAGCCCGACAAAGACCCGACAATATGCGCCAGCTACAGACCCATAGCCCTTCTGAATTCGGACCTTAAGATATTCACAAAAATTCTCGCCACCCGCCTTAACGCAATCCTCCCAACCTTGATACACAAAGACCAAGTGGGATTCGTCCCCATGAGACAGGCAGGAGACAACACCAGAAAAGTCATAGACCTCATAGACGTAGCGAACAGAGAATCCACACAAGCCCTGGTCCTTAGTCTAGACGCAGAAAAGGCATTCGACCGCCTCAGCTGGCCCTTTATGACGGCCACACTGCAACACATGGGATTCAAGGGTCCCTTCCTGAACGCAGTCCAGAACCTTTATACACACCCTTCATCCCAAGTAAAGACACCCTTTGCCACATCCCCCACCTTTCCGATTACGAATGGTACCCGCCAGGGGTGCCCGCTCTCCCCCTTGCTATTTGCACTATGTGTAGAACCCCTGGCGGCTACCATTAGGAACAGCCCTGACATCAGAGGCATTCCGGTTAGGGGCAAGGAATTCAAGATATCGCTGTTCGCGGACGACATTATCCTCACCCTGACCAACCCTCGAATCTCCCTACCCAACCTCCACACCATACTAGACCACTACGGCACGCTGTCGGGCTACAAAACCAACACCTCTAAGTCAGTTGCACTTCCACTCAACACCCCGACAGACGAAACGAACCACCTGAAAGCTACCTTTCCCTACAAATGGGCGAACACCTCACTTAAATATCTAGGGGTATCCATTACCCCGTCATTCCACACCCTATATCAGGCAAACTTCCCACCGATGTTTAGATCAATCCGTGAACTGATCCAAAAATGGAAACCACATCACATCTCCCTGTTAGGTCGGATCACCTCCGTCAAAATGGTCATCCTCCCAAAACTGCTATATTTATTTCAAACCCTGCCTATACCCGTCCCCTACATACAACTCCGTAAACTACAAAAAGATCTCCTGAAATATGTCTGGAATTTTAAAAAACACAGAGTACCCAGCTCAGTCCTGACAGCCTCACGGTCGGACGGGGGCCTGGCATTCCCTGACCTGGTCAGGTACTATCAGGCGACCCAGCTCCGCGCACTGACCTCATGGTTCACCCAGAGGTCCTATAGCAAGTGGTCGGAACTGGAAAAAATCTGGCTAGCCCCAGTACACCCAAATAGCATAATATGGAGTGCAAATGTGGAGGTGGACCCCAGACGCATGCTAGGCTCAATGTCACAACTCCACTTACTGTGGCGCAAGGTCTCCCGCGAACACAACCTTAAGTCCAACAACTCCCTGATGAACTCGTTCCTATGCAATCCTAAACTACCAACCAGCCTAACACACCAGATGTCGTGGCCCTGGGCCACACGGAACCTGTTCCATTTTGGTCACATTGTGAATCCCAGATCTCGCAGGTTGCTCACATTCTCGGAGCTCCAGTCCAAATATGACATCCCAAAACAAGCGTTCTACAGTTATCTTCAGATCAGACACTTCGCCCAATCAATTGCTCCACAACTCCTCTTTTCCCCACCGTCTCCATTTGAACAGGTTATATTAGAAGGTCGCAACCGCAGGGGCCTGATATCGGACATTTACAAAATTATAAACAAATACCAATTCCTAACCAAAGGCAAACACTCATACATGTGCAGGTGGGAGAAGGAACTAGGCGAAGAGCTCCCAATGGAAGCATGGCAGGCGGTCTGGAGACAGGCAACCAAAACCTCGATATGCACTCTATACAAGGAAAACTCCTACAAAATTCTCTTCTGCTGGTACCAGACCCCTGCCATACTCCACAAAATATACCCCTCCACCCCGGACAAATGCTGGCGCTGCCAACAACAGAGAGGGACACTTTTCCACATATATTGGACATGCTCACGTATAACCCCCTTTTGGGAATCCACCCGACAGCTCCTGACACGGCTATTCGAGGTGCCCATACCGTTTACTCCTAAACTCTTCCTGCTAGGCCTGTCCCAACCAAAAATGTCCAAGCCTAGCAAAAAACTCCTCAGGCACATACTGACAGCCGCAAGATGCCTAATAGCCCTAAACTGGAAATCCCCCACCCCACCCTCTCAAGAGGCCCTATACACCAGGGTCAAAGACGTTGAACTTATGGAAAAGATGACGGCCAGGATCCGACAAAAATTGGACGAACACAATGAAGTCTGGGAGATGTGGCATCGGCGGGAGGACTAAGACAACCCATATTGGCAACTGAGGTGAGAACGTATCTACACCCCCTCTCTTCCTACCCCCCCCCCCACCCTTATCTACCCCTCTCTCTACCCTCTCTTCTCACTTCCTCCCCCCCCCCCCACCTCATTTTTCTTCTTTCTCTCCTACCATCTGTAAAGCAGACCAATCCTGCATGTTGTTACATAAACGTTACCATAGGTGTTATATGCTAAAGACCTAACCCCCTGCATTTCTGCAGAGGGAATGCTGTTTAAGATAACAATGTTCCACCTATGGGCATACCCATGGACTAACCAGAACACGCACGAAGCATATTTTCTTGATCATGGGAGCTCGTTTCTGCTAAAATGTATGTAAAGTTACATAACCTGTTTGAATATGTTGATTAATAATAAAACGTTAATTGGAAAAAAAAAAGAAGTTGCAGCTATCATTAGAAATTAATTGCTGCTATATTTACACTGCTCCTGTTTAGTAGGTTCTCCTTTGCCTTTTTGGCCTGGAAGAATCAAAAGTTCATGATCGTAATGTACAATACCGATCTAAGGCCTTTGTTTGGAAAGCTCAGTGTGAAACATGCTGGCAGAACATTTTCATTATATCTAAAAGCTTAAAGTGCATCGAGAGGAATAGAGCAGGCAAACATTTCTTGGCTTCTTTTCTGTTTACTTGGAAAATGAAAGGCATTGATGCAATATTAATTCACGGGCTTCATTTAGTTTTTGGCAACCATCTTTCAGCTATGAAAACCTTGATTGTAACAGTTTGGATGGCATACAATGGAACAGCAGGAAATAAATCCTAACCTGTAAGGCATTAAAATACAGATTGCCCAAAGTAAAAACATTTATCAGAGGAATAAAAACTGTGAACAAACCCGTTAATACTTTACTATGCAGAACTGTAGGCACACAGATTTGAATTTAAAGTGGCTGTTTTCCAAAAGGCTGATTCTCTTTTATTTTTTGTATTTAAAGGACAACTCCAGCCAAAATGCTAAATACTCATAGTTTAGACATACTGTATAGCAGTAGCGTCGCTAGGGGGTGGCTTTTGGGGCTATAGCCCCGAATCTGGGGCCCATAGCCCTGCGTCTCTGTAGGGTCCCCAAGGGGAGGCAAGGCTCTCTGGGGACCCTTATGTAAGTGGGGGGCTCTCTGGGGACCCTGTTGCAAGGGGATGCTCTCTGGGGACCCTGATGCAAGGGGGATGCTCTCTGGGGACCCTGATGTAAGTGGGGGGCTCTCTGGGGACCCTGATGCAAGGGGGATGCTCTCTGGGGACCCTGATTTAAGGGGAAGGCTCTCTGGGAACCCTAATGTAAGGGGGGGCTCTCTGGGGACCCTAATGTAAGGGGGGGCTCTCTGGGGACCCTGATGCAAGGGGGAAGCTCTCTGGGGACCCTAAAGCAAGGGGGAGGCTCTCTGGGGACTCTGATGTAAGGAGGAGGCTCTCTGGGACCCTGATGTAAGGGGTGGTTATCTGGGACCCTGATGTAAGGGGTGGCTATCTGGGACCCTGATGTAAGGGTGGCTCTCTGGGGACCCTGAGGGTAGTGGGGGGCTCTCTGGGGATATATATATACACACACACACACACACATGTATATTACTTGTTATACATGTTTATGCCCGCCCAAGCATATGACTTTCTTTACTACGCTCTAGCCCCAAATCTTTTGTAGACCTAGCAACGCCCCGGCTGTATAGTGTACTGTATATTGTTTTTTCTACTTATCAGAATACTAATTAAGGGTATGTTTAAAGCCCACTCCCATTTCACTTATATTGACCTTCCCCACACTCCCCCTTGGATGTGCTACTGAAGCTGATGTGAAATACCCAGACTAAATCCCAACTAAAAATAACAAAATGGAAAAACATGCCTTATAATTGTTACTCCTGGCTTTTGGAGTTGTGAAAAATAAGATAAGGTCATTATGAGAAGTCTCATGTTGACTTTTGCAGCCAAATTTGGACAACTCCTACTTTATATTTGTTACATGTTCCTATTTACAGAGCATGACTTATTTAAAAATTGCTGCTTACATTTTTACTGGCTCTTTTCTTAAAACTCCAAAATACAATGCAATGTTAACCACTTCAATACCCAAGCATTGTCAAATGATGCCCACAAGGTGGATCTCCCATCCTGGGTGGGCGTCATATGACGCCCTCCCATTCCCGGCCATTTAGGGGCCACGCGCGTGTGCCCGCGGCGTTGCTCGGGACCCGGCGCGTGTGCCCGGCGGTCGCGATGTTCGCCGGGCACCCGCGATTGCCCGGGAACACAGCAGGACCATGGATCTGTGTGTGTAAACACACAGATCCACGTCCTGTCAGTGGAGAGGAGACCGATGCTGTGTTCCCAGTACAGAGGAACACCGATCGGTCTTCTCCCCGTGTGAGTCCCCTCCCCCCACAGTTAGAATCACTCCCAGGGAACATACATTAACCCCTGCAGCGCTCCCTAGTGTTAACCCCTTCCCTGACAGTCACATTTACACATTTTTAAAAATGGGATATTTGTTATAGCAAAAAGTAAAAGATATTGTGTTTTTTTCAAAATTGTCGCTCTTCTTTTGTTTATAGCGCAAAAAATAAAAGCCGCAGAGGTGATCAAATACCACAAAAAAAAGCTCTATTTGTGGGAAAAAAAAGGACGTCAATTTTGTTTGGGTGCAATGTCGCATGACCTCGCAATTGTCAGTTAAAGCGATGCAGTGCCGAATCACAAAAAGTGCTCTGGTAAGGAAGGGGGTAAAATCCTCTGGGGCTGAGGTGGTTAAGGAGGCTAGGGATGTCATGCTTACCATAATTTCCCTTGTCTGTACTGTGCTGGCAATTACATTATCAGTTGTAAACTAAATTTGTCTGTCCTAACAAAGCGTAGTTCTCAAAGCTTGGATTCTTCATAGTACATAGCTCCCAACTGTCCCTGATTTCAAGGGACTGTCCCTGATTTGGAGCACTGTCCCTCTTTCCCCCTCATTTGTCCCTCATTTTGGTCTGATCAATATAGTTGTATATAAAATGCATTTTTTTATCTTTCAAAAAGTGTTTCCCAGTGATACACCCTCAACCATTTCATCCAATTTCTAAATTGCTGCATTTGTACATTTTAAAAGTCAATATAAAGGAATAGTAGTGGTAAAAAAAAGTCCTTGTGGATTTAATTAACCTTTTTTTTGGTTAATTCTCCTTTAAGGGGGTGTGGCAGGGGGGCATGTCCTATGCCTACATATGTTTGTTAGTAGGTGTCCCTCATTCCTATCTCAAAATGTTGGGAGGTATAATAGTATACTAATAAGGGAAACTGGTTCTGTGCCCACTTTGTCCCTCCACTTTCACTTTGAAATTGTTCAGAGATGCTTGCTGTCTGGCTAAAAGCCTGTTCAAAAGAAACTATTTTTTAACAAGGACACATGAGCTTTATACCACCATTGATGTTATACAGAGACCATCCTAATACCCAGGCATTTTCTAACATCACCCGATGCTGCAAAGTTATGACATGCCACCTCAGCTCCCGCGGGGGGATTCGTGCCTCCAGCTCACTCTGTGCCATTTACCATGTGTCACACTCACTGCCGGGGTTGGTAAGTGTGTCTGGAAAATTCTTCTAAGTACTTTTTACCCTCTACATAGAGCTTTGTTTACATTATATGTATACTTCACAGGAACCTGTCGCATCTGCTCCTGATCAGTAGAGAAAAATCCACGAAAACGCGTTGAGCTACATTCGATGCTACAGCTATACCAATCATGCCTTGATGATATCATCAACACTATTTTAGTACAATTATACCTATACATTCCATGTGATTATAGATACAGTTACCGGGCATGTCACCCTTGGCACTTGCCGGCTATATTGCTGCTTTATATATGATTACCCCTATTACCATGTACTTATTTTGATCATGTGCCTATTTGTATGTATATTGTTTTATCCATCATGCCTATACCTTGTGCTAATTATATGTATATATATATATATATGAAATCATTTTTCTATTAAGTTTGTTATGAATAAAATATTTTTACTCCCACCTCCGCATTTCAACTGCTTCATCTAAAGTCCCAGTTTCCTTATAAATGTATCCGATACCGGGATGGAGGTGCCTAAACCGTGCCTCATTTAAAGTTCCAAAATCCCCCTTTTTTTGATCCTGGTTTAGGCTGTACAAAAACTCTTGACTCTTTCAGCTTCTCTACAGAGATTAGGTTTACATACACAGCTCTGGACTTTATAGTGGTGTGGGAGCAGTGTACTAAAATGCACTAAAAAGTGTAAGTGCAAAAAAGTGCCAATAAACCTCCCTTCTGGCACCAGCCTCCTGTTATGCTACTGCCAAATGCCAGAAACTCTTCTGCCCACAGTGCCCTGACACCTGGCAACAGAATGATAGGGGTGCAACCTAGTATCAGGGAGCAACAGGGCTTAAACCCTGCAAGGATGTAAATCAGTCTGAATATTAGTGTAGGTATGTGACAACACCATAAAGACCCTTGGAGCTTCAGAGACTCTTGCTTCACTTCACAGCAACACATTGGGGTGTATTTATAAAAATATTGTAAAGCTATTTGTCCTCTCAAACTGCATATACAGTCATTCTGTGCAAATGGCAGCAAAATTTATCTGAATGTTATTAGGCTATTTATCTCTCCAGGTTGGATGTTCTTCATTCATAAGATCAGTCTGGAGCAGGAAAAATACCACAATATGGCCACTAGATGGCGCTAATGATAATAGAAAACACGCATTTATTTATTTTGATCATCAGCTCTATCTAGTGAATATAATATGGTATTTTCCGGATTCACTCTATTCTTTTTAATCAAAAACTTTTGACCTAGAGACAAAATGGCCTAATAACATTTGTTTTGTCCCTATTCACACAGAACAAATATACAGTACATGCAGCTTTACAGGATGATTTTCTCAGCAATGTAATTTTTGTATATAAACCCCATTGTGTTGGAAAGTCATTTTGCTAGCATATTTTTGTGTTCTTATTGTATTCATGTATATATAGCGCTACACGTGTGATGGTGTGCAGGCATGTTTGATGAGCTAGAAAGGAAATAGTGAATATGTTATTTAGAGCACGACAGACCACAAAGGACACATGAAGCAAGATTGTGATTTCTGTTTGTCATCTTTAAATAATCTTCATTAAACCAAACATAAATCATGTGAGTTTAAAGGATAAATTCACCTTTCCTAAAAAATAAAAAAGGCGGTCGGTAGTTGTAGTTCATTCATTCACAGAAAACTGTGAATAATCGACAAGGCCAGGCGGTCGAGCCGCATTTTCTTTATATTGTGACAGCAAGCGGGGGGGAGAGGATCCCCCGCTTACTGTCAAAACGAGGGATCGGGGGGGGGGGGGGGGGGGGGTGATACACATTACACCTTAAATATGGAATATTTTACAAAAGGTAAACTTATCCTTTAAGGAAATCCTCAGTAGCTAAGTAGCATTCAATACAGGATATTAATACACAGCTACTCAGTATACATTCCATTAAGGAGTTGTTTCCTTATCTGGTACCACAAATTTTGACTTTATCCCAGAATTAAACACACATAGACACACTGGACACCACATGTATCTAAACGTCCTAGTGCCGTCGCCTCCCGGCCCTTTTTGAGGTTTATGATGCTGGGAGGCATGGTTTAAGGTCATGTGATCCGAAAACTCCTGCTCAAGGCAATCGGGAGCTTTCGGTTAGGCAACGGTAACTGTGTCAGGAGCGCGCAGCATGCATATGGGTGTAACATATGGAATATGTTACAAAAGGTGAACTTATCCTTTAAGGAAATCCTAAGTATGAAAAACTATTCACACCCCTTGAAATTTTCCAAATTTTGTCATGTTACTTCACAATTCACAATTATGTGCCACTTTGTGTTGGTCTATCGCATAAAATCCCAATAAAATATTTTTAGGTTTTTGGTTGTAGCATGCCAAAATGTGGAAAATTTCAAGGGATATGAATACTTTTTCAAGGCACTGTAAATATAGTATACCTTCATATGTATTTACTAATGTTGGCAGCATAACTCAAAACTAGTTCATGTTGATTGAGAGAGTTTAGATGGTTTTCCCGCCGGAATTCCGACTGAATTTCGCTCAAACTGTCTTGCCTACACACGGTCACACCAAATTCCGACGGTCTGTAACACAGCGGCATAAAACACGTTCGACAGCACTATAGAAGGGAAGTTTAATGCTTCCGAGCATGCGTCGAATTTTACGTGTCGGAATTGCATACACACGATCGGAAAATCCGATAGAAATCCGTCGGAAAAATTGAGAACAGGTTCTCAATCCAAAGTCTTCGGAAATTCCGACAGAAAAAGACAGATGGGCATACACACGGTCGGAAAATCCGTTCCCATCGGACTGTTTCCATCGGAAATTTCGACCGTGTGTACGCCGCATTACCGTGATTTTCACTTGTTTTAACTTTTTACAGCTCAGTAATTCTAAATTTCACGATGCATAATCAAATTACTTTGCTGCTAATATAGCTTCAAAAAAAATCTCACCTCTGCTGTACTTTTAAATAACATACACTGTGAAAGCATGATTTACGCTTTAAATTTGAGAACAGGTTCTCAATCCAAAGTCCGACGGTCTGTAACACAGCGGCATAAAACACGTTCGACAGCACTATAGAAGGGAAGTTTAATGCTTCCGAGCATGCGTCGAATTTTACGTGTCGGAATTGCATACACACGATCGGAAAATCCGATAGAAAGGTTTTCCGTCGGAAAAATTGAGAACAGGTTCTCAATCCAAAGTCTGTCGGAAATTCCGACAGAAAAAGACAGATGGGCATACACACGGTCGGAAAATCCGTTGAACAGCTCCCATCGGACTGTTTCCATCGGAAATTTCGACCGTGTGTACGCCGCATTACCGTGATTTTCACTTGTTTTAACTTTTTACAGCTCAGTAATTCTAAATTTCACGATGCATAATCAAATTACTTTGCTGCTAATATAGCTTCAAAAAAAATCTCACCTCTGCTGTACTTTTAAATAACATACACTGTGAAAGCATGATTTACGCTTTAACTGCATGCAGTGCCATTTCAGCTTTTCGTAAAAAATATTTTATTCATTTAGTCTGGAACCTTCCGACTGAATTTCGCTCAAACTGTCTTGCCTACACACGGTCACACCAAATTCCGACGGTCTGTAACACAGCGGCATAAAACACGTTCGACAGCACTATAGAAGGGAAGTTTAATGCTTCCGAGCATGCGTCGAATTTTACGTGTCGGAATTGCATACACACGATCGGAAAATCCGATAGAAAGGTTTTCCGTCGGAAAAATTGAGAACAGGTTCTCAATCCAAAGTCTGTCGGAAATTCCGACAGAAAAAGACAGATGGGCATACACACGGTCGGAAAATCCGTTGAACAGCTCCCATCGGACTGTTTCCATCGGAAATTTCGACCGTGTGTACGCCGCATTACCGTGATTTTCACTTGTTTTAACTTTTTACAGCTCAGTAATTCTAAATTTCACGATGCATAATCAAATTACTTTGCTGCTAATATAGCTTCAAAAAAAATCTCACCTCTGCTGTACTTTTAAATAACATACACTGTGAAAGCATGATTTACGCTTTAACTGCATGCAGTGCCATTTCAGCTTTTCGTAAAAAATATTTTATTCATTTAGTCTGGAACCTTATTTTAAGGAAACTAGGAGCTTAAATAGTTAATACATGAGGGAGGTTTGCCTGTATTAAAAGGACGTGAAAAAAAATCTTACATTCGTTCCTAACAAACCGAAATGGGTTCAGAACAACTATTATGAAACTATACCATTTATTAGCAGTATTTGTACTGAACCCTTAGCTGATGACATAGTTGTAGACTATGAATTACCAAAATCTATTCAGTGAACACAAATGGATACAAATGTAGCAACACACTACAACACTTTCTAGTTCAGTAATAAATCACAAGTTGCTAGCGCCATGCAAGTCTTGAAAAAAAAAACCTCCATCGAAAAGGTCTAAAACAGATTATTCATGCCGCTCTGCAAAAGAAGTGGAAACAAGAAAGGACAGCATGGGCATTGTTAAGTGATGTTCTTTAATCCTGAAATAAAAATGTACATATAATACATTCTCAAGCAAAAACCTTTTGTCGATTGCATGTAGCTGAAATCAGACTGGCTCTCCATTCCCGTACACAAAGCCACCGGCATCTGGGTTCAAGCTAGGCGAGCAGAAGCCCAACCTTGTTAACATGGCCAGGAATTTTGTTCATCTATATCCGTCTCTTATTCTATATACAGTGGTGTGAAAAAGTGTTTGCCCCCTTCCTCATTTCCTGTTCCTTTGCATGTTTGTCACACTTAAGTGTTTCGGAACATCAAACCAATTTAAACAATAGTCAAGGACAACACAAGTAAACACAAAATGCAATTTGTAAATGAAGGTGTTTATTATTAAAGGTGAAAAAAAATCCAAACCATCATGGCCCTGTGTGAAAAAGTGATTGCCCCCCTTGTTAAAACATACTATAACTGTGGTTGTCCACACCTGAGTTCAATTTCTCTAGCCACACCCAGGCCTGATTATTGCCACACTTGTTCACAATCAAGGCATCACTTAAATAGGAGCTGCTTGACACAGTAAGGTCCACCAGAAGATCCTTAAAAGCTACACATCATGCCGAGACCCAAAGAAATTCAGGAACAATTGAGAAAGAAAGTAATTGAGATCTATCAATCTGGAAAGGGTTATAAAGCCATTTCCAAAGCTTTGGGAATCCAGCGAACCACAGTGAGAGCCATTATCCACAAATGGCGAAGACATGGAACAGTGGTGAACCTTCCCAGGAGTGGCCGGCCGCCCAAAATTACCCCAAGAGCGCAGCGACGACTCATCCAAGAGGTCACAAAAGACCCCACAACAACGTCCAAGGAACTGCAGGCCTCACTTGCCTCAGTTAAGGTCAGCGTTCATGCCTCCACCATCAGGAAAAGACTGGGCAAAAATGGCCTGCATGACAGAGTTCCAAGGAGAAAACCACTGCTGAGCAAAAAGAACATCAAAGCTCGTCTCAATTTCTCCACAACACATCTTGATGATCCCCAAGACTTTTGGGACAACATTCTGTGGACCGATGAGACAAAAGTGGAACTCTTTGGAAGGTGTGTGTCCAAGTATATCTGGCGTAGAAGGAACACTGCATTTCAGAAAAAGAACATTATACCAACAGTAAAATATGGTGGTGGTAGTGTGATGGTCTGGGGCTGTTTTGCTGCTTCAGGACCTGGAAGACTTGCCGTGATAAAAGGAACTATGAATTCTGCTGTCTACCAAGAGATCCTGAAGGAGAATGTCCGACCATCTGTTCGTGTACTCAAGCTGAAACGAACTTGGGTTCTGCAGCAGGACAATGATCCTAAACACACCAGCAAGTCCACCACCGAATGGCTGAAGAAAAACAAAATGAAGACTTTGGAGTGGCCTAGCCAAAGTCCAGACCTGAATCCTATTGAGATGTTGTGGTATGACCTTAAAAAGGCCGTTCATGCTCGAAAACCCTCTAATGTAACTGAATTAGGACAATTCTGCAAAGATGAGTGGGCCAAAATTCCTCCAGGACGCTGTAAAAGCCTCATTGCACGTTATCGCAAACGCTTGGTTGCAGTTGTTGCTGCTAAGGGTGGCCCAACCAGTTATTAGGTTTAGGGGGCAATCACTTTTTCACACAGGGCCATGATGGTTTGGATTTTTTTTCACCTTTAATAATAAACACCTTCATTTACAAATTGCATTTTGTGTTTACTTGTGTTGTCCTTGACTATTGTTTAAATTGTTTTGATGTTCTGAAACACTTAAGTGTGACAAACATGCAAAGGAACAGGAAATGAGGAAGGGGGCAAACACTTTTTCACACCACTGTAAGGGCCTGATTAGAGAGTGAAGTATCCCCAAATTCCATACTAAACCCTAATCCAACCCTTTCTGAACCATACCAGGCTACATGTCCTGAACGTGAAGTTTTCCTTGCAAAGCATATAGTACACTACTCATTCAAAAATCCCAAATTTTAATAAACACACAGTTTTTTGACAAGTCCTTTATTAAGAAAAAATGTCTTGAAATATATGTACTGTACACCACGGCCACTGAAAAAAAAAGTGACATCCAAAGGTGATGACACCTCTTGCCAAATGGCAGCTCCCGGGAGCAATTCCCACCAGACATCCCAAAAGTTGAGGATTCAGCTGAACGTATGAACATATGGTTGTACCGACTACTCAGCTCATCCCTAATATACACCCACCGCTAAATATGGATAGACTTGGCACTGCACATACTATGTAACAAATACATGTAATCTAAGGCAATACGTTTAAAAACAATAATAAAAAGATTACAGGATTAACCACTTCCCACCTGGCCTATAGCAGAATGACGGCCGGGCGGTGGTTCTGTTATCCTGACTGGGCATCATATGATGTCCAGCAGGATAAATGCCGGAGCGTGCGCCTGTGGGGGCGCGCAGCATGGCGATCGGTGGTGCGGAGTGTCAGTCCGACACAGCGTTACACTGATCTCAGTAAAGAGCCTCTGGCGGAGGCTCTTTACCACGTGATCAGCCATGTCCAATCACAGCTGATTACGATGTAAACAGGTAGAGTCATTTATGGGCTTCCTCACTCGCATCTGACAGACACGAGTAGAGGAGAGACGATCAGTGGCTCTCCTGACAGGGGGGTCTGTGCTGATTGTTTATCAGTGCAGCCCCCTCTGCAGATGCCCACAATAAAGGACACTCACCAGGTATGCCATCCCAGACCACCAGGGATATGCCAATCAGTGCCAGGGCAGATGCCAATCAGTGGCCATTAACAATGCCTGCCAGTTCCATCAGTCATGCCTATCAGTGCAACCTATCAGTGCCAGCCATCAGTGCCACCCATAAATACCCATCAGTGTAGCCTTTCAGTGCCCATCAGTGTCGCCTATCAGTACTTATTTTCCCTCCGCAACATTTCCAGAATACGCCCCTTTTTAACGAATGACACCACCAAGCTTCTAACTCACTCCCTGGTTATCTCTCGCCTCGACTACTGCAACTCCCTCCTCATTGGATTACCTTTACATAGACTATCCCCCCTTCAGTCCATAATGAATGCTGCTGCAAGACTTATCCACCTTACCAACCATTCTGCGTCCTCCACCCCTCTCTGCCAATCCCTCCACTGGCTTCCACTCACACAACGAATAAAATTCAAAGTACTAACAATAGTTTACAAAGCCATCCATAACTCTGCCCCCAGCTACATCACTAACCTAGTACCAAAATACCAACCAAGCCGCTCTCTTCGGTCCTCTCAAGACCTCCTGCTCTCTAGCTCCCTTGTCACCTCCTCCCATGCTCGCCTCCAGGATTTCTCCAGAGTTTCTCCCATCCTTTGGAACTCTCTACCCCAATCTGTCCGACTGTCCCCTAATCTATCCATCTTTAGACGATCCCTGAAAACCTTTCTCTTTAAAGAAGCCTATCCTGCCTCTAACTAACACTGTTTTACTTTTTCCATCAACTCATCCCCCACAGCTATTACCTCTTGTATCAATTTACCCTTTCTTTTTAGATTGTAAGCTCTAGCGAGCAGGGCCCTCTGATTCCTCTTGTACCAAATTGTTATGTAATTGTAATGTCTACCTTTATTTTGTTAAGCACTGCGCAAACTGTTGGCGCCATATAAATCCTGTATAATAATAAAAAATAATTTACAACATTTTATAACAGAAACATAGAAAAACTTTTTTTCAAAATCTTTGGTCTTTTTTTTATTGGTTTAGCAAAAAATAAAAATGCAGAGGTGATCAAATACCACCAAAAGAAAGCTCTATTTGTGGGAACAAAATAATAAAAATTTAGTATGGGTACAGTTTAGCATGACAGCGCAATTGTCATTTAAAAAGTGACAGTGCAGAAAGCTGAAAATTGGCCTGGGCAGGAAGGTGCGAAAGTGCCCGGTATTGAAGTGGTTAATCAAATATTTGCACTATCATTCAAAATACACCTTAAAAAATGTACGCAGAACATCTTTAAAAAATATGAGTAAATAGAAAGGAAAAGATTATATTGTAGTTATAAAAACTTAAATAAAATTGTGGATAGTGTGTTTGTAGAGCGAAAATAATTTTCAAAATATGGGAATAAAATTACAATTATAAAAAAAGTCCTAAGTAATAGATATAACAATTATTGCATTAAAGCTACATAATTGAATGTAGCTGACTTAAATATAATAATATTAATATTGTTATTGTAAAACTAAGAGTTAAAAAGGAGAAAGGTTGTTGAAAAATCAAATGTGCTCCGTTGCCAGGCCAATGATGTTAAAGCGGAGTTCCACCCTTCCGCTAATCGGATTCCTCCCCCCCTCCGGTGCCACAATTGGCACCTTTCAGGGGGGAGGGGGGTGCAGATACCTGTATAATACAGGTATCTGCACCCACTTCCGTGACGAATTATCCGGGGCTTTAAACGCCTCCTTGTTCCCCAGTAATGGAAACCTGATGCTGTGTGGGTGTAAGGCAGAGACTGTTGATGGACACCAGGAGCAATGAAGGAAAGGACTCATGAGAGATGGGTGCATCCTGGTGTTCCTGCTACTGTTCTCTTAGCTCACCCCTGATGCTGGTGGCCATGGTCATCAAAATGGAGAGCCAGCCTGATTTTACCCTCTTGCAATCCACACAAAGCTTTTGCTTATGATTGTAATATATATTTTAGGCTCCATGCACACTAGCATTTTTTATAAGCTCAAAAAATGCTAGAAAAAACACTGGATGAAAAATGCCGATAATAGCATTTTTGTGCTGGCTTGTAGTAGCGTTGTTTTTTTTTTCAATGGATCAAAAACGTTAAAAAACGTTGGTGAACTGCGTTTTTGAGCATTTCTCAGCTTTTTTTGTTTGACGTTAGAGCGTTTTTACAGCTGAAAACAACTCCTCACAGAACGTTTTCTTAAAGCCAAAAAACGCCCAAAGCCAAAAACTGCTGATAACAGCCTATGTGTGCATGGACACATAAGGGGGTTATTTACGAAAGACAAATCCACTTTGCACTACAAGTGCACTTGGAAGTGCAGTCGCTCTAAATCTAAGGGGTAGATCTAAAATGAGGGGAAGCTCTGCTGATTTTATCATCCAATCCTGTGCAAGCTAAATGCTGTTTTTTATTTTCCTTGCATGTCCCCCTCGGATCTACAGTGACTGCACTTCCAAGTGCACTTGCAGTGGAAAGTGGATTTTCCTTTAGTAAATAACCCCCATAGGATAACATGATGGGGAGTTTATTGACTAGAAAAAAATGTCTGAAGCCAAAAACAGCTGCTGTAAAAACATCCAAAAAACGTCCAGTGTGTATGAGGCCTTATAGAGAAAACATTCAGTTAGAAATATACAATTATTTCATAAAGGATCTCTTTTTCATAATTTTTCGCTCCATCTCCATAAATTATCTCAATGTATGAAGGATATATACCGTAAACATAAAATGCAATCCAATAGTATAATACTACTTTATAAAAAAAAATAAAAATAAAAACATCTAGTTATGTTATTGCAGTATACATACAGTATTACATAAGTGCACTTAGCACTATGATAAACAGCATACGAGTATTTAATGACTGGCATCTGTATAAGGTCCACCCCGCAAAATGGAAATTCAATCCGAGCTTGAGCTCTTTTAGTGCTAAATCCCAGGCTTTTCCCTAAAGGATAAGTTCACCTTTTTTTCCCTGAATTCCAGCTCCCCTATGTTCCAATATAGCATTCATGTACTTTTTGTGCAAAAATATCAAAGCTTTCCATAAAAACAGGCAACCCACAAAACGCCAACATGTCCCATAAGCCACTTATAGCACAGCCCATTTAACCACTTTCAGACCGGACCATTTTGCTGGCTTAAGACCAGAGCACTTTTTGCGATTCGGCACTGCGTCGCTTTAACTGACAATTGCGCGGTCGTGCAACGTGGCTCCCAAACAAAATTGACGTCCTTTTTTCCCAACAAAATAGAGCTTTCTTTTGGTGGTATTCGATCACCTCTGCGGTTTAAATTTTTTGCGCTATAAACAAAAAAAGAGCGACAATTTTGAAAAAAACACATTATTTTTTACTTTTTGCTATAATAAATATCCCCCAAAAAAATATATAAAAATTTTTTTTTTCCTCAGTTTAGGCCGATACGTATTCTTCTACATATTTTTGGTAAAAAAAATCGCAATAAGCGATTATTGATTGGTTTGCGCAAAAGTTATAGCGTTTACAAAATAGGGGATAGTTTTAGGGCATTTTTATTAATAATTTTTTTTTAATTTTTTTTTTTACTTGTAATGGCGGCGATCAGAGATTTTTATTGTGACTGCAACATTATGGCGGACACATCGGACATTTTTGACACATTTTTGGGACCATTGTCATTTATACAGCAATCAGTGCTATACAAAATGCACTGATTCCTGTGTAAATGACACTGGCAGTGAAGGGGTTAACCAGGAGGTGGCAGTGTAGGGGTTAAGTGTGTTCTAGGGGCGTGTTGCTAACTGTGGGGGCGTGGCTGTGTTTTACAGATCACTGATCTCTGCTCCAATCACAGGGAGCAGAGATCAGCGTCACTTGTTGCTAGGCAGAACGGGGAGATGCTGTTTACAACGGCATCTCCCCGTTCTTCCTCCCCATGATACGATCGAGTCCGCGGGACCTGTGATCAGACTCACGGAGGTCCCGACTGGCATTCATGCGCATGCGATGGCACGGCGGCAAATTCAAAGGGACGTACCTGTACGCCCTTATGCCTGTCCGTGCCATTCTGCCGACGTACATCGTTGTGCGCTGGTCAGGAAGCGGTTAAATCAAGGGGCTGCCCTATGCGTGTCACAGGAAATATGAGACACAAAATGTTAATTTCTACTGTGCTAGATGTGAATGAGGCATGAAAGTGAAATTGGTGCGGTAACACAAGAACAATGAGGCTCCATTCACATCTGTGCGTTTCCTTGCATTTCAAAAATGCGCTGCACCAAAAATCGCAGTAAAAAACACACCAAGCTCCACTCTAAAAAAAAGTTCTGAAGCTTCTTTGGGGTGATTGCTGCGTGTAGGGCAGCCCATTTAAGTGGATGGGTGTGTGATGAGTGAAAATGCTCCAAAACGCCTCCACACCTCGCTAAAAAAAAAAAAACACGCGGGAATGCAGAGATGTGAACAAGGCTTTACAGCTGAGTGTTTCTGTCCATTCCCTCCTATGTACTTATATAAAGATGTTCATACACTATGCAATCTGATTGTGTATTTAGTGAGAAGGGTGATCACTGATTGATTGCTATTCATTTATAAATCTGGGAGTGGGAGGGTAGATGATGCAGGGTGTGTGCTAATGAGGTCCGCTGGTCAACTCCTTCCTGTGTCATAACCTAGTCTGTAAGGACGTAAGACAGAAGCAATAGATACGTTTGGAATCATGGATGGAGGACAGTAAGGTACGTGTCTGAAGATTTTATGGAAAGCTTTGATATATTTGCAACCGATTCCGGTTTTTCATCTGACAAAAGCTGGATGTGCAGACCACAACATTTTTGTCGTACGTGAACTCAACGTGCGATTTTCGTTTAACAACTTCAGCCCTGGAAGGATTTACCCCCTTCCTGACCAGGCCATTTTTTGTGATGCAGCACTGCGTCGCTTTAACTGACAATTGCGCGGTCGTGCGACATTGTACCCAAACAAAATTGATGTCCTTTTTTTTCCCCACAAATAGAGCTTGCTTTTGTGGTATTTGATCATCTCTGTGGTTTTTATTCTTTGCGCTACAAACAAAAAAATAGCAACAATTTTGAAAAAAAACACAATATTTTGTAATTTTTGCTATAATAAATATCCCCCAAAAAAACAACAAAAAAAAAAGAATTTCTTATCAGTTTAGGCTGATATGTATTCTACATATTTTTGGTAAAAAAAAACTGCAATAAGCGTATATTGATTGGTTTGCGCAAAAGTTATAGCGTCTACAAAATAGGGGATAGATTTATGGCATTTTAATTATTTATTTATTTATTTCTTTATTAGTAATGGCAGTGATTTTTATCATGACTGCGATATTGTGGCAGACAGATCGGACACTTTTGACACTTTTTTGGGACCATTGACATTTATAAAGCGATCAGAGCTAAAAATAGCCACTGATTACTGTATAAATGTCATTGGCAGGGAAGGGGTTAACACTAGAGGCGATCAAGGGGTTAACTGTGTTCCCTAGGTGTGATCTAACTGTGGGGGAATGGGACTGACTAGGGGAGGAGACCGATCAGTGTTCCTACTTAGTAGGAGCGCACGATCTGTCTCCTCTCCCCTGACAGAACCGGGATTTGTGTGTTTACACACACAGATCCCAGTTCTCGCATGCGCATCGGCTTTGGGGACATGCTGCACACACGCACCTGCTAAAGCGCCTTAAAGAGCCGACGTACAGCTACGACGGCTCGCGCATGGGGAGCCAACCTGCTGCGGCGGCTGGTCGGAAAGGGGTTAATTAGTACGGTTTTCATCTGAAAAAAATTGTAAGAGCAAGACTAGACATGCTCAGAAACAAAAGAATACATACAAAACTACTCAACACATTACATCACTTCTGAAGTTGAATTCTGTCATTTTTGTATGGTGAGTAACCTCTTCACTTTCGACATGAGACTAGCATGCAACAAAAAACGGAGGAACCGTCGCCCGAAAATCTGACCGTGTGTACGAGGCTTTACAAATCAGGGCTGGTTCTGTGAACCAGCTTGATGACATCACCTGCTTGTATTTTGTTGAATGGTGAAGTCATCTTCCATAGTCTGTGACCTGACCATCACTCGTTCCATGACAGTTTTCTGTAGTTTCACATTCACTGAATTTAAGGTATATGGTTTAGGAAAGTTGACCAACTTTGATAAAGAGAATCGTTTTAATATAGAGCAAATACAAAGTTATTGCACTTACATATAGAAGGTAAAATGCAGGCATATAAAAAGGTATACATAATTCAGAGTGAATAGTCATGCTGCCCAGCTAATCTTGTACTTTAAGCATCCCTGCCAGATAGAATATGCAGGTCCTTAACCTTCACTGCAGCAGGATCAGAGCTCGATTACACTCACATCCTTTTTAATGGATAGTGAAGGAGCAGCACCACACCGAAGAGGCATGCAATCTGCTTACTTGCCCTCTCTCCCCTATGTGCATTATCACGGTCAGCACATGTGCACTGCAAAAGGTACTCAGAAAACAGCCACAACTAAAAGCGCTAAATGGGAACTACTCAATGGAAAAAAGTCGCTGATATCAATGTGGTAAAAAGCATTAGTCCATTTATTTAAAAATGATGTGAAAAGATGAAAATAAACAGATAAAATCTCCTTGCATAGATGGCAATGCTGAATAACATGAAAACCACTTTTACAGTACCTTAGTGTGTGATGAGGTGTAAGCCAGCTATGTGAAGCAGTGCTGCGGTAATAGACTGAACTCCTCATCTGCCGAACAACCTCTGCTGTATAGAAGGGGAGGATGTATGCAGAGTCGGGTGGATGGAACAACCGTCAGGCTGAAGCATCGGTGGACTTCAAGGACTTGAAGAAGGGCCAGGCCCCGAAACGCGCTGCCACGACAACGTCCTACACCTCACCTCCTCTCCTTGGCTTGCGCTTTAACCTCCACCTTGTGCACCGAGCCTCACTTTGGACCCGAGCTCCCTGAGCATATGACATCACGTTCTGGCGTTTCCACCTGCCGGTCCTCGCTTTCGGTTATTTAGCCAATGATCTGCTCCTCTCCTCCCCATGGCTGCCCAGTCACCCACCACCAATGCTTCTGCCTGACGGTTGTTCCATCCACTCGGCTATGCATATGTCCTCCCCTTCTACACAACAGAGGTTGTTCAGCCGATGAGACGTTCAGTCCATTACCGCAGCACTGCGTCACATAGCTGGCTTACACCTCACCGCACACTAAGGTACTGACACAGTGGTTTTCATGTCATTCAGCATTGCCATCTATGCAAGGAGATTTTATCTGTTTATTTTCACATCATGTTTCTATAAATGGACTAATGCTTTTTACCACATTGATATCATCAGAAACTTTTTTCCATTGAGGAGTTCCCATTTAGTGCTTTTAGTTGTGGCTGCTTTCTGAGTACTATTGCCTTTCTCCATACCACTCCAGGTGTGGTCAATCCACACAGCTGCTCCTTGGTCTCCCACAGGACACTACAGGTTGATCCCAGGGAAATCAGTGTCCCAGTCCCCTGGTGCCAGACTTTTATTGACTTGAGGCGATTCAGTTCGCATTGTAGCGCTATACAAATCATTCATTCATTGTTGTTTTACATGTGCACTGCAGCAGAGCCTTAACTGGCTCCTAGTGTTGGCTTTCACTATTCCAGCTTGATTCATGCTGTGCATGAGATTGCAAGATTCAAGGTTCAACACGAATTCAGGTACTTAGAATAGAGGCATGTAAAAGGAATTTATAGTATAGTTCTAATAAACACATACTGTATATTGAGTTTTTATTGTAGGGTTTGCTTTAATAATGTACTTTTGTAATTTTTTACACAAACTTAATATACATGTAGTGAATAGTGATGAGCCGAACTACCCTGGGTTTGGTTCGGCAGGGGTTTGCTGAACTTCATTAAAATCAATGAGAGACAAAACTGTCAAATTAAAAATGTAAATTTTCAGGGCTAATAGGCAAGTGGGTGTCAAAAACAAATAGCAAGGGGGCTGGGCACTGCCCTGGGGAAAATATACCATAGCAAAAAAAAAAAACTGTTTAAAAATTCCATTCGGCCAGGAACAATGATTTTCTTCAATACCTACAGTGAAACATGTGACAGTGCAATGCCCTGCCACTGTGTGAGCATAGGGAAAAGCGACACATGTTCCCACTAATACAGAGTGGCTCTGGGGTATTGTGTCTTAGCAGTTTTCTCCAGGTTTTGTAATCCCAGATCAAGGTCTGGAGCTTGGAGACCTTGAAAATATTTGAGTGGGAAGAAGTCTCAAATCCTGTGTCCAGGTCTTACTAGAGATCTGCAGGCTGTGTGAGCAAGAAACTAACCGTAATGCAGGGCTTCCGTCAACAAACAAGTGTGTACTCTATCCAGGAGGCATGCGTACTCCTATTAGAAGATGCGCTCTACTTAGGAGATGGCACTCCATGCTAGATGAGAGATTCCTTACCTACAGGACTGTGAGAGCGAATCCAGGGGATTACAGGAATCTGGAGGTTTCCAGCCAAGAGATCCCCTATTGAAAGGCCAGGGAATGGGCCTGTGCAGCATAGTACCATAACTACAGGCTGAGTGAGCCAGGAGAGCTGGGTGAGCTGATTTCAGGGACCATTGAAAAAAACAGTGGTGCCTCTGAAGAGGCAGCCAGGTGGCCCAGCATTTTCTATTATGTGTTTTTCTGGTAAAAATCCCCTGCATGGGCAACTGTTATGTTTTGAAACTTTTTTTTAAAGTTTGTTGGCAAGCCTTAAAACCACAGTTTGGACTGGTCTGGGCTCACTATACCTACGCTTCTACCACTGGGCTAAATTCCCCAACATCGCAAACATTAAAAATATCCAATTACTTTATATAAGATGTGTAGATTGTGTCCAAATTCTGCCTGTGAAGCAATGCATCTCTGTAATGTGCAGAGAGTGCTTCAGCAGCAGGGACATTTATAAAGGAAAAAACGTTTTAATATTGCCAGCAAATTACTTTGACAGCGGTCATTACCACCTTTTGTGTTAAAAAACAAAACAGAACACAGACCCCTCTAAGTGTCTGCTATGTATTTTAGGGGCCTTTGGAGGGGTTTGTGTGTGTGTGTGTGATTTTTTTTTCAGAAGCTGGCAATGAAAGTTATTTGCCACCAGTGATGTAAGTAACTGAGTTAAAATAAATAGAGTTACATAACGCAGTTACTTTAGAGGGTAACGAGTAATCTAACTGATTACTTTTCCCCTCATGGTAACTCAGTTCCCATTACTTGGGCAGCGTTACCTCAATTACTTCTACCGCCACTAGATGGCAGTAGTGTAATTCCGGTGTCCTGCCGAAAAAGTTCCTCCGCCAGATAAGGACCCCCTGTACTGCGCAGGCGCAGTGCTTGCGCAGTACGAAGGACTACAGAGCTTATGAAAATTGCCGAACCTAAACAGCTCTGAGTGAACTCTACACCGCGCAGGCGCAGTTAACATGTAAGTTTACGAGGCGATGCCACACGCTCTCAATGCTCGTGCTACTCTGCAAGGGCCGTCTATTGTGTAACTAGGGGCGGGTCTAGTATTACAGTAACCAAGGGGCCCATTTATTATTATTGTTATATATCGAGCTCTGCCCATTAATTTAACATTCGCCCTCTTCTGTAGCCATCCGCCCCTTACACGATATAATAATAATAGACCCGCCCCTTGCTTACATGCTATAACAGATCTGCCCCTTGGTTAGAGTAATAATAGAGCAGCCCCTTGGTTACATGATATATAACTATAATAATAAATGTGTCCCTTGCTTACAGTAATACTAGACCCCTTAGAATATTAAAAAAAAAAGTCAGTTATTTGCTGCGTAACAAATTACTTTTCCAATGTAGTAACTGAGTTACTAACGCAATTACTTTTTGGGAGAAGTAATTTGTAACTTAACTAATTACTTTTTTAAAGTAAGATGACCAACACTGTTTGCCACCAATTTAAACTGATTCATTTGCTACAGCAAGAATGAAAAACAAAATTGCATGGAGTCCCTCCCAAAATGCATACCAGACCCTTTGAGTCTGGTGCTGATTTTAAGGGGGTACCTCACAAAAAAATGTGTGAGGTCCCCCCAGGAAATCCATAGGTCCCTTCTCACCAGACCTTGATCCTAGTGACCACTGCCTCTTCATAGGTAGAAACATCACTTGCAAAGAAGGAATTTTGGAATGATGAAGAAATGGATGCTGTTGTGAAGAAAATATGTTGAAAAATTCAAGTGGAATTCTAGGTTATAACTATCTGCTCCTACCCCCTTCCAACTCCTATTCCTAACTACCCTGTAGAACAGGGGTGTCCAATCTTTTGTCTTGGGCCACACATAAAATACAATAGGGATAGCTGATGAGCAGAAAAATTCTTGCAGATCACAAGTTAACGATCACTGATAGGAACATTATCCATATCTGAGTTAAAAAAAAAAAATGTCTTGTAATATTTTTTCATATAAAAATAAAAGAGGGAAACATAAAACGAGTGTGATATTTAACACTGTTTTTGATAAACTAAAGCTATGTACACACAATAGGATTTTCCGACAACAAAACAGTGGATTTTTTTCCGAAGGATGTTGGCTCAAACTTGTCTTGCATACACGGTCACACAAATGTTGTCGGAAATTCCGAACGTCAAGAACGCAGTGACGTACATACACGACTATTGAAAATTAAGTTCAATAGCCAGTGCGGCTCTTCTGCTTGATTCCGAGCATGCGTAGACTTTTGTGCGTCGGAATTGTGTACACACGCTCGGAATTTCCGACAATAACTCTTGTTGTCAGAAAATTTAAGAACCTGCTCTTAAACATTTGTTTTTGGAAATTCCGACAGCAAATGTTCTATGGAGCATACACATGGTCGGACGCAGTATAATGACGGTGGCAGGTTGGCTAGTGGTTAAAGATAGTTGCTCACAAATATAGGTGCTGCCAAAAAACTGATGACATGAATAAGGTGTGATTGCGAAGAGTGGGATATTTTTCTTTGGGAAGATAAAATGTATAAAAGTCCAATAAAGAGACGCTGTCAAATTTTAATTTAGCCGCATGTGTTTGCGAAGTGTAAACGCATATTTACTAAAAAATCCCAAAAAACATTTTAAAGTAAGTTTATGTTTTTGTGTTGGGTTGCATTCATAGCCATCTTGGGCCGCAGGTTGGACACCCCTGCTGTAGAAGGAAGATGCTTGTACTTACCTAATCGCATGGCACTCTGATCACATCCACAATATTATAAAAGCTGATGACCATCCCATGTTTAACAAGATGTTAAGGTCAAATCAGTGAGCCTTTTGGACAAGAGTCCAATAAATGTGCCCCTTGGGTAGATAATGGTTTCTGCTTCTTAGGTTCCCATGGCCAGTCTGACTAGTATTTGTGATTTTAACTTCTATATTGTTTCAGTATGTTAGAACATTTGGGGTTAAAAGAATTTATATTCATATATATATATATATATATATATATATATAGTCGCATATTGTATAATTTTTCATATTTTTCATATTCATATATATTGGACATGAGAGGAGCCATTTTGGCTCTGGAGTTGAATCAGAGTTCATGGCCCATGAATAGGCATTGTTGCAAAAGTTATTTTCTGTCTTATAATGAGAGTCTGTAAGGATGGTGCCATATTCCCAGGTTATACATTTTGAGAGGTCTTAGTTAAATAAACAAGATAAGAGAACCATGATAGTATTTCCAGAATTGAGCCACAGAAACCAGAGGGCTTATTCACAATTCCTATCGTATTGTATTTTAAATAATGTTTTCTTTTATAATATGTTTATAGTATATATGTATTAGTTAATAACTTATAAACCTGTCCACATATAAACTATTATTATAAGGTTGCAAGTGTGAGATCCTATGAAGAGTTTGTTCATGAAACTGTTATGTTTATCGTTAGAATAATGACTTCAGGTTCTAGGAATGTAACAAACTATTAACTAGATGTGGCTTCATTTTCTCATACCCATATATTTAAAGAAGAGACGAGATGGCTAGAGGAAATTGACATATGTTGGACAGTTTTAGACTATTAATGGTGTTTTGCTAAGCCAAGGTCAGAAGGTCATGTCAATCACATTTAAGGTCATTTCTGATACAACACTGCCCCCTAGAGGGGAAAATAGTAAGAATCTAAAATGGCCACGCATATATGATTGTCATGGAAATGTATAAACACCATTATCATATGACATCATCAGCTGCATAGTAATTAGATACACACCCACTTTTAGGGTGAGATAAAAGGTAGCTACAGAGAGCAGTGAGGGATCGGAGGTCTGATGGGAAAAGGAGCCATGGGAAGTCTAGAGAGAGATCTCTAGGGAGCTGTCGATACCTCACTGAAAGACAGAGAAATGTAGGGAGGTTAGAAGGGACTCATCGTCACCTCACTGGAAGCTTCTCAAAACGACAGACTTCTTAAAAACCTGGTAAAGTATTAAGCTTTCCAATATATACCTTTTTAGGTAATTTAATTGTTTGGCTGAGCATATGTTTGACTAATCCAATCTATTGTTAGTTCTGTTTTGGAGTGAAGGGAATTCTAACTGCAGTATGAATTTGTTTTGCTTCTAAAACAAGGGAGATACATAAATTGTGATATCTCACTATACTGACTTAAACGTATTTGAATTGGATTAGTTATAGTATGTGTTAAACCATTGATTCATTCTAAATCTAAAATACAGGCATACCCCACTTTTAACCTCCCTGGCGGTATTCCCGAGTCTGGCTCGGGGTGGGAACTTCAGTACCAAAAGCGGTAACCCCGAGCCAGACTTGGGCTTGCGTTGCAGGATACAGGGGGGGGGGGGTTACTTACCTTATTCCCTGGATCTTGCGATCTCTCCCCGCTGTGTGAGCGAGCCGTCTGCTCGCTCGATTCACACAGTGCCGAGTGCCGCTGATCTCCGTTCCCTGCGACGTTGCGACGCACGTGAGCGGAGATCGGCGCCAAATTCAAAAAAGTTTAAAAACACAGTACACATACAGTACTGTAATCTTACAGATTACAGTACTGTATACAAAAAATACACCCCCCCTTTGTCCCTAGTGGTCTGCCCAGTGCCCTGCATGTCATTTTATATAATAAAAATATTTTTTTCTGCCTGGAAACTGGAGATTGTCCATAGCAACCAAAAAGTGTCCCCTTATGTCAAAAGTGGTTTTAGACCAGCTAGAAAACACCGATAATAAATTAGAATCACAATTTATCATCAAACACTAAATTTAATGACAGCGACTATTCTGCAACTGAGCAAATTTCAGTGTTTTTGATTTGATTACATTATTGAATCATTTTTATATTTATTTTTTTATTTTATTATAATTTATGATTTTGTGTTTCAAACTTTATCATACCCGGGATGTCTACTAGACTCTGGTTCGGACAGATTTAAGTGAGTTATTCATAAGAATTGCATGCCTACAATATAAAAACGCCAAATTTCCATGCAAAATAATTTTACCGCTTTCAGCACAAAATTCCAGACAGAATCATACCGCCAGGGAGGTTACGTACACAATGAGGTTTATTTACTAAAGCTGGAAAGTGCAAAATCAGGCTCACTTCTGCATATAAGCCAATGAGCTTCTAACCCCAGCTTGTTTAATTAAGCTTTGGTAATAAAACCTGAAAGCTCATTGGTTTCTATGCAGAAATTAGCCTGATTTTGCACTTTCCAGCTTTAGTAAATAAACCCCATTGCGTACTTAAAAGTGGGGTATGCCTGTATAAGCTTTGATCCAATTATCAAGCTGTGCACAATATAACAATTTTGTTGTGCATTTAAAAAGTTTTAAGGTCTGTTGGTTTTGATAAGAGATCACATCAGAGGTTTAAAATAACAGATTTGTTTACACTAGCCCGTGAAGACACAGGAACTATTCACAAGAATTACCAAGTCTCAAATTTACCAGTATCATTCAAGAATTGAAATGTGGTATTTTGTTATAAGAACTTGAATAATAGAAATGTGAATAATATTATCTGAATCATCATTTATTCTGATATGTAGAAGTATACATTTATTTATCCATTTATTTGTTTTATCACGAAATGTACCTGATATTATTTTGCACTGTATTTTTAGTTAATAAATATATATTTTTAAGCAATATCATTTTTGTATCACTTGTCTTCAAAATAGCATGGATAAACAAACTTGAAAGTTCTTGTTGGTATTGGTAGAAAATTGTAAATCTCCCAAATCAAAGATTTGCATATATTCATAATTACAATACTATTTTATTATTTCAGTATAAACATTCTGACAGGTACATAAAATAAAAAATATTCTTTTATAACATCGGTTTTTGTCTCTTATTTTCTAAGAAGGAGAGCCCCACTTTATTTACTTTATTTTTGTATATTTAAAGGTTGAGCTTAAAGCCACTGCTTCCTTATTAACAGGAAGATAAGACCAACTCCACTTTTACAGAAACAGTTTGGATTTGCATGTATGGCTACATGCACATGGGAATATGAATTGATCTACACATGTTTATGCACACGCATTTACATACATATGACACTTAGAAGCGTATATACTTATTCTATAGGCTAGAATTGTCATTTATTCTAGCCACTGGAATACATTTACGCATACATGCATGCATTTATGCACGTTTAGGCATGTTTATGTGCATATGGGTGTGCGATAACTAAAAGGCTCTTCTTTGAACGCAGGGTTGGAGCATTTTGTTTTTCATGCCCCTGAATTCTGCTCTAACATGTACCTCTAAATTACCCAATGAGGTTGATTTACTAAAACTGGAGAGTGCAAGATCTAGTACAGCTGTGCATGATAGCCAATCAGCTTCTAACTTCAGCTTGTTCATATAAGCTTTGACAAAAAACCTTGAAGCTGATTGGTTTCTATGCAGAGCTGCACCAGATTCTGCACTCTCCATTTTTAGTACATTGACCCCAGTGTGCATATGCACATTAGATAACCTAGAGCTGCTTTCAGAGGCATAAAAAAACAAAAACACGCTTGTTACATATTAAGGTTGAAAGGACACGTCCAATGATCTATTTTGACAAATGGTTATTAGTGGAAGCAATCTATGCTTATACCTTGCTATGTTATCATATGCATGAATTGTACAGAATTGTCTTTAATTTTAATGTGGTATGCCTCTATCACCTAAATCTGTGAGAGATGCATTCCCTCCCTATATATAGTCCACTGTGATCTTTATCTGGCAATAGCTGAATCTTTTAATTTACTCAGTGAAAGCTTCGATAACTTCACAGTGGGAAGAAGTACAAGGAGCTGTGTGCTTTTTTATTATGTATGCTGTGAATGGCTCAGCAGCTACATGGCAAGCTGTGAAAACATTAAACAGTGAAATATATGACAAGAAATTGTAAGTGAAATGAAATCACACTAATCACTTTTGCCAATTCTTTGATTTCGGGGGGCTTCCTGAAGAATTCAGGAAGACCTAACTTTCAAATATTTATACATTCGTTTTCCAACCTGCAACATACAATATACACTCACACTTTAATACCCCGCTTGCAGAATGGACCATCACACATAAATACATAAAGCCATGCTCCTAGGAACAGGAACTTAAAGCAAAACTCACGGCAGATATAAAAGACACAAAGAATGCATTGCAGTATTAATACATGGTATTTTTAAGTACAAGCACTGTAGATACTTGAATTTGACTTAGTATCTGCATTTTGTAATCCCCTGTACAGAAGAGCTCAGACTGGTGAGTAACAGCACAAGGAGCCACTCAGTTGTGCTGCAATGCTAACAAAGATTTTTGTTTTGGTCCACCCTTCCCCCCAACCACCATTCTCACCTAGGTGAGAATGATGTCTCCTATGCTCTGAAGCCTCCTGGGATATGCGTGTCACATATCCCAAGATGCATCACATTCCACTACCTGTAGCTGGAGGAGGGTGGACCTGACATCATGTCATCAGAGGCCTAGGATGCCTAAACCAGCTGGCTTTCATTAACGTCAGAAACAAAGATTCCTGGAGAATTCCGAATTCAAGTCAACAGCTCAAACTCGTTGTTGATGGGCTACAACCTCTTTTGGGCATTGTCCGGATATTGATCTAAGGAGGGATTTTGTTCTTTCTGGTGCCCACCCTGCGATCCTGACAGGAACCATGAATCAGACTGAGACAGAAGTGCATTAAAAATCACACTGTTTAATAATAATAATGGTAAAAGGTAAACAGAGCAAACGTGGTCAAAACATATCCAGAGTTCGGTAACCAGAAAGGATAGTCAGACAAGCCAGGATGTCAGGGAGCCAGAGAATCAGCATAGTTGAACAGCAAGCAGGATCAGGAAACAAGAGGGACGTCAACCAAGTGTTAACAGGAACACAGGAGAGAGTCTCTTGATATGTTGACCAAGGCGAAGGCAGAGAGGATCTGAACTGAGCAGCTTAAGTAGCCAGCAGGACTGACGAGCAGGATATCATCACCAGGTGAGTCACTGTGGAAAGATTAGAGCTGGCAATTAAGCAACAGATGAGCGGCCTGCTCTGAGAAGGAAGGGCTGAGCCCAGCCCTGACAGATCCCCATTGTTCCTACTTAATGTTCCCCTCTCTCCTCCCCTGTTCTGAACAAACAGGATTCTGATAAATCTGTTTATCATATACATGATAGCCAATATATGCCTTACAGCTCCTGAAGAAGTATTTAGCGAAACATGTTGAGCCAACAGGCATTTATATAGCTTTATTAGCTTTATATGCAGTATAGTGTTTGTTATCATGCTGTGATAATTTTATACAGCTTTACCTGTTTGAGAGTCAACATATGTTCACTTTTTTTTATATTTTCATATTAATTTTATAAAACTGTTGTCATATTTGTGGCACCATAAAAATCCCCTTTTCCAGTTCTCCTAATCCCCTCCATGTTAGCCAAGGTGTCCATGCACACTAGGGCTTTTTCAGGCATATGCTCCTACAGGCAGAAAAAACCCCTACCAAACTCACATTTTTGAGAGGAGCTAGTGCCCCAACTAGCTCAAAAGGGCTAAAAAAATGCTCAAAAACTTGTGAAAATGTGAGAAAAATGTTTGTTCCAGCTTTTTGTTTTGTTTAAAAAACACATGCTAAAAAAAAAAGCTTGAAATAGCTCGAAAGAGCTCAATAAAAACGTGAGACAGAGCACAAAAACAAGCCTCTTCAAGCTTTTATAGGCTGAAATAAAAGCTCAAATGCCTGTAAAAGCTGCTTTTTCGTGGGCTGCTGTGTGCATGGGCCCTAATCTGCTTTTACAGGCATTTGAGATTTACTTTCAGCTTGAAGAAGCTTGTACATTTTTGGTCTCTTTTGCACATTTTATTGAGCTTTTTCGAGCATAAGCGTTTTTTTTTCTTTTACAAACCCTCCCCTCAGCTAATTTTTCCTATTTTTTTGTGTGTTTTCAAGCTTCTTTGAGCTTTTTCATGCTCTTTCATGCTTTTTCGTGCATTTTTGGGCACTTAGGTGTCTTTTCTGCTCGAAAGCTCCTCTCAAAAATGCGAGTTTCATGGGGTTTTTTTTTCTGCCTGTGAGAGCATATGCCTGTAAACTCCTGATAAAGCCATAATGTGCATTGACACATTGGCTAACATGGAGGGGAGTTTCCAGGCAGAAAAAATAAGAGCTAAAAAAACTGTAGGAGAAGCTTCTTTGAGTTGCAGTGTGCATTAGCCCTAAATGTAACTGCACCAAATGAGGCAATCTAAAGCATAAAATATATGATGATACAGTGTGATGCTGGAAGGATCATGTTGAAAGCAACTACCAAAGACCACTGAGGAATTGCAAAATATAACTAGAGGTCATTAACATGGTAAGAGCTGAAAAGAGACCATCATTGTGTTGAAACACACAGCAAAAAAAGAAAAAAAACTTTTGTGCTGAAAGAAACTAGAAACCCGGAGAGTGATTCAATCAAATAGTTAAAATAATGCTACTGGGAATCAGAGTTCAACGGCAGCTGACGGTTGCTTCCACAGCTATCAGATAGTTTGTGGAGGTTGTCTAAGCTTGGCCTGTAACAAGTAGCATAATAATATACTGCAGAAAAATCATCAGGTTAGCAGGAAAAAGGAATGACATGATAGAAGGGAAAACCTTTAACTTTGCTGCAATAAATTATTATTCTGTGGCATTAGATGTCATTAGACAACCTCAGTTTGCAAGCTGTAAAAATAGCACTTACTGAAGCCGCAGTAGAATAAGTAAAAGTGTATTATGCTATTGCAGCAAATGATGGCAAGAAAAATTCAACTGGCAGCAGAAAATGATATCACACCACAACAGCATATGATATCATATATATCATATGCAACATATTTTTCTGAAAACAACATTTATATTAATTGGAAGTCCTTTACGGAATTACAGAAGTAAATAAAATGCACACTTATGCCCTGTACACACGATAGGATTTTCCGACAACAAAATCCATGTTTTTTTTCCGACGGATGTTGGCTCAAACTTGTCTTGCATACACACGGTCACACAAATCTTGTCGGAAATTCCTATTGCCAAGAACGTGGTGACGTACAACTCGTACGACGAGCCGAGAAAAATGAAGTTCAATAGCCAGCGCGGCTCTTCTGATTGATTCCGAGCATGCGTGAAACTTTGTGCCCCGGAATTGTGTACACATGATCGGAATTTCCGACAACGGATTTTATTGTTGGAAAATTTGAGATCCAGATCTCAAATTTTGTGTGTCGGAAATTCCGATGGAAAATGTCCGATGGAGCCTACACACGGTCGGAATTTCCAACAACAAGCTCCCATCGAACATTTTCTGTCAGAAAATCTGACCGTGTGTATGGGGCATTATACTAGTAATGCTGTTAACCCCCCTGGCGGTATTCCCGAGTCTGGCTTGGGGCGGGATCTTCAGTACCAAAAGCGGTAACCCCGAGCCAGACTCGGGCTCGCATTGCAGGATACAGGGGGAAGTTACTTACCTTGTCCCCTGGATCCTGCAATGTCTCCCCGCTGTGTGATCGAGCCGTCTGCTCGCTCGATTCACACAGTCCTGAGTGCCGCTGATCTCCGTCCCCTGCGACGTTACGGCGCACGGGAGCGGAGATCGCGCCAAATTCAAAAAAGTTAAAAAACACAATACACATACAGTACTGGAATCTTACAGATTCCAGTACTGTATAAAAAAATACACATCCCCTTTATCCCTAGTGGTCTGCCCAGTGCCCTGCTTGTCATTTTATATAATAAATAGATTTTTTTCTGCCTGAAAACTGGAGATTGTCCATAGCAACCAAAAAGTGTCCCTTTATGTCAAAAGTGGTTTTAGACCAGCTAGAAAACAGCGATAATAAATTAGAATCACAATTCATCATCAAACACTACATTTAATGACAGCGACTATTCTGCAACTGAGCAAATTTTTGTGTTTTTGATTTGATTACATTATTGAATAATTTTTATATATATTTTTATTTTATTATAATTTATGATTTTGTGTTTCAAACTTTATCATACCTGGGATGTCTACTAGACTCTGGTTTGGACAGATTTAAGTGAGTTATTCATAAGAATTGCATGCCTACAATAAAAACGCCAAATTTCCATGCAAAATAATTGTACTGCTTTCAGCACAAAATTCCAGACATAATCATACCGCCAGGGAGGTTAACAAAAAAGGTAGGTGTCTAATCTTATTTAAAATTTGAATTTTATTTCTTTAGGATCTGTCATGAATCTTCTGTATAGATGGGGCATAATAGAGATGTCATTAAACGTCTGCTCTAACAGGGTTAAAGTAGAAGTTCAGCTAAAACTAGCTAACTCCAAATCTACTAGCAGACACATTCTAAAACAAATCTATCTAACCCTGTAAAGAAAAATCACATACCTTTTCTGAAGCTGTTCTGGTCTGGTCTCCAGATGTGGATGCTGTGTGCAGAACAGAACCGACAATGGCTGTGAAATGCCTGGGAAGTGACGTCACCCTTGGAGTTACTATGGGGCTTCCGTTATCGGATGCCTCACCTACACACCTCTACACACAGAAGCCGCCGCTGACAGTTCAGCATGGGAGCAGACTGGAGCGGATTCAGAAAAGGTTCAGTATCTCACAAAAGTGAGTACAGCCCCTACATTTTTGTAAATATTTTATTATATCTTTTCATGTGACAACACTGAAGAAATGACACTTTGCTACAATTGCTACAATGTAAAGTAGTGAGTGTGTAGCTTGTATATCAGTGTAAATTTGCTGTCCCCTCAAAATAACTCAACACACAGCCATTAATATCTAAACCGCTGCCAACAAAAGTGAGTACACCCCTAAGTGAAAATGTCCAAATTGGGCCCAATTAGCCATTTTCCTTCCCCAGTGTCATGTGACTCGTTAGTGTTACAAGGTCACATGTGTGAATGGGGAGCAGGTGCGTTAAATTTGGTGTTATAGCTCTCACTCTCTCATACTGGTCACTGGAAGTTGAACATGGCACCTAATGGCAAAGAACTCTCTGAGGATCTGAAAAAAAGAATTGTTGCTCTACATAAAGATGGCCTAGGCTATAAGAAGATTGCCAAGACCCTGAAACTGAGCTGCATCACGGTGGCCAAGACCATACAGCGGTTTAACAGGACAGGTTCCACTCAGAACAGGCCTCGTCATGGTAGACCAAAGTGGTTGAGTGCACATGCTCAGCATCATATCCAGTGGTTGTCTTTGGGATATAGACGTATGAGTGCTGCCAGCATTGCTGCAGAGGCTGAAGGGGTGGGGGGTCAGCCTGTCAGTGCTCAGACCATACGCCGCACACTGCATCATATTGGTCTGCATGGCTATTATCCCAGATTATCTTAAAATGATGCACAAGAAAACCTGCAAACAGTTTGCTGAAGACAGGCAGACTAAGGACATGGATTACTGGAACCATGTCCTGTGGTCTGATGAGACCAATATAAACTTATTTGTTTCTGATGGTGTCAAGCGTGTGTGGCGGCAACCAGATGAGGAGTACAAAGACAAGTGTGTCTTGCCTACAGTCAAGCATGGTGGTGGGAGTGTCATGGTCTGGGGCTGCATGAATACTGCTGGCACTGGGGAGCTACAATTCATTGAGGGAACCATGAATGCCAACATGTACTGTGACACACTGAAGCAGAGCATGATCCCCTCCCTTTGGAGACTGGGCTGCAAGGCAGTATTCCAACATGACAGCGACTCCAAACACACCTCCAAGACGACCACTGCCTTGCTAAAGGAGATAAGGGTAAAGATGATGGACTGCCCAAGTATGTCTCCAGACCTAAACCTTATTGAGCATCTGTGGGGCATCCTCAAACATAAGGTGGAGGAGTGCAAGGTCTCTAACATCCACCAGCTCTGTGATGTCGTCATGGAGGAGTAGAAGAGGACAGCAGTAACCTGGGAAGCTCTGGTGAACTCCATGCCCAAGAAAGTTAAGACAGTGCTGGAAAATAATTGTGGCCACACAAAATATTGACACTTTGGGCCCTACTTGGACATTTTCACTTAGGGGTGTACTCACTTTTGCCGACCAGCGGTTTAGACATTAATGGCTGTGTGTTGAGTTATTTTGAGGGGACAGCAAATTTACACTGTTATACAAGCTGTACACTCACTACTTTACATTGTAGCAAAGTGTCATTTCTTCAGTGTTGTCACATGAAAAGATTTAATAAAATATTTACAAAAATGTGAGGGGTGTACTCACTTTTGCGAGATACTGTGTGTGTATATATATATATATATAAATATATACATTAACAGGCATACCCCACTTTTAAGTATACAATGGGGTTTATTTACTAAAGCTGGAAAGTGCAAAATCAGGCTCACTTTTGCATAGAAACCAATGAGCTTGTTCAATTAAGCTTTGGTAATAAAACCTGGAAGCTCATTGGTTTCTATGCAAAAGTGAGCCTGATTTTGCACTTTCCAACTTTAGTAAATAAACCCCATTGTGTACTTAAAAGTGGGGTATGCCTGTATAGCGATTTTTGCTTTACAGGGCTAAATAGATTTGTTTTAGAATGTGGCAGCACTTGCAAACATATACAGTAAAGCCTAGTACACACGAGCCAAATGTCGGGCGGCAGCCGATTCAATAGAAACTAGAAATTAGAGCTGCACGATTAATTGTTAAAAAAATCTTGATTCAACCCCCTCACGATCTTAATTCTCTCCTCAGAGCTGTTAAAAAAGCCAGCAGATGTTTATCAACATTGCTCAGTGCTGAGAGATAACTATAAACATTGTATAATTTGGTTCTTTTAGATAAAAGTGATGAACTTTGGTCTGTAAATTAGGTCAGTTTAACCACTTACAGACTAAACCTTTTCCTGACACTTGCTGCTTACAAGTTAAACTCAGTATTTTCTGCTAGAAAATTACTTAGAACCCCCAAACATTATATATACAGTGCCTTGAAAAAGTATTCATACCCCTTGAAATTTTCCACATTTTATCATGTTACAACCGAAATGTATGTTCTTTGGATTTTATGTCCATTTTTGAATGAACAGTGCTCCATGAGATGTTCAAAGCTTGGGATATTCTTTATAACCTAATCTTGCTTTAAACTTCCCCACAACTTTATCCCTGACCTGTCTGTTGTGTTCCTTGGCCTTCATGATGTTGTTTGTTCACTGAGGTTCTCTAACAAACCTCTGATGGCTTCACAGAACAGCTGTATTTATACTGAGATTAAATTACACACAGGCAGACTCAATTTACTAATTAGGTGACTTCTGAAAGCAATTGGTTCCACTAGATTTTAACTAGGGGTATCCGAGTAAAGGGGGCTGAATACAAATGCATGTCACCCTTTACAGATATTTATTTTTAAAGAATTTTGAAAACCATTTATCATTTTCCTTCCACTTCACAATTATGTGCCACTTTGTGTGGGTCTATCACATAAAATCCTAATAAAATACACTTATGTTTTTGGTTGTAACATGACAAAATGTGGAAAATTTCAACGGGTATGAAAATTTTTGAAGGGACTCTATGTTTTAGTAGAGACCCTAGAGAATAAAATGGTGGTTGTTGCAAACATTTTTGTCACACTTTATTTGCGCAGTGGTCTTTTAAACGCATTTTATTTGGGGAAAAAATACACTTCAATGAATTCAATACACTTCAATGAATTAAAGAAAAAAATATAAACAGTAAAGTTAGTCCAATTTTTCTGTATAATGTGAAAGATGATGTTATACCGTGAAAATCGTGATCTTTATTCTAAGCAAAAAAATTGTGATTTTCATTTATGTCAGAATCGTCGAGCTCTAATGGAAACGTCTGACATTGTACTGTATTGCAGCCGGTTGAATAGAAGCCGGACATTCGGCCAATTTCTGTCGATGGGGCATGACCGAAAAAGGATGAGAGTGCTGACTGTAATGTTTTAATTCCTAGAGCACTGTTCCTACAAAATGTGTGATTTCCCATGTCTTAATTACAGAAGAGGTCAATACACAATAAAAGACATTGCAAGATTAGTTTAGAAGAGATCTTTTTTCTGTGATATCTGAAAAATTGGTACCTAAAATGTCCTCAATGAGCATTTTCTGAAAAATTATTTTGGGGCATTGCAAGTAAGTAAATGGAGGTAATATATATTCTTTACAATATTTTTTTAGATTAGTGACAGTGGTATTGTCGTGGATATTTCACCACACTCTTGCGCTAATAAGCGCCTTTCAATCTTATGATATAATGCGCCCTCTGATCGTATGCCTCCCTGGATCCCCAGCTCCCAAAAACAGACATTACCAGCAGCTTCACGTCATCCTCTCAGCATCAGCATCCATACATCACCTTTCCAGCCTAGCTGCTTCCTATCTAAGCCCCTGGTTTCCCATTGCCCAGTTAACAGCCATCAACAGCAAGTATTCTTACAGCCTCATCTTTGCCTGGTCAGCCAGCCATCCTTCCGCACACAAGCCAGCATGGCCTTTTATTATCACAAAAGCTTTCACAAACAGGAAGTGCCTGCCTCCAACAGCCAAGCACTCCCACAATACAAAATGACATCACAGGAAGTGACATGGAGTAAAGGGGAGGGCACTCATGGGAGGAAGTGCACATGATTAAATCAGACACAGGGAGACAGATGACAATCTATAAAAACACACATCCTAGAATAAAATGTCCAAATACATTTTATACAATATAATTTCCACAACAGTATACAGTATCCAATGGTGCAAAGTACACTGCTGCCCCACAACATTGCATTAATGCAATTCCAAGCATTGCTGTCCCTTGGGGAAGGCCACAATGCCTTTGATAGACACGTGTAATCATGCATTATATAATTGTGATGTATTTCTAAATGTTTTCAGTGTCAGCAATTTTGAATATCAAGCAACACTGATAACTGCAAAGTCCTTTGAAAGCTCAGAACATGAGAACATTTTGAATGCCCCCATGATTGGGGGTGATGGAAATCCAGGTGAAAGAAGCAAGGCTACTAAAATTCCTGCTGGAGTACACACTATATTCCACAGAGGAAGAAAAAGAACATAAATATGTAGAATGGAAATGAGGATGAGTAATGTGAGCTGATTTCTTCTTGACAATGCAAACCAATGAATTTCAGATGATATGTTTAGAGCTGATTAAAACCAGAAGGATGATGTGACTTGCAAATGTTTAGTCCATCAGATTCAACTAATTCCCTTATGCCGCGTACACACGATCGGAAAATCCGATAGAAAGGTTTTCCGTCGGAAAAATTGAGAACAGGTTCTCAATTCAAAGTCCGTCGGAAATTCCGACAGAAAAAGACAGTTGGACATACACACGGTCGGAAAATACGATGAAAAGCCCCCATCAGACTGTTTCCATTGGAAATTCCGACCGTGTGTACGCCGCATTAGTCTTATAGTTGGAGATAATAAACAGCACCAGTTGCGGCCTCCACACAGAGACTCAGTGCAGAATGAGGCATAGTAAGTCTGGAATGGAAAAGATCACCTGCAGTGAGACCATAAGCAATACTGGTAACTATCCCTTAAGGGCACTTTGCAGTAAAGCAAAGAAGCATGAAAAACCCTCTGTAGTATATTAATGTGCTTTTTTAACTACTTGCCCACTGGACACTTATAGCCCCTTAATAGCCAGACCAATTTTCAGCTTTCAGTGCTCTCACATTTTGAATGACAACTACTCAGTCATGCATCACTGTCTTTTTTTTTCTTCACACAAAAAGAGCTTTCTTTTGGTGGTATTTAATCACCACTGGGTTTTTTTTTTTTTTTGCGCTATAAATAAAAAAAAGACAGAGCATTTTGTTTAAAAAAATAAATTTTTCTTTGTTTCTGTTATAAAATTTTGCAAATTAGTAATTTTTCTTTATAGATTTTGGCCAAAATTTATACTGCTACATATCTTTGGAAACAAAGCAAAAATAAATAAATAAAATAAATCAGTGTATATTATTTGGTCTTTGTGAACGTTATAGAGTCTAAAAGCTATGGTGTCAGTCATCTCATTTCTTGGTGAGTTTTTTGAAGTTGCAATTTTTTCCCACAATTCTTTGCAAAATGAAGATTTGTTTACAACATCAGGTGTTCTAGGGACATAAATTACACATCTAATTTCCTTACTACCTATTACACTTTTGTGAGGCACTGTACGGGACTGATGCCACTGATGAGCACTCTAGTGGCACTGATGGGCACTTTAGTGGCAATGATGGGCACTGTAGTGGCACGAATGAGCACTGATGTGGCATGGATGAGGTACAGATAAGCACTGATGTGATATGGATGAGGCACGGATGAGCACTGATGTGGCATGGATGGACACTGAGGTGGCATGGATGAGGTTCAGATGAGCACTGATGTTGCATGGATGAGTACTGATGTGGCACGGATGAGGCATGGATGAACACTGATGTGGCACGGATGAGGCATGGATAATCTCTGCTGTGACATTGATGAGCACTGATGTGGCACGGATGAGGCACAGATGGGCACTCATGTGGCATGGATGAGCACTGATGTGGCATGGATGTGGCACGGATGAGCACTGATGTGGCATGGATAAGCACTGATGTGGCATGAATGTGGCACGAATGAGCACTGATGTGGCATAGATGTGGCATAGATGTGGCATGGATGAGCACTGATGTGGCACGGATGAGGCGCAGATGAGGAGTGATGTGCCATGAATGTGGCATGGATGAGCACTGATATTGCATGGATGAGGCATTAATGAGTACTGATGTGGCATGGATGAGTACTGATGTGGCATGGATGTGGCACAGATGAGTACTGATTTGGCATGGATGAGGCACAGATGAGTACTGATGTGGCATGGATGAGGCACGAATGAGCACTGATGTGGCATGGATGAGGCACTGATGAGCACTGATGTGGCATGGATGAGGCACTGATGAGCACTGATGTGGCATGGATGAGCACTGATGTGGCACGGATGAGCACTGATGTGGCATGGATGAGGCATGGATGGGCATGGATGAGGCATGGATGTGGCACGGATGAGCACTGATGTGGCATGGATGGGCATGGATGAGGCATGGATGTGGCACGGATGAGCACTGATGTGGCATGGATGAGACATGGATGGGCACAGAAGAGCACTGATGTGCCACGGATGTGGCATGGGTGAGGCACGGATGAAGTATGGATTAGCACAGATGAGGCATAGATGGGTATGGATGAGGGCATGGGTGAGCACTGATTTGGCATGGATGAGGCACGGATGAGGTATGGATGAGCATAGATGAGGCATGGATGGGCATGGATGGGCATTGATGAGGCATGGATGTGCATGGATAATGCATGGATGGGCACGGAAGAGTACTAATGTGCACAGATGAGGCATGGGTACTCACTGATTTTGCACAGATGAGCACTGATGTGTCATGGATGAGGCACTGATGGGCACTGATGTGGCATGGATGAACACTGATGGGGCATGAATGAGCACTGATGTGGCATGGATGTGGCATGGATGAGCACTGATGTGGCATGGATAAGCACTGATGCGGCATGGATGGGGCATGGTTGAGTACTGATGTGGCATGGATGTGGCATGGATGGTTACTGATGTGGCACGGATGAGCACTGATGTGGCATTGATGAGGCATGGATGAGGCATGGATGAGGCACGGATGAACACTGATGTGACATGAATGATGCATGGATGGGCACAGAGGAGGTATGGATGTGGCACAGATGACCACTGATGAGGAACGGATGAGCACTGATGTGGAAAGGATGAGGCATGGATGGGCACGGATGAGCACTGATGTGGCATTGATGGGCACAGGTGAGGCATTGATGGGCACGGATGTGGCATGGGTGAGGCACAGATGAGCACTTATGTGTCATGGATGAGGCACGGATTAGGAATGGATGAGCACACATGAATGGACATGGATGAGGCATAGATGGGCATGTATGGGCCTGGATAAGCATGGATGAGCCATGGATGGGCATGTATGAGCATGAATGAGGAATAGATGAGGCATAGATGAGGCGAGGGTGAGCCATGGATGGGCTTGGATGAGCATGAATGAGGCATAAATGGGCACAGATGAGCGCTGTGGGCACTTCACATTTAGCCCACTCGCGCTGCTGCACTGTCTCCCTCCTTTCCTCACATGCTGTACCAATTGTTGTGAGGAGAGGAGAGAGGTGAACCAGACATGTGCCTGTTTGTTGACAAGTGATCGCTCCATCATTGGATGGAGTGATCACATGGTAAAGAGCTGCTATCATTGGCCCTTTACCCCGATCCATGATGCGGCAATGACAGACACTTCCGGGTGCACACACCAGGGGGTGCGCGGAAAGTGCAAGTTTGTGAGGACATCATAGTACGCCCTACCAGAACTAGCTGACGGCGCTGTAGCTGTCATTCGGCTATGGCCTAGGCGGCAAGCGATTAAACAAGAATGCTGTACATACAAACTACTTACAATTTTAGGAAAACAATATAGGACATACAGACATACAGAGTATTACAAATTATGCAACGGGAGGATAGGGATGTCACCGGTGTTTCTGGGGCTTACTGTTTCCACCGGCGCGCCCGAGAATTGATCTGACGGTTTGGCCAGTTGGTCACAGAAATGATAAAAGACTATGGCCTTGGAGGACTGGTGCGACATCACTTCCGGTCCAGGGTGTAAGTAAACAATTTTTTTTTTTAAGCAAAAGATCAAAATTTAAACGTTTTTTAAAGCGTCGCCTATTGAGATTTTTAAGTACCATAGTTTGTCGCCATTCCACGAGCATGCGCAATTTTAAAATGTGACAAGTTAGGTATTTATTTTCTTGGCATAACATCATCATAAATTGGGGTATATATTTAAAAAAAAAAAAAATAACCCACTGCGCAAATACCATGTCACATAAAAAATTGCAACAATCACCATTTTATTCCCTAGGGTGTCTGCTAAAAAATATATATATAATGTTTGGGGGTTTTATAAGTAATTTTCTAGCAAAAAATACTGATTTAAACTTGTAAACAGAGAGTGCCAGAAAGACAAAAACACACAAAATAAAAAAAATATACAGAAGAACTAGCTGTTTTAAAACTAACACTAATGCAACTAGAAAAAAAGGGACATTTTTGGTTACATCTTTTGCTTATAGATTGCATAAAAAATAAAATTATTTTGCAAGACGTGGATGTTTTAACAAAAAAAGCTGGGTAGCAACACGATGTCTTTGTTCTTTAGACCCTGTGTTGCTTGTTACCATTTCAGCTTGAAGTTGCAGAATTCTTATAACCTTCAGTTTGTGGTGTGTGAGTGGTGGGATTCAAAAACAGATACTTCCCTCCTTGACATGTAACACATGGTCTAAAAAGGGTAATTTTATTCTGTGCCAAGTGTATTTCCAATGTTTTCATTTTTACCCACATATCCTCATACCTGACCCAAAGACTTGGTGTTGTTCCTCCCAAAGAGTTTAAGGCTATTTTTCTCCACCTCCTCCATGTATGGGTTAGCTAGAATGGGAGATACTGATGATGCCATAGCACAGCCATTCTTCTGTCTGTAGAAGGTATCATTGTACTTGAAATAGGTAGTGCTGAGACAAAAGCCAGGCAAGGGACATACTTGGCCTGACTCCTGTTCTGTTGGCTGTTTCATTTAATTTCTTGTTTTCTTATATTCTCAATAGTTTCTGTAATTGGTTTTCAAGGGAAAAGGGATGTGACATCATAGTACACTATTTTCTCTTCTGGCTCTAACCTCAATCCATGTACCCTTTGGACAAATTCTTTAAAGGGTAACTCCACATTCATGGGGGAAAAAATAGCAAATAGCAAATAAAGAAAAAATAATATAACGTATACAATTGAGACACATAAGTCATATTGTAATTGAAAGTTATTAAAAATTACCTTTCCTTTTCAATCTGCAGCTGCTCTAATTTTCTAAAAATGCAATGCAATATGGCTAAATGGAGTTGTTATGTACACAGAATGTGTACTGATCACCCCCCAGAAACATGATTTCCTGCTTGTGTGATTGGCTCACCAATTTTCCAAAAAGTCTGTCTAAGATACAAGTCAGATTTCAGGCATCCCCTGCAACAAAAATTCATTTTTGGTGAGATACTCCCAGTAGTACCAACTCTAAAGGGATGCAGGCTCAGCAGATTTCCTCATTAGAGCTCTGCAGCTGCACAGCTGATGGATAATCAGAGAACAGAGGCACAGAGGAACAAACAGTGATTTTTTTTTCAGAATAACAAAAGGTAGGAATCTGCAACAAAGGTTGTTATAATCCTTGCAATGTACATAGATACCCAATGTACATAGATACCCAGAGGGGAATTTTTTTTTCTCAACAAAAGTGGATTTACGCTTTAAAGCTCTGAATATGTTGTTCTGTGTTGCCAACAAAGGGTGATAGAACGGTAGCCAGGTACTTTTATGGCAATTTTTATGTGAGTTCATGCTGTTGACAATAAATCTTAAGTTGGATATACACTAATGCCCTGTACACACGAGCGGAATTTCAATCGGAAAAAGTGTGATGGGAGCTTTTGGTTGGATATTCCGACCGTGTGTATGCTCCATCGGACTTTTGCTGGCAAAAGATTGAGAGCAGGTTCTCTATTTTTCCGACGGAAAAAGTTCCAATTGGAAATTCCAATCGTCTGTACCAATTCCGACGCGCAAAAGTCCTACTCATGCTCGGAAATAATTTGACGCATGCTCGGAAGCATTGAACTTCATTTTCTCGGCTTGTCGTAGTGTTGTACGTCACCGTGTTCTTGGCGGTCGAAAGTTCAGAGAACTTTTGTGTGACGTGTGTATGCAAGCCAAGCTTGAGCGGAATTCCATCGGAAAAAACATCCAAGTTTTTACCAAGGAAAATTCCGATCGTGTTTACGGGGCATTAGAGTTTTTATTTCATTCAACCAGTGGGCTGATGAAAAGAAAATTCCTGCATTCACACAAGTGATGTGGATGCAGGGATCTCCCTGCTGCACTATTGTATTCTGACAGCAAGGGACTCCCCTGTCAGAATATACTGATCAGCGCTGCAGCAGCTGATCGAATGATGGTTTACCTTTCAACAGATGCCGGTCCTACAAACCGTCTGCTGTTGAAATTCATTTGATTCCTGCTGAATTGGCCAAATTTGGTCTGTGTGTACACAGCTTTAGAGTGACAACGTCCCTGTGTATCTTGGGGAGTCTATACAGGCATGGTGCAGCTTTCTTTCTTTTATACATTTTTTGCTGTTGTATACAGTCTATTACCTTTTTCTTGTAACAGCTGGTGAAGGTCCTTCTTTGGTGACTGTAGAGTACTGGCATCACTGAAAAGAGTAATAACCTTGGATTGCTAATCGGATATTTCGGATTGCCTGTTTTGTCTGCTGGCAGGATGGTAATGCTTGGATCCCTACTTAGCAATGTCAGAGCCCTCCTTTCTAGTGGGGTCGAGATGGAAGGATTTGGCACTGGGTAGGACTACTAAGACCTTCAGAGTTGTTCAGCCTCTTTTATCAATATGTGTTTTTTATGAAGGGAAGATTCTGTAGCTGTAATGATATCCAACACAGCGGCATGTTGGGGTGCCACAGCAAGTTTCAGTCCCATGGCTAATACTTCCTTCTCTCACTGAGTAAGCTCTTATTCTAAAAAGTTTTTTAACCATTTTTTCCTATTGTTCTGAAGTGTGCCCAAAACATTCTGTTGTTATTGTTGGTCCCGTAGTAGCAAGATGGTGAACTTGTTATTCATCATTCCTTGTCTTTAGCGTGTTAGGCTGGCTGAGCTTGTTCTTTAAATTCAGTTGCTCTTTCTTGGATGCCCCCGCAGGTAGTAGTGTGGTAAATTTCTTCAGCTTTCTGTCTCAAAACATCAGTGGTGAAGAGAGACAGTCTCACTCGCTCATTTAGTAGTTAGAAAGTAACAAGGGGAACTCTGGACAGTTAGCTAGCTATGAGTAAGCGCTGTATTTAGCGTGAAACGCGTCAGCTGTGTGCCCCCCCTTCCCTGTTTTGCTGTGTTTTTGGACTTTGATGTGATTCCTGTTTTTAATAAATCCATTTGATTTTTCATCTTCGTCTGGTGTGCGGCTGTCCAGAGTTCCCCTTGTTACTTTCTAACTACCTTGTTATTAGCCTGCACCTGGAGCTCCACACTAGGAGTTACAGCTATGAGTAAGCACTAGTTGTGGTGCGAAACGCGTCAGCTCTGTACCCCCCTTTTTTGCCGTGTATGGATTGCAGTGTTTTTTTGCTTTTAAATAAACTTTTTGGATTTTATTTTCTCGGTGTGCGGCTGTCCGGAGTTCTTCCTTTTTTGATTTCCAATCATTGTGCTATTAGCCAGCACCTGGGGCTCCCACACAAGAGCAGGAGCATTCGCTTGGGAAGGAGAGTCTTGGAGCGGTGGTTGTTTGTTTCTCATCTCCACACTAGGAGTAGAAGCATTTGCCTTGAAGGATCCCTCTGGAGCAGTGGTCATCTCTCTCCCTATCGCTCATTTAGTAGTTGTTTTTGAACCCACCGTAAAATAATATTGGACCTATAACCTTTTACTGTGGAACTCATGTGCTGGGGTAAATCCATGAAGTCAACATCTGAGGTTGAAGCGGTTCCAGTAATTTGCATTTTTTTTGTCCTTTTCTCATTATGCAGCAACAGTTTTAGGGTATATACCCCAGACACATTGTCAGTATGTCTGTGAGGGTTCTCATTTATTTACTTCATGGTATAACTTGTAGTAGTAGTCACATTTTGATTTGTTTTGTAGTGTTAAAAAAAAAATGAAATAAAATTGAAACCCCACTCCTGACTATTATCAAAGTTAAAATGTATGAACAGGTAGCACACGATTACACACCATTTATTTAATGCTGCTGGGTAGAATTAGTTAATTTTAAATTTCGATTTTGTGAGTTGTTACACAGGTCAGTGTCATATGTATTATATTTCTGTTTTCAATATGTTACAATATTCACTGCTATTACGTTTCAAGCATTAGGCACATATCCAACATTATTTCTTTTATGTATACATTATAATTCATCAGCACGTTCTCCTTTGAAGTATTGATTTTTCTTTGGGTTTATTTACTACTTTTCATGCTACATTGGCATCCCTCTTCAGTGCATATGTAGTCTTTTGTCTACTCACAGAGGAGTTTGTGTGTTATTTAGAAAAGCTTTTCATTTATTACTTGAAAGCTAGTTGGGCTGTCAGGTTGTTTTCCTTCCATAAAAGCACAAATTCTTAGTACATTTTAATACTACGGTAGTACACAGCACATCATATATTGTGAGAAATTTGATTATGAAACATTATCTTTTGGGTTCATTGATCACATAAGTTTGAACAAAGATAAATAGTTCTTTCATGGAATTACAAGAAGTTTTCTTTTATAATGTCAAATGTAAATTACAATAAATTTTAATTTTTTTGTAAATATTATTTAAAAACACTAAAATCTGAACCTTAATGAAAAACATCTTTAAAGAAAAGTTTTCCTATTTGCTTCTTCTACATCGGCTATCCAACTCTTCAGCTGGGTACTGTAATTTCATCCGCCAGCTGCTGCATCAATAAAGTGCACAGTAATTGCATGGCATTCAGCAAGGAAGACAAAGGCAAAGGGTAGAGGACATGCTTTCTGACACATCTAGATGTTTTGGATAGAAGCAGCAATAGTATCTGTTGAAGAATTACTTGATACCAGCTGGAGAGGTATATTTACAGTAGATTTTAAGCTCTACAGAGCAGGGCCCTCTGATTCCTCTTAACTGTACTGTCTGCCCTCATGTTGTAAAGCGCTGCACAAATTGTTGGTGCTATAAAAATCCTGTATAATAATAATAATAATAATAATACAACTTCTTTAACAGGCTTCTTAGGGCTAAAATAAATTTTCATAGCGACAGGGTTGCTGTGGCCATACCTTGGGCTTCACATGATGGAAGACTCTAGTTCCAATTGTACAACAACAACATTAGCAATTTTTGGTTAAGTTTTTTGTATTTTAAAATGTAATGGAATTTCCCTAATTTTATAAGAACAGGGAGGCTGCTGGTTAGATATTTTTTTTTTAATCAAATTTTATTGAGGATGATACCAGCAATAGGCAGATAACAAATGTTTACTGTTGCATAAAATGTAACATTATCATAAACACATAATTTGATCTTTATACAGAAGACACGGTATATATAGCCAAAAACAAGTTCTTTACACAGCCTATTGCAATGTTTCATTTTCAATGTTTTCTTTTTGTAGAATAAATGGTGCCAACCTTTAGCTCCGGCAAATTCAATTCTGTCTGGTCCAAGGATGCTGATCCCCATCTGCGTGTCTGTCTGGCCAGGTGGAGGTGTGTTCATGGGGTGGACCTAGAGGACCCAGAATGTGTAAGACAGAAACCTGGGAGCTGAATGGCCCATGGTAAAAATACATCATAACCCTGGTATAGTTTTTTACTATGGGCAATTCTGTGTCGGATAAAAGTGGTTCCATGGGCATATTCGTTGCAGGATCAATTTTAGAGGCATTGGGATAGGTGCCCCACCACCCCCTGCTGCTTCCTGGTTGTTTCCAGGCTTACCAGAGCTATAGGTAATGTCCGGAAGTGATCAGATGCGGCCGTTTGCTGGGCAGAAGTCGAGTGAGGGCAAGATGGCCCCCACTCATCTCTATACCCCTGGAGGACCGGAGCGACCTCTAACGTCACTTCCTTTTCTCGGGCCAAAACAAATTATAATTTTTTGTTGTTATTTATTTGCATGGGGTCCCTCTTGACATGCATACCAGACTGCTGGGTCTAGTATGGAATTTGGGAGGGGGGGGGGGGGGCAGCCCTAAGACATTTCTTCCTCTGGTTTAAACATTGTAATGCTGCCTTTGCTAGATCCAATTTCCTGTTGGCGACCATTGTCATTATGTGTATTGAGTTATGTTCCTTATATTGTACTTTGTAGGGCGCATGCGCGGGCGCTCCGTAATGGCCGCTTAAGCCGGGAGCTCCGCATCACCCCTATCCCACGAGCGACACAACTGCCGTCACACAGCACATCGCGGATCCACCGAACGATCATCGCACCAGGGACCACAGCGGGAACCCGCCTGAATGTCCGGGCCGGCTGCCAGGCGAGATCTGGGGCCGGAATTCAATAAGTCTGGGGGAGCCGGGTGTACCAAGATGGCCGCTGCACATACCTCAGCACAGCTACGCACGGTCTCCGGGACAGGCAGCAAGAACTCAGGCAAGTGATTGCCCCAGCTACCCTCTCTTACTCTCAAGTCACTCAGGGGCTAACATACCACCCCCAAGCCCCCTGTCCAGCCTCCACTGAATCCCTTATAGGCCGCAGCATGGAGGACTATGTTCTATCTCCTGCAGGGCCTGCCATAACACCCCTGCAAGTCACTCCATCCCCCAGCATGCCTGTTCAGGATTCACTCCCCCCAGAGGGAGACCTTTTCCTCAAACTGTCAGCCCTCCTGGAAAGGGGTCTAGCCAACACAGCTGCCCAAATAACAAGAGAGATAACAAGAGACATGAAAAATGACTTCGCTAATCTGGGCTCTAGAATGGAAGCAATAGAGAGCAAGCTGGATATCACTGTCTCCCGCACAAACCAAAATGCTGCTCATATCCAGACCCTTCAGGAACAACTGGACACTGCCCTTTCCAGGATCGATGACCTCGAGAATAGGTCAAGAAGATATAATCTAAGGATCCGAGGCATTCCTGAGACCTTAACAGACATCCCCACAGTGGTTCAGGAAATCATTAAAGACTTAATACCAAACATCAAGTCGCACCGCTTGGAGTTGGACAGAGCTCACAGGTCCCTCGGACCCCCCCAGAAAGGACGGCTCTCCAAGAGATGTCATAGTGAAACCTCACTTCTACGCCGTCAAGGAGGAAGTCATGAGGCAATCCAGGCTTCAGCAACAGGTCTCCTATCACGACCACCAAATCCAAATCTTTGCTGACTTATCCCCTGCCACAATTCAAAAGAGGCGAGCTCTCAAACCACTACTCACAGCACTCTCCCGCCAGGAGATTAAGTATCGGTGGACCTTTCCCTTTGCGGTGAAATTCGCCCTCAAGGGCAAATCTTACGCTTTCTCCAGCTTACCGGAAGGCGAGAGACTCCTACTTCACCTCAAATTGATCTCCCAAGAGGCTTCTATGGAAGTTTCAGCAGCCGCTGCGGTTTCTGCCAAGCGTCCACCACCGACGAGCCCAGTCTCCCCCTTTGGGTAACCGGAAAGACCAAGAAACCTAAAGATGGTAGACCCCCTTAAAATGGACTTCCAGGACTTTCCTCCTTTTTGTCCCATCCTTTGGGCACTCCACTTGAGATGGATGTCTCTACTGTAGAAGGAGCCTCGAGCTCCTACCCAAACCCGTGAACTAGCAGATCCTCTAATATCGCTCAAAATTTTTATTTATTTTTTCTCCTTTTTTTCTTTTATTTTCTTCTTTTTTGCAATAAGTCTGACAGCCTTTCCAGTCTTCGTAAGACAAGAACAGCCCGAATTGCGCCCAGAGATGTCCCGCCTGTCTGGAACTATACAGATTACGACGCAATCATCTCAACTGCCCTTGAGCGGGCGCCCCAATACCTTCCAGGACCCTCCTAGACAAACTCAACTCTTTTCTGGGACAATACATTGGGGGTTTATTGAAACTTTCCCTGATAGGGAAAATAGCAGAGGGGCAAATGCCTCATAAGAAGTGTATTTTTTTTATTTTTTTATCTTTATCTTTATTTTTATTTTTATAGTTATGTAATTTTTTGTCATTCTCTTCATAATTAGCGGTACTTTGTGTCAATCTAGTTCATCAGTTCTCTTTTTGCCAGGGTTAGGGGTGAAACCCTTACGCCTCCACCCATCCCTCGGAAGCAAGTTTCTGCCTTCGCGGAATGGGTAGTCGGCCATCCCTAAGGGATTGCCAATGTCTTTTCTTAGGCCTCTGGTGGGTGGATACCACTCCAGACGCCTTTGTTCTTCTCAGAAGATGTTGCTTATATGTGTTTTTGTTCCCTGATCCCCTTCCCTTTTCTAACCTCTTTCTTCTCTCGAGCCAATCGACGGGCCATACATGGATTACACTTCCGAATCCAGACCGCTCACCTCCCGCTCCTTCTCTCAGGACCCACCGGGGGAAGACATCAAAGGGTAAGACTCTTTTGTTCAAGCAGCTTTTCACTTATCCGTCCCAATGTCCGAATTAAACCAGAACTGTAGGGACCGTAGGGTTGCCTCCCACAATGCTCAGGGGCTGAACTCCCCCAGGAAAAGAAGATTAGCCCTAGACTACTACTGCTCCCTTAAACTTGATGTCGTCCTCCTCCAGGAAACGCACTTCCCTATTCGATACAACCCCAAATTCCTCCACTCTTATTAACCAAACTTTTACATAGCAAATGCAGAAAACAAAACTAGAGGGGTAGCTGTCCTTATCTCTAAGACCTGCAACTTTGTTCACTCCTCCACACACAAAGATCCTGAGGGGAGATACATTCTTGTCAAGGGTTCGATCGAGGGCAACTTATTTTCAATAATCTCCTACTACGCCCCCAACAAGGGCCAAACAAATTTCTTCCAAGTACTTCTCAAAACCCTTAACCCCCTTGTAGAAGGTAAAGTTATCTTCGGTGGGGACTCAAATATCGCCTTCGATCAAGGACTTGACAAGTCTAAACCCCCTAAGAACCAGCTGACACGCCCGGCGAAGGCTAGTTTGAACATAGCAAGAACCCTCCATGCTCATGGCCTTGTAGATATCTGGAGAGATTTGAACCCAACCAAACGGGACTATACTCACTTTTCACCCCCCCACTAATCCTATGCCAGAATAGATCACATCCTTGTTCCCCCTAACCTTATACCCTTGACGTACAAAGCTTCCATCATTGATACTGCCTGGTCAGACCATACGTTGGTTTGCATCCCCATACGTAATACCATCACGAAAGGCGTCAGGATCACACTGGCATCTAAATTAATCCCTACTGAGCGATCCCATCATTACTAAGGACATAGAAAATTCCCTGAAGGAATACTTCCTCCTGAACAATGTAGGAGACATCTCCCCTGAAACACTCTGGGCGGCCCACAAAGCTAGAGGGAAAATAATAGGCATTGCGACCCATATCAAAAAAGAGTGGATGATCAACATCAATAACTTAGAGAATAAATTTAAAACCCTGAAATCCCAACATAAAAAATTTCCCTCCAAAACACTAGCGCATCAATTAGATGCTACCAGGTTAGAACTCAACCTGGCCCTAACTGCAAAGGCTGAGAAGAACATCCGGTGTGGGGTGGGGCTAAATTTTACAACCAAAAAGATAAAATCGGGACTATGTTGGTCTCCAGGTTATCTCCTCGAACTCGCACTCACTTTTTCCCCAAGATCAGGATTACAGGACAAATCCTTTCTGCCAACACCAATAAAATATTCAAAGCCTTCCAAGAATTTTACACCAAACTCTATAGCTCGACCCAAACAGATGATAGTCACAGGTTCTCAACCTTTTTTAGGGATCTACCCATACCAAAACTTTCTACCGAACACAGGGATATTATGGAGGCGGATTTTTCGGTGGAAGAAAATAAAGAGGTCATAAAATCCCTAAAAACAGGCTCAGCCCCCCCACGTCTTGACGGTCTCTCAGTGCCATATTACAAGGCCTTTTCAGATAGGATAGCACCTTTTATGGTTAAATTCTTTAATTTAAAAGCCAAAGGCACTCCTTTAGATCCCCAACTTAATACCGCCTATATAACGGTAATCCCTAAACCTAACAAGAACCAGGAGGAGGTAGAGAACTATAGGCCCATATCCCTAATAAACAATGACCTTAAGATACTAACTAAAATTTTAGCCAATCGGTTAGCCTCCTTTATTTGGCGTTATGTCCATAAGGACCAAGTAGGGTTCATACCTGGGCGTCAAGGGCCGGACCAAATTAGGAGGGCCATTGACGTAGTCTCCTTACTACAATCGAACTGGGATGAGGGTCCTAAGCAAGAAGGGATGCTATTATCCCTTGATCTACACAAGGCATTTGATTCCATCGAATGGCCCTACATCTTCGCCCTCATGAAACTTTGGGGCTTCGGAAGCAGATTCTTAGGCATTCTTTACTCCTTATATTCCACTCCGAAAGCGAGGATTCGCCTCTTAGGACATTACTCTCCTCCGTTCAATATTTCTAGGGGAACATGACAGGGGTGCCCCCTCTCCCCATTAATTTTTGCTCTTCCTATCGAATCACTAGCGATAGCAATACGCTCTAACCCTAACATCCATGGTGTCTCCTGTGGCACCCAAACGCATAAATGCGGTCTTTTTGCAGACGATATGCTGCGCTTTCTCCCCTCCCCCATCACGTCTCTCCCTAATCTCTGCAAAACTTTAAAAGATTTCTCTATGGTCTCCGGCCTTAGGGTAAACTACTCTAAATCCCACACCCTTAATATCTCCTTACCGCCAAACACTTTAGCCACTCTACAGAGCAACTTCGAATTTGCGTGGGAGGACACCTATTTAGAGTACCTGGGGATAAATCTCACCTCCAAAATCGAACACTTGTACTCAGCCAATTTTCCCCCTATCTATAAGAAGCTTGAATCAGACCTTAAAAATTGGGCTAAGGACGACTTATCCTGGCTAGGTAAAATACACTCCATTAAAATGACTTTCCTTCCCAGGCTGCTCTACTTGTTTAGAGCACTTCCGATTAATATTAGAAGAGACCACCTCCAATCACTACAGAGGAAAGTGACGCAGTTCATTTGGGGTAAGGCAGGCTACAGGTTGCTTTGTGATACACTCTTCAGACTTAAAAAGAAGGGGGGGGGGCTGGGACTTCCAAAACTGCTTTGGTATTTCCAAGCGGCTCGACTTGCCCAACTGTCCACCATTTACTCCAAGTTAGAGAAACCTGATTGGATACAAATAGAGAGACAAGCTGCCCCTACATACACCCTAGACTTCTTACTATGGATCCCCTCGAAGGACCGACCCCCCATATTATCTCCTATCCTCTCTCAATCTCTCTCACTTTGGAACAGACTGAAAACCGAGACAACAGTTGATATGGATAGAAACCCCCCTCTTTAAAAAGATACTAGAAGCCGGCTCTACTAAAGGGTTAATATCCGAGATATATGGGCAAATGGGTCAAGTAGCGAATGAAGGAGAGAAACTCCAAACGGTAAAGGCAAGATGGGAAGAGGATATAGGGGCAATAACTAGTGTGCAGTGGAAGAGAATTCTTAAGTTGGGCTCGATGGTCTCAGTATCCCCCCCGCAGAGGATATCTTATTTGATGCTGATAAATAGAGCCTACTATACCCCGAAACGGTTGTTTCAATTTGGGAGGAGGATTGACGATAGCTGTCCCAGATGCCAAGGGACTGGTGATCTTCTGCATATGCTGTGGAAATGTCCTAAATTGCACCGTTACTGGTCAGGAGTGGTTAATAACATAAAAGAGGTATTTGGGATCAATCTTGAGAGAGAAGCTAAGGTGTGTATACTGGGACATAGAATGGAAATAGGAGAGAAGAAAAGTGAAACAGTAGCAATCGTAAGATGCTTGTTTCAGGCCAGGAAATTGATTGCAATTAAATGGCAATCAAGGGAACCCCCTACAGTAGACAATTGGATCAGCATAGTAAATTAGACCCTATGTAAAGAAAGAACAGTCTATATAAAGAGAGGTAACCTCAAAGAGTTTAAGAAGATGTGGCATCCCTGGATGGTAAAAATGAATGCCCTGGAGTAGAGGGCCTAATCATAACGGCGCTCTACCCAGGATGGAAGAGGAATAGATAAGACTGGGAATAGGGGCATAAGAACCTATGTATGAATATGTGGGGGTGGGGGGCGGGAGTGGGGTTGGGGAGAGGGGGGTAGGGAAGGGGGAGTGGGAGGAATAAAGGGGGATCATGGTTTAATACACAATAAAAGGAAGGGAGGAAGATGGATACGCTCTATCTATGGCCGGGTCCTCCTTTTTTTTCTTTTTCTTCTTCTCCCTTTCCCTCTTCCCCTGGGATAAAACAAAAGTTTAAGATGTAGCTAATATGCACTTTTTATAATTGTTACGAGTATGTTAAATGCTGTGCTTTTTTTCTTATGAAGTGTTAAACAACTGTGGAAAAAATGAATAAAGAATGAAATTTAAAAAAAGAAAACCGAGACCTCCCTAACCTCGACTCTCCGCCCTCTAGCACACATCTTTAACAACCCAGACTTTACACCAGGTAGAGACATCAAATACTTTAAATGGTGGCTGGACAAGGGGTTGTATCGAATAGGACACTTCTTCTCAGCCTCTGGCCCAATTACTATGAAGTTCTGCGAGCGACATCTAGAGATCCCGATAACGGAACACTTCAGATTTTACCAGATACAAAATTTCCTCCATAAAAATTGGAAAGGGAAACCCAAAAAAACCGAAAAAAAAAAAAAAAAAAAAATCAAAAAAAAAAATTGGAAAGGGAAACCCATTCCCCCTCAATTCACAGACTACGAGCTATGGTGCGGACAAGCCACAGACCAGAAAGGTGGAATCTCTATAATATATCAAGCGCTAGCCCAGAGGGAATGCAAGACCACCTTCATGACGGCCTGGGAAAATGACCTCCAGTTACAATGGGACCTGGAGACTTGATTTTCTTCCTATTCAAGAGCTTACAAGGGGATCAGAAATATCTCCCTAATTGAGGCCAATATCAAAGTGATGACCAGATGGTATCTTACCCCAAATTAGCCCGCATGTTCCCTTCCACTAGCCCCCTCTGCTTTAGAGGATGCGAATCAGTAGGAACTATGACCCACATCTGGTGGGAATGTGTCAAAATTAGGCCCTTCTGGAAGAGGATCTTTAATTTAATCTATAAAGTAACAGGTCTCCAGATCCCAAGAACCCCGGCGGTGGCTCTTCTTAACGCCTCCATTCCTAAGATTCACAAATCTAATTGGGCATTAATTCACTTCATGCTGCTGGGCGCCAAATTAACTCTAGCTAAGGCTTGGAAACAGCCTAGTATCTCCTTTTAGGCTGCCAAAAACAAGATTTCATGGGTCATGTCCCAAGAAAAATTGACAAGCACCTTGCTCGACTGTACGGAAAAGTTCTTAAACATTTGGGAACCTTGGTGTCAGAGGTACTCACCCGGGCCGATATGCTGAGAACTGCTCCCCTTGCGACTAAGCGCACGATGCCTCTGGAGTGGGTACAGAGGACACCGGGCTCAAAGATGCACGGGTTGCCAGCAGGAGTGTAGCAGGTGGTGTGCAGTAGCGTCGTAGACCAGGAGAGGCTGAAGCTGCACTGGGAGTAGACACCTGGCAGGGTTGTGATCAGGTAGAGGTTGCAGAGGTACCAACACGTATACTGAAGGAGGACCCTCGGGAGCATCAGGGAACTGCAAGTCCTGAACACTGAGCGGGAGATAGTCCAGCAAGCAGGCCGAGGGTCAAACACAGGCAACCAGGCAGTAGAAGTATCCAAAGGCAAGCCGGGGGTCAAACACAGGTAAGTAACTCAGAGAATGTCCAGGAGGCAAGCCGGGGGTCAAGCACAGGTAATCAAGCAGTAGAGGTGTCCAGAAGGCAAGCCAGGGGTCAAACACAGGTAAGTAACTCAGAGAATGTCCAGTAGGCAAGCCGGGGGTCAAGCACAGGTAACCAGGCAGTAGAGGTGTCCAAAAGGCAAGCTGAGGGTCAAACACAGGTAAGTAACTCAGAGGAAGTCCAGTAGGCAGGCCGAGGGTCAAACACAGGTAATCAGGCAGAGAGGTATCCAGGAAGCAAGCCAGAGGTCAAACACAGGTAAGTAACTCACGGAAGGACCGGTAGACAGGCCGAGGGTCAAGCACAGGTAATCAAGCAGTAGAGGAATCCAGGAAGCAAGCCAGGGGTTCAAACACAGGTAGTGATGGTAGCGGTAGTCAGGAGGATTCCGGGTCGGCACTGGTAGTCAGGTAGATGCAGGGTACAGGGTACAGGATACAGGATACAAGATACTGGACTGGAGACAGGACTCAGAAGAGACAACAAACCAGCAATTTGGAAGCGGACAGGGAAGGCCTTTTATAGGCCAGGTAACTGGTCAGGTGGGATACCCGGACGAGTGCGCATGCGCACTCGTCTTCCGTCAGCGCCGCGCACAGTGGTGAGGCGTACTGGCTGGGTTGTGACAGATACCCGAGAGCCGCGGACCCGCGCATGCGCACCTGTTACCCGGCGTACCTGTAAACCTCGTTGCGCCGCTCTACCGCGCGTGCGCAGCCCTGGAACCCGGCGGAGAGACCTGGTATTTCCCTGACAGTGCCCCCCTCCTAAGGGCAGCCTCCGGATGCCCACTTCAGGATGTCTTTGGTGATATTCCCGGATTAAGCGGGGGGCATGAATGTTTTCGGATGGCTCCCAGGAGCAGTCTTCTGGGGGATACCCCTTCCATTTAACAAGATATTGGGTCTGCCCTCTTCTTCTTCGGAGATCCAGAATTTTCTCAACCTCGAATTCTTCCTCTCCTTGGATGGTGATGGGAGGAGGAAGTGGCGTTTGCCTATCAGGGAAAGAATTAGCAATTATGGGTTTCAGCAAAGAGGCATGAAAAACTGGGTGAATCCTATAGGAACTGGGGAGATCTAGTTCAAAGGCCACTGGGTTGATCACCCTCTTGACCTCAAAGGGGCCGATGAACCTGGGACCCAATTTCCGAGAAGGACAAGGGAGTTTTAAATTAGCGGTTGATAACCAAACTTTCTCACCAATCTGGAAAGGCGGACATTCCTTCCTGCCCCGGTTGTATTGTACCTCATAACCCTTCTGTGCTTCCTTCATGGCCTGTTGGATCCGGGTGAAGTTGTCTTGGATACTTTTGACTAGGTCCTGTGCAGCTGGAGTAGGGACGTCTGGAATGGAATCTGGAAGAAAAGAAGGGTGATAACCGTAGTTTGCCCAGAAGGGCGTCTGATTAATGGCAGAATGCAAAGAATTATTGTAGGCAAACTCCGCGTAGGGTAGTAAGCCTGACCAGTCATCTTGGGAGTAAGAGCAAAAACACCTCAGGTATTGCTCGAGGGTTTGATTCGTGCGTTCAGTTTGACCGTTGGATTGGGGGTGATATGCTGAAGACATGGAAGTCCTGATTTCAAGGGATTTGCATAGATCTCTCCAGAACCTAGAGGTGAACTGTACCCCTCGGTCCGAGGTGATGTTAGCTGGAACTCCGTGTAACCTTATAATTTCCCTGATGAAGATGTCAGTAGTAGCGGAGGCCGAGGGAGTACCTTTCATGGGTAGGAAGTGAGCCATCTTTGAGAGACGGTCAATGACAACCAGAATCGTGGTGAAGGAATCTGAAGGGGGTAAATCCACGATGAAGTCCATGGAAATCTCCTTCCATGGACGTTCCGGGACAGATAATGGACGTAACAGACCCCAGGATTTAGTGTTGGACCCCTTGTTCCTTTGACAAATGTTGCAAGAGAGAACGTATTCCTGACAGTCTTTTCTCCAGCCCGGCCACCAGTAAGATCGACCTACCAAGTCCACTGTTTTCTGTACTCCAAAATGGCCGGACATCTTGTGGTCATGAAGGGTCTGCAGAACTTGGAGTCTGACAGGAGGAGGGACAAAGATTCGGGCATGGGCCCAGAGTAAATCCTGCTTCCTTTCAAGAAAAGGTAATGTGGGAGAAGAGAACTGGTTGGAAGCCTGTTTGAGGGCTGTGGTTAAGTCAGGCTGAATGGCATGGAGAAAGTTGTGGGCGGATAGGATAGTAGCAGGTTCTTTCGAGGATTCAGTGTCCAGAAACATACGGGATAAGGCATCCGCCTTGCCATTCTTGGAGCCAGGACGGTAAGTGATGTGGAAATTAAATCGGGAGAAGAACAAGGCCCAGCGGGCCTGTCTGGGTCTAAGGTTTTGCAGCCCTGAGGTACTCCAAATTGCGGTGGTCAGTGAAGATGAGGATGGGTTGGGAAGCTCCTTCAAGCAGGTATCTCCATTCCTCGAGAGCGAATTTAATCGCAAGTAATTCCCGGTCGCCTACATCATAATTCTTTTCAGGGGGACTTAGTTTTCGGGAGGAAAAGGCGACTGGGTGAAGGAGGGCCTTTGGGCCACTTCTCTGCGATAGGATTGCTCCTAAAGCAGAGTCTGAAGCGTCCACCTCTAGGACGTAAGGGAGTTCGGGGTCAGGGTGCTGTAAGATGGGTGCAGAGGAAAAGAGTTCCTTGAGCTTCTCAAAGCGCTCTGCGCTTGGGGAGTCCACTGGAACTTAACTTGCTGGCGAGTCAGTTGGGTGATTGGGGACACAATGGCAGAAAATCCCCGAATGAACCGTCTATAAAAGTTGGCAAAGCCGATAAAACGTTGGACTGACCTCTTGTCCGTGGGAGCAGGCCAATCCTGGATGGCCTTCACTTTTTGGGGATCCATCAGTACTCCTCCGGTGGTTATGATGAAGCCCAGGAACTGGATGGTATCAGTCTCGAACTCGCATTTCTCTCCCTTGACGTAGAGCCCGTGTTTGCGGAGGATGAGAAGAACTTTCCGGACATGTTGACGATGGGCTTCTAGGGAATCGGAGAAAATCAAGATATCATCAAGATATACAATGAGGAAGTTATCCAAATACTCACGAAAAATGTCATTGACAAGGTGCTGGAAGGTAGCTGGGGCATTACAAAGTCCAAACGGCATGACCAGGTACTCAAAATGGCCGAATCTGGACCTAAAGGCCGTCTTCCATTCATCCCCAGAGCGTATTCTAACTAAATTGTAGGCCCCACGAAGATCCAGCTTGGTAAACACTTTGGCAGTCCTGAGCCGTTGAAAAAGTTCGGGAATGAGCGGAAGTGGGTACCTGTTCTTGATCGTAATTTTATTGAGTTCCCTGTAATCTACACAGGGTCTGAGGGAACCGTCTTTCTTTTCAACAAAGAAGATCCCAGCCCCTGCTGGCGAAGAAGATGGTTGGATGAACCCTTTGGCAAGATTCTCGTCGATATATACCCGTAGGGCTTCAAGCTCAGTTTCAGACAAAGGGAAAATCCTTCCGAAGGGGATCTCAGCCCCTGGTAGGAGATCAATCGGACAATCGTAAGAGCGATGAGGGGGAAGAACTTCGGCCTTTTTTTCATCGAAGATGTCCATAAAGTCTTGGTAGGGTGTTGGGACGTGTTGCAGGTCCTTGGCACTGGGTTGCAAGGCAAGATGGGTGAGAGGTACTGCGGGTTGATCCGGAAGGCAGTGCTGCAAGCAGTAAGAGGAGGAGAACTCCACTTCCTTGTTGACCCAGTCAATCCGAGGGTTATGAGCCAGTAGCCAGGGGTACCCCAGGATGATGGGGAACATGGGAGAATGGATAATGTCAAAACGTAAGAGTTCCTGATGACCTGATTTGGTGCAGGTCAGGATGGGAGCGGTTTCCTGGGTAACCGGTCCCGAGCAGGGTGGAGAGCCATCAGCTAGCTGGATCTGAAGAGGTTGTTTCTTGGTAGCTAAAGGGAGGTTCAGGTGTCGTGCCAGGGTCAGGTCCATGAAGCAACTGCAGGCTCCAGAGTCAAGGATGGCTCCCAACTGGAAAGACTCTCCCGCTACCTGTAGGGAGAGTGGAACAGACAGATGAAAATGCGGCACTTTAACAGAGTGTGAACTTGAGAGGGACCCAGAAGGACACTTACTGGGTCTTATGGGGCATTTCTGTAGGTAGTGCCCCGTGCCCCCACAGTAGAGGCAGAGGTTGGCTTGACGACGACGGAGCCTTTCTTCAGCAGATAGGGGGGACCGTGCCAGGCCCAGCTGCATGGGTTCCCCATGAGGAGGGGAGCGAGAGTTCCAAGAAAGAGAAGGTGCTGAAGGGACCCGGGGCATCGTCCAGGTGGGACGAGGGCTCTGCAGTCTCTCTGCTTGCCGTTCCCGTAGTCGACGGTCAAGTTTAATGACAAGTTGGCAGAGATCTGTGAAGGTACTTGGGATCTCTCCTCGAGCCAGTTCATCCTTTAATACCTCGGATAGCCCTAAACGGAATTGATATTTTAGGGCTGATTCGTTCCAGTCAGTATCAGCTGCCCATTTGCGGAAATCTACTACATAGTCCTCTACAGGTCTTCTCCCCTGGGATAGGGTATGCAGGGTGGTTTCTGCTGTACCTGTGCGTTGGGAGTCCTCGTAGAGTGCTGTCATAGCGGAAAAGAAAGTCTCTACAGAATTCAATTGTGGGCTTTTCTGTTCCATCAAATGGTGCGCCCAGGATTGAGGGTCATCAGAAAGGAGAGAGATGATGAACCCTACTTTAGTGGATTCCAACTGGAAGGTCCTGGGTTGTAGGGCTAGGTGAAGCAAACAGGAGTTTTTAAAAGAGCGAAATTTCCTTCGGTCCCCGGAAAAACGTTCTGGTGTGGGGACCCTGGGATCAGGATGGGACACATCATAGGCAGGGAGAGCACCTCCAGGTGTTGATAGAAGAGTGGAGGTGCTGGCTACCGGGGGTGACTGGTCCACTTGGTTTGGGGATAAGGTCAGATGCTGAAGACGCCCCTCGATCTGAAATTATCCATCCTGGAGGCGTTGTACAGCCTGGGTAAGGGTTGTCACCTGCTGGCATAAGGCCTCAAGGGGTGAACCAGCTCTGTCGGCCTCGGACATTGGCTGGTTTGTACTGTCAGAGGTACTCACCCGGGCCGATATGCTGAGAACTGCTCCCCTTGCGACTAAGCGCACGATGCCTCTGGAGTGGGTACAGAGGACACCGGGCTCAAAGATGCACGGGTTGCCAGCAGGAGTGTAGCAGGTGGTGTGCAGTAGCGTCGTAGACCAGGAGAGGCTGAAGCTGCACTGGGAGTAGACACCTGGCAGGGTTGTGATCAGGTAGAGGTTGCAGAGGTACCAACACGTATACTGAAGGAGGACCCTCGGGAGCATCAGGGAACTGCAAGTCCTGAACACTGAGCGGGAGATAGTCCAGCAAGCAGGCCGAGGGTCAAACACAGGCAACCAGGCAGTAGAAGTATCCAAAGGCAAGCCGGGGGTCAAACACAGGTAAGTAACTCAGAGAATGTCCAGGAGGCAAGCCGGGGGTCAAGCACAGGTAATCAAGCAGTAGAGGTGTCCAGAAGGCAAGCCAGGGGTCAAACACAGGTAAGTAACTCAGAGAATGTCCAGTAGGCAAGCCGGGGGTCAAGCACAGGTAATCAGGCAGTAGAGGTGTCCAAAAGGCAAGCTGAGGGTCAAACACAGGTAAGTAACTCAGAGGAAGTCCAGTAGGCAGGCCGAGGGTCAAACACAGGTAATCAGGCAGAGAGGTATCCAGGAAGCAAGCCAGAGGTCAAACACAGGTAAGTAACTCACGGAAGGACCGGTAGACAGGCCGAGGGTCAAGCACAGGTAATCAAGCAGTAGAGGAATCCAGGAAGCAAGCCAGGGGTTCAAACACAGGTAGTGATGGTAGCGGTAGTCAGGAGGATTCCGGGTCGGCACTGGTAGTCAGGTAGATGCAGGGTACAGGGTACAGGATACAGGATACAAGATACTGGACTGGAGACAGGACTCAGAAGAGACAACAAACCAGCAATTTGGAAGCGGACAGGGAAGGCCTTTTATAGGCCAGGTAACTGGTCAGGTGGGATACCCGGACGAGTGCGCATGCGCACTCGTCTTCCGTCAACGCCGCGCACAGTGGTGAGGCGTACTGGCTGGGTTGTGACAGATACCCGAGAGCCGCGGACCCGCGCATGCGCACCTGTTACCCGGCGTACCTGTAAACCTCGTTGCGCCGCTCTACCGCGCGTGCGCAGCCCTGGAACCCGGCGGAGAGACCTGGTATTTCCCTGACACTTGGGCTCAGTATGTGGGCGTTGCACTTCGCCCTGGCTGCCCAGTCTAACAACAACTATTTGTCTACAGTAGATACATCCATACCCTGTCGATTGGCTCTACCCCCTCCCTCTCTTTCCCCTCCTCTGCTCCCTTTCCCTTCCTCCTCCCCTGCCTGTCTTTAGAGGCAGGACTCCTTTAGTTGTTCAGTCTTCATTTTCTTTATTTCTAAGCCTGTTACGAGGCCACTGCATCAGTTCAGATCAAACTTGAAGTCACTTTGACTTACGGATACTAGGACAAAGAGAACACATACCATAGCTTTTTATGAAGGTTCCCATTTCTCTAAAAATCTGGATGTGTTCTGCGCTAGCCCTCGAGGCTGGGTCTCTTGGGGTCCTTGAGGGTGGTTATCCCGGCACAGTCAGTTCCCGTTAGGGGTGCTGGGGTATCCCTTCCAGAACTCCGACCCCCCCTCGATTTAACTGATATTTCCTTTTGTTGCCTGTAATCCTTAACAGGCTTGTAGTATCATAATATGACTATATGTAACTATATGACTGTGATCTGATCAACACAACCTTCATTGTGGATTTTGCTCTGGCCAAATGTACTTTATTTACAATGTTTCTGTTGTTTACTGTCTATGTTTTTTCTTGTAAAAAGAATAAAATTTTTTGAAAATATTGTACTTTGTAAAAGAAAACTCTTCAATAAAGACTAATGGTCAAAAAAAAATCTGTGTACTTGCCTATTTTAATCTGGTCCTGTCCAAGCATATGATCCTACAGCTCTGGCTCTTCTGTGTCAGTGAGTGTCTTCTTCAGGGAAGAGGAGAGCGAGCTGACAACGGCTGGGTCATGGGAGCCTATAGGTGACATTAAAGCTTCTGAAATTCACAGCATTTGTTGAGCGCTCCGGACTAAAAAAAAAAGGTAAGTATAGAGACCTTTTTCTATACAGGGTATGCAGGGGAGGTAGAAGGAGGCAGAGGGAATGTTGTTAAAGGGATACTAAAGTCTCAGGATTTTTTTGGTTTAAAAATAACAAACATGTTATACTTACCTGCTCTGTGCAGTGGTTTTGCACAAAGCAGCCCAGATCCTCCACTTCTCAGGTCCCTCACTGGCTCTCTTGGCCCCTCCCTCCTGTCAAGTGCCCCCACAGCAAGCAGCTTGCTATGGGGCATCTGAGCCGAGTCACAGCTCCCTGTGTCCATTCAAACAAGGAGCCGCAGTTCAGCCCGACCCTCTCTTTCCTGATTGGCTAACTGACTTTGATTGACAGCAGTGGCTAACTTCTAACTTTTGTACCAGTGCAGGTCAGACGACATACAGCTTTTAAAGATTTGTCTGCCCCCATCCTATGTCTTTACAGCCTGACTAATCCTGAGTCCCCCTCAGATGTTTTGGTAAAGTCTGGTAGTAATGATCAAAACCTTTTATAGGGAAGAAATGCAATGTCTACTAGGGGATTGCAATACATGTCAAATATTGAAGAGCGATCCAATGTTTCAGTTTAAAGGGGAGTTATCAGTATTGTTACAAAAGGGTCTGAAACGTAAGCTTCTTACTAAGAAGGAGGCTAGTTTTCTGGATCCAAGTGTGTGTGTGGGATCCCATTGTGCATGGCATTGAATCAGTGTCCTCCCGCCTTGGACAGTATATTGACTTCTTTTTGAAACCCTTAGTATGTGATATTCCAGCCTTCCTCAGGGATACCAAGAACATCATACAGATTATGGAAGCACTATTTAGACTACAAGATTTTTAACATGAAATTAAACTAGCCCCAGGTTTTGATTGTGTCAAATTTACACAACCCTTTACCAGCTGCAAACAGAAATAGGAAATTATTTTCTGAACCATAATCAGAACCGAAGATTAACTGCAGAGTGCCTTTTATAAGTGCAAAGTGACTTTTATCCACTTGACCACTGGGCAGTTAACCCCCCTTCCTAACCAGACCAATTTTCAGCTTTCGGTGCTCTCACACTTTGAATGACAATTACTCCGTCATGCAACACTGTACCCAAATGAATTTTGTGTCCTTTTTTTCACACAAATAGAGCTTTCTTTTGGTGGTATTTAATCACCGCTGGGTTTTTTATTTTTTGCGCTATAAATCAAAAATACTGAAAAATACTGAAAATTCGTTAAAAAAAAAAAAAAATTCTTTGTTTCTATTAAAAATTATTGCAGAGTATTGGCGAGTATTGGCAGAGTATTGGCGAGTATTGGCAGAGTATTGGCAGAGTATTGGTGAGTATTGGCAGAGTATTACAGTGTTGCACAGTATTGGCAGAACATTGCACAGTGGTGGCAGAGCATTGCACAGTGGTGGCAGATCATTGCACAGTGGTTGGTGGCAGAGTATTGCACAGTGGTTGGTGGCAGTGTATTGCACAGTGGTTGCAGAGCATTGCACAGTGGTGGCAGAGCATTGCACAGTGGTGGCAGAGCATTGCACAGTGGTTGCAGAGCATTGCAGTGGTGGCAGAGCATTGCACAGTGGTGGCAGAGTATTGCACAGTGGTGGCAGAGCATTGCACAGTGGTGGCAGAGCATTGCACAGTGGTTGCAGAGCATTGCAGTGGTGGCAGAGCATTGCACAGTGGTGGCAGAGCATTGCACAGTGGTGGCAGTGTATTGACCAGTGCTGTGGGCACTACACATCCAGCCCACAGCGCTGGTCCCGTCTCTCCCCCTCTCTGCTTCTCTCCTCTCTGTACCGATCACATGGTAAACGGCTGCTATCAGCGGCTGTTTACCGTGATCCGTGATGCGCCGGGTCCTCGGGACCCGGCGGTCACGGATGTTCCCGAGTGCGCGCCCCAGGGGGTGCGCGGGAGCAAGTTTCTGGGAGGATGTCCGTAGGACGTCCACTTAGAACTAGCCGACCGCGCTGTGGCCGTCTTTCAACTATAGCGCGGTCGGCATGTGGTTATAAAGGTATCTATAGGGATCTATTTGGATAAAGTTTCTTCAAAAAGCACAATTTGTTAACCAGAACAGCAAAGGCACATTTTAATATCATATTATGCTCTACATTAGAGATGGGTTGGACACCTCCCTGTTCGGTTAGCAGCAGAGCTCCCAAACAAGGGAAAGTTGTAACCCGAATGGGCGAACCCCATTAAAGTCTATGGGAGCCAAACATGAAAATCAAAAGTGCCCACTTTGAAGACTTATATGCAAGTAATTGGCCATAAAAGAGGTATGGGAGTCCAGGTACTGCCCGGGGAGGGGGGGGAGCATGTATCAATGCCAAAAAAAAATGTTTTTTTAGGAGCAGTGATTTTAACTACTTGATGACCAGCCGCCATCATTACACGGCGGCAGGTTGGCTCTCCTGCGTGAATCGCCGTAGCTGTACGGCCACTCGCAAAGGCATAGGTGCAGGCGGGAGTGTACCCGCGGGTCGGACAAACTCAATGTCCGCCGACGACCCACGATCGCCTAGTACAGAGGCAGATCGGAGATCTGCCTTTGTAAACAAGCAGATCCCAGTTCTGACAGGGGACATGACAGAAATCTACTGTTCCCAGTCATCAGGAACAATGATCTTGGTCATGTCCCTGCAGCCCATCCCCCTACAGTTAGAACACACCTAGGGAACACAGTTAACCCTTGATCGTCCCCTAGTGTTAACCCCTCCCCTGCCAGTTTCATTTTTACATTGATCAGTGCACTTTTATAGCACTAATCAATGTAATAATGTCACTGGTCCCCAAAAAGTATCATTTGGTGTCAGATTTGCCTCCATTACTAGTAAAAACAATAGAAACAAATAAAAATCCTTAAATCAATACATCGTTTATAGACGCGATAACTTTTGTGCAAACCAATCAATATACACCTATTTTTTTTAACCAAAATAAGTTGAAGAATATATATCGGCCTAAACTGATGAAGAAATTTGCTTTTTATTTTTATTTTTTTGGATATGTATTATAGCAAAAAATAATATATATTTTTTTCCAAATTGTCGCTTTTTGTTTGTTTATAGCGCAAAAAATGAAAACCGCAGAGGTGATCAAATACCACCAAAAGAAAGCTCTATTTGTGGTAAATTTTGTTTGGGTACAAGGTTGCCCGACCGCACAATTGTCAGTTAAAATGACACAGTGCCATATCGCAAAAAATGGCCTGGTCATTAAGGGGGTAAATCCTTCCGGTCCTTAATGATGCTTAAAGTGCAACAATAAAAATGTTAATTTCCTTTCAATAAAGTGCCCGGGTGGTCACCTTAGTCTGCCTGTAAAGTGGCGCATCTGTAGCATGCATAGAACATACTGCAGCAAAAAGTAAATACAAAAATAGTAAAATCACATTTTAATTGACTTGCGTTTTTTTTACCGGCAAATGTTTTTTTCTGGGAAAAATTCTGTTATGCACAAAAGTCGTTATAAAGGGAATTTCAAAGATATATGAATTACTGACAGATCTGGAAGGACAAGGAAGACCCTTGCCTAGATGAACATCAAGTAGAAAAAATGATAGGGGCAATGTACAACAATAATTGGGATATGAGAACCATCGAAATGAATTACAAACTACTAGCAAGGTGGTACTTGACACCAGAGAGGACGCATAAAATGCGGAAGGAGGGATCACCACTATGTTGGAGGAACTGCAGCCAAAGGGCAACAATGGCCCATAGCTGGTGGGAGTGAACAGCAATAAAGATGTACTGGCAAGAAATAGTGAACAATATAACAGATATAACGGAGGAGAAAATTGAATTAAACGCACAGGGGTGTTTGTTTCACGGCTCTAAAACTCCCAGGAAAAAATACAACTCAATGGTTCCAAAACTTTTAAATGTGGCGAAAGGGCTAATTCCAAAGAAATGGCTACAGAGTGAAATACCTGACGTAAGAGAGTGGTATGAACAGATAGAGTACTACAATAAAATGGAATATTTAGGAAGTAGAGAAAAAGGGCGATTCCAGAAATATATCACTGCATGGGAATGCTGTGAAAAATTCAAGACATCTGATAAATACCTAGAAAAGATGATGGAAATAAGAGGTCCCTAAATAAATAAATAGAGAAATAGAAACCTACTAAGAACTAACAAACCGATAATAGGTGGGAAAAAAGGAAAGGGAGGGGGGGAGGAGGGAAGTAGTTGGGGGGTAGGAAAAGGGTTTTATATCGATATAAATGAGACTTACAATCAATGAGTATTTTGAATAATTATTATGGTTTTTGTATTTTGGAGAACTGAAGGTGTAAAATAAAAATTCAATTGAGAATAAAATGGTTGAAGAAAAGATTCCACAATGATGTGAAAACAAGAGGGGACATTGTTGAGCTGTAGAGTTTGAAATAAATCTCTCGAGGAAGTGCTCACTGACGTGGAAAAGAAAAAAAAAATTTTTTTTTTTATTCAGCTGTCAGCGGGGGAAGCCCATTGACAGCTGATGACTCATCGGTTGTTAAGGACACCGCGGATGGCTTCCCGCCCTGCTACTTAACAACCAGTTTTTACTGTGCCCTGATTGGGAAAAAACTTGCCCAATCAGGGTGCAGAATGCACTGTGCATCGCGCGGTGCATTGCAAGGCGTTCAGCGGGGCGAATACTCACCAAACACCCTGCAAATTTGGGTGTTCCCTGAATGGGGCGAACAGCGAATGTGCGGCCTGAACTCATGGTCAGGCAGAACCGTACACCCAACACTAAATAGAATGTATCTTAATTATCATTACAATTTTTATAGACCAACAAGGATAACAAAACAGCAAAGTGGAGAGTGTGAAATAACACTGATAAAAAAAGATTAAAAAATTGATTAACAGAAGACATTGTTGGCCTCCAAGGAGATAGAGCAAATTTAGTCGGTGGGAGTACTCAAGGCATCATTTCTGTTGCAGTACACCTACCTAGAGTATTGACATCTGGATGTATAAGAAATAAACTTTTGCAGATGGTTACTTAGTATAATCCTAAAGTGTTTAACTAATGGCAAGGGATTAGAACACCTGTCCACGTGTATTGCTGTCTGTGCCCCTGTTAGGGAGAAAATCACACTCTCTATTTATATTTTTCCTGTTTACCATAATCTTTGAAAGTGAAAGTAAAAGAAAATCCCAAATTTGGGGTTTACATCAGAACACTAATATAGGGGAAATCTTCCAATGGGGACCCTAGTTCTATTGACATTGGAGACACACCAGGATTCCCTCAGATTCGAGGGATTTCCTCTCACTTTCTGTTTTTGTTATGCAACAGAAAGTGAAGGTAAATCTCTCCAAAGGGGCACAAAAAAATTACGAAGGTTATAACTCTCCCTCGCTCTATCCAAAATGAAAAAAAAAAAACACTTTAACCGCTTCCCGACCGCCCACTGTATATTTACGTCCTCAGAAGGGTACGGCTAGGCAAAAGAACTTACGGGTACGTCCCCTTTAATTGCCTAGCCGTGGGGTCGCGCGCGCGCCACCATCGGCGCGCTCGCGACCCGGTCGGGAGCTCCGTGACCACGGCCGCGGGACCAGCGGACCCGATCACCGCGATCCCGCGATCGGGTCACAGAGCTGAAGAACGGTGAGAGGTATGTGTAAACAAACCTCTCCCCACACTTTCTACTCTGCCTGTCAGTGATCTGCTGTTCCCTGTCATCGGGAAAAGCCGATCACTGACGTCAGACGTCAGCCACGCCCCCTACTGTAAAAAAACACACAACACGTCACACTAACTCCTCCCCGCCCCCTAGTGGTTAACTCCTTCACTGCCACTGTCATTTACATAGGAATCAGTGCTATTTAAATAGCACTGATTTCTGTATAAATGATAATGGTCCCAAAAATGTGTCAAAAATGTCCGATGTGTCCGCCATAATGTCGCAGTCACAATAAAAATCGCTGATCGCTGCCATTACTACTAAAAAAAAAATTATTAATAAAAATGCTTTAAAACTATCCCCTATTTTGTAAACGCTATAACTTTTGCGCAAACCGATCAATAATCGCTAATTGCGATTTTTTTTTACCAAAAATATGTAGAAGAATACGTATCGGCCTAAACTGAGGAAAAAAAATGTTTTTTATATATTTTTTGGGGAAATTTATTATAGCAAAAAGTAAAAAATATTGCATTTTTTTCAAAATTGTCGCTCTATTTTTGTTTTTAGCGCAAAAAATAAAAACCGCAGGGGCGATCAAATACCACCAAAAGAAAGCTCTATTTGTGGGAAAAAAAGGACCCCAATTTTGTTTGGGAGCCACGTCGCACGACCGTGCAATTGTCAGTTAAAACAACGCAGTGCCGAATCGCAAAAGGGGCCTGGTCCTTTGGCTGCCAATTGGTCCGGGGCTGAAGTGGTTAAGAGATCAGGAGTGTCCTTAGGCACCTAGACGACATACAATTTTTCTTTGTGATCCTGTGGTATTTATAAAAGATAAAATTGCATTAATTCTGGGGACATTAATTAAATTAATAATTAATTATTGGCAAGGTAGAAAGTTTTGGTAATCCCTTTGCTTCAACAAATTTCAATTCTGCTATCCAGGAAACAATTGTCTATTTTTTTTAGTGATATGCTAATCTGATGCAATTGAAAATTTGTATTTTTGAGTAAAGGATAAAGTATGTCAATATCAGGTGTACTTCTAGATATTTGAATTGCTCTTGTTGCTAGCATTATGTAAAGCTTATCTTGAGTGCTTTGAGTTGGTCTGGCTATATGGATATAGGTGAAGACAATTTTGTAAGCACCTTTGGGGTTAAGGTTTCAATATGTTTTTATACTAAGGATGTCTCGTTGCAAGTACAAACAAAAATCATTAACATATCTGAACCAGACAAAGCTTGAGATGGTAGGATTATGAATTTTCTTGGTAATTGAGAGATAATAATTTTTCAATGTAACTTTCTGATTCATGTAAAGTGCGAATTTTAATGATAAGCCCATTTTATTTGAATATGTGATTCAGCAGTTTCTTGTTTTATGCAGCATTTTAGTAATAATAAACATAATCAAAATTCAGTTCTTTGTTATGCACTTGGTTTTAATATATGTTAGAATTTAAAAGTCTTAATACCATATTTCTTTCTCTTATCTGCAACAGTTTTGTAAATGCAAAATTATGCTAATGTTTTATTATCAGTCCATAAATTTAAGAGCTTAATGCGTGTGCTGACTTTAAATAACATGTAATGAATTATTTACACAAAACTTAATGTATTCCTATTAAGAGACATTAGTTAGGTTATATTATCAGTCAAAGTACACATTCTAATGTAGGATATGTAGGTTATTTTAAAACAGTATTACTCATTCACAGCACGGACACTACTGTCTGACATTACAAAAGGTTACCTACCTAATAAATAAGATGAACATCCAAATATATTTGTTATCAGCATAATATGACAGTTTGTTGCAACGTAAGCTTGGCAAGGGGAGGTTTAGAAAACTGGAAGAAAATGTGTCAATACTGCCCGCAGCAACATAGCAAAGTTTATAGTTGTCATTTGTGCTATGCAGTTTAGAGCAAGAACATATTCTTTATTTTCAATTTTTTTTTATTAGAGTTTTACGAGGTGCTATCAAAAAGTTTTTGAGACTAGTTTTGTATCACGGCAACAAATGGCAGCACCAGGCTGCACGCACAATCACAGAGATCACTGACCTTCATAAGTCATTGTGCCAAAAGACAATGTCCTGTATACATAAGGAGCTGTGCAACTGGTGCTATTCTGACCACGTGTGTTACAACATCTGCTATTTCATCATCGAAAGCATGTTAGAACAAAGAGCAGATGTGGAATTCTGAGTGAAACTGGGCAAATCTGCCATGGAAATGTTTGAGATGATTCAGGAGGTTTAGGGTGATACAGCAATGAGTCGTTCGAGATGATTTGTGGCACACGCGATTGTTCTTCGACGATCATCATGCACAAGTTGCTGAAATTTTTGGCATGGTTTTGACATTTTTAGGGGTCGAGCTTGTTGAAGGTCTTGCTGATCTCTCAACATCTTCCAGTGATGTCTTCTGCTCTTGAAGTGCGTCTGGCACTCAAAACACCTCAAAGGACTCATTGCAGTCATGCCATAAACTTGTTTCATGTAGAATTTCACGTTTGTGCTTTGTTCTAACTTGCTGTCCATGATGAAATAGTAAACGTGGTAACGCATGTGGTCAGAATAGCCCCAGTTGCACAGCTCCCGATGTACACAGGACAATGTCTTTTGGCACACTGACTTATGAAGGTTGGTGCTCCCTGTGACTGTGCATGCAGCCTTGTGCTGCCATCTGTTGGTGTGTTACAAAACTAGAGTCAAAACTTTTGATACCACCTAATAATACAAAAAACTGTGTAAAGAGAGAAAGCAAGAGAGCACTCTAAAGCCCCACAACAAACTTGCTCAGGATAAGGTGCTCGCAGGAATACAAGGCAATCATAAATACAACACATAGGACAAGGAAATTAACAAGTGCAGATCTTGTACACCATTCTAACTGGTTAATGTAGGCAACACTAAACACTCCCTTTTTCTGTAAGCATTAGATAAAAACATGTAATAACAGGCTCCAGTTTAAAAGCTCCTGTACTGTAATTATGCCCATGTTTCTGATTTTACACACTCTTTACTGGGTGGTTTGCTACCAATGTACAAACCTAAAGCAAACGTGGTTGTAAGAAAAGCCCAGTACATATTGGAACTAGGAGACGAATGCATGCGCATGCTCATAATTTTGAGCAAAGGCTCGCACATACGCGCACGCCCAACACTGACATTGACAGCCTATTTAACCTGGAATATGACATAAACAGATTGCTGAGTGGTCTTCAGCTAGTTCCTGCTTAACCTATGCCCTGACCTGCTATATTTTCCTTTCGGTGCATGACCCAGCTTACGCCTGACCTGCCTCTGGATCCCTGCCTGTTTGTTGTGACCTTGGCTTGTACTCTGACTCTTATTTTTTCCAACGTTCCTGTACTTTGCTGCCCGGCTTTGTACCAAACCTGGTTTGTATCTTTTTGTAAAATATGAAAGACGAGGGTGTGTCAAGTAAAAAGATACCACATTTGCCAAGCCTCACAATTGTAAATGCGTGTGAAATGGTGAAAGACTGCAATACCCGAGATTGTCCGTAAAAAGCTTTTGTAGCACATCAATTTAGACTTAATATAAATGATGCCCCTTGAATGAATGCTTGCGCCCCAGATTCACGTGTTTGCATTTGTATTTGTGTGTGTACACAGAGGCAGGGGCTTTAAAAAAATATTTTGGATGTTTTTAATTTATTTTATTGTTTAAACATTTTATTATTAACATTTTTTATTAAGATTTTTTAAACTTTTTTTTTCTTATTTTAAATGTTTTGCTGTCACTTTGCTATAGCAAAGTGCAAGTGACAGGATCACTTTAAGGAGAAATCGTTTTCTTACTTGGCCAGAGATGCTGTAGATAAGTGGTTCTCAACTCCTGTCCTCAGGACCCACTAACAGGCCAGATTTTAAGTATTAACTTGGGGAGATGCAGACTAGAATACTGCAATCACTGAGCAGCTAATTATATCACATGTGATGAATTTCAGTTGTCTTGCAAACCTTGCCTGTTATTGGGTCCTGAGGACAGGAGTTGAGAACCACTGCTGCAGATTGACACCTCTACCTGATAGTTCTCAGAGATGAATGCTTCAGGGTTCATTCTTAACAGGGTAGATCAGCGATAGGATGTTCTCTGATATCTTGCCACTCTCCATCCTGATACCTGCTATTGAAGTAGCAGACATCTAGGAAAGACAGGGGAGGCCAGAAAAAGAACTAGGAAGGGTTTCGAGACAACACAATAAGTGCACAAACGATACAGGAGAATTCTGAATTTCTGACAGCATCAACCTTTCCCCTTATCAAAGAGATATTACAAAATGCTTTTGATGGTCTATTAAACAGACCAAAAGGGAACAAATAAAAGATGGTCTTTGTTAGGGTTTACATAAACCACTAAATCACCTGTTCTCTACTCATCCTCATCCAGGTATTTTTTTCCAGCACCTCTTCTGGCTTTGGGAAACAGTGAACCAACACTACAGACAGTGTCTACACTGTCCAGACCACTTGTCTGCTCTTTAATCTTCTAATAGGATCCTCCCGATAGGATCTCACCACAGGATATCTAATAGGAAGTATCCAAGTCATGCAGGCAACAGTGTGGATGAAAGAAAAAGGACCCTTCAACTTTGCAGAAAGGAAGAAAGCGCTTTCGGCTGGTGTGTCCTGTGGCCGTAAATTTAGGTGTGTTTTTGTTTTTTTAGATTAGATTTTTTTTTTAAAGCTGTCTATGTCCCCTTTCAATTAAAGAGATGTATTTCACTTCCCATCTTACTGATCTTTAACTCTATCCAAAATAATAAACAAAAGCTCTTGCTGAGATTACACTATAATTATATTTGTCAGTGAATTTACCCATCTACCTGTTTATGCTTAGCCTAGCTTTTGTTCTTACATTACGCATATCCTGTAAAACACATTATTCAGTATTCATATAACATTTAGTAAATTATGAATTTAATTTTACTGGACTTAAGATAGCAATTTTCTTATTAAATAATAACAGGAAATATGCAGATTGTATACAGGTGTTTCTTTTCAAAACTTGACAGATGGGTAAAAAATGTTTACTTTATAGGATTTAAACACAAAATTCTCACAATTCTGCTATCCCTGAGTCTGTTCTTAAACATCTTTATGATCTTAAAAATACAAATTCCAGAAACAGAAATTAAAATATAATTTGTACAGGAGTCCACAAATTTAGTAAAAAACGATGATAGTGATTCTAAAGTTCACATTTGTCCCATCGTAGTTTTTTATTGATATAGTTTACAAGGTAAGTAATTCATCTTATGTTATATATTACCACACAGTAAAAAAAGTGTTATTTATTTAAAATCAAATTAGCATATTATTTAATGATGCCTGCTGCTTTATAATTCATGTAGTCCAAAAAGTCCAGAATAAAACTGCCAGGCTATTTCAAAAAGAACATCTGAAAAGTAAATTGCTTAGTATGCACAATAAACAACTGCCTCCATCTGCCATATAATTAATGTTCCTGATTAAATCAGTTTTCAATAAGTTGCATGCAATGTTTTATGAGTTGTACAAAACGTCTACTTTATTGCGCTGTAGGTGCCTTTAGCTTGTTTATATGACAAAATATAAAGTGAATACAGCATTTTCAATATATTCTTCCTCCACAAGCCAGTTAATAATGATGAAAGTAGAGTAACTTACCTTAAGGCGTAACTCCATCTAGTTGTTTTTTTAGCTTTGGGTAGAGTAGAGAGGAACTAAAAGAAAAAAATGTCACTTGAACAGAAAGGCAGAAGCTGACATCAGAAGACATACTAAAAAATGGAAAATTGTATCATACTTACTGTAATTTTCCTTCCCTGGTGCCTTTCCATGGCATCATACAGATGATAGAGCTCCGCCTCGACTCCCCCATCAGGACTAGTAAATAGCATAAATTAAAGACACAGTCCCTCCCCCAACATTCTCTGTAATATAGAATACCGAGGGTGGGAGCGTATGCTGGTGCATCCATGGCAGCATACAGATGATAAATAACTAGCTGACTTGGGTGGGATAATGCCAATAATAAGTATTTTAATTAGAAAAGGACATTGCAGCCTGAACTGCCCTCCTTCCGAACTCTACAGTCGTGAGAGCCCCCAAATCAATATGGTAGTGCCTGAGAAATGTATGGCGAGAAGACCAGGTGGCGGCCCTGCAAACCGTCTCCAATTAAACATTAGCCCTTGCTGTGCCCAGGAAGTTGAGACTGCCCTCGTAGAATGAGCATTCACTTGGGACAGAGGCTCCATATTCTTTGCCCTGTAGGCCTTCTAAATTAACTTTACAACCCAAAATGCCAGCATTCTGATGGAGGCTTCTTTACCTCTGTATTTACCGAATGGTACAATGAATAGTCTCTCAGAGTTCCTGAAGGATCTGGTTGCTTCTAAGTAGGCCCTGAGCACTCTGGAGATGTCCAGCTTGTGACAAGACTCTGAAACTGTGTCTGTAAATACTGGTAACGCCCAGGGTTCCAACAGGTGGCTTGGAGTAGCGACCTTAGGTGTGAACTCGCGAAGGGGTCGAAGTTCCACTCTGTCTGGGAAAAAGGAGATATGGTCGTCACCTATACTAAAGAGTGAAGCTCCGAAATTCTTCTGCCGGATGTAATGGCTAGGGATGGGCAGAACACCCCCCCGGTTTGGTTCGCACCAGAACATACCGAACAGAACAAAAATTTGGCAGAACACACGAACACCGTTAAAGTCTATGGAACACAAACATAAATAATTAAAAGTACTAATTTTAAAGGCTTATATGCAAGTTATTGTCATAAAAAGTGTTTGGAGACCCTGGTCCTGCCCCAGGGGACATGTATCAATGCAAATTTTTTTCGGGAGCAGTGATTTTTTAATGCTTAAAGTGAAACAATAAAAATGTAATATTCCTTTAAATATCGTGCCTGGGGGGAGTCTATAGTATGCCTGTAAAGTAGCGCATTTTCCCGTGTTTAGAACAGTACCATAGCAAAATTTAATTTCTAAAGGAAAAATTGTCATTTAAAACTGTAATGAATTGTCGGGTCTCGGCAATATAGATAAAACTCATTGAAAAAAAGAGCATGGGGTCCCCCCCAGTCCATTACCAGGCCCTTTGGGTCTGGTATGAAAATTAAGGGGAACCCTGCGCCAAATTTTAAAAAGAATTGCATAGGGGCCCCCCAAAATACATACCAGACCCTAAGGGTCTGGTATGGATTTTAAGGGGAACCCTTGTCACGAGTGTACTTACTGAGGCCGAGATGCCGAGAGCGGTTCACCCTTGCGACCCAGCGCAGTTCGCCCCCTGGAGGTGGTACAGGGAGCAAATGGCACCAAGAGGCACAGGTCACCCCCGTTTGGTAGGTGGAGCTTGCGTGAAGGTCCAGTGGGAGTGAAGACTGAGCCCGGGCAGGCAGGTAGGCAGACAGGTGCAGCAGACAGAGGCTCAAGAACCAGGCTGAGGGTCAAACACAGACAGTCACTATAGGTCAGCACAGGCTGAGCAGGGGTGTCTTTGAGAGACACAAGGCAAGTCCGGGTCACAAGCAATGGGTCAGGCAAGGAGACAGGAGGCAGGTCCGGGTCACAGGCCGAGGGTCAAGCACTGGAGAGAAGCGGAGTCCATGTAACAAGCCAGGGGGTCAAGGTCCAGGAGATAGGCAGCAGAGTCAAGAACAATCCGGATCACAACAGGTCAAGCAGATACAAGGAACAGGATCACAGGTAACAGGAGCTGAAAGACAAACCAGCAAGGCGCATGTGCGCCAGAGCAGCTTTTATAGGCGCCAAGGGGATGCTAGATGTGCGCCAGTGCGCATATGTGTGCGCCGGACCGCGTATGCGCATGCGCCTAAGCGCCGTTCCGCCACGCATGCGCGCAGGAACATGGCCAGATCGTCTGGGAGGTCTGTTCTCCTGACAACCCCCCCCCCAAAATCCATACCAGACCATTATCCGAGCACGCAACCTGGCAGGCCACAGGAAAAGAGGGGGGGAGAGAGAGCGCCCCCCCTCCTGAACTGTACCAGGCAACATGCCCTCAACATGGAGAGGGTGCTTTGGGGTAGCCCCTCAAAGCAGCTTGTCACCATGTTGATAGGGACAAGGGCCTCATCCCCACAACCCTTGCCTGGTGGTTGTGGAGGTATGGGGGCGGGAGATCTCTGGTCTCTACTCTACCTTGCCAGACACCACCAGCCACATGTCCAGCCACATCATTTTGACTCCTAATTTAAGATCCATACGGCACATCCAGATATCTGGCTGATGGATACAACCATCTTTAACCCTTGATGTTCTGGATGGTTCAATACCTTTTGATACACACGCTCTATCAACCGGACCTGCATCAAGGGGAAAGTACTATTTTACTTCTCCTCCATAGGTACAGTCTATATAGAGTTATACCACTAAGTTATATAATAAGACCATCTCACAATATACGGACCCCTGGCTGATGTCATTCACATTCTCTGTTGTTTGTGCGCTGCTCTGACGGACGTAGCTTTCTTTTCATTTTTGAGTTATGTTCTTTGTCTTTACGGGTGGAGCATCAACATTTGGGATATAAGCTACAGATCTGGAACCCGCAAGCCCTCTGACCCTGAAGAAGATCTTCATTTTGTTTTTCGAAATGCGTTGTCTATTTGACAAAGCTCTGGGCTTTTTCTTGCAGCTGGTTTCCATTTCTGCTCCCAATATTTGTGTTTGTTGCGTATATACCCATGTTCATGTTGCTATATATTATCAATGTGTAATACATTTTTATAATTTTTTACCTTCAAACTGTTTGTGGCCCGGTCTAAAGTCCCAATCTGAGGAATTCATGTTTTGACTCCATGTATCAGGTATGTGGTCCACAATCAGTTTAAACAATCAGTTGCGGTAGAGGGTCTCTTTAAACACCTCAAACCTTAAGTACAGGAACGCATAGAGAATTGGGATGTGCAGGTAAGCATCCTGCAGATCGACTGAGATCATCCAATCTGTTGGCTGGACTGCTTGAATAATCGTCTGCAGAGATTCCATCTTGAAGCTCTCGAGATGGATGTACTGGCTGAGCCTCTTTAGGTCTATCACAGGTCTCCATCCACCTGCCCTTTTTTGCACCAGAAACAGGGTGGAGTAGAAACCTGTGAAGCGTTCTGCCAAGGGAACTGTCACAGCTGCCCCCTGAAGCTGGAGAGATGTCATAAATTGTGTTAGTGACAGAGCCTTTAGCGGAGAGGTTGGAATCTGTTCTTTTGAAAGATGTCCGAGGAGGAGGATGAGAAAAATTCCAAAAGTGCCCCCACTGTATTGTTGACAGAACCCAGGGGTCCTGGCAACGGGAAGCCCAGACCATAACAAACAACCTTGGTCTGGCTCCTACGGCGAGTGTCTGGGCTAACCTGGCATCAAAAAGACTGCTTTTGCTCTTGGGGAGTAGAAAGAGTCTTATTCTTCTAGGTGTTCAAAAAGGATGCCTGAGTGCCCTTCCAATGCCTTCTGTTGTCTCTGAACTCCCATGAGTTCGACTGACGGAATCTAGACAAATAGAATGGATCTTCACAGCCTTCTGTCTTGGTGGAGCATGCCAGATTTACCCCCTGTCACCCTGAAGATAGCTTTATCCAACTTGTCTCCGAACAGTGCCTTCCCATCAAATTGGATTTTGCACCAGTTCTGCTTCAAAGCTAGGTCAGCCGTACAGGGTTTCAGCCACAAGGCCCTCTTTTTCCATAACTGAATGCAACATGTATTTTGCCGAACACCGAATTGTGTCAATGGCCACCTCCCCAACAAAGTCTGCTGTCATCCTGGCGTAAGGCCCTTTCAATTTTTTCCATCCGGCTCTGATGGCATTTGACACCGATGTGAGGGCGATAGCTGGTTTATAGGCTGCACCTGGGGCTAAGTAGCTTATTTTAAGATCTAGGTCAATCCATCTGTCAAGTGGATCGTTGAAGGATGCAGAGTCCTCCATCGGGAGGGTAACATTTTTCGCCAGGTGTACCTCTGCTGCATCTACTACCAGCATTGAGTTCAGCGATTGTGTTTCTGACTCTGCCAATGGATACAACTTGTTAAGCCGGCCCAAGGAGAATTTCTTATCTGTCTTTACCCATTCGTTTTCCATGATTTCTCGGATCTCGCCCATCAAAGGAAAGACAGTCTGTTTCCTTTTGAGGAATGGGAAATACCTCTTGGATTTTTGAGGTGGTTCCTCTGGGTCCTCCCAGGCAATTGCGGTCTTGACTACCTGGATAAAAGGTTGCACCAGAGCATAACTGAATCCAGAAGGATCTAATTCCTCAGAAGAGTCTTCCGAGAGATCTTCAGGTAATTAATCCCTAGCTGGTTGGCCTGACGGAGGCAGAGGAGTGCTCACCGCTGATGGGCCTTGAGTATTGGGCTCCACATCCTGCACCTGGGATGCTTGCGGGACTGGCTGGGCAGGAACTAGGGCCGCTAGCTCCGAAAAAGAAGTCATTCATTGTTCATTTAAGCAGGTCAACAACCTGCTGACTCTCCAGCTCACAGTTGGCCGCATAGTCCCTGAAACAGTCCTTACTGACCAGCTTGTCCAGTAGTGGTGTAGCTCCACATGCCCAGCACTTCTTCCTTGCATAAGTAGGAGGAGAGGGAGAATGATATCGTCTTCTGGCTCTTGACCTCTCTGTTGATCTATGGCGTGAGGACCTGCGGTCTGGGCTGTAATCATCACGGTGTCTTCAGGACTTCCTGGACCTCTTGGTGTGGACAGGGCTTTGATAAGAGGTATCCTCGTTAACCTAGAAAGCGCAAACTTTTTTTTTTTTTTCATACTCAAGTACAGTTGGTCTCATACCTATTGGACGTGAGAGGATCTTGATTTTGAGATGAATGGCTAATGACAGATTTGGGCAGGAGGATCAGCTGTGGAAATATAGCAAGAGATAGAAAGAACATACAAATTTTAATAAAAGTTGACTCCCATTACATGCCCATATATATATATATATATATATATATATATATATAAAAAAAAATATATATATATATATATATATATATATATATATATATATATAGATAGATAGATATACACATACACAAGCATATATATATCCATACACATATTGTCCCCTTTCCTCTCTTTTTTTTTTAAGCTTTTTTTATTTTTTAAGCTTTTTTTTTTACTTTTTTTTTTCATTTAACCTACCACTAGTAGTACCGGAGGAATCCTGCAGGGCATGGCTGAACACTGACAGCTCTATTCCCGCAAGATTCCGACCCTTTTAACTTGAAGGAGGTGGGTGGTTTAATTCCTATAGATGTCAGTGATCCTCGATCACGTGCTGACCCCGCAAGCCAAGAATGGCTGATCCGTGTATGCATGGCATTTAAAGGGGAAATTACACCAAAAAAATAACAAAAATACAAAAAAAAAAAGGAAAAAAAATAGAAAGAAAAGAAAGAAAATGCAACAGGCCTGGGATATGAGAGCTGATCCTTCTGCGAATCCTCCTTCATTCACCATAATATGTAATGGCAGACTGCGTTCCTGTGAGGAAACTCTGCAAGATGACCCCAAGATCCATAGAAGGGGTTCCCAGGCTTATCAGCACTGTGAGTGGCCCATACTGCTACTCTTCACCAGGTATGAGGAAAAAAAGGAGAATGTTGGGAAGGGACTGTGTATATAATTTATACTATTCACTAGTCCTGAGGGAGGAGTCAAGGCAGAGCGCTATCATCTGTATGCTGCCAAGAATAGGCACCAGGAAAACATTTTCATTGGGGAGATTTTCTCGAACTTCTTGTCTTAACAGGAAGTGAATGGAAATCTTCTCTAATGTTCTCTATAGGGACACAGATGTCCATAAAAACCTTTCAAAATCCAAACTTTTCTCTGCTTGTTTCAAAAAGAAATAAAACATAGCAGGAGCCAGGCTTTAATATGGTGTGCAGAGTGTTGTAGTTAATATTGCACAGTTTTTAAATGTTTTTGGAGCCCTGGTGGGAGGGTTTTTTAAGACCCAGGGAGGGTACTAGTCCTCAAGATCCTCACGGTAACCAATATCAGGACCAGACCATTTCTTATTCAGCATCATAATAAGTAATGTTGTCAGCTACTGCTTAAAGATTTCCCCTAGGTATTCCTGTGTATTTAGTAGAGTTCAGGTGACATTATTGCCAACCAAACACACAAATTAAAATCCATCTGCAGTGGCCAGGTTCATGGTCTTTAGAGGTCATCAAAAATGTTGACTATTGTCCAAAATAATGTAGTAATTAATGAGTTGACTTATTATTTAGGCTTTTTATTAAAGTAGAGCTATCACAAAACTAGACAGTTAAACATAGACTGATGTTACCTTCAGTGAAAACCACATATAAAAATAATTAATAGAAACAGAAATATAGACATCTGAACCTATATGTGAATTAGCCCCACTTCCTCCCCTCTGAACATTCCTATCAGTTATTCAAAGTGATGGGCTGGTTTATGAACAATAGTGAGTCTCAAGAGAGGGATCAAGCATAATTTAAGTACATGTTGGTAAAATCAATCTTAAGATGATCACTAGGCATCTTTCCTTTCTGCGTAATTATATATAACTATAATGGTTTAGTTGATACAATTTTAATACACTCAAAAGGACCACCAGACAACTGTGAGCTAACTACAGTAAAGCAGAGCAGTTTGCTTTAAGGCACAATTTGTCTGATTAAAGCTTCAGACTGAACCATCTAGTAAGGGATTCCCTGCTGGTGAGTCACTGGGCAGTGTAAGTACTAGACTTCCTTAATTATAAAAGCAAACCGAGAGCCTTTAAAATGTAAGGAGCCCAAAGCACCATCTGGGTTAAGAGTAAAATATTAACATATATTTCATATTTATCAGACGTAAAAAAATAAGATTCTTTTTTAAATGATTTTTAATCACAACCATAATAATTAAAAAAATAAGTAGAACCCAATTTTACATTCCCTTTAAACAGAAATAACTGTTGTTGTTTGTGTATAAGCTACACATGTATGTTGTTAGACTCCACATGTACCCTACAGTTCTATCCTTTTGTCACTTCTTATGTTTTTCTATATACGGTAGATCATCTTAATTGACATTTATTCCTTTCAGTATTGTGTACCATTACATTGGAAGAATGGGTGGACTGATTAATACAATTCAACTGCTATTTCTACTTTCTAAATCTGAAGTCATCCTAGGACAGAACATATTTGTTATAAGACTTAAAGTATTTAATTACAGCAGACTGGCACAATTATGATGTATTTTATTTTTATATCATCTTTTTGTACAAAACTATGTGTTTTCAATATCTGATAACAGGAGCTTGTTATTTTACAGAACTACTTAGGTAATCTTCATTCATTTCAAGACTTTTGAAATCAAGGGAATAGGACAGGATTATAAATGATATTTCCATCTATAGAACTGTTTAAAAATAATGTACCTATTAGTGATGAGTGAACCAGGCAAAGTTCAGTTCACTGGAAGTTTGATAAACCCAGCAGGACGTTCATGAACACTGAGCACAACTCTGAATCCCACTGAAGTCTATGGAAGTCTATGGTCTTTGTTTCTTCCAGGCACTTTTTAAGGCTATTTGGCATGAATCCTGAGTGATGTAATTGGCCATATATGCTTTGATGGCATTCTTATACATGCTTTTGCTTTGATAGAGCACTTAAAAAGCATATAGTTCTGAAACAGATTGAAAATGTTGGTGATGACAAATTATTGTTTGTACAGACATACAATCAAGTGTGGGGTTGTAGTAAGTAGGGATGAGCCCAAGGCCGATCCTTGGGTCACAGATGCCTGGGTGCAGAAATATTTCAGGCGCCCCCACATGGGCGTGGTAATCTTACAAACCCCTCCCCTTTACACATGTTTCTATGGCAACAACTCAAACACAGAGATGCTCCCCTAAGAAGTCTTTGTTACCCTGGGATCCTCCCATGTTTTTTTTAACAATAAAGAACATACAGGAAAAGCGTACACTAATGAGACCGGAAGGGGAGTCTCTCTGTGGCACACAGAGAGGACTTCTGTTAGAGAGTCTGTTAGAAAGAGCCCCCAGACATAGTACAGGAGAGGGTCAGAGACTGCAGACATGATACAAGAGACGGTCAGAGACTGCAGACATAGCACAGGAGATGGTCAGAGACTGCAGACATAGTACATCCTTTTAGGCTTGTGCAATTAGTTTCTTAATGAATCGAAATTCAAATTTTGCATCTTTCGGACAATCGAATGCATCCGAATGCATCCGAATAAAAAAAATAACGAATTTTAACGAATACGAAAGAAATTATAGCGGATATAACGAATGAATTTGACATGATTCGAGATTCAGTATAATGAATATTGACACTCGAATTATCCGAAAAGTATTAACGTTACATAACGAATATAGCATAACGAAATTACGAATTACGAATGACAATGAACCGAAACTAAACAAATGTTTCTGTTTTGCACAAGTCTACATCCTCTGAGAGGAGGATGTGAGGGGGGACGGACTTGGGTAGGAAACACAGCAGCGGCGGTGAGCGGTGGCGGTGAGCGGCGGAGAGAGTGGCCTCTGGACACCAACAAGCAGAGGAGAAGGAGGAGGGAGGGGAGCACTCTGTGGCACCCGAGTGAACTGCACCCTGCGCATCCTCCTAGGATCGGCCCTGGATGAGCCCGATGTTTGAGTCGAGCGTAAGTTCGACTCAGACATTGGGTGTTCGCTTGTTCCCTGAACAGCGAACATTATGCAGTGTTCGCGGCAAATTCGAAAGCCGCGGAACACCGTTAAAGTCTATGGGACACTAACATGAAAAAACAAGTTATTGCCATAAAAAGTGTTTGGGGGCTCGGGTCCTGCCCCACAGGACATGTATCAATGCAAAAAAAAGTTTTTAAAACAGAGGTTTTTCAGGAGCAGTGATTTTAATAATGCTTAAAGTGAAACAAAAAAAGGAAATATTCCTTTAAATATCGTGCCTGGGTGGTGTCCTTAGTATGCCTGTAAACTAGCACATCTTTCCTGTGTTTAGAACAATACCACGCCAAAATGACATTTCCCTTTATAATGTAAGCTCTACAAGCAGGGCCCTCCTGTACCTTTTGTATTGAACTGTGCTGTAATTGTGTTGTCCCCCCTATACATTGTAAAGCGCTGCATAAACTGTTGGCGCTATATAAATTGTGTATAATAATAATAATAATAATAAAGGAAAAAATCTCATTTAAAACTGCTTGCGGATGTAATGAATTGTCGGATCCCGGCAATATAGATAAAAATTATTGAAAAAAACAGCTTTATTTCCCCCCCCCCCCCCAGTCCATTACCAGGCCCTTTGGGTCTGGTATGAATATTAAGGGGAACCCTGTGCCAAAATGTAAAAAAAAAATGGCAGCCCCCCCAAAAACCATACCAGACCCTTATCCGAGCGTGCAGCCTGGCAGGCCCCAGAAAAAGTGGGGGATGAGAGAGCGACCCCCCTACTGAACCGTACCAGGCCACATTCCCTCAATATGGGGAGGATGCTTTGGAGTCCAGACTACAGGCTACAGGCTACAGACTAGATGGACAATGGAAACACTAAAATTCACAGAAATAACACTGGGAAGCACAGAAAAACACTTGAAAGGTTGCTATGGAACATAGGGGTTCCAGATGTTAGCGTGTTGAGGTGCATGCAGTTTGTTTGAACACTGAGAAACCTGTATGCTAGCCCTTTAAGACAGTGCCCTCTTTGTAATTTGGTGGAAGCCAGTGGCTGTACACAGAGGGACAGGCCCAATGCTGGAGTGTAGAACAGGTGTGTGTGACAATGACAATGATGGTGACTTATATAGATTAATTGGAGACACAGAAACTTATGCCAGATTAAAAATGGATCCTACAAATACATTTAAAACAGAACTTAATTTACTCCTCCAAATGTATAGCAAATGGTATATTGGAAAGGAATATGAATATCTGATGATAGAATACCCCATACCTCTGTATTCAATTTTTTATGCCCAATTGTGTCAGGTATAGGATCATTGACCTCAAACTTACTACAAAAGACACCAGCAGATCTAAGTAAAAACTACACCTGCTTACCTTAGAGATCTAAAGCATATTTTAATTATATTGAAATGGAATAGCAACTAGGGTGGTACCTGGTAAATATGGATGTAACATCTTTATATATGGTAATACTGCATTAAATAGAATGTAAGGTAATGAGGAACGTGTTAGTTAAAGTGGAGGTAAACCTGATTTATTAAAATTTGTGTTTACTTATCTCTCACCAAAGCCCTGAGTCCTGTGTCTATCTGCTGCTTCGTTCCTCTGTTATTAGCAAGATAACTTCTGACAAGTTCCCAGACACTGGAGATAAAAGCAGCTGAAATTTTGTGTCAGGGAGGTTGCTATAAATAGATTAGCAGAGAGCTGGTCTATTCACAGCACAGCTCTGCAAATATATTCGTTCCTCTGCCTGTGTGGAGGAGGGATGTGTGCCTTTCCTCCAATTAGCTGTCACAAATTGTATGCCCAGACTCTCCTCCCACTGCTGAAAGAGAAACAAAAGATTCTAACACAATGTAAGAATTATAAAGAATATACAGAAGAAAGCTAAAGACAGCAGATATACATGTAAAACTTATGTAGGGAGATTTGCTTCATCAACTCTGACCCTGTGCCTGCTGAAGAAAAGCATCCCCACAACATGATACTACCCCCACCATGTTTCACAGTGGCGATGGTGTGTTAAGGGTGATGTGCAGTGTTAGTTTTCTACCACACATAGCGTTTTGCTTTTAGGCCACCCCAGTGTGAAAGCCTGAGTGCTTTCACACTAGGGCGGTGCGCTTGCATGACAGGAAAAAAAAGTCCTGCAAGCGGAATCTTTGGGGCGGTGGAGGAGCAGTGTATACACCGCTCCTCCACCACCCCTGCCCATTGAAATGATTGGGCAGCGCTGCCGAAGTGCCACAAAATGAGCAATATTAACACTTTCTTCAGACTCTAGGGGTGGTTAAAAGCAATAAGTGGCACTATAACAGAGGTAAAGTGCCGCTAAAAACTAGCGGCACTTTACCGCTAATGGACCCGCGTGTGAAAGGGGTCTTAGAGTATTGTCACAAGGGTTAATCTGAAGGAAGGCATAAAGGAAGCTAAATTGGCATATAAGAGTAATAATTTAACAAAATTATTTGTTGGAAGGATGGAGGGGCACATTATTAACCACTTGCTTGCTAGGCACTTAAACCCCACTTCCTGCCCAGGCCAATTTTCAGCTTTCAGTGCTGTCACTCTTTGAGTAACAATTGCGCAGTCATGCAACACTGTACCCAAATGAAATTTTTATCATTTTTTCCCCACAAATAGAGCTTTCTTTTGGTGGTATTTAATCACTGCTGGGTTTTTTATTTTTTGCTGGAAAAAAATATAATAGAAAAAAAAAAGTTTTATAGTTTGTTATAAAATTTTTCAAACAGGTAATTTTTCTCCTTCATTGATGTGCACTGATGGGCACTGATAGGGTGCACTGATGGGCACTGATAGGCATGACTGATGGACACTGATAAGGTGGCACTGATGGACACTGATAGGTAGCACTGGTGGGCACTGATGAGGCGGCACTGGTGGGCACTGATGAGGCAGCACTGGTGGGCACCAATAGGCACTGATATATGGCACTGATGGGTGGCACAGATGTGTGGCACTGATAGGCGGCACGGAAGGGCATTTATAGGTGGCACTGAAGGGCACTGATAGGTGGCACTGATGGGTGGCACTGATGATCATTAATGGGCACTGCTAGGTGACACTGATAGTCAGCACTGATAGGTGGTACTGATGATGAGGCACTGATGGGCACTGATTGGCAGAACTGATGGGCATTGATAGGTGGCACAGGTGGCCATTGATAGGTAGCACTGGGGTGTACTGGCAGGTGGCACTGGTGGGCACGGATACTTGGGGGATGTCTCACTCTCTTCGGTACCGCTGTCCCTCTGACAAAAGATGGTGATTGGCTTTTTTTTGCTCATGGTGTCAGTGCAAGCAGAAAAAAAGCCGATTACCAATCTTTTGTTTACATCACATGATCAGCTGTCATTGGCTGACAGCTGATCACGTGGTAAGGGGACGGGATCAGCCCCTTACCACGATTTGTGATCAGCCAAGTCTTATTGATTCAGTGATCACAGATCGTGCCGTGCACGCCCTGCAGGGGGAGGGCGCAGGCAGCTCATGCACGGGAGGATGCCTATTGACGACCTCCCGGCAATTAATGTCCATGCTGTAGATGTCATTCGGCTATAGCGCAGGCGGAATGCGATTAACCATAGAAAAAAAAAATGAAACAGAAGTGAATGCCAGTGTATCATTAGTTGAGGAACTAAATAGGTACTTTACACTTGCATTTCTTATTACTCTTTGGCTACTTTCACACTGGGGCGGGCCGGCTTTACTGTAGTTTTAGCGGTACTATTCCGCCACTAGCGGGGCTTTTTTATCCCACTTTGCCAGTGGTTTGGTGACGCTGCCCCATTGATTTCAATGAGCAGGGGCGCTTTAGGAGCGGTGTATACACCGCTCCTACAGCACTGCAAAGATGCTGCTTGCAGGACTTTTGTTACCATCCTGCAAGCGCACCGCTCCAGTGTGAAAGCACTTGGGCTTTCACACTGGAGAGACAGGAGAGGCTCTTTACAGGTGCTATGCAGGCGCTATTTTTATCGCTGTAGCGCCTGTAAAGCACCCAGTGATGACCCTTGGGTCTTATATTTAATAAAGGACTATTTTACAGTGAATATAGCATGTATGATACTAGACAGTTCTCATGAGGAAGCCTTATTGAAGGCGAAACATGTTGAGACATACCAATATCTGCAAATTCCTATCTGTATTCAGAGATGTATTCTTTTAAAAAAAAAAAAAAAATTCAGATGTATAACTATGTCTATGTTTATGTTCAATTTTTCTAATAAATTTATATTTTTGTATAAATTGGTGCTTATGCACTTGCAAAGTCCCACTCCTCTGTTCTAAATATTTAGACTATTTTTTATTGTTAATACACCTTACATTTGTATTTAGCCACTCAGGTTTAAGCTTTGTTCTTTTATATTTATATTTGCTGCCCAGTGGAATGCACCGATGACTAATGTTGTTTAATATGCCCTTAAAGCACTCCCAATTCTCTTAAGTGTTCTTTGTTGCAAGAATTTTATCCAATTAAGTGTCATGTAGTATAGAGTACAGATTATTAAAGTTGGCTCTTCTAAAATGTAGTACTCTTGTCCTATTCTTCCTATTCTTGTGTATCCTCTCCCTATAATTATATGTAATACATTTTTGATCACTGTTACCTAAATTATCCCTTACTTCCACACCTGCAATCAACTCTGCGTTGTTTGAAATTAGTAGGTCCAGCAGAGCAATATCTCTAGTTGGAGCTTCCACCATTTAACTCATGAAATCGCCTTGCATGGCATTCAAGAAATGACAACTGTTAAGCCCCATACACACGCTCGGACAATCCGCGGACCAGGTCGGTCGGACTTTGTCCGACGTACTTTGTCCGATGTTGTCGTTGCGTACACACGGTCGGACTACGTTGTCGGAATATCCGGTCCGGAAGAACGTCGTGACGTAAGTCGTCGTCCACGAGATTACAAAAGGGAAGTTCAGCACCACGTCAGGCACCCGTTGGGCTCCTTCTGCTGATCCTGTGTTTATCGAGAGTTAGTGGAAGTTTGGTGACTTAAGATTCGCGCTTCTCAGTTTTCTGACTCAGATCGTTACTGCTCTTCAGTTTGTGCTTGTCGTGCGTATCTGTTTATTAGTGCGTGTAGTCAGTTCGCATTTGTTGGTCATTGCAGCCTATATCTTGATATAGGACGCTTTGATTTGCACTGCTTATTGTCTGCTCGTTGCTGGTATTCACTTCGTTCTTTCAGGCCTTGCTGTTTATCGGTGCTTTCTGTTTGTCCGTTCTGACCAGCCGACCTTTTGTGACCTTCTGAGCGATGTTTCCCGTGCGTACTCGTCGCCGAGTTCGTGCTGTACGCGGAATTGGTGTCGGGCTTTTAGCTTTGACCCAAGACCCGTCCATGAACAGAGTGATGAGGAGTATGTGGACCAAGAATTGGTTGCTTCAGCGTGACCAGTTCTCGCACATGCCTTTGCTTCGTGAGATCCGGGAGAATAATCCTGATGATTTCAGGAACTTTCTCAGGATGACGGACCCCGATTTTCACCGTCTTTTGGCTTTGCTGACCCCCTTTATCAGCCGGCAGGATACCTGCATGAGACAAGCCATTACTCCGGAGCAGAGGCTTGTTGCCACGTTGAGGTACTTGGCGACAGGGAGAAGTCTTCAGGATTTGAAGTTCTCTTCAGGTATCTCTCCCCAGGCCCTGGGAATCATTATTCCAGAGACCTGTTCTGCCATCATTCAGGTCCTGCAGGAGGACTATATTAAGGTAACATTTCTACTTTACTATTCCCTTCTATGTATGCTCTGTTTGCTAATGACTTGTATTTTTGACCTCCTTCCCTAATTACCATGATTGCAATATGTTCTAATATGCTGTGCCCCTTTTCTCCTTCATGCATTTTTCCCTTCACTTACCTCACCAGCATGCTCTTCTGCCCCAATAGACACCTATGGCCTAGTCACTTAAGCAATGTCTTTTGTCTGCTGCATAGTATTGTTTGCCCCAAAACACCCCCTAAAATATGCACAAATGTTTGCTGTGTGGTTTACTTCATGTAGAGCCCCCTTTTTTTGTTCTTTTGGTGGGGGGGGGGGGGGGGGCAAACTCATTAGGAACCCCCTCCCCCAACTGCTCTGTCAGATGGTACCAATCCTTTATCTGCTGGCTTTCCCAAGGTCCATACACACTATATACCTACCTCTTTATAGTGCGCATCTTTAGGGATGAATTCAGCAAAGCATGTAGTGCAAGGGACTGCCTCCATACATTCCATTTCCTATTTTTTTGTCTTCTTTCCCTCCTATTAGCTTGCTTGGTAATTTAATAATGTCACACTGTGCCTGCCTTTTTTGGGGGGGGGGGGGGGGGGGGTTGGGTTGAAATGTTATTTGATCTTTCCTGTGGCCTGCCAATAGTGTTAAGTACAGAGGGTCTGGCCAAACTAGCCCACATTATTGAGCCATTTGCCAATCAATGAAGTGCAGAGGGTTAGCTGTCCAACACCCCCCCCCCCAAAACCCCTAGTTATTGCCAATGGCCCATCAGAAGTGGGGGGATTGATGGGGGGGTGAGTAATCTGTGAAGGGGAGCCTCTACTTTTCTGTGCAAATACTTTCCAGCCTCCAATTTTAGACAATGCTCTTGTTCCAAGATGTTGATTGTCTAATCTGCTTGCAATGTTTAGGTGCAAAGTGACTAATTTTTTTTTCTTGTTTCACTCCACAGTTCCCTTCCACGCCACAGGAATGGCAGACTGTGGCCTCCCACTTTGCCAGCCGTTGGGACTTTCCTAACTGCGGAGGGGCAATTGATGGGAAACACGTCCGCATCGTCCCACCGCCCAACTCGGGGTCCTACTATTATAATTATAAAGGGTTTAATAGTGTAGTGATGTTGGCGGTGGTGTCGGCAACATACGAGTTTATGTATGTGGACGTGGGGATGAACGGCCGGATATCGGATGGTGGGGCCATTACGCACACGGAGTTCTACTGGCGTCTCCAAAGTGGCAGTCTGTGCTTGCCACCTCCAGAGGAGAATGCCGAAGGACTCCCCTTCGTCTTTGTCGCAGATGAAGCGTTTGCGTTGACTCCCCATGTGATGAGGCCGTTCCCGATGAGGACCCTCACCCCGGACCAGAGGGTCTTCAACTACAGGCTGTCCAGAGCCAGAAGAGTTGTGGAGAACGCTTTTGGCATCCTGGCCAGCCGCTTCCGCCTGTTCCTGACGGCATTTAACTTGGCGGAATACAAACTGAACCACATAGTTCTTGCCTGTTGCATATTGCACAACTTCCTCAAAAGACATAACAGGAACTATGTGGTGCCCGTTGGCCCAGATGTGGAGGGCCCTCCAAATGCCGAACTCACAGCCCTTCGAGTGGCACGTCCAGGCTTGCCCCCTCTAAATGCCCGTGTGGTCCGGGACCAATATATGCAGTACTTTGTGGGTAGGGGGGCCATTGCTCTGCCTGACGATGTGTGAGAGGCATTTTTTAATAAATCTGATATTTTAACCAACCTATGATTTCATGTCATTTCAGTCTTCTTTTTAGCTTATTTTACTTTGACATTTTTTCCCTTTGCCTTCGACAGTGGGAATGCACTTTCTGGGCAAAAGGAGGTAACAGTCTCTTCTTCCCAAAAAGATTATTCTCATGTTGTGTGTTTGCTACCTAATCTTTGGTCTAGAGAAGGTTTGTACTGCATAACTGACACCCAAAATACTCCTTTTCATCACCAGGTCTGACATGTGTGTATTCTCCAAAATGCTGTGCTCCGTGTTTTCGTACAAAGCACTGTGGGTGTCATTTACATAAGTCAAATCCGCTATGCTCTACAAGTGCATTGAAAAAGTTCCCCGGGAAAGAAAATTGGAGTGCAAAGTGGATTTGCCTTTAGTAAATAACACCCATTGCCCCCCATATCCTTTTCATTTTACATACATAATGCATTGTGTTTTTTAAATAAGGAAGCCACACATTTAGAAAAATAAAAGTTTACTAGGAAAACATTCCCAAGTGCGTTTACAATCTTCACGCCAAAACTGACAACATCTTGGTTATTTACAACATTGTTTACAAACATTCCGCAATTGGTAAAACCAGGCATGGAGCAAAACAGAACCTAGGAACTTGGAAAGTTCAACTTTGTAAAGTGAAGCCAAGATCAGACATGACTATATGTTCAAAGTGTGTTTGATCTTGCCTTCATCACATGGGGGGGTCACCCCCGAAAAGTGGAAATTTGGAACATGCACACAATTTGGGTCTGAAAATGGTCATTAGATGGGAAAACACATGCCTAGAAGCTTCAAAAGTGCCATTTTCCATCATGGGGATGAATGGACGTTTTTTGGGGGTGCAACCCCTTCACCACAACCACTTTCGTAGTTCGTAAAGTGTTTGCACCCCCAAAAAAACGTTGCCATTCATCCACCATGGTGGGAGCTAGCACATGTGGACACAATGTGTGCATGTTCCAAATTTCAGACAGTTTTTAAGTTGCAAATGTGTGCAGAAGCAGGCACAAATGTGTGTTAATTACTTGGTGCGTTTTCATATTTTTCCTAAAACATCAATGATGTTCTTCAATTTTTGTTGAACATCATTGATGTTTTGCTTTATGTAATCTAGATCTCGATTGCAGACCATTATCTCTCCGATGAGTACGTGGGCACTCTCTGTGGTAAAGTGCGATTTTTCTTCCACAACATCCACGTCACCTAAAAACCACAAACAAACAAAAATGGGGTGTTGGAAATGAGGCAGCCATACATGGATTAGCTTACCAGTAGCTGTGTTCTCCCACACTCACCTGTTGTGGTGACAATTTCTCCAAGTTCGATGATCTCTCCTTCCTCCTCCTCCTCCTCTGCTTCTGCTCTTTCCCCTTTTTTGGGAGGTGTTGGTTTGGGGGTTTCCTCAGACGGCCCAAGTTTTCGCTCCCCTATGAGAATGTCCAAAAGGAAGATTTAGCAACACAAACTATTGAGGGCAGAAATAGGAAATGACAAACATTGCTTGAAAGTGACGGACACTATTTTAGTTTGGCCAGTTACAAATGTCAACTACATGAATGTAGTCACTTTGTAAAGGTGCTAAACTAACTAGCTTTTTGGTAGAAGTTTGTGTGATGGAGACCCCCCTCTAGTATCCACTGGAGCACATGTGTGGAAAAGGCTAATAAAAAGGGGGTTTGGGTGTCCCAGCACTAGTGCTCTCGAGTCCAGATGGGTAAACAGCTACTGGGTGACCTCTCCTTTACATTGAATAAATTGGCTTTACATTCTGGATGACATTTCTAGGGAGAACAAACTTCCTTTCCCCCAAAAAAACACCAAACATCGTATTATAAGTGGCCGCACGATCGAGGTTGCGTACGATCGAATGGACACACACACGACCATGACAGTGGCAGAAAGATCGAGGCTGAGTACGATCGAATGCACAGACGAACATGAAAGTGGCCATTTTGGAATGTACAACTTTGTAAAAATCAAACCACATGGAGCAGTATGCAAGCAAGAAATCAAACACAAAACACAACTACTTACTTTTTTGAAGAATTCTCTTGATCTTTCTGTACTGATCGGCCTCCCTCAGTTTCAGGTCTGACCAGCGTTTCCTCAGTTGCTCCTTGGATCGTTGTACCCCAAAATGATTGTACAGCCTTCTCACAACTTTAGACATGATCTTGGCCTTGCGGACATTGGGGTTGAGGTAAGGCCCATACTTCCCATCATAGTCGCTCCTCTTTAATATGTCCACCATCTCCAACATTTCTCCAAATGACATATTGGAGGCCTTGAATTTCAGGCTCCGGGATCGGGACGTTTCTGCCTCCGGCCTTTCCTCGTCCTCCTCCTCGTTGGGGGGATATTTGGGGCGCACCTGCTGTGTCCCCGCCATGTGCTCTCCCCACTGCGCCGTAAAGAGAAGGGGTGGGGAATAGACGAGAAAGATCGTCAGGGGCGGGCGGAGTTTGACGCATGCGCACTGTATATAAAACGTCACACGCCTGTGTCGTAGCCACGATCTGGGAGACGAGGGGAGAGAAAGCTCACGCACGAGACGATCGCTACAAACGAAGGTACAATTTGACGTTGGTACATAACTAGCCTAGACTGATTAGAACTTGAGGCTTCTTTATGGAGAAGATTAGGAGAGTTTAGGCTGACATTATTTATATTGTTTTGTGTGGCGTTGTGTCTTGCAGAGGTGATGGAGGCGTTCTACAACGTGAGCTTTCTCCCACACTTCATTGATAAATACCGGCAATTCCCCCTCTTATGGCAGGCAAAACACAGGGATTATAGCAACAGACCAAAGAGGTACGCAGCCCTGCTGAAACTGGTGGCATTTGTAAAGCCTACCCTGCCCATGGCAACCGTCGCAAACTTAAAAGTGAAGATAAACAACATGAAGACTACCTATTTCCGGGAGCGCAATAAGGTCCTGAAGTCACAAGCATCTGGAGCTGCAGCAGCTGATGTCCATGTCCCCACGCTCTGGTACTATGACAGGCTCCACTTTCTCAAAGACCAGGCTACTGTCAGGAAGTCACTCTCGACTCTTCCTTGCACGCGTCCTTCCACGCACGCCACCCCTGATGAGGCTTCCGAGGACCAACCTGGGCCTTCCAGTCAGGAATATGTGCAGGTGCCCAGCTTGTTCCAGGTATAGTAGTTTTGGAACCAGTTTGTTGAATAATGAATGATGTTCAGTTAATTCAGGATCCCCAATTGCTTATTTCCTAACGTGATTGACATATCAACAGACAGTGGTGTGGGAGACATTTTTGGGAAGAATCTAAACTGCAGGGCTGAGAATTGTATGGTTTTGTATTTGAAAACATTTTGCAACAGTCACTAGATGAGAATTGTGTGTGTTTGATGAACAAATAACTGAAACTATGTCCCTTTTTCATACACAGGAAGACCTCAGCCAGGAGGTGGCTGTGGAAGGTGGCAGTCAGGAGGAGGCAGGGGGTAGTGGCAGCCAAGAGGGGGGTAGGCGTAGGAGCCTGACTGTCTCCCAAGTCTCTCCCCTCCGCCTTCCCTACAGAAGGGCGAAAAACATGGGGGAGGTGGGAGAGTCAGCGCTCCAGCTGATAAAAGATGCCTCAGCCTCCCTCTATGCCACACCCACCTACGAGGAGGCCTTTGCCTCCTTGGTTACAAGTAAATTTACGGGTATGGAGGCGGGGCAACGCAGCATGTGTGAGGAGGTCATCCTCAAAATACTAAATGAGGGGATGGCTGGGGAGATGACTCCCCTCACACATGTTTGCGAGAGTGACCTTGCTCCGCCTCCTCCTCCTCCTTCTGCCACCCCACCAGCACCAGCACCACGGCGTGGAAGGAAGCGTACAAGGAAGACAAGAGAGTGACAACCTGGACTCAGTCTGGTCTGAGAGAAGATGGAGCCTCTCGTAGTACCAGAGCCTGGGGACCTAGATGGCATCTGCTGCAGTTCCGGATGTTTTGGACTTCAGGACCAGATTGCGCTCCCTTATTATTTAGATAGGTAGTCTTCATGCCCCCAATTGTTTAAGTCTGTAAAATGATGGTTGCCATGGGTGTCCAAGGCTTTGCAAATTCCCCAAGTTTCACCATGGCTGCGTTCCTCTTTGGTCTGTTGCTGAGACCTAAATAAAGGTTTTTTTGCTTTGAAATAATCATTGACTATTGTGTTTTACTTTTCTACAATGACAGTTTTTCTTTGAGTAGGCAGGTACATTTCACTAATCCTAGAATTAACAAGGGGCACCAACAACCAACAAACTCCTAGTAAATGTAAGCAAGAAATACAAATGTTAATAATGTGGTTTTGCTAAGTTGAGACATACAAACCCCCTCCAAAAAAAAAAAAACCTCCTTCAAATATGTATTCCCCCAAAAAAAAAAAATCTGGGTAAAAAAATAAGAAAGATTGTATTACGATCTGAGTAAAAATAAACATGTAGTGTATAAATGCTGCAAAGTAATAAAGAAGTAAGTTTGTGAGAAGTGCGGGTGAATAGGAGCAGCTAAAACATGTCATTCTTGTTGCATTGTAAAGAAAAAGAGAATGCGCTGCATTAAAGACATTTTAACATTGCAGCGTGACGAATGTGCTGTGTCGATTAGGAAAGGTAGTTTTACCTGACCGAGCGCTTCCGTCACAGAATTTCTTCTGAGCATGCGTAGCACTTTGTCCGTCGGACAAGCGTACACACGCTCGGATTTGGTGTGATCGGACCGGGTTGACGGCAAATCTTTCCAGCAGGAGATAAGACTTTGTCCGACGGACAAACCGACGAACACTGTCCGATGGTGCATACACACGGTCTGATTTTTCAACAACCTTGTCCGATCGGACCAAATTGATGAAAAAGTCCGACCGTGTGTATGGGGCTTTAGTTGAGTGAGCAGTTCTGTCTGTCTGTCCAATCAATATAGCATACACACAATTAATTTACCATTTGTTTCATCCCTTTGAAGCTCCAGCCACAAAGACCCCACCTCCTCACCAGCCCCATTAGCTTAATCGTCCCTCATATTCACTATCAAATTGTTCTCCACATAAAAGCACAACTCTCCCCCTCTTCTACTCACCTAGTCCCTCTAATACAGGGAGTACACCTGAACAGTCACAAGGCAGTAATGTGAGCTGTCAAGCAAGGTTTCTGATACTTCCACAAAATCCTCCTCATGTATCAGAAGTTCCAATTCTTTGATTTTTTTAACCAGACTTTTAGCATTTGTGTACATACTTTTCAATTGTATACATGTGCACATTTAATCCATGCACACCTTTTGATTCCCTTTAGGTTCAGCATGCCTGCTAGCCTTGGAAAGTTTTGTTTCTCTATCATCTAGTTTAGGGTCGTCTTCCTCCCCAACTTTGTCCCAATCTGTATACTATGACCCTTTCTCCCTGCAGTGTATACCTTCCTCTGATCCCCCCCCCCCACATCCTACTTTAAAAGTTCCTCCAGCATTCTGAACATCGTCTCCCCTAGCAGAGCTGTGCCCTCTCTATTTAGGTGCAGTCTGTCTCTGCTGTATAACTGTTAACTGACTGCAAAGTTAACCCATTTCTTCTTTAACCCAAAACCCTTCTTCCTACACTAGTTTCTCAGCCACTTGTTTACCTTTCTATACTCAAGACACCTCTCTGGTATGGCTTGAGGTACAGGCAATATTTATGAGAATACTACATTGGCAGTCCTTTTCTTTACTATGCACCTAAGTCCCTGAAATCTTTTTTAAGGATGCGCCATCTTCCTCTGACTATGTAATTTGTATCTATGTGTACCATGGCATCTTTGTCCTCCCCAGACCCACCCAACAATCTGTCCATCCGATCCATAATGTGCTGAACCCGAGTGCACGGAAAACAACATACTGTTTTGTGATTATGGTCTTTGTGACAGATTGCCCTATTTGTCTTTCTAGTAATTAAGTCTCCTACCACCAGTCTTTGTCTATCCTTGTCTGTAACCTTGCCCCCATCCTTACCGGATATTTATTGGGATGTATCAACTCAACTCAACAACTACCCTGCCTTCTAACTATAACCCAGCTACCTACCTCTGGCTCCTGCACCTCCATATCATGACCGTCCCCTATACTGGCCCCAGCTTACACCTGCCTAAGGTCCACACTCCTATCCAGGTGGCTGATGCTTTGCAGTGCTGCCAACTGGTTCTTTAGATCCAAGACCTGGGCTTCTGAACAAACAATATTGAAAAGGTTAAGTGGTGTGCTACAAATAATTTGATTTTGAACATTAGGAAAAGGAAAGAACTTATTATAGATTTCTGGAAAGATATAGCTCTTTTAGCTCCACATTTTATAAAGGGTGAAAGTGTGAAGAGGGTTTCTGTCTTCGCATTTCTATAGTTGTTTTATAGATTTATGAATACTTATCATGGTCAATAAATGTGAATGCTGTTATAAACCGATTTCCGTCTCGCAACGATATACGTTGGCAGAATGGCACAGCTGGGCAAAACAACGTATGTGCACGTTTTTTTCCTTTAAGAGCCATCGAAAGCGCGCGCCTGCAGCTGCAGCACGGGGGGGAACGAGATGCGCATGGCTGGTGGGAGCGATCGCCGCCACCCATGCGCGATCATGGGCACGAGAGCCAGCACGGGGATTTGTGTGTGTAAACACACAAATCATTGTTCTGTCAGGGGAGAGGAGACATATCGATGTTCCGACTAAGTCGGAACACCGATATGTCTGCTCCCCCAGTCAGTCCTATCCCCATACAAATAGAACACATCCAGGGAACACACATTTAACCCCTTGGTCGTCCCCTAGTGTTAACCCCTTCCCTACCAGTGACATTTACACAGTAATCAGTGCATTTTTAAAGCTCTGATCGCTGTATAAATGTCAACGGTCCTAAAAATGTGTCAAAAGTGTCTGATCTGTCCACCGCAATGTTGCAGTACTGCTAAAAATTGCAGAAAAAATAATAATAATAAAAATGCCATTAAAATGCCATGAATCTTTCTCATAGTTTGTAGATGCTATAACTTTTGAGCATAGCAAAAAACTATATGCTTATTGCGATTTTTTTACCAAAAATATGTAGAAGAATATATATATTGATGAAGAAATTTGTTTTTAAAAAAACATTTTGGGGATATTTATTTTAGCAAAAAGTAAAAAATTGCTGTTTTTTTAAAATTGTCGCAAAAAAAAAAAAACGCAGAGGTGATCAAATACCATCAAAAGAAAGCTCTAGAGAAAAAAAGGATGCAAATTTTGTTTGGGTACAGCATTGCATGACCGCGTAATTATCAGTTAAAGTGATACAGTGCCAAATTGTTAAAAAAGTGCTCCGGTCGGGAAGGGAGTAAAATATTACGGGGATGAAGTGGTTAAAAAATTGCAGCAGCTTCCATACTTTTTGAGATTACTAAAAGTGATCTAGAGAAGCAGGTATTAGAGACCTTCTATCATTCATTCAAAATATTGCTTTTTTTTTCAAAATATGATCAAATACCACCAAAAGAAAGCTCTATTTGTGGGAAAAAAAGGACATACATTTTGTTTGGGTACGGCATCGCAAGATCGTGCAATTGTCAGTTAAAGCAACGCAGTGCCGTATCGCAAAAAAATGGCCCGGTCAGGAAGGGGCTGAAGTGGTTAGTGACCAGGCCATTTTTTGCGATATGGCACTGCGTTACTTTAACTGACAATTGCGCAGGCATGCGACGTTGTACCCAAATAAAATTGATGTCCTTTTTTTCCTACAAATAGAGCTTTCTTTTGGTGGTATTTGATCACCTCTGCAGTTTTTATTTTTTGCGCTATAAGCAAAAAAAGAGCGACAATTTTGAAAAGAAAACAATATATTTTACTTTTTGCTATAATACATAGCCAATAAAAAAAAAAAAAAAAAGGAATTCATTAGTTTAGGCCAATATGTATTCTTCTATATATTTTTGGGAAAAAAATCGCAATAAGCGTATATTGATTAGTTTGTGCAAAAGTTATCGTGTCTACAAAATAGGGGTAGATTTATGGCATTTTCATTATTATTATTTTTATACTAGTAATGGCGGTGATAAGCGATTTTTAGCAGGACTGCGACATTGAGGCAGACAGATCAGACACTTTTGACACTTTTTTGGGACCAGTGACATTATCAAATCATTCTCTGCAGCTATTACCTTTTGTTCCACCACCCCCTCCCTTTAAAATGTAAGCTCTATTAGCAGGGCCCTCCTGTACCTTTTGTATTGTACTGTAATGGTGTTGCCCCCCCCTATACATTGTAAAGCGCTACATAAACTGTTGGCGCTATATATCGTGTATAATAATAATAATAATATTACACTGTATAAATGACACTGGCAGGAACGGGGTTAACACTAGGGGCGATCAAAGGGTTACGTGTGTCCTAGGGAGGTGCTTTCTAACTGTGGGGGGGGGAGACTAACTGGGAGTACAGAGAGATCACTGTTCCTGATCACTAGGAACAGACAATCTCTCTGTACTCCCCTGTCAGAACAGAGATCTGCTTTGTTTACATAGGCAGATCTTCGTTCTGCCTCTCTGAGGAGCAACCGTGGGTGGCTGGCGGACATCGTGGCCGTCGGACCTGCGCATTGGCTCCCCTGCCATGGCAGTGGGCACGAGCATGCCCGCAATGTCTCATGCATGAAGCGACGTATGGGTACGTCGTTTTGCGCAATAGTGCCGCCCTGCCACAGTATATATGCGATGGGCAGTCCTTAAGGTACATAGGGTAATAGTGGTTGTAAACCCTCACATATACCTAGTGAAATGACTGGCTAAAGGTGATACACAGGGATGAAACAAATCCTCCTAAATAACTGATGTGGTGGCAATTATTTTAGGAAGATGTCCAGATCAGAGTCATAATGGACAATAAACAGTATTGCCCCAACATATTGAGCTATATACATTTGGATGATAATTATTTTTATTTCTATTATTTAATTCCTTTGGCTATAGCCATAATGTTAAGGTGAAATAAATTGTATTAAAGATACAGGATTCTTTGGAAACATGTCAGAAGTGAGGATTAGTGAACAAGTGTGATGTCACAATTAGGCATCCCATAGATAATTAATTTTGATTTGTTTATTGATTCGATGTAGATGAGGGAATCCTCCCCATTGTGCTATAACATTCTGATGGCGGGGAGAATCCCCGCCATCAGAATACACTGATCAGTGCTGCTGGCTATAGCCAGGGGCTCTGATCAAGTGGAAATGTTCCAACAGGTCAGTTGGACGACTTTTGTACATCCACTCTGCCCATACATGGATCAAAATTCAGCCAGTCTCTGCTTAACCAGCCAAATTTCGATCCAAGTTTGCTTTAGTTGGGTGTTCCAGCCGTAATTTTTTTTTTAAAAGTCTGCAGCTGCTGACTTTTAATAAGGACACTTACCTTTCCAGGGTGCCCGCGATGTCGCCAACCCCCCCTGAGGCCGATACGTCCCTCATATCATGTGCCGGCGCTGCCATCCTTACTAAGGGAAACGGGCAGTGGAGCCTTGCGGCTTCACTGCCCATTTCCTACTGTGCATGCGCTAGTCCCCCGGCAATTTCTGAATGGGCGGCTGTCTTCTGTGACACACACAGGTCCCAGAAGACACTGTGCCCACATTTCCCAGAAAGCAACGCGAGGAGGAGAAGACTGAAGATCAAGTGGCAGATTAGGACGATCTGCCTAGAAACAGGCATTTCTGGTAAGTTAAAAAATAAAGGATTGTTTTTATGTATTTTTTTTTTTTAGGGTGGCCCTCCACTTTAAGTTTTCCCAGGCAAGCACTGCTAAAATCTCTATCTTATATGGCACTAGCCAAAGCATAGACAGAAAGCAACAGTACTCCAAATGGTTAGTTTCACAGTTTGTTAAACTCCAAATGGAGCTTAATATTTTATCTGCCTTCCTCATCTTTCTGTCTATGGGAGCTATTCATTTATGGATGAGGACAGAAGCAAAGAGCTGTCATTAGAGTTGGAGATTGCTATCATAGGATTACAACTTAGAAACCGCATACAAATCTCCACACATTTCTGCAACATTGGATTTGTAAGTCAGCCTGTGAAGTCTGCAATAAACTTGCAATTTTATGTTTTTATTATTGTGTGAAAGTTTACCCAATGTGAGAATTCTTTTAGGGTTAGTGTTACAAACAGAATTATCATATTTGGTATCTATTTAGTTTATAGGTAAGCATGTGCCAGCTAATCTATTACAGTATTTGTCTATTTTTCTACAGCTTTTGTTTTAATCCCCTGAAATATATTCAGTTGATTTAAAATGAAAGTTCAACTGGGCTTTAAACATGTACAAACACAATATATACTTTTCAAAGCTTCATTTTGTATAGACCGGTTTCAGTTTTTTTAAAGGGAATGTATAAAATGTTTTTTTTAATGTATTTTGTCTTTATTTATTATGGTCAGGATTTCAGAAATATTTTATCCTTTTAGTCTATTAACATAGAATATTACATATGAATGTATAGTCTTCTATACAGGCAGCAGTTGAAGCTCTAGCCACATTTTCATATATGTGCCTTTTCAAATTCTAGCTATGCTGAAAGAATCCTATTCTTAAAAGAACTGTAATATGTCTTCACAACGATGACTTACCCATTATTGTACAGCTCAGTATAAAATGTTATTAAAACAAATGGGGTCTGCAAAGGATACTTTGTTTGTTCTGCAGTCTCTTTGATAATCCATGGTGCCGTGGAAGTATTTTGCGATGTATTAAATGTTTATTTCTAAGAAACCGATTAAATTGTATTTATATATTTAAACAGATATAAAACAACAGTTTAAAATAATAAAAACTACAATAAAACTGACCCTAAAATATTAAAGTTTTCCTTTTAAAGTGGATGTAAACCCAAAATGTTTTATTTATTTTTTTTGATGTCATAATGTAGAGTACAGGATTTCCTATCATTTGAGCCCAGTCTTGCTACAAAGAGTTAATCCAGGTCTGAGCAATCCTCTTTTATTGTTCAGTGAGATGAATCTTGACAAACAGAGAACAACTTTGTCAAATCCTCCCCCTTGCTGTGAGTGACAGGTGATTTACATATCTCGTGCACTAGCCTAAGAGACATGCATTATTTTTAAATTCCCTCCCACTCCTTTCTTCTGCTGCTCTGCCAGGATTGGATGTTCCACACCTCAGCACAATTGGACATGCTGAAGTCATGTGGTTACTTTCCTGTCTTTTCACTGGATGTTAGAGATTGTAGCAGAAGTTCAGTGTAAGAAATTCACAGGAGAAAATGCATATTGACAAGGGGAGTGTGGGTGGGGAGTCTACTGACATCACGACTCCACCCACCGAGCTCCAGACAACAGACCCACCCACAGAATATGCAGTTTTTCGGTCGCATAACAGACAAAAGGGAGACATTTGATAGGTAAAGATACATGCAGGAGGCATGTGTATCCTTATAGATAACCCCTATGGCAGTAGTTTAGAAAGAATGACATATAGAGGACCAAAAAAAAATCTGAATTACTTGCAGCAATAAACACACCTATGCATGAGTGTTCATAATGGATCCAGTCTTGATTTTCTTCATTGATCTGTTTTTTTAATCATATTCTAAGAAAGATTTTTGGGGGAACCTGGTCCCCAACCAGGGCCCTCCAAGGAGGGGGAGCTGTCGGACTATCGCGGTACAATACAATATGTTAACATGATTCATAAACCAGTGTATATAAAATACAAAGTTTTTGTTTATACAAAATGAACTTTTCAGTTATAAAAACAAATGTGTACAAAACGTATTTCGACTAGTTTTGCTATAGGACTAGCTTCATCAGGAAATACAGTGTTTACATCTGCAAAGAAGAATTTGAAATTGGTAACTGCATATGGTCAATTCACTTGGCTGCGTCAACATTCAGCAGCAATAATTCATTCTTAGTATGGGGAAAAGATACGTAGAAGTAAACAGTCTCTTACCCTTATGGATGCACTTAAAGAAACATGGACGCGTCCGGCAGAGCCTTCTGTGGCGACTGGGGAGGGACCAATTAGGGTGACCGGGTCAATCTATAGTGTGTAGAGGTGGTAGCAATGTTATATCAATCTGAATGGTAAGATCTAAGTAGATACACCTCACCCAAGGATGGTCCTAGGTAATGGCATCAAGGTCCGTGTTGGCACCGAAAAAGTATAAAAAGAGTGATAAAGTGAATATAAGAGGGCTGTTTGGCGATAATATATCTCCAGCAGTCCTCTGAAAGTGGTGAATTGAGGATATACCGAAAAATCCTGAAAGTGTCCTCACTCAACCGTGAGGGTGATAGTGATATTGAAGTTTGGGGGGACAGAAGAACCCACCCCTATTGGTGAACAAAAAAGTGAAGTGAAACATAAAAGGTAATTAATAGCGTGATTTGGATGTGAAACCTAAATGAATTGGGTATGAGGAGAAAAATGGGTAGTGATGAGAGCTGTGTCCAGTGTCAGAGAGTAAAAAGGCATAGATGAACTTGTGCTTGGTGCAGATGAAAGAGGGAACATGTATGAGAGGAATGGGTATGTGAATGAAAAGCACGAAAAAAGGAAAGGAGTGGCGAAAAAATTAGGAGAAAAACAGGAAGGAAGGGAAGGGAAGGAAGAAAGGCCTTTCTTCCTTCCCTTCCCTTCCCTTCCTTCCTGTTTTTCTCCTCAAATTCTTCTTTGCAGATGTAAACAAATACGTTCTGTACACATTTGTTTTTATAACTGAAAAGTTCATTTTGTATAAATAAAAACTTTGTATTTTATATACACTGGTTTATGAATCATGTTAACATGTTGTATTGTACCGCGATAGTCCGACAGCTCCCCCTCCTTGGAGGGCCCTGGTTGGGGACCAGGTTCCCCCAAAAATCTTTCTTCATATCACACGGATGATGGTACTTTTTTATTTTTCTAACTTTATGATTTATACGGAAAGTTAGGCCAAAACATGTTTCATTAATCATATTCCAGTAAATGTGCATGTTGAATTCATTCACCATGATGAAGTATCAGCAAGAGTCTCCTGAAAGTTTTCTAGCCCCAAACCAATGGTTAGGGCTTTTCTGTTGAGATAATTTGGTTTTGACCATGCATTGTTGCATGCTTGTGTTGTGTCTTTTTTGCAAAGATTGTTGCAACACCTGACCCGATAATATTTCTCTTTGAGTTTCAGCATGTATACTACAAAAATCATTACAATTTATATAATGAAATGGAAGCAACGCTTCAAAATCTCATATCCATGGCGCATGCGTGGAGTCATCTAAGATGTCCACTTAGCCACAGAGCTCTGCACCATCCTGGCCTATTACCGCCCGACAGAGCCCTAGTCCTCAGCCCGGTCCACCGCCGATCGATTGGGGGAAGTCCCGGGACCCCCCGGATGCTAGTAGGCACCGCACGGAGAAACCTCCCAAACCAGCTCAAAGCCTCCTCACAGCAGCCCAGCCTATCCAAAATGGTGGCCGCGTTCTCATGAGGCACATGACCAGGAATAGAGGAGTCTATTCGCAGACCAAGACACTGCTCCTGCACCCGATCAACCATGGGGGAATTTAGTAAGTACCCCACTGAAGGACATGCTCTCCCCCGCATCCACCAAATCCTTACTAGGGAGGACAATAGGGGACTTTAATCTCACCCCCATGAGTGACTTCATGACCAGCCCAGTTAACAGTGATTTGGGGACTCCCTCCAGCTTACATGACCAGCAGACTTTCCTTCTATGATGGCTGCCTTCTCTACCATGTTAACCAGAGGTCTGGCACACACAGCAGCACAAATTACCTTCGGCATTCATGCTGATCTTCAACATCTGGGGGCACGGATGGATAAGTTTGAAAAGAAAGCTGATCAATCAATCGCCAGAATCAACCAGAACTCTGCTAGAATACAGGATCTGCAAGACCAATTCGAAACGGCCCTCTCTAAAATGGATGACCTTGAAAATAGGTCCATACAATATAATTTTAGAATCAGAGGCCTCCCAGAATCTGTCAAAGAAGTTAACCCAGCAGTTTGTGCTCTACTCGACTTACACACTTGCACACAGGGCCTAGCAAACAATACGGAAAGACGGTCTTCCAAGAGATATCATAGTCAAGTCCCACTTCTATGCTGTTAAAGAAGAAGTGATGAAAAGGTCCCACACCTCCGACAAGATCTCAATTCAAATATTCGCTGTACTGTACAAAAGCGTTGCACATTGAAACCTCTCCTCCAGGTTCTGACGCAAAAAGAAATTACATGCAGATGGGCCTTCTCCCTCCGTCTGGAACAAAGCATACAGATTCTTATTGTTCGAGGAGGGAGAACACCTACTTATCCATCTGGGCCTGATCAACCAGGAGATTCCTCAGCTGACCACTGGCAGAGGCCCTACCCCATGAAGAGGCCCCCGCCACCTAGTCCTCTTACCCCTGTCTGACAAAAGCAGCGATCAAAGAGGTCTAAGGAATTCCAACCCCCCTGATGGGGCCTATCTGGTCCATCACAAGGGTACCCAATCTCGTTACCCAGGGAACTGTCATGACCCCCTTCTTTTTTCATACTTTGGAACACCACACATTCCACTGAGATACTGTCATTGTTATGCAGTAATCTTCCTCTGTTTGCTTACCTCTCCTCATGTGTTCAGACTAAGAGGCCAGCCACTTCCACCTGGTGGTTTTTATAACCTCTCTTCTAAGCATGGCTCCACCCCAGGCCCTATCAGGGAACCCTATATTAACCTGTGCACTGCAAGCCAGTGGTGCTGATCAACCATTGTGTATCCATGGTGTATTCGGCTTCCTGTTTCATGCTTGCTGTGTGCTCCATGTTTGTCGCTGTTACCGATCTTGGCGTGTTCTCAGCGATTCCTGTCTGCTTGTGACCTTGACCTTTTGGCATGTCCCTGACCATCCCTGTCTGCTTGTGACCCTGAACCTTTGGCATGTACTCTGTTGTTCCTGTCTGCTAGTTGCCCTGACCTCTGCCTTATCCCCTTACTATCCTTGTCGTTCCAGCCTGCTGCTTTCTTCTCCTGTAGTCTACTGTGAGCTGTGAGATCCTAGGGGCCGCGACCTGGAGCCAGACTGCAGCAAAGTCCATCCTCACCACTAGAGGCTCTGGCGAACACCTGCTGGCTCTTAGACTCCGCGCCCTGGGGAATCTATGCTCTAGCTCCCACTGGGATCTGTGTTAGTGATCCAGTAGACCTGTGTCCTGAATCTCCCTGGGTACAATCTGCAGCAGTCAGTCCTAAGGTCCACTACCTAGCGGTGCACTTCCGATTCCTACAGAGTGCACCTGTCACCTGCCCCCTTCAGTCCACTCTAAGAAACAGGCTCTTAGAGTGAGTATTACATCTACCTTATTCATGTTTATACATTTCCGTCCTTCACCACCCAACAGCTTCTGGATTTTGCTTATCCCCTGTTGATATGTGTTTTTCCCTGCAACCCGAGTCACCAACAAACCAAGGTTTCATCACCAATTACCTCAAGGTCCTCCTCACGATCTCAATGACTTGGCCTATTAGAACGTAGTTTTCTCCAGCAGGCTGTTACAGCTCGGTGGGCTGTTGTAGCCGACTCGGCGTGGTCAGGGGCTGCAGCAGGGGAACCCCTAGGACTGGGGATCCCAGGTTGCCGACATGGGGCCATGCGGGGTGACCTTTATAGTTCGAATTAGTCTGATTTTTTTTAAGGGCCAGGGTCATTACACAAATAAAAATTATGTATTATGGTGGGAAGACCAAAATGGCTGCAATGCACCTCCACCGGCCACTGAGGGGATGTTGTCTTCCTCTCGGGAGCAGACTGGCCCCCCTTTGTTAGGGGAAGTCTTCCCTTTTTTGGGTCTGGGGGTGGAAGTGGCAGGACCCTTCCTCAACCAGCCCATTTTTCGGTTCATTGTTATCAGTTATGTACTAATACAATTTTTTACCTCCCCCATCTCTCTGTTCTCTCTCTCTTCCCTCCTTCTCCTCTCTCTCCAGTTCTCTCTCTCACTAAGGATATCCAGGAACTCACCTATCCCAAGCTCTTTGGTTCCCAGGCATGGGCGTCGGTAGAACCTGTAAGATTACAGTTAGGACAGGAGACTCATTGTCTTGGGGTAAGAAATCTCTTTACTTCTAGCTCCTCCACTGTTCTGATCCATGACTGACTCGGCACCACAAAACCTGAAATTACAGATCTTCTCCCATAACGCCCAAGGATTAAACTTTCTGATTAAAAGGCGAAAACGACTTCAACTTTACCATGACTTAAAGGCGGACATAGTTTTCCTGCAAGAGACCTATTTCCCCACCACATATAATCCATTCTTCATACATCGTAGTCTCCCTTAATTTTATCTAGCTAATGCTGATAACAAAACAAGAGGTGTTGCAATATGCCTAGCCAAAAGACTCAATTTCTCACCTAATAAGGTCATTAGAGACAAGGAAGGGATATTCCTAGTGATTGAAGGCTCCATAGATGGGGGATCTATACCTTTGTTTCTTACTATGCCCCAAACATGGGTCAAGGAAAGTTTTTCGTTTCCATGTTCAAGGCCTTAAAACTGTACCTGAAAGGGACTGTCATCCTTGGGGGGATTCCAATATACCTTTCTAAAGTCTTAAAAAAGCACAGCAATTACACTCTCTAGGCCTAATAGACATATGGAGGGAAATTAATCCCCATGCCAAAGATTACACACACTACTCAGCCCCTCACCAAACCTATACCAGGATAGACCACATTTTTTTGCAGGCATCCGCCATCCCTTCAGTCATTTCCTGCAAAATCCGCGACACCTCACTATCATACCACTCTATAATGTCCTTAATCGTGGACCGGCCCCAAGGGGTTCAGGGCCCCCACAAGTGGTGTCTCAACGTATCTCTCCTAAGTGACCCAGTGCAATGTACTACTTTAGACAAATCTTATTTATCAGCTCATGATGTTTATTTTTGTTTCCCTATGTGTTTATTTTTGAGACATTCTTAATGCATACTTTATGCATACTTTTTTTTTAAGATCTTCCCCCGTCATGTGATATTGTTAAGTCGTCCTTCTCTCCTCCATGCGGTGGCAGTGCTTGGGTCTCAGTATTGCAAAACATGACATTATAACTGTAAGGTCATCTGTTTCAGCCCCTCTTTCCCTTTGCTGGACTTTGGTATTCAATGGAAAAACTCTCTGTCTGGACGGGTAATCATAGACACCATACACAGTATATGGTTGGTCAAGAGTACGGTGGTTTATTCCATTCTGACAGAATATATGTGATTACAAAGAAAAGGCATTGTAGGGAAAGTCCCATGAACAACCAATCACATTCAAGCATTCATGTTATACAATTAATACTGATCTTGCAAAATATTCATAGTTTTCTGCCCAGAGACAGAATCATCATCACAATTTGTTACATCATCACAATTCTAAGACTTAAACCTTATCACTTAACCTTATCACATTGGCCGCAATGGTCAAATGTCAAAAAGGCGTATCCTGTCTAACACCTCTCTCAGAACTTCTGCACAAGCTAGAAAGCTAGATAAAGTAAAGAAAGAACTTTCTTGCAGAAAGCCTCTTACAAAGTTAAAAACTAAAGGGTAACTCTACATTCCCTTGCAATAACCTTAAAGAGTGATCCCACATTTCCTTACAATAACGTCAGTGCAACTCCTTGAAGCATTGTATTGGAAGCCAATGCTGACCTGCTAACATGTCCCAAGGAGTGTGTCCATAACAGCTTGGACTTGGGAAGTGGGTTTAATGATGATACTCTACATTCAACCTAAAAAAAAAAAACAGCAGCTCACCATGGAGCATAGTTTCCTTGGGTGGTAGGACTTTAGACAAGGCAAGTATTGTTGCAAATGCTGCATTTGTTATTGTAAAAGTTCTGGGACAGCTTTCGTCACTGAAATGATGAGGGTGTTCTCTCTTGTGTACCTGATAGGAGAATGAAATTATGATGATGTAATATCCTGCCCAAGCACCCCTGGAAGTGGAAAAGATGGTGCCATGGGACAGGATGAACACAAGTGCTGTTATCATGTTGATTGATTGCAGAATCTTGAACTGGAGATGTAAACCAGGAAGAGTAAGCAGAGCATAGGACTAGAAGAGTCAGTCAAGGAATCATCACAGCTATGAGGGAAACCAGCAGAAGGGGAAACTCCAGTTGGGCCACAGGTTCCCAGTGATCCCAGCAGGCAGGCCACAGGAATATGCATAGACAGCAGAGTCATAAAGAGAGCCATGTCAAGATCATGGAGGAAGCCAAGGTCAGGAACTAGTTGGCAGCAATACAGATCAAGTTCCAAAATCAGGCCAGGGTCAAGCCAGTTCAGTAACAGGAATCATAGGGGGATACAGGTCAGAATACAAAGATCAAGACCAGACAGCACTGTCACTGGGATAAAGCATCCCTTAAACTGGCCATCTGGTGTCAATACTGACTTTGGGCACGTGCACACTGCAAGTATGTGAACAAACATGCACACTCTTTAAAACATGTGCATGCCTAGGTGCATGCCTAGCCATGACTCTGTGTGTGTGAGCTGTGAGTAAAGATGTGCCATGTTTCATAGCGAGCTGGCCAACAGGAAATCCTTGATAGCTTTTTTTTTTAAATACTAAAGATCTGCTTTACATTGTTATCATTTGGCCAGCAGGGGAAGGCCCATATCTATTTTATGTTATGTAGGTTGGACAAATAAACACAAATTGGTCAGTTTAGAATTGAGCTAGATAGGAGAATCACCCAGAAGCTTTCTGTTTGAGCCCATTCTCCAGCACCTTTGCTAATGCTTGGGTTGAGACTAATGATCTCTTTCAAAGGCAGCTTTTTAACTTTGTTTTTTCTTAAATATCTTATTTATCAGCTCATGATGTTTATTTTTGCATAACGACGTTGATGTTGCTTCCTACAGAACATGCCATGGAGCAGGCCTTACTACAAGTTAATGTAAATTAATGTAAATTACTATAAAGGGTTGCTATGCCAACCTTCCACATAATAGATGATAAAAAGCTTACTTCTGATGTTAAATTGCTCACAGAATATGATAATATCAATATGCTAGTTAAATTCAAAGGAGACTGTTGGTGTTTTCCTGTCTCATTGTATTTTTTTTCAGTATTTCACTGTACTTTCATAAACATGGTCTAGTCAGTGTTAATTAAATTTGCTTTGTTTACCGTGATGCTTTGGAAATTGAGTTTTAATAACAACATTATTAAATTCTATGAAAAAAACGGAACAGTCTGTGTAAAATGTTTTTATATGTACTTAGAATGAGATTGATTTACAAAACAAATTTGAGAAATTGAGAAATTGTGAAAACAAAATTCCTGTTTTTTTTTATTGAATCTGCACATGATGGGTATTTAACCCATTCTGGCTGACTGCACACATATATGTGGCCTCATGAAGTGGGCTTTTTTCTCCCAGCACAGAGACCAGGCTCTGTAAACAAACCAAAGTGCAAAAAAAAAAACAAAAAAATAATCTAATAAACATTAAAAAGAAAGAATAAAAAATAAAGAAAAAAATAGGATCAATCTAAGATCAAGGTTTGTCAGGGTTAGGTTGGGGTCAAAGGTTACGGTCAGCATATTTTGGGTATTACATTTTTTTTAAATTAGTATCAGTGTGTTTTAGGCAGGATCAAAAAAATGCAAAATGCGCACCATTGTTTCTGGGCTGTACTATGGGGACAATCAACAACTAACATGCACATATGTGGTATCACTGCAATCATCAGGAGCAGGATAATTTATTTTGGGTTATTCTTTGGTGACATATTATGATAATAGCAAGAAATATACAGGTACATTTAAAAAAAAAAATATTTTTATGTTTTACTATTTCGGGCCAGTTTTCATAATAACAAAAAAATAAATAAAAAATCAGGAGATATCCTTTTCCATTTACCACCAAAAAAAACAATTTGTTCTGAAAATAAAACAAGGTATAATCCACCTGGATACACAAAGTAGTTGTGATGATATGTACAGTTTGACTAACACATGTTAAAGTTGCAAAATTTTGCTTAGGCATTTACATTTGTTTTGGGCGTGAAGAGGTTAAAGGGAATTTTTCATCTTTTAGAAAAGCAGCTATCTTTTCTAATATTTGCAGTCCATAAGTAGGCACAAAGAAAAGAGTATTGTGAAATCAGCACTTGCCATGGCCTATATTTTTTATATTTTTTTATATTTATGCTTATTTTTACTGCTGACTTTATAACAACTGCTTATATTCTATCATTAACCTTTTTCCTGCCAGGCACTGCCTTCCATAATGCACCTCACATGTTTGACCAGCTTTACATTCTCAATCAATGTGCTGTGCTTCTAAACCAACCTTAAAACCTCCTTCTAAACTGATATGTATCACTCTATAATGCACATATAACATCAAGGGCTTATGTAATAAATCTATATGTGCAAATAACAAAACAAAAAAATAATAACTTCTTATCTCACATTAAATCACAAAATCCCAATATCAGTGTCCATAAATAAAGTGACAAGTGAGTATATATGAGCCATACAGTTCCTGTCACATCCTCAAAATTATATAATATATTTAGAAAAATGTTTTGCGTGTGATCACCACCCCTGCTGTGCAATCCTTAAACTTGCTCATCTACTACAAGAGGTGATAACACCCCACTCATGCTCCCCTTCTGGGTGTGCTCTCACCTCTATGCCAGTGACCTCACAATTAGGTTTGATAAGTGCTTGCTTTTTAGTCACCAGCAGACTAATGAGTAAGGCTGTTGTGTCTCCCTTCAATCCTCTTTGGCTGTGGCGATGTCTCTTACCATAGGATCTGTGTATGCAAGAAAAAATCCTCCCATAGTGCTTATATCATTTAAAACCAACACTTTATTAAAATGTCAACAAATCACTACTCACATTGTTAAGGGTGCTTGTAGAGCACCACTCTGAACTTGCTTGATAAATAAATGCAGTATGTTGCCTCTGTGACTCCGACGGCTTGTCTGCAATTCTTCCCACTGGGTGCACTCACAGTACCGTCCTCCTTACCCCTTCCCTATGCGTTACACCACAGGGACACATAGCGTCCTCAGGGGGATTCACCAGCTAACCAGCTTAGCTGTTTTTCACATCCATGTTTGCAAACTATATATATTTTGTATGCTCAGTTTCTGTTGATTCCATAGGTCTTATGATAGTTGCCCCAATTTGGATTCTGCTGACCCTCTTCAAGCAATTGAATGCAAGCATTTCCTCCTTTATTTGAAATAATAGACCTTCCTGACTCAGCCTTGCTGCCCTGAAGCCACCTACATCTATGGGGGCTTAGCTCTTCGAAATTTTTTTCAATACTTCATTTCTGGGCAGCTGGTTTATACTAATAACTGGCTCACGCTTGACAAAGGGAATGCTTCAGTGGTGGTAGAGGCTGCAGTGCTGGGATCTTATAAAGCTTTGCAATCTCTTCTCTATAGAGGCACCAGGGCTCCTTATCCTCTCACTCACAATATGGGAGCTACAGTGTGAGCATGGAATAAGACATGGGTCATGTGCCCTCTAATGTTCCAGATCTGGTACCCACACTGCCCTTTGTGGAATAACCCTATTCTCTCACAGTTATTCAGGGTTGCAGAGTCGGTCATCTGGGTATCAAGGGGCATTAAGAAGCTGGGGCATCTACTTGTCAATGGCTTGTATTACTCAGTTTGGCTCCCGGGCTATTACCATTCAAGAAATGGACCTGGAGTCACTGCTCTGCACTTATTCCATTTCCAAGAACCACTCAGTACTGTACCAGGCCATATGTCCACCTTTTCCTGTAAGCCTGGTTAGGTGCAGGGAGCGGTGGCTGTCAGATATTCCTGACCTGGATGGTGACAATTGGGAGGATGTCTGGGATTATCCCTTTCAGTATCTTATATCTGTAAGAGATAAACTGATTCAATTCAAAATTGTTTACCGTATGCATCTAGTACTGAATAGGTTGAAGACATACTGGCTCCTTAGGTTGTTGGCGTGGTTCTTCCCCACAAGCAGACTTCATTCATGTCTATTAGAGCTGTCCCCCAATAGATGACTTTTGGACAAACGTTCTACAATCTATTTCAACGGTGATGACCATTTTGGTGCCTCAAGAGATGAGAATTTGCTTGTTGGGCCTGGTGGAACCCTTAGTCTCCAGTAATGTCATGAGAGTCTTTTTGAGTATGTTGCTGTATTATGCTAGAAAACTCATTGTTCTGAAATGGAAATCTTCTAACACTCCCTCTATCCAGCAATGGAAAGCTCTGGTTAATTCAGTACTTCCCCTGTACAATGCTTCATACAATAGTAGAGGCTGTCCCACCAAGTTTGGCAAACTTTGGAACCCGTGGTTAGAGCACCCGGACACTATTACGGATCCTGGAAAGTGACTGTCTCCTTGAATCCTTCCCCATTTTATGCTTTATTTCTTATTACCTTTAGAAATGTTACTCTTGCCTATGTCCCACTTGGGAGACAATTGACCACAACTCATCTTACAGCTGTTTTTTCCCCTCTACTTTTTTGAAAGCCTGGAGTTCTCTCATATTTGATCCAGTCAATTTTGTTTATTATATAGTTTCTTCCTGCTTATATTTTCCTACAAGGCCTCTTGGCGCCCACTACTTTCTCTTGGTGGTTTTATATGTATCTAGCGGTGGCTCTTGCTACTGCCTACTGTTGTAACTGTTGTACTTTGGAAATTTAAATAAAAATTGAATTTATAAAAAAAAAAATAACAATAATAATACAAAAGTTGTATTGAATTAAACATATGTGTAAATGTAAAACACATGTAGTAGTCACTGTGAATGTCAGAGGTACACAAAATGTAAATAAATAGCCTACACTAAAAAAAAAAAAAACCTTTAGCCTGGGTTCACACCAGTGCGGTGCGAATTCCAGCTACATTTTCTCTATGAAGAGAAAATGTAGCTGTTCAGCGGTGCCGCTCCGTTCTATCAGCGCATCAGCTGAGCAGGGAGAGGGGGGAGAGGAGGGGGAGGTGTAGTGAGAACAAGGAGAGATTCCTTGTTCAGAATGGAATGCATCTGCGAATCAGATGCGTTCCCATAGAGTTTAATGTGCTTGTAATTCGCACCGCAATGCCCAGAAAACACACACATTTTTTGTGCAATGCGCAGTGTGAATGCAACGCACATATGTGAACAAGATACATTCATTTGAATGTATTTTCAAATGTCCTGCGAATTGCGATGTAAGCCGCATCTAATTCGCATAGGTGTGAACGGGGGCTTAGACTGCATTTACACCTCAGTACTTGCGGTACTAGCGTGAAGTGTTAACAATTCCCATTTGCTAAATTTTTGGTGTGGTTTCCAGCAAAATGCACCTTCCAAGGGGATCAATTGGGATATGTGTAAAATGTGTCTAAATTGCACTGTACGGCAAAAGGTAAAGGTGTGAATGCAGCCTATATACTTCTAAGGCACAATTCACAAAACTTTCACATAAGAAATACAGTGCCTTGCAAAAGTATTCACCCCATTGGCATTTTTCGTGTTTTGTTGCCTCACAACCTGGAATTAACATGGATTGTTTGAAGATTTGCATCATTTAATTTACAGAACATGCCCACAACTTTAAAGATGTTTTTTTTTATTGTGCAGCAAACAACAAATAGGACAAAATAACAGAAAAAGTCAATGTGCATAACTATTCCCCCCCTAAAGTCAATACTTTGTAAAGCCACCTTTTGCAGCTATCACAGCTCCAAGTCACTTTGGATAAGTCTCTATGAGCTTGCCACATCTTACCACTGGGATTTTGGCCCATCCCTTCTTGCAAAATTGCTCCAGCTGCTTCAAGTTGGATGGTTTGCAATTGTGAACAGAAATCTTTAAGTCTGACCACATATTTTCTATTGGATTGAGGTCTGGACTTTGACAAGGCCATTCCAACACATTTACATGTTTCCCCTTAAACCACTCAAGTGTTGCTTTAGCAGTGTGTTTGGGGTCATTGTCCTGCTGGAAGGTGAACATGATGGTGTTCTTTGGGTGATGTGATGTGTTGGATTTGTGCCAGACATAGCGTTTTCTTTGATGGCCAAAAAGTAAAATTTTAGTCTCATCAGACCAGAGCACCTTCCTCCATACATTTTGGGAGTCTCCCACATTCCTTTTCTCAAACTCAAAATGTGCCATTTTGTTTTTTGCTGAAAGTAATGGCTTTCTTCTGGCCCCTCTGCCATAAAGCCCATCTCTATGGAGCGTACTGCTTATTGTCATTCTATTTACAGATACTCCAGTCTCTGCTGTGGAATTCTGCAGCTCCTCCAGGATTACCTTAGGTCTCCGTGCTGCCTCTCTGATTAATGCCCTCCTTGCCCGGTCCGTGAGTTTTGGTGTGCTTGGCAGGTTTGCTGTTGTGCCATGTTCTTTCCATTTGGTTATGATAGATTTGATGGTGCTCCTAGGGATCATCAAAGATTTGGATATTTTTTATAACCTAACCCTGAATTGTACTTCTCAACAACATTGTCCCTTACTTGTTTGGAGAGTTCCTTGGTCTTCATGGGAGTGTTTGGTTAGTGGTGCCTCTTGCTTAGGTGTTGCAGCCTCTGGGGCCTTTCAAAAAGGTGTGTATATGTAATGACAGATCATGTGACACTTAGATTGCACGCAGGTTGACTTCATTTCACTAATTATGTAACTTCTGAAGGTAATTGGTTGCATTGGCTCTGAGGAAGAAGGTAATCCTTTGAAACGCGTCAACCAGCAGTGGTCCTCGTGTCCTCTCTTTCATTGTCTGGAGACTGAGGTTATCAGACTGATTCCCATCATTTGAAAGGCTTTTACATTTGGTTTCTTTCACATGCTTGTGAGTAGTTTTCAATTTGTTTTTTAAATAAACTCATTTAAGGATAACGCACAAGGCTGGTGCGCCCTCTTTTCTCTATTCCCTCTTTCACCAGATGTATTCATCCTGTTGCAAAGATGAATTTATTTGAAAGTAACTTAATTTCCTTTTGTGTTATTTTTGCATATTTTTGCACCATGGGTTTCTTTATATAATAAAACTATTTTAGAATCTTCCAGGAATGTTAGGTGATATGAGTTGTCACATGTTTTTATAGATCCTTTGCTTCCTTGTTTGAATATTGTCTTTTTGTAATTTAAACACACAACCTACACTGCTGTCAAATATGTATGCTATTTTTTGTTCAATGTATCCATTAAAACAAAGCTGTAAGTAGATACAAAATAATAATCAGACACTTTTAAAAGACAATGCAAAATGTATTAATTGTGCAGAGATCAGAAACCCATAGCAGCCAATCATATATTCCAAAGAATAATTACACTTATCTATCCAATTCCAAACCCACTCCCACCTTAATATTAATTCATATACCTTGGTGCATATAAATCTTCCTATTTCATTGTGTGCTCTGTCTAAATCCACTATAGACCTCTCTTCCCTCTTGTCAAATTCCAAGCAAAGAGGTCAGTGTGTGTGCCATAGTGAAAACCTGCCACAGAGAATAATTGCAACTAACATATGCATACAACAAACTTCAAGTAAAATCCAATGTGAATAAATATAAAAGCAAAATCCAATTGACTGTTTGCCCAAATGTGATTGCTCATATAACCATTGGACCCATGAATCTTTTAATTAAAAACTTCACAAAGTTTTATTCTACCTACAATAATGTATATACTGTAAAATTGCCCATCAGTGCTCTTTCTTCTTTTCCGCTTGATAGTTACCTGGATTGTAGTAGTTATAAGCTGCTGGATCTCTTTAAAAGTTGAGCTTCTGCCTTTTACATAACTTGTCAACATAGGTAGAGATAAATTTTAATTTTTATTTTTATGGGGGGACATACATTTTATTTTAGTTGTTTTTAAATAGTTTCACTAGATATATATATATATATATATATATATATATATATATATATATATATATATATATATATATATATATAGAATTGTTAATTCTGTGTATGTGCTTTTGGTGATTGATGCTGCATTCAAATTCTTTACCTCTGCCCATAGCACTGTGATGTTTGTTTTTTCTTTCTTGGTGTCTATACCTAAATTATGAGCTTTTCCTATCTTTATGACTGTGACCTCTCTGCTCTCTTGCTGTGTCTTGTAGTCAGCCAGCCCTCAGTGTGAGAAGTTCATTCTGTTAGCCAAGTGTTTCTCCTATGCAATCCTGTCTAATTAATTGGCAATACCCCCACCCAAACTGAGTATAAATTAAGGCCCTACTTAGGGGAAGCACAGCCAGGGGTGTGCACAGGCAGGGTTTGCATTGGCAACTATCATCTTGGATAAAGTATTCATATTGGATTAAGTATTGCACTTCGGCTCAGCACTTCAGCGACTGCACAAAGCGAAAAAGCAGAACAGACTTCAGCAGAACATTACACAGACTACAGGTGACCTGATTCCTCATCTCCCATCCAGGCTTCATCTCAAATCTTTCCACTCTGTCATGTACTTCCTACTTTTCCTTCTCACAGTTGCATCCTCTCTCCTTAAATTCTCTCTCCTTCACCCATCTTCTCCACCCCACAGCTTATATATATCACCCTCACTCCTGTCATCACCTTATTACTGCACATATCAGCTCCTGCTAACTCTGAACCCAAATGCCAATAAAACCTGCAGGACACTGGGACGTGTCCCACTACACAAGTCGCAATCCCATATCATCTCTCTCACCCTAATGCTTCTCCTGATTTCTGGAGATATTTCCCCAAATCCTGGACCGCCATCCTTTACCTTCGGCCAACATACTCAGCAACCCTCAGCCTCTCATTCCAGTCACAATCCACACAATCTCATTTCTATTCCTCTTCTGCCTAGAACCAGCCTCCCCTTCTCTTGTGCCCTTTGGAATGCCCGCTCTGTTTGTAACAAACTCACCACTGTCCATGACCTATTTATCACAAACTCCCTGAACCTACTTGCAATTACTGAGACCTGGATTCAAGAATCTGACCTTCCTTCTCCTGCTGCTCTCTCCTACGGTGGCCTTCTGTGGACTCACTCCCCCAGGCCTAGTGGACGGAAAGGAGGTGGTGTTGGAATCCTCCTATCCCCTCAAAGCACTTTTCAAGTTCTTCATCCACCGCCCTCTCTGTCCCTCTCCTCATTTGAAGCTCACTGTATTCGTCAATTTTCTCCAGTTTCACTGAGAATTGCTGTGATCTATCGGCCCCCTGGACCCGTATCAAACTTCCTTGACGACTTCTCTGCCTGGCTACCCTACTTTCTCTCTTCTGAAATTCCAACAATCATTCTTGGTGACTTCAACATCCCTGTTAATCTTAACACTCCCGCTACTTCTAAGCTGCTGAGCCTAACCTCCTCTTTTGACCTAAAACAATGGACGAGCGCTTCTACTCACTCTGTTGGCAACTGCCTTGATCTCATATTCTCCTACCTGTGCACTCCGCACAACCTCTCCAATATTCCTTTTCCTCTCTCTGATCACCACCTTATTAGTTTCACTCTCTCCTTGTCTGCCTCCTCCTTGCCTTCCAACTACCAAACTATTACCCGTAGAAACCTTCGCCATCTTAACCCTTCTCTTCTTTTTTCTGCTACAGATTGTCTCTACGACAAAATCTCATCCTTGTCCTGCCCCAACTTGGCCACTTCTGTATACAACAGTTCATTGTCATCCACCCTGGATACCTTGGCCCCCCTCACTACACACAGAATCAGGCCCCGGCCGCTACAACCCTGGCAGACAGACAACACCAGAAGCCTCAAAAAGCAGAGCCGTGCTCTTGAGCGTCTGTGGCGTAAGACTAAGTCACAGCAAGATTTCAGCCAATATAAATCTGCCCTCCAAAAATACCATTCCTGCCTGCGCACTGCCAAACAGACCTACTTTACCACTCTCATTAACACCCTCTCACGCAGTCCCCGTCAACTCTTTTCTACATTTACTTCTCTACTTCGTCCTCCATTACCTCCACCCACTAACTTACTCACTGCCCAGGAGATTGCTAATCACTTCAAAAACAAGATTGAGACAATTCGTCTTGAGTTCTCTACTCTACACATATCTCCCTCACTTTACACTCCTTGTCCTCCTGCACAATCAATACTTTCCTCTTTTAATCCAGCAACTATAGAGGAAGTCACTAAAAATGTTTCTAATGCCCACCTAACCTCCTGCCCACTGGACCCTGTTCCTTCTCAAATACTACGGTCACCATCTGACTCTATCCTACAGTCTTTAACTCATATCTTCAACCTCTCCCTCTCTACTGGCATCTTCCCCAACCCTCTAAAACACGCACTAGTCACTCCCATACCAAAAAAGGCCTCACTAGACCCAACCAATCTTAACAATCTAAGACCCATCTCTCTACTCCCTTTTGCCTCCAAACTCCTTGAACGTTTAGTCTACAGCCGACTGAGCGACCACCTCATTGAGAATAACCTTCTGGATCCCCTTCAGTCTGGATTTCGCCCACAGCACTCCACAGAAACTGCCCTCCTAAAACTCACAAATGACTTACTAACAGCCAAAACCAATGGTCATTATTCCGTACTCTTACTCTTAGACCTTTCTGCTGCCTTTGATACAGTTGACCACCCCCTCCTCCTCAAAAAACTAAATTTGCTTGGTCTCCATGGCTGTGCTCTCCGTTGGTTCGAATCTTACCTATCTCATCGCACCTTCAGTGTCACTTACAACTCCACTTCCTCCTCTCCAACTCCTCTAACTGTTGGGGTCCCCCAAGGTTCTGTCCTTGGACCTCTACTATTCTCAATCTACACATCCTCCCTGGGTCAGCTGATAGCCTCACATGGCTTCCACTACCATTTATATGCTGATGACACCCAGATCTATCTCTCTGCCCCTCAACTCACCCCATCAATCTCCTCACGCATCACTGATTTACTAGCAGACATATCAGTCTGGATGTCAAACCACTTTCTCAAACTTAATCTGTCTAAAACTGAGCTCTTAATATTTCCTCCCCCACGTGCCCCTTCCCCTGACTTCTCAGTCAAGATCAATGGCACATCTATCAGTCCGTCCCCACATGCCAGGGTGCTAGGGGTAATCCTAGACTCTGAACTGTCCTTTCGGACCCACATACAATCCCTGTCCAAATCATGCCGCCTTAGCCTCCGCAACATTTCCAGAATACGCCCCTTTTTAACGAATGACACCACCAAGCTTCTAACTCACTCCCTGGTTATCTCTCGCCTCGACTACTGCAACTCCCTCCTCATTGGATTACCTTTACATAGACTATCCCCCCTTCAGTCCATAATGAATGCTGCTGCAAGACTTATCCACCTTACCAACCATTCTGCGTCCTCCACCCCTCTCTGCCAATCCCTCCACTGGCTTCCACTCACACAATGAATAAAATTCAAAGTACTAACAATAGTTTACAAAGCCATCCATAACTCTGCCCCCAGCTACATCACTAACCTAGTACCAAAATACCAACCAAGCCGCTCTCTTCGGTCCTCTCAAGACCTCCTGCTCTCTAGCTCCCTTGTCACCTCCTCCCATGCTCGCCTCCAGGATTTCTCCAGAGTTTCTCCCATCCTTTGGAACTCTCTACCCCAATCTGTCCGACTGTCCCCTAATCTATCCATCTTTAGACGATCCCTGAAAACCTTTCTCTTTAAAGAAGCCTATCCTGCCTCTAACTAACACTGTTTTACTTTTTCCATCAACTCATCCCCCACAGCTATTACCTCTTGTATCAATTTACCCTTTCTTTTTAGATTGTAAGCTCTAGCGAGCAGGGCCCTCTGATTCCTCTTGTACCAAATTGTTATGTAATTGTAATGTCTGCCTTTATTTTGTTAAGCGCTGCGCAAACTGTTGGCGCTATATAAATCTTGTATAATAATAATAATAATATATATATATATATATATATATATATATAATCAATATTTTTTCAAATATTCATTTATTACATGAAAAGTAATTCCAATAGTACTGTAGGTTATTTAACCACTTCAGCCCCAGAAGGATTTACCCGCTTCCTGACCAGGCCATTTTTCTGCGATACTGCACTGCATCGATTTAACTGACAATTGTGTGGTCGTGTGACGTTGTACCCAAACCAAATTAATTTCCCTTTTCCCCACAAATAGAGTTTTATTTTGGTGGTATTTTATCACATCTGCGGTTTTAATTTTTTGCGCTATAAACAAAAAAACAGCGACAATTTTGAATAAAACACAATTTTTTTTACTATAATAAATATCCAAAAAAAAATCATTAAGGAAACCAAATTTCTTCATTAGTTTAGGTCAATATGTATTCTTCTACATATGTTTGGTAAAAGAAATCGCAATAAGCGTATATTGATTGGTTTACGCAAAAGTTATAACGTCTGCAAAATAAGGTATAGATTTATGGCATTTTATTATTATAATTTATTTACTAGTAATGGCGGTGATCAGCGATTTTTAGCAAGCCTGTGACACTGTGGCGGACAGATCAAACACTTTTTTTTGGGACCAATGACATTTATACAGCAATCAGCTAAAATAGCCCCTGATTACTGTATAAATGTAACTGGCAGGGAAGGGGTTAACATTAGTGGGCGATTAAGGGGTTAAGTGTTCCCTATGTAGATGTTTCTAACTGTGGGGTGGAGTGGACTGACTGGGAGTAGAGAGAGATCGCTGTTCCTGATTACTAGGAACAGCAGATCTCTCTCTACTTCCCTGACAGAACGGGGATCTGTCTGTTTACATTGACAGATCACCGTTCTGGCTCTCTGAGGAGTGATCGCAGGTCACTGGTAGACATCGCGGCCACGGGCCATGCGCATCGGCTCCAGCGTCATTCTGCGGGCGCACAAGCGTGCCCCAATAGCTCTTGAAGTGGCAGACGTACACCTACGGCGGTTTGTGCAGCCATGCCAACTTAACTAAGTATAATGATGGCAGCTAGTCGGCAAGCGGTTAAACAGATAGCACTGCCAGCTTGTCATGAGGATCCATTTGTCTGCCATAAAGTCATTGGGTTAAGTTATCAATTTGTGCATGTTTAAGTGTACTTTTTAGACAAAACCTTTACGCAATCTGTCAAGTTTGTATTGCTGTCTGAGCCCCCATGGGGGAGATTTACCCCTTTATTTGTACTGAAGACTAAAGCTTCTGAACTTAGAATGGCCAATAACAGGGGTTTTCTTATGAGCTAGCCCCTCGCTATAAGTAGGCCCATTTCCCAGCAGCCACATTGAAAATGTGTTTAACTTGAACAGGGAAAGAATAGAGAGGGCTGCTAATAAAGTGCAAATAGATAGATTAGCCACTTTAAGACCAGGCTTTTTCTGGCACTTTTTTACAAGTTTAAATCATTATTTTTTGGTAGAAAATTACTTATAACCCCCAAACATTATACATTTTTTTAGTAGAGAACGTAGGGAATAAAATGGTGATTGTTGCATTTTTTTATGTCACACACTATATATACACCAATTCTTTGTAAAATGTGAAAGATGATGTTACACCAAATAAATAGATACCTAACATGTCATGCTTTAAAATTGTTCACGTGGAATGGCGCCAAGCATAAAAATCTCCATAGGCAAGGCTTTAAAATGTTTTACAGGTTACCTGTTTAGAGTTACTGAGGAGGTCTAGTGCTAGAGTTATTGCTCTACCTCTAACATTCGTGGCAATACCTCACATGTGTGGTGTGAATACCATTTACTTACACTTGTGTGACTTACATATGCGTTCACTTCTGTGTGCAAACTTGAAGGGATGGGAGCGCTTTATATATTTTTTTTCTTATTTATGTTACTTTTTATTTTTACACTCTGTCCCTTTCATTTTTTTTTAAATCACTCTTATGGGAATGCAGATTGCACCTTTTCTCTTGGCTATAATCTATCTTAAATTTTTATAATAAATAACACAGACACCATTGAGTGGCAAAATTATGGCCGCGGCACGTTTATTGGTGTAAATAAATTATCCATAAATAACAACTTCATATTAATATATTATTTATTAATAATTATCTTTAAACTTTTTAATCTGCAAAATATAACTTTGCTCAACCATAACACGACTCGTGCTGAACTTGAACCTTCAAGTCCTGCCCCACCCAAAGACTGCGGCCAACTCAATACTAGACTAACCCTAATTTACAGATATCCAGCCCTACTTCAGATAAGTGCACGCCATCCAATCTGTATAAGCCACTAAAACCCCATTCAAGATCTAGGTGTCTGTATGAAAATCTACCTCCAATAGGCATACATTTTCCCATTGTTTTATTTATTCCATGTCTAATCTTCTTAAGATTTTTTAAATTTAGGATTGCTTAAACACAAAAGTCTTGGAACAATGTCTGAAAACATAACTAGTATTTGGGGAGGAAAGAGTCAAACAGTGTAAATCCTGCTTCATTTTATACATGACATCCAAGGTGTTGACTTTACCCACATTATTCCCCGCAAGGTGGATGATGACAATATCAGGAGTTGGCCAAACATCAAACAACCTGCAAATATGAAAGAACAAATTAGACCAGCGGAGACCCCGTATGCCTTTCCAGAATACTTGAAAATGATCATGATCCAAAAACAAATTAGATGTGTAGCAACGTATTGCAGCTCTTATATACGACCAGTACATTAATGAGTGTCCCAGGATCCAAATATTTCTTCTATAACCTGGAATTAAACAGAGAGGTCAGGTCTCACATACATTTTAAAACATTGAGATTCCCATCTGCCCAACCTTTGTATTATGGAATCATCTAGCCCCATTCTTACAGCCACGATAGCCGCCCCTATTCGAAAAGAAAACCACCTGCATGAGGCCTAATAAACATATATATTTTTTTACCAGGGCATATTATTTTGTCACCACATGTATGGAGATTAATCCACTTACCCTTACCCGTCCTATCTGTCTTATATAAGGGAATAAACAATCTAATCCCTGCATTCATGACCTCAACATACTTGAGCAAAAGACAAGCAGGAGATCATTTATTATTTGGAAGCGATTCTGAAATTCGCAGTGCGCCAAAAAATAATAATACAAATGCTATATTAAATAAATAGGATTCTAAAATCAGAAAAACAAACTTTTGAAGTAACTGTACAAATCTTTTTCAATACCTCAATTTAAAGAGGTCTCCTATTATCAGCAGTAAAATGACTCTTCCTGTAACCTTTCAGAGCTTGTTATAAAGAGAAAAATGAAGTACAATTAGGCAAACCTTGTATTTTTTATAAAAAAAATGATACTCCTGCCAGAGTTTTAGCAATATGGTTATAAGACAACTCCTTATGCATTAAGGAGCATAATAATGCTAATATTACCTGTTCTGAAGGAGAATCAATATGGAAATGTAATTCTCTAGAAAATTTAACCCATTTGTTCAATGCAGCAGAATATTCTGCCCATGTGCTATTTGCCACTGACTTTTTTTATATAGTCTACTCTGTAATGATTTCTAAATTAAATCCCAAAGGTACTCTGGGCAAGCTATCCCTTCTAAGTCGGCATTGGGTAGTAATTGACAGAATCTTGAAATCTGATATGGAGATAGAGCGTCCGCTATTTGATTCTCCTTTCTTGGCAAATGTTTAGCTTTTAACCATATGTTGTAATGTAAGCATAGAAATACCAAAAGTAATTTAATCACTACTAACGATTTTGATGATAAACAATTCACCGTGTACATTACACCTTTATTATCTGTTTGTATGAGAATTCTTTTGTTAGCAAATAGTTTACCCCAAATCGCTAGAGCCACTACTAAAGGAAATAGCTCTAATAGAACTATTTTCTTTGTAGCATTTATAGTTACCCATCTAGAAGGCCATATACTGCAGCACCAATGCATCTTCCATATTGCTGAGAAACCACATAAACCCGCCACATCTGTAAAAACTCAAAGTCTGCAGAAAATATTAAGTTATTTTGGAAGAAATAGCGACCATTATGTAGCGGCCATAACCCTCGATGGGGCGGCCTTAACTTTTGGGCTTACCGGTTACCTCCGCTTGGCTTGTTCTTCCAGGTCTAGGGGTTCCCAGGGTTAGTACCCAACGACTTTGGACGCTGACCCCATAAAAGTCCTTTAGAAAGGTTTTTATTTGCAGGGGTAACATCCAACAAACACAGTCTCGTATGGGAACAGAGGGCAAGGGTGAAGAAACTCAGGCACCTTGAACTGCTGACTATTAGGAAGTCTCTAATGCAAACCCAGAGAGTAGCCACTTGCAGATGGGTGCTTCAAAGCTGAACAAATCTCTAGTAGGAGATTATGGCAGTCAGCACTTGAATTCGGAACTTGCAAAGTCTATGACCTTGAAGAAAGTTGCAATAAAAGTGAACAGGAACCTTTCCTCAGTACCTGGAACGTTCTCTGTCTCCTTGGCAGTACTGGGAAAGCGTGGATTCGTCAGTGTCCTTGACAACCCAGCAACCAGGCACTTTGGCCCTCCTCCAAAGAGTCCTCCCCCAGTCGCTTACATGAGCTGCGGTGCCCCTCCAAGTTGAGAGCACACCCGGACGCCTTGAATCCTCCCTCAGTTACTGCGCCTCGGACCAGCCGGCTCCGAGACTCGGGAAACAGACGGATCCCTGCCCCAGACCAAGCGGGTCTGTGGGGCTAGTCAAACTGACCATGTTGCGGGACAGCACGCGCTCCCGTGACCGGGACCCCTCGCGGGGCTACCCCGGTCCAGATTTAGGAACAGGCCGCTATGGCCGAACGAACCCCGAACACGTGACTCCAGCATCTTAAGTACCCTTCCCCAGACTCCCAAGCGGGGCCAAACACACACACTGATTGGCTCTGGGGAATGCAAAATTCTGGGTGCTTTTCACCCAACACACTTGCATAAATTGTAAATGACTGAAGCCAGTTATGGAAAGATCTTGCCACTGGTCTACGTCTATCATCATCTGATTTTTCTTCAATTTTTTTTTTTTTAGATTTTGCTATATATTCTTTGGATGATGGTAATAGTGACAATATGTCTATAAACTCACCCTTCCAGATTTTCTCTTTTGTTTGATTGATGATATGATGATATCCCAGTGGCAAGATCTCACCATAACCCTGGTATCCTCTTCTTCAGCGGGTGGTCTGGTTTCCGATAATAGTGGTCATTTGCCGCAAGACCACTTTTATCAACGGCGGGAGAGGGGAACCCCCTCCCGCCTCTCTCTGGAGCCCTCCGGCGCTTACTGGAGCCGTTGATATTGGCGGAGGCGATCGGATGCTTCTCCTTCCTGGGTATGGAGATGAGTGAGGGGAAGATGGCCCCCCCCATCTCCATACCATTGCAGGGCGGAAGTGGCATCAAAATGTCACTTCTGCCCATAGCTCTTAAAGGGCCATTTTTTTTTCAATTGACAAAATTATTTATTTATTTCTTTTTATAGCATTTTATTGTAAATATGAGATCTGAGGTCTTTTTGACCCCAGATCTCATATTTAAGAGGTCCTGTCATGCTTTTTTTCTATTACAAGGGATGTTTACATTCCTTGTAATAGGAATAAAAGTGACACCATTTTTTTTTAAAGAACAGTGTAAAAATAAAAAATAAAAGTTAAAATAAATTAGAATTTTTTTTTTAAATGCGCCCCGTCGAACTTGCCTACAGAAGTGAACGCATACGTGAGTAGCGCCCACGTATGAAAACGGTGTTCAAACCACACACGTGAGGTATCACCGCGATCGGTAGTGCGAGAGCAATAATTCTAGTCCTAGACCTCCTCTGTAACTCAAAACATGCAACCTGTAGATTTTTTAAACGTCGCCTATGTAGGTTTTTAAGGGTAAAAGTTTGTCGCCATTCCACGAGCAGGCGCAATTTTGAAGCGTGACATATTGGGTATCAATTTACTCGGCGTAACATTATTTTTCACAATATAAAAAAATTGGGCTAACTTTACTGTTGTCCTATTTTTTAATTCAAAAAAGTATATTTTTTCCAAAAAAAGTGCGCTTGTAAGACCGCTGCGCAAATATAGTGGGGCAGAAAGTATTGCAATAACCGCCATTTTTGTATAATGTATAATTTTAGGGGGTTCTAAATAATTTTATAGCAAAAAAAACAGTTTTTAACTTGTAAACAACAAATCTCAGAAAGAGGCTTGGTCCTTAAGTGGTTAAAAGCAAAAGATCAAAAATAAAAAATGTTGATATTTTGATCTAAATTAAAAAAAATTGTTTATTCCAGCCTGGACTGGAGGTGATGTCATGACGTCACTCTGGTCAGCCAAGGCCATCGAGGCAATCAAAGATCGTCGGACCATTGAATCAATCCTTGGGCTCGCTGGTTTGAACAGTAAGCCTGACAAACACCGGCAAGGGGGAGACGTCCCCTCAAGCCACTTCTGAAAGCGTTCTAGCAGCTCATGAGCTGCTCAGAATGCTTTCATGAGTAAGCCAGCCATAACCCTGGTAAACCTCTTTAAAGCAGCAACGTATATATACAGATTGTTATCTTGAAGTGGTTAGTACAGGGCTTGTGGGCACTGTGTGTCTTAAAGTAGACCCTACATTAAAGTGGTTTTAAAGCCACTATGATATGAACATACAATCTCCTCTGTTAAATAAGGACATGTGCCTGACTGCAAAAATCCAGATTCTACCTTATTTCACAGCGCCTCCCGATGCTCATGTGACCCCTCGCCTCTCTTCTCTCCCGGGCTGAGAACTACAGTGAGGGGGGGTGAGAACTCTTGCTGATGTCAGCCAGGAAGAGGGGAGGAGAGCAGCGAGGAGTCACATGAGTGCCAGGAGGCACTGTGAAATAAGGCATCAATTTTATAAAAAAAATTCTTATTCAACAGAGGGGATTGTATGTTCATATCATATTTTTTTTTTTGGCAGCAGGAGGGGAGGGGTGGGGACTGGTACAAGTTGACAGGTGGGGGGAGGACAGAGAAAAGCTGTAGATAGCTGTGGATGATGGAGGCATGTAAAATAACCTCAGTGTCAGGGCTTAGCAGCCATGATAAACCATGGCCAGTTTAAAGGGGGAGGGCAGAACCAGGCAGGATCAGCCAGGTATTTCAGGTGATAGAAAAGGCCAAGGCACAGGCACTGTGCTGTTTAACATGCTTTAACCACTTGCCGCTAAATCACATACATGTATTATGTTATCACAAGCAGCAGAAGGGGACATCCCCCCCATTCTGCTGCTCCGCCCGGGTCTCCCGTCCCACCAGAGACCCAAACAAAGCCGGAATCAGCTTCGATCAGGTCTCCGATGTAGAAACCCGCAAGCGACATCACAGCGTCACTTCCCGTTTACTCAGCAGCCAACGGCGTTGATTTAAAAAAATCCAAAGTATTCAAAAATGCAGATTTTGGCATTTTAAATACATTGAAGTGCAGAAGAGCTGTTTGGGGTATTTCATACCCCAGATCCCTCCATAAAGAGTACCTGTCACTGCCTATTACTGTCACAAGGGATGTCAGAATTATCTTTAACAAAAAATGGCATCCTTGTTTCTTTTAATCTCAGCAATACACTGAGACGAAAACTTGTACATCCAGAAGACCCAAAACCCAAACACAAGAGAAACAAAAGAAGCGAGTCAAAACAACCACTCATCAAATGAATGGCCCAACATAGAAGGGTAGTTCTACAGGTCAGGACTAGAGTGAGGTGCACATTTTAGATAGAGAGGACAACTGGTTCACAAGAGGTGTACAAGAGGCCATCTATGTCACAATGAAAAATAAAAATCCTGGACAGAGGTTGGGGCCTTGTACCCCGCCTGTCTTCCACAAATAATGCTGTTTTACCCATTCTACCTTGATGATTTGACAACAATTTACACCTAAGTGTCCTTTCACATCATCCGTTCAGTCACATTTTTTCAACAGTTTTTACATCAGTTTTTACATCAGTTTTTACATCAGTTTTTACATCAGTTTTCAGTTCAGTTCAATTCAGTTTACATCAGTTTACATCAGTTTTTATCAATTTTTACATCAGATTTTTATATTCCCCAGCTGAAGTCTTTAATTAAAGGATAAGTTCACGTTAAATAAATAAATAAATGTAATTGTTTTGCAGGTCAAAAAAAGTGCATTTACTATTTATTTTTTGTTGTTGTAGGAGCCTAGAAAGCATTGCAGATCGTGGGTGCCATGCAGGACTCCTACAGACTGTCAGTGTAAGCTGTCTGCTCTTACACCGCACAGGCAGGTAGTTTCACAAAGACAGGAATAATCAATTAACTACCTAGATTGCTCAACAGCGCCCTAGACAAGCCAACAGCCACGAAGGATGTCGGTACTTGTAGTTCATTCTTTCACAGAACTCTGTGACTGAATGCCGTGGGCCGTGTGACAGCAGGTACGGGGAGAAGATCTCCCACCTGCTGTCACAGAGAGGGCTTGGATCAAGGAGAAGCTGCAGGAATGGGGACATGTTACATGTTCTACTCTAAAAATGGGTGGAACATGTAACATGTTCCCAAAAGTGAACGTATACCTTTAACAATTGAGACCCGGAACCATTTTTTCCATTTTTTTGATTCTTTGCTTACATGATTAAAAAATAATTTTAGGCCTGATGATTACTTAAAACCCCCAAACATTATATATTTTCTGAAAGCAAACACCCTAGAGAATATAATTGTGGTAGTTTTAGCAGTGGAATGCATGCACAGCTGATGGAACGTCACTTCCGTTACCTAATCTGACAGGTCGCCAATTCTGACGGAGCAATGTTTACTTTAGCACTAGAGAAAAAGCAGTAATTTCATTGATTATTATTATTAGTATTATTATTATCTTAAATTCCATTATGTGAATAATATCTTGTGTTACATTGTTAGAATATTTCCAGGAACATGTATTTAGAAATGGTTGCCTGTCCTTATGGGAAAACTTTGAAAAACAAAGTGGTTGAAATATAAACACACAGCAAATGGTATAAATAAGTAATGAAGAGCCTTACTGAATCAGTCATTAGTGTATAGCTAGAGAATCCCTGACCTTGAATTTTATAAAAATATATTTTTAAGTCACGTAAGTGTCAAGGTTTTATAGAATTTTAAAGCAGCTTTTAGCTGTAGATGACTAAAATACAGTAAATGGTATGAATAAGAGATTAAGATGTTTGGTGAATAAGGAACATGTATATAGCAAGAGAATTTGTGACCTTGAAATACTTATTTTTTTCTAAAGCACATTAACTTCAAGGTTGAGGTTGAATAGTACGTTGTATTTGAAAACATCACAATGCAAAGTTGTAGATGATAATTATATTTACTACGTGCAGTGTGCTTCTAATTCCAGATACCAGATATAATTTAATATACTATGTTGTGAAAAAATATACTGTAAATCAATTGCCTTCTTCTGTATTTGGTAGGTTTACATATAAGGTATTAAAATCATAATATCCACAGCATATTTAGGGCTAATTATACAGTGAAGTATGGTTTTCTGCACAAGAACAACTCAAATCACTGCTAGGACACATATAAAACAATTGTTCCTGAATCCTATACACATTGTGCACTTGTAACATTAATGGTCCCAGGTCACCTGTGGTAACAATGCATTAGCTTAAACATGTAGTTAGATTTTTTTTTTTTGTGGGGATGGGCGGTGGGGAATACAGCACCAAACACATTTGTTATGTGTAATGGTGTGTATTCCATGGCAGCTGCTTCTGGTAAAATTCTTCCATTCAGTGACTCCTTCAGGGCCTCTAGATACTGTCACAAGCAGCTTTCTTTTGGCATGGTAAAGGTTAACAGCAGCAACTGCTACTGAGAAAAGCTGTGCCAATCACCTGCCCCCATATGCCCTCTCCACCATTCGCAAAACGCCAACTATTATTGTTCCACAGTGCATCATGACCACTGGATGGAGAAGGGGCAGTTGAATGACAGGATCTCCCCTGTTCATTCATAAAAAGTGATGCATTGTGGGACAATAATAGTCAGTGGCGCATTACCCATGGGTACAATGTATATCGTGCACATGGGCCCCAAGGGAGGGGCCCAATGTGCCCTCACACATTGCATACATGGGGAGATGCCAGTTATCTATCTGGGGAAAAAGCAAAGTGGGCTTCACATAGCCATTCGCTTCAAGCTTGTTGGGAAAGGAGCCAAATGGGAGTGGAACCCCAAACATTTATACTATGTAACCAGCAGGCACTACTAAAGCACCTCCTGGTTACTTAACAGTTGACACTTGAAGGGATGTTTCATCCAATCCTTTCTCACTGCTGGTTCCCCAGTGCCTGATTTCCTTCACATCAAAAGCACGAGATGGATCTTTGTTGCAGCTCTGGTATTTGTGATGTTGAGGAGATCGGGTGCTGGGGGAGCAGGCATGGGGAGAGAATCAGAGGAAGCTTTTCTTCCTCTCTCTGTGAGCAGCTGTCAAGTAACCGCATAGTATACCTGCCTGATAGTTGTGGGTTTTGACTCCCACTTGGCTTATTTCCCAGCAGGCATGGGGCTAATTGTTATATAACCCCTCTGCAAAAAGTCTGATTAGAGCTCAACAAACCCCCCCAACATATAATGCATGTGGTATAAAGAATGGAGAAAGGGAGGATGAGACTTCATACTGTGTGTATATTTATATATATATATTGCATGTATACATTGCTTCTTAATTTCTGTGTATTTATAGAAGATTATTATTTTTGCATATCTTGCAGATACGTTTGGGGACATTTAATTTCACCATGATGTCTTTTTAAGAATTTGTGTTTTAATAAAGTGTACAATATATGTCTTATTTCAATGGTCACTGCAGCCTTATCTTCCCTTTTTCATTCCTTATATTGTATGTATTGTGAGTAAATACTTTTTTTGGGGGGGGGGGGGGGGGGGTGGTGAGCTCTAATTGGGTGTTTTTGTAGTTGGGTTTCATATTGGTCTTTACCCAGAGCTCCTATCCCCTTCAAAACATTCATTTTATAAGCATTCATTTTTGTACCTAGGAACAACTGTGTCATATTTGTTTTAATAATTGTTATATGCAACCCACTAGGCTCTTTCTCCAGCAATGTCACTTATCTCTTGAGTGTAACTTGCTGAATCAGTGCATGCACAGTAGACACAGGGGTCCAAAGTTTCACTGGAAACATAATGTATTGCTACTGGTAAGCTTTGTAGGGGAGGGCTGCACTGTGGGATAGAGGGTCAATTACTACTGACCTCTGAACTCTGTATCACTTACTCTTTTTTTTTTTTATAAATTCTTTATTTTCATTTCACAGGTGCATAATTGTACATCTTAACAAACATAATTACCTCATTAACATCTTCCCTTTCTGTTTTAAGTCAAAATATGAGACACTAATTCTCCTCTGTCTTGTCTTCCAGTTTGACACTTAGTATTCTCCGCTACTCAGAGAGGCAACAAAAAAAAGAGGCACCATTTAGCCTTTCCTCTACTCCTGTGATTTTATTTTCCTTTTTTTTTAATTATTACTCCCCCCCCCCTCCTCACCTTCTTCCCCCCGGGGGGAAAAAGGTGTATCCCACTAAAAAAAGAAAAAAAAAAAAAAAAAAAAAAACACAAGGAAAAAAAAAAAAAAAAAAAAACCCCTGCTTAAACTGGATGGGTATGCGGATCCCCCCTCCGCCCCTCCTCCTCCCCTCCCCGGTCCCCCCTCTTTGTTTCCCACGTACTTCTCACCCATGAGGCTGTTGGCGGTTTTGTTCCCTATATCTAATATAGGGTGTCCATGTCTCCTGGTATCTATCTTCTTGTTCTCTAATCTTCATAGTAAGTTTTTCCATTTGTTGGATTTCTGATATTTTCGCTAACCATTGTGCTCTTGTCGGAGCGCTAGTGTTTTTCCATAAACTCGGTATGCACGCCTTCGCGGCGTTCAGCAGATGTCCCACTAATGAGTTTTTATATTCTCTAATAGGTATCGGCGTATCATGTAACAAATATGCTGCTGGATTTTCTCCCAGTGATACTTCCGTGATTTCTTCCACTGCTTCCCTTACATTCTCCCAGAATTCTTTGACTCCGGGGCATTCCCAGAATATGTGTATCATAGTTCCTACCTCCCTTTGACATCTCCAGCACTTGTTTTCTACTTGTGGATATATCCGGTTTAGCATTGCTGGTGTTCTATACCAGCGTGTCAGTATCTTATATCCACCTTCTTGGTATTTGGTTGCCCTTGATGTCTTATGTGTGAGGTGGCATATCTTAAGTTTCTGTGATTCGGGGAACGTTATCCCCAGGTCTCTTTCCCATGCCTGTATGAATGTTACCTCTTGTGGCGCTCTGAGTTCTACTAATAGAGAGTGCATAACAGATAACCCATGTTTCCCTGGTTCCTCACTTAGGCAGAGCCGCTCGAATTTAGACGTTGTCCTTGCTTCTCCTATTTGCGCTTTTATTGCTCGGAGATAGTCCTTAAGCTGTATTCTCCTAAAAAAGTTAATTTCTCCTGCAAATTCTAAGTCTACCTCCTCCCCTGTCATCACTCTGTTCTCTCTAATAAAGTCCTGAAGCCTACTGACCCCTTTTCTCCTTAGGTTCCTAAACTCTGCCTCTACTAGGCCTGGCTCAAAGCTTGGTGTGCCCAGGATGGGCATCATCGGACTTGGGAATTTTGATATCTCCGTTTTCCTGAATACCTTTTTAGTCACTTGGATTGTTGCCCCTATTGTGGGGTGTCTTTTTATCTGCTGGGGGATCTCTGTGTCCGATATCCATGCTATCCCTTCCAAGGGTATGTCAGTTATTGCTTGTTCCATAGATAGCCATGGTTTGTCCTTTTTCACTGTGCACCACTCCATCACTCTCGCTAAGTGGGCCGCTTCATAGTAATTCACTGGATCTGGGAATCCCACTCCTCCTCTGTCTTTGGTTTGAGTCAGGATATCCCTCCTGATTCTTGCCGGTTTCCCTGCCCATATAAATTTTGCAAATCTCGTTCTCAGTTCTCTTAAGAATCCTGGGGGGAGTTTGATTGGTAATGACTGAAATAGGTATGTCAGTCTAGGCATAATATTCATTTTGATGATGTTAATTCTGCCAAACCATGTGAATATTTCCTTGTCCCACCGCAAAAAGTCTACTTTTATTCGTTGCATTAGGGCTAGAAAGTTCAATTCAAACAATTTCTCTAATTTCTTTGTTATTTTGGTTCCCAGATAGCTTATATGGGAGTCCGTCCATTTAAACGTAAAATGTTTAGTTAATTGTTTTTGAAGTGCGTTATTTATTTCTATCCCCATTGCCTCAGATTTACCGTAATTTATCTTGAAATTAGAGACCTCGCCGTATTTACGTATTTCCACTAACAGTGAGGGGAGCGACGTGATTGGGGAGGAAATAAAGAATAACAAGTCATCCGCATATGCAGCGAGTTTCTGTTCTTTTCCTTGGGTTGGTATACCTTTAATGTCTGGGCTGGCTCGTATAGTTCTCAGAAAGGGCTCCAATGTCAAGATAAATATGATAGGTGACAGTGGACATCCCTGCCTTGTTCCATTATATATAGGGAAAGGTTCCGATATTATGTCATTTATTTTAACCCGCGCTCTTGGATTTGAATACAAGCTTTTGATCCAATTTAACATCCCGTTTCCCAATCCTACATATTGCAACGTTGCTTCCAGGAATGTCCAGTCCACTCTATCAAAGGCTTTTTCTGCATCTGCAGAAATCAGGACCATAGGTCTTTTATGACATTGCGCTGTGTATATTGCGCTTAAGACTCTTTGCGTGTTTTCTCTACCTTCCCTTTCCGGGGTGAATCCCACTTGGTCTGGGTGTATTATATTTGAGATATGTGGTAGTAGTCTAGTTGCCAGTATTTTTGTTAGGATCTTTAGATCCACGTTTAATAAAGAAATTGGGCGGTAACTAGCGCATTGTGCTGGATCTTTCCCTTCTTTTGGGATTACTGTGATATGTGCCATTAATGTCTCTACTGGTATCCTTGCCCCTTCCCTAATTGAATTAAATGCGGCAACAAATTCTGGTGCTAGTTTTTCTGCAAATGTCTTATAATAGAGCAAAGTATACCCGTCCGGTCCTGGTGCCTTACCTATATTCAGTGATTTGAGGGCTTCGGTAAATTCTTCTAGTGTAATTGGGCCATCCATCTCCCCTGCATCCTCTTCTCCTATCTTGGGCATCCCTGCTGTTTCTATGTACTCCTCTGCCATTTCCCTTTTTTTTTTTAGTCTTTCTTCCGAAACGTTACTCTCAATTTGGTATAGTTTGGTATAGAAATCTCTGAACTCTTTCGCCATTGCTTGTGAGGAGTTAACCAGTGCATCCCCTGCTGTTTTTATGCAATCAATGTGGTTCCGTGCTTTTGTCTCTCTGAGTGCGTTTGCCAGCATCCTACTAGGTTTGTTTCCATATTCATAAAATACTCGCCTGCCATGTGCTATCTTTACTTTTGCTTTGTCCATTAGCAGTAAGTTTAACTCATCGCGAAGGCGTGTTAGTTTCTCTTCCGTTTGTATTGCCACAGTTTTTTTGTGAGCCTTTTCAAGCGTCCGTATCTCTCCTAGCAGGAGGTCCAGCTTGGCATTCAGAGAGCGTTTTCTATGTGCCCCTAATGATATTAGGACACCCCTAATGTAGCATTTATGTGTTTCCCAAATACATAAAGGTGTTAGTTCATCTGATTTATTCTCTTGAAAGTATAATTCTATCTCATGCGCAATTTTTTCCTCGTATATTGATTCTTTTAATAATGTTTCGTTGATCTTCCAGTGCCACTCCCGTGTCGCTTTCTCTCCCCATTCTATTACGCAGTGAGTTGGTGCATGGTCTGATAATGTGAAAGAGCCTATTGAAGCATCCAGTACACTCGAGAGGGCATTCTGGGATATAAAGACATAATCAATTCTGGTATATGTCTTATGTCTTGTTGAGAAGAATGTATAGTCCCTCTCGTGTGTATTCCGGATTCTCCAACTATCCACTAGTTGTAAGTCTTGTAACATCTCTTTCGCTTTTCGAAGTTTTATGTAGGATATGTGTGAGGTTCCCTTTGATGAGTCTAACAAGGGCTCTAATGCCATATTTAGATCTCCTCCCATCATTAGGATTCCTTCTTTGTTTTGGTATACTATATTTAGATATTTCTCCATAGCTCCTATTTGGTCCACATTTGGTAAGTATATACTCACTAAGGTCACTTTTTGTTCCCCTATTTCTCCTTTTACAATAAGAAGGCGTCCATCGTCATCTGTAATTATTTTTATCTCTTTCCATGGTATCTGTTTCGCTAGAATAATAGATACCCCATTTGCTTTTGAGGTCTGTGAGGGACTATGATACACTGTGGGAAATTTCCGGTTACCCATCTTTGGGGTTTTATTTTTTTTAAAATGTGTTTCCTGTAAGAAAATAATCTGTGATTTAAGTCTCCCTAGTTCCGCCAGCAGTCTCATGCGTTTTTCTGCGCTATTTAAGCCCTTTATGTTATATGAGGTTAGTGTTATTTTCGTCATGGTTCGGTCCGGGGAGGGGAGGAGGAAGGCGGATTACGCCCCCAGTCCCAGCCAGAGGGGAACAAAAAAAAAAAAAAAAAAAAAAAAAAAAAAAAAAAAAATTACCCAAAAAATCTTTAGATCCACGTTTAATAAAGAAATTGGGCGGTAACTAGCGCATTGTGCTGGATCTTTCCCTTCTTTTGGGATTACTGTGATATGTGCCATTAATGTCTCTACTGGTATCCTTGCCCCTTCCCTAATTGAATTAAATGCGGCAACAAATTCTGGTGCTAGTTTTTCTGCAAATGTCTTATAATAGAGCAAAGTATACCCGTCCGGTCCTGGTGCCTTACCTATATTCAGTGATTTGAGGGCTTCGGTAAATTCTTCTAGTGTAATTGGGCCATCCATCTCCCCTGCATCCTCTTCTCCTATCTTGGGCATCCCTGCTGTTTCTATGTACTCCTCTGCCATTTCCCTTTTTTTTTTTAGTCTTTCTTCCGAAACGTTACTCTCAATTTGGTATAGTTTGGTATAGAAATCTCTGAACTCTTTCGCCATTGCTTGTGAGGAGTTAACCAGTGCATCCCCTGCTGTTTTTATGCAATCAATGTGGTTCCGTGCTTTTGTCTCTCTGAGTGCGTTTGCCAGCATCCTACTAGGTTTGTTTCCATATTCATAAAATACTCGCCTGCCATGTGCTATCTTTACTTTTGCTTTGTCCATTAGCAGTAAGTTTAACTCATCGCGAAGGCGTGTTAGTTTCTCTTCCGTTTGTATTGCCACAGTTTTTTTGTGAGCCTTTTCAAGCGTCCGTATCTCTCCTAGCAGGAGGTCCAGCTTGGCATTCAGAGAGCGTTTTCTATGTGCCCCTAATGATATTAGGACACCCCTAATGTAGCATTTATGTGTTTCCCAAATACATAAAGGTGTTAGTTCATCTGATTTATTCTCTTGAAAGTATAATTCTATCTCATGCGCAATTTTTTCCTCGTATATTGATTCTTTTAATAATGTTTCGTTGATCTTCCAGTGCCACTCCCGTGTCGCTTTCTCTCCCCATTCTATTACGCAGTGAGTTGGTGCATGGTCTGATAATGTGAAAGAGCCTATTGAAGCATCCAGTACACTCGAGAGGGCATTCTGGGATATAAAGACATAATCAATTCTGGTATATGTCTTATGTCTTGTTGAGAAGAATGTATAGTCCCTCTCGTGTGTATTCCGGATTCTCCAACTATCCACTAGTTGTAAGTCTTGTAACATCTCTTTCGCTTTTCGAAGTTTTATGTAGGATATGTGTGAGGTTCCCTTTGATGAGTCTAACAAGGGCTCTAATGCCATATTTAGATCTCCTCCCATCATTAGGATTCCTTCTTTGTTTTGGTATACTATATTTAGATATTTCTCCATAGCTCCTATTTGGTCCACATTTGGTAAGTATATACTCACTAAGGTCACTTTTTGTTCCCCTATTTCTCCTTTTACAATAAGAAGGCGTCCATCGTCATCTGTAATTATTTTTATCTCTTTCCATGGTATCTGTTTCGCTAGAATAATAGATACCCCATTTGCTTTTGAGGTCTGTGAGGGACTATGATACACTGTGGGAAATTTCCGGTTACCCATCTTTGGGGTTTTATTTTTTTTAAAATGTGTTTCCTGTAAGAAAATAATCTGTGATTTAAGTCTCCCTAGTTCCGCCAGCAGTCTCATGCGTTTTTCTGCGCTATTTAAGCCCTTTATGTTATATGAGGTTAGTGTTATTTTCGTCATGGTTCGGTCCGGGGAGGGGAGGAGGAAGGCGGATTACGCCCCCAGTCCCAGCCAGAGGGGAACAAAAAAAAAAAAAAAAAAAAAAAAAAAAAAAAAAAATTACCCAAAAAAACAAAAAAAAAAAAAAAAAAAAAAAAAAATTTAAAAATTAAAATTTAAAAAATTAAAAAAAAAAAAAAAAAAAAAAAAAAAAAAAAAAAAAAAAAAAAAAAAAAAAAAAAAAAAAAAAAAAAAAAAAAAAAAAAAAAAAGGAGAAGCTCCTCTAGTTTACCTCCTCTTGGAGGAGAGGTGCTTCAAGTGGGGAAAGTGGTCAATCAGGGCGAGGCGTCAGAGTTCCTGCGTCTCTTCTCCTACACAGGCACATGCACCCTGTCTCCTATTTCATTATTTACATATGTACCCATCCCCCTGTATACCCATCTCTCTGCCATTAACGTATGTATTCTTTTCATACACTATCATTTTTTTTTTTTTTTTTTTTTTCTTCTTTTACATCACATCAACCAGTATTATTATTATTTTTCTCGGGCGCCTCTCTGGGTTTCCCCCACTCCTTTGGTAGTCTCTGACAATCCCAGGAGGTGCCCGTTGAACAGTCATAACATTGTATTAGTATCACTTATACACCTACAAAACAGTAATCCTTATTTCCTCTATTCCTTCTATAACCCCGTCTAAGAGGGCCTCTGCTCTCCTATTTCTCTATGTAGGGGAAGGGGGAGAGAAAAAGAATATAACCAAAAAATAATTAAATAGGTGTAATTACATTGAAGCTGCCCTGTCTACTTTCTGTCCCTTCTCTCCCATCCCGCCCCTCTCCCACCCCTACTCCATATTTGTGTAGCTCTCTGTGTAGTCACCCCATCCCTATGTTCATCCCGTGCGTTCAGTGCTCCCCCCCTATTATTCTAGTCACCCCTTATCTAAGTTGTGTTTCTTCCTCTCTTTTAATCACCACAAAAAGTAGTAGTGAAAAAAAACAGTGCCACCTAAACAAACTACTAAACAAGAAATAAGAAGAAAGAAAATTCCAAAACGACAAAACAAAAAGGAACCTACTACAATTGCGTCCTATTACTACCATGGTGTATCTGTGTAATTATATGTGGTTGGTATAGATTGTGTAAAAATTTTTAAGTATATTTAATACCTACGTGTTTCCCTTCACCTCCTATATTGCCAAATCTTCCAATTTGTGCCTCCTCCCCACTCCCCTAACTACTCTTACAGGGACCTCTATTTAAGACATCATCCAAAGTTATCCAGCAAGAGAAAAAAAAAAAAAAAAAAAAAAAAAAAAAAAAAAAAAAAAAAAAAAAAAAAAAAAAAAAAAACAAACCACAAAAAAAAAAAAAAAAAAAAAAAAAAAATAAAAAAAAAAAAAAAAAAAAATAATAAAAATAAAAAAATAAAAAAAAAAATAAAAAAAAACAGGATAAAATAAAAAAAAAAAAAAAAAACCCAGACCACCACACCTCCCAAAAAGGAAAAAAAAAAAAAAAAAAAAAAAAAGAGTAAGGACAAACCCCCCTCCCCTCTCCTCTGATATTTAGGGTCCATTGCTCTCTCCCCTTACTCATCCCCACGGCATCAGGCCGGCGTTTCTCCAGGAGTTAATCTCCTGCGTGGGGGGCTATGCTATGAGGAGAGGGCCACCAAGCAGAATAATATCATTAATAATAATAAGAGCAAAATTAAACATGTTTGTCCTTTCCCTCCTCTCCTCCATTCTCCAGTTCCTATCTTTCATCTATGGCCCTTGCGGGATATAGTGTCATTTCCGTGTTTTCCTCCTTCCTCTTGATTCTTCTTCCTTACTGTTCCCTTTTTTTTTTTTTTTTTTTCCTCTTCCCCTTCCCTGGTTCAAGATCTCTCTTCTCTTTCTCTTTTTTTCTTTCCTTTTTTCCTCCTCTTTTCTTTTCCTTTCCTTTCTCTTCTCCTTTTCTTCTTTCTCTCACTCCTTTCTACCTCTGTTAATGGTATTGGGGGTATTCGGATGCTGCCGGTAATTCTGTCCAGTCGGGGACCTCTATGGCCCCCACTCCCATAAAGCCAAAAAGGTCCACCAGCTGAGCCGGGTTCCGTAAATTGAAGCTGTGACCCCCTTTTTTGACAATCACTGCTAATGGGTATCCCCATTTGTATGTAGCTCCGTTGTTAAGTATGTATTCCAATAGTGGCTTCAGCATACGCCTCCTGTACTTCGTCTGTCTGCAGAGGTCCGGGTATAATTGTATTTCTTTCTCTCCGTGTACCACGGGTCCCTCCGGCCAGGCTGCCCTTAGTATGTCTTCTTTTGCCCGGAAGAAATGTACCCTACACAGGACATCTCGTGGGGCCTTTTGTGCTGCCTTACGGGTAATGGGGATCCTATGGACCCGGTCCAGTTCAATTGGTGTATTCAGGGGGTTTTTCAATATTTGGTTAAATATAGTCATGACCGTTTCTCTTAAATGGGGGCCCTCAATGTCCTCTGAGATCCCTTTCAGCCGTAAATTATTTCTCCTGCTCCTATTCTCAGATTCCTCGGCTTGCAACTGTAGTGTGACTAACCTCTGGTGTTGTATCTGTATTTTGTCCTCTAGACTCTCCAACCGTGAATTATGTGCCTGCAGCAATTTTTCCGTTTGTTGCGTCTTAGAGTCTACCTTCTCTATTTTATCCTGCATCTCTTTAATCTCCTCCCTTATGACCCCCGTGGTGTCGTTCAACATTTCCAATATGTCCGCTCTTGTGGGGAGAGCTTGGATAAGTTGTCTAATATCTGACATAGTCCCCGTCCCTGTGTGTACTTCAGACCCATATCCCCCCCCCAGAGCCAGGCTCTGGGTCACATCTGCAGTCTGTTGACATACCTGCTTTTCGCTGTTGTCCACTGGATCTCTGCTGGTGGGGTAGGGGGTTGCCGGGGGTTGTCCACTTTGTGCTTCTTCCTGGGCCCCAGGTCCTGGCACCTGGGCTGTAGATACACATGGGGCATGTAGCGAGACTTCTGCTAGTGATCTTCTAGATGACATTGTGTAGTCCCTGTTCTCCAGAGGCTCCCTGTTCTCCCGAGTCTGTTGTGTCTCCTCTCTCCCTGCAGTATGCCGGGTACTATACAGGTGTCTGGGGGCGGTGTTCCCTGCAGTCTTCCCTCGCTTCGACATGGACAGAGAGTCTGTCAGGCGATCATGCAGTCCTACGATCAGTTGCAGGTTAACCGGCTGCAGTATAGGGCTTTATGGTATCTTCTCTGTTATGCGGTGTTATACAGTGCCGGGCGGTGTTCCAGATTCCAGCAACACTCCAACCTCCGTACGCCCGACCGACCGGCCAATGCACTGTATCCTCCTTATCCTCCTTATCAGCTCTCCTGGCCCCCGCTAGGCACCGCGGTGTGCGCTGCTATATGCCGCTTTGTCCCTCTCGCGCTGCTGAGGTTACTTTCGGTCAAACTCGGTCAGGCTCGATCATGCTTGCCTTCGTCTCCACTCGTTGCCGGTCTCCTAGCGGTGCATGTGCGCTGTTTAGACGCTGTACTCACTCCTCACTCCACCATGTCTGACCACTCCCCCGGAAGACTGGATTGGATTCCTCAGAACCGATCACCTCAGAGTCTTCCACCCTGTATCACTTACTCTTGACCCCTGAACTCTGCATCACTTACTAATTATCTCTAAATTCTGCTTGATTTACTACTGATCTCTGAGCTATTTACTCCTGACCTCTGAACTATGCCTTACTTACTACTACTGACCTATGCACTCTGCATCACTCACTACTGATCTTTGAACACTGAACCTCTGCACTCTCTTCTTTTTCTTGGGCAGGAAATTCCCCATTAATAATAGAATGTGAATGATTAACATGTTTGGGGTGTACCCCCCCCCAAAAAAAAAAATGCTAAACCTTAACTTTTTTTAACTTTACCAGACTTGGCAATACTTGGACAACTTGACACATTTAAGTTGTTATGTTTGCCAAAATGGTTTTTATGAAAAGTCTGTCACTGCCTGCATTGTATAGGAGCTGAAGAAACCCTCTCCATGTTACTACTGGGTGGAAAGAGAATCAGTAGAGCTCTCTTCTATGCGAACCTCCAAGCACTTAAAGTACAGTGCAACATAAGCCCTTCTGTTGTTTGATAGGGGCTACAGGAGATGGGTATTCTTAGTATTAAACTATAGAAAAACAAGCAATTTTAATCTGAAACATTTCTTTGGTGTAACATTATAATTTTAAACTGAGAAAGGAAACAATTACTTAATCTCAAACATAATGGATAGCTTGCCTTTTGATCAGAGTTGTACATGGTCCATTTCCATGTCCATGTCTATGGTACATAATCAACAGTTATTAAATAAAATATATACATTACAGTAAAACTTAAAAAATGTTTTACCAGTGAATATAAATCCCTTCAGCATATCTTGTATATCCCACATACTGTATTAGAATCATAATTATGTTAAAGTAAATAAACAAAAGTGCAAAGTGCAATATGTGCAATCCAAATGTTGTAAACTTTCAATGTGGTATCCAATAATGATGTCCCCTATGGTGAAGCATGTTGAACAAGGTCAGTGATATCAGAACCTATAGAGATTATGCTCCTCACTCTCAGAGAACAGGAGAGGAGGAGGACTGGGCATTAGCTGGTGCTGATACTATATACTTTAGCAGCAGAAGATTGTGTGTGGTTTAACCTGTTGTATTTCAATAAAATAGGAAAGCATTTACACTATGGAGAATATTCTTTTTTTCTCTCTGTTTAATGCACTAATGTGAATAACTGATAGTTAAATTTCCCCACGAGGAGGCTGAAGGTGATGTATATTGCCCTGTGGGGAAAGAACTATAAGACCTTTTATGATTTGATATATTGTTTTTACTGGATACAGCACTGAGATTTACACCTAATTGGACTGCACTTTTTAAACTCTGTAATAACTATGTTAGTTGCTTTTGGATAACACATTGAAAGTCTACATGTGTTTGTATGGCACGTAATGCATTTTGCACTTTTGTTTAATTACTTTTACATATGTAGGGTTCACATACACTCATCGGCCACTTTATTAAGTACACCTTGCTAGTACCGGGTGTTCATAGGTATGGTTTTGTTGGACTAGGGATGTCACATCTGACAGGTTTCTCAGAATGGTTGTGCGGGCTGCCATTAAAATGTGCATTACCACAGTCCTAGCTGAGCTAGGATATAAGCCTATACCAATGTTAAGGATGGCCAATGCCGGGTTTGGGGCTGATAGGATTCCTGTTAGTGAGCATATGAGACTAAAGACTTGCTTCCAAAAGCTGGTTAAACTGGGGCATTCACATAGGGTGTGCAATAGGTTCCCTACTTGATTTCAGTTGTACCAACAGTTGAGTGATGAGGATTGGGAAAATGTTGCCAACCTATATGGGGTGTAGTACCATCTCTGTGTAATTTTAAGTGTAATTTCCAAATGCGTGGTACAATTAGATGCTTGCTGAATTGCTCGGAAAGCCATACGTCATTGGAGAGTGGAGAAAGAGGAATGTAGGTCCTTTTCCCATTTGAGCATTAAGTTTTATGGAATGTGTTCTTGTTTTGTAGGATGTTATTAAAAAAGGAGCTTCCCCTATCCAATGGTTTTTGTGATATGTAGAACTTCCACGCTTTAGGATGTAAATGGAAGTTTGGGATATGAGTTTTGGCTAGGAAGTGTACAATGCAGGCACATGTGAAGTGGGGGTCTCTAGGTAAACGTCCTGGTAGAGAGCATGGGTATCATAGCTTCTAGGAGGAGTAATGGGAGGTCAGTGTTAGCGGTGTCTGCCTGGGTCGTCGAATGACTGTGAATGTGCCTTCAAGCTAGTAATGAAGCTTGTGAGGGAGGAGACAATGTGGATACATTCCAGGGCTTCCATAGGTTGCATATAATAATATTGTGCAGGTTAGGGGTAGAAGCTAGTGCTGCTTCTATCTCTGTCCAAAGGGGAACATCTTTGTCTCTGGATCAGCACTTAATTTGATCATTGAGGACCGCCCAGTAATAATTGCGGATGTCTGCTATACCTGCCCCACCTACTGATCTATGTTTAACCAGGTTGAAATGTTGGCAACGTGCTTATTTTCCCTTCCAAAAAAAGTTTTGGAGGAGACTTGACAGGGTTTTTAAAGTACAGATTTCGTATGTGAATGGGTAGAGCTCTAAATATGTACAGAATTTGGGGAAGTATGTTATTTTTAAAGGCTGCCAATCTCCCTGCCCAGGACAATTCCTGTTGCGAAATTTGTGTTAGCTGAATCTTTATTTTATCAATGAGGGGATTAAGATTAGCTGCAACTAAAGAAGATATAGTGGACGTTAGGGTGATACCCAGGTATGGGATCCCCTTGGGGCTCCATTTATAGGGAAATTTCCGCTGTAGAGTCTGTTTCATCATTGTGTTTAATCCAAGTTCGAAAAGTAGGGATTTCGAGAAGTTAACTCTCTAGTATGATATGGTGCTAAAAAATAGTTTTGGTGTGGAAGAGAGTTCCGGAACTTGCCTTATTAATATCACATCATCTGCAAATAAATTAATTACATGTTGAGATGACTGAAATCGGATTCCCGAAATGAAGGGGTGTGATCGAATGGCTTCTGCCAGGGGTTTAATCATCAGATTGAAAATACTTGGAGAAAGAGGGCAATCCTGTCCCATTTGAAATAGTAAATGGTTTGGATAACAGCCCTGATGTATAGACATATGCAGACGGTTGCCCCATGACCGAATACCAAAACCTGGAGAAAGCTGCAAAAGCAGTTTTCTCCAGTCCACATTTATGCTCTGTAGCCTTGCACCAAGCAAATGTGCATACCCTGTGTCCCCCAAATGATCAATTTTACCTTGACACAATATATATATATATACATATCAAGTGCCATTTAAAATATGTGGAAAATGTACTATGAATACCGCTTCACCCCCAGCAGATTTCACCCCTTCCTGACCAGAGCACTTTTTGCGATTCGGCACTGTGTCCCTTTAACTGACAATTGCACGGCCATGCAACATTATACCCAAACAAAATTGACGTCCTTTTTTTCCCACAAATAGAGCTTTCTTTTGGTGGTATTTGATCACCTCTGCGGTTTTTATTTTTTGCGCTATAAACAAAAAAAGAGCAACAATTTTGAAAAAAAAAAACAATATTTTTTACTTTGCTATAATACATTTTTTTCCCTTAGTTTAGGTCGATATGTATTCTTCTACATATTTTTGGTAAAAAACATTGCAATAAGCGTATATTGATTGGTTTGTGCAAAAGTTATATCGTCTACTAAATAGGGGATAGTTTTATGGCATTTTTATTAATATTTTTTTTTTTACAAATAATGGCGGCGATCATCGATTTTTATTGTGACTGCGACATTATGGCGGACACATTGGACAATTTTTATACATTTTTGGGACCAATGTCATTAATACAGCGTGCAATGCTAAAAAATTGTTTTGATTACTGTAAAAATTTCACTGGCAGTGAAGGGGTTAACCACTAGGTGGCACTGTAGGGGTTAAGAGTGTCCTAGGGAGTGATTCGAACTGTGGGGGGAGGGGCTGTGTGTGACACATCACTGATCACTGCTCCCGATTACAGAGAGCTGTGATCAGTGAGTGTGTCATTAGGCAGAACGGGGGGGATGCTTGTTTACATTAGCACCTCACCGTGAGACGATCGTGGGTATCCCCGCAGACTCGATGTCCACGGGGCCCGCGATGCCGCAGCTCGCGGCGGCGCGCCCGCAAGCCACCTCTTAAAGGGCAACGTACAGGTACGTTACTCTGCCTGTACGTGCCCTTCTGTCGCAGTATATCTGCATGAGGCGGTCGGGAAGCGGTTAACAGGCTGTATTGCACTGTCTAGAACAGGACTTCAAAAAGGAAGTAAAAGGACTTCAAAAGCTGTTTTCGGTTCTTTATCTGTTCATCCTTGGCTTCATATATGAACATTTTTCTGTGGTGTATTTGTCCTTCCTGCACCAGTGGAAGGTTGTCATCAATTTTTATTTCTTGACCTAATTTCTGAGCAGACTTTAGAATATATTCAAACCTTTCCTCTAAATGATATCTTTGCAGAAACATCTTCATTTTTTCCAGTGCTTCAGAAAGATCAAATTCAACCACTTGAAGCTTTTCACTTGAGATTTTTATTTTCGATTAGAATTAATTATATATTCCTGCACTTAGGATGTTAACCAATGTGAATTAAGCAAATCACCAGCTGCTGCTCTGTTAAGGTACATACATAGTCTAAATTACATACATAGGTGTTTTGAGCTCTACCTGGATACATAAAAACAAATCCCCACTTGTGTACTCATGATGAATACATTTGAAATAAGCAATTAAATACATTTGGAATTACATTTTTTTAATATTGCAAAATTGGTTTAATTGCTTTATTGCAAATGTATTTATCATGAGTACACAAGTGGGGATTTGTTTTTATGTAACCAGGTAGCGCTCAAAACATGTAATTTATGTATGTAATTTACCCCTTTCTTCTGCAGAGGTAAACACCTAGTAAGGCCAGATCACCCCTAACAGCAGTAATGGCATTATCTATTGTTGTGATTTGATTCCATAAAGCTTTAAGAGCATATAGTGCGACTTTCCCCACTAGTGGTGCTTAATGGTTTCCATGTATACAAAAGATATTTATATACTCTCATTGACCTTTTTGTGTTCACCTCATTTAAAGTCCCATGGGTGTAATTCTTCTTTGTTGTAATTAATGGTTTCCATGTGACATTTTGAAATTGACAGCGATGGGTAGAGGCTAAAAATTATATAGATTCCCGAGTGATATTAAAGAATTCCACAGCTTTCTTAGAGGCTGAAGCAGCAACACTAACTACAAGATTTAAGACATTGTAACTGCTATAGAACAGCCTGAAGGTTCACTTTTTGCACAGGTACCTGTACACTGATCTTTCCTTTTATGTTTGCCCCATTATCATAGTCATGCTTTCTCATATCATTATTGTCAACTAATAACCCTTCAAGTTGTTTTAGAAAGGCAAAGGTCATTCCTGCTGCTAATGCATCATCTATTTCAATGAACCCCAAGAAGTGCTCTTTAATATTACAATGGCAGGTTCACTTCCCGTACTTTACTTCATTGTAGCACACCTTATCATTAGTGTAATTTGTTCAGTACAGTCCAATATCGCAGAGCTGTATTTTGCTGCATTTAACTCTGCCATTATTTTCTGCCTGATTTGCTGAGCAGTTAGTTGGATAATCTGATTTTGTATTCAGTTACCAAGTTAATTATTGTGTGTTTTATTGTTGGTTACATTAGGTTACATGTTTCTCAAATACTGCATTAAACTCACTTATCCCTTACAAAATTTCAGGAAATTTCCACTATTACATTGGAAAATGTAACTTGACTTTACCTAAAAAGCTACTTGCCAAGATTCTAATCAATATATTTAACTTTTTTTAGGACATTTTGCAAGTACAAAGTATCAGCTTGAATTTATTCTGCATGTGTGTCCTCAACCATTCTCTTAAATCTTGGTCTTGTCTCCAGGTCTTTGCATTTATGGATGCTCTACAGTGGTATCCTCCCTAATCAGGGGTATTTAAATTTTTGCCAAGGTTCTTTACCCGCTTCCCGACCGCCTCACTCAGATATACGTGAGCAGAATGGCACGGGCAAAATCACGTATATATACGTGATCCTTTAAATGCCTGCCCGTGACCCCGGCCGCGGGACCAGCGGACCCGATCGCCGCTGGTGTCCCGCGATCGGGTCACGGAGCTGAAGAACGGGGAGAGGTATGTGTAAACAAACCTCTCCCCGCGCTTCCTACTCTGCCTGTCATTGATTGGCTGTCCCCGGTCATCGGGAAAGCCGATCAATGACGTCAGACGTCAGCCCCGCCCCCTAATGTAAAAAAACACACACGTCACAGCCCATAACCCCTCCCCTCCCCCTAGTGGTTAACTCTTTCACTACAACTGTCATTTATACAGGAATCAATGCATTTAAATAGCATTGATTTCTGTATAAATGACAATGGTCCCAAAAATGTGTCAAAAATGTCCGATGTGTCCGCCATAATGTCGCAGTCACAATAAAAATCGCTGATCGCCGCCATTACTAGTAAAAAAAAATATTAATAAAAATGCTATAAAACTATCCCCTATTTTGTAAACGCTATAACTTTTGCGCAAACCAATCAATAATCGCTAATTGTGATTTTTTTTACCAAAAATATGTAGAAGAATATGTATCGGCCTAAACTGAGGAAAAATAATTTTTTTTATATATATTTTTTGGGAATATTTATTATAGCAAAAAGTAAAAAATATTGAATTTTTTTCAAAATTGCCGCTCTATTTTTGTTTATAGCGCAAAAAATAAAAACCGCAGGGGCAATCAAATACCACCAAAAACCTATTTTGTTTGGGAGCCACGTCGCATGACCGCGCAATTGTCAGTTAAAGCGACGCAGTGCTGAATCGCAAAAAGGGGCCTGGTCATTTGGCTGCCAATTGGTCCGGGGCTGAAGTGGTTAAATAATTTGTTCCTGTACTGCACAACAAAATTACAACACATCTTTTTGGTATCTTGCAGCATCTCTCTGAAAACATGAACCGTTGCTTTTCTGATATTTTAACAATGGGCAGTTTGCATCTATAATGCTTGAGGTCAAATGTTCTTTTGCTTTGATATTTTTGGAAATCTAAAGTGTGCTACTGGTTGAGGACCATGCAATACAATACGTTTATTCATATTCATCTAGCCCCCTGGATTTCATAACAGTGAAGCACTAAATGCCATACCCTTTTTTAACATTGAATTTGTCATCGGAACCTCTGAAGTGGCATCTCTTCTGCTTTCTTCAGACAACCTAAAAAAAGATGGTGTAGAATGTTCAGGTGTCATTGGATCACTGGGAGAAACACTTGTGCTGGCTTCAACATCAGTCTGAATCTGTGTATCGGGTTATTCATGTTATGCTTCTTGTGTTAACAATTTCTTTCTAACTTTGGTCATACCTTTTTTATATGCTGCTCCAGAGAGATATTTCCTTCCATCAGACATTTCTTCTGAGAAGACATCTATCAATCGTAATAAAGAAAATACATCAACACTTGCCTACTTTATATCTATCAGGAAAAAATAGTCACTAACACTAGACTCACCCTCAACTGTATTGAAGGAGAAACATAAATAAGAAATTACCTTTAAGGTGTCCTTTTATGAAAGTGCGGTAAAATACCGCTATTTAGTTCTCAGGCATTCTCAGAGGAGATCGCTCTCCCCTGAGTGCCTGTTCATGATGGTTTGTAGATCGCTTCTCATGTTGAGTTGAGAAGCGATCTACAAACGCCGGGAACTCCTCAGAACTTCTCCTCACACTGTAATCTCGTGAGATGTAGCGGGATTACAGTGTGAGGCGATTTAAAATACAAAAGTTAAACACTAATTAACACATTATTCCCCTACATATTAATAAAAAAATAAAGTTAAATTCCCCCTACACAATATACATTAACCTAATTATTAAAAAACATTGTTTTTATCAATATTTAAAGATCATATATGTGCCTATTTAAATGTGAATGGTGTATAGTAAATTAATGTAATCCACATATGTAATGAAGCTATACACCATTCATATAAATGTAAAATACATTTATAATCATTAAAAAATAATTTTAATTAAGTATACAAGTATAAATATTTATTAATAAATTAAAATAAAATATATTTCATAATTGATAAACCCCTATATAAGACACCTTTCACACTGGGGTGGGAGCGGCGTCGGCGTTAAAGCAGCGCTTTATTTAGCGCTGCTTTACTGTCGTTTTAGCGTCGGTTTTCGGCCGCTAGCAGTGCAGTTTTAACCCCCTCTAACGGCAGAAAAAGGGGTAAAACTGCCCGCAAAGCGCTTTGCAGGCACTAAGGCCCCTTTCACACTGGGGCGGGAGCCGCGGTGACGGTAAAGCAGCGCTATATTTAGCGCTGCTTTACCGTCGTTTTGCCCGCGAGATTCGGCCGCTCGCTGTGCGGTTTTACCCCCCGCAAACGGCCGAAAAAGGGTTAAAATCCCGCGCAGAGCGACGCCGTAGCGGCGCTTTGCGGCAGTATTGCCGCGGTATTACCGCGGTGTCCCATTCAAATCAATGGGAAGGAGCGGTATAGGAGCGGTGAATAGACCGCTCCTATCCTGCTCCAAAGATGCTGCTAGCAGGACTTTTTTTGCCGTCCTGCTAGCGCACCGCTCCAGTGTGAAAGCCCGCCGGCTTTCACACTGTAGTGAATGGGGCCGTTTTTTTCAGGCGGTGTACAGGCGCTATTTTTAGCGCTGTACCACCTGAAAACCGCCCAGTGTGAAAGGGGCCTAAAGTTCTAAAAATAGCGCCTGAAGGATGCTGAAAAATATCCTGCAAGCCGCATCTTTGGAGCGCTGTAGGAGCTGTGTATTTACCGATCCTAAAGTGACACTTCCCATTGAAAACAATGGGGCAGCGCTCCAAACCCCCCTGCAAAGCGCCGCTGCAGTGGCGCTTTGCGGGTGGTTTTAACCCTTTTTCAGTCATTAGCGGGGGTAAAACTGCCCCGCTAGCGTTCGAAAAGCGCCGCTATAACGACGGTAAAGTGCCGCTAAATATAGCGCTGCTTTACCGCCAGCACGCCCAGCGCCTCAGTGTGAAAGTAGCCTAATGGAACATGCCATGGGTAAAACCATATTTCAGGGTTTACAACATTTTATTTACTAATAAATTAAAAATGATATAAAAATGACATTAATAATTGCAGGTAGAATAATATATATACATATCTATCTATCTATCTATCTATCTATCTATCTATCTATCTATCTATCTATCTATCTATCTATCTATCTATATATATATATGTGTGTGTGTTTATTTCAATGTGTATGCGTATATCTATTTATATATATATTTATATATATATAGATAGATAGATAGATAGATAGATATATAGATATAGATATAGATATATCTATATCTATATCTAAATATATATATATATACACATATATCTATATATACACACTTTAGATTGCTAACCTGCTGGTTTTTGGGGTGTGTAATGGTGGGGAAGATGGTCTCTCGCTGTATGGCTGCTCCTGAGTGAAAGAAGGAAGTCAAAAGACTTCCTGCTTTCTCCAGAATACTGAGGCAGCTTCCCGCTTCTCTCTCTGATTCTCCACCTCTGAGATGGTGAATCAGAAAGTGAGAATTCTGTCACAGATCGCCAGTGAGGTGCTGAGATCGCACCTTCATACACTGGCCTTTTCTGTGACAGTCAGTTACAGATTCTCACTGTGCTGAGATAATCAGTGGAGAACATGTTCTCATCTGATTACCTCAGTTCCATACACTGGTAAAGACCTGAGATCAGCTGTGAGACTTGGGATCGCAGCTGATCTCAGTTTCATTAAAGGACACCTAAGTGTCTTGTGGAGAGTAGACTGATATTCATTGTCTTGATGGTACACAGATTTCCAGCATACAGGAATCACTGTAAATAAGATTTTTGGGCTACATAAGTAGTGGCCTTGCCATGTATTATGTTAAACTCTAAAATGCACATTTTGCATGTAGAATGAATGCAAGAAGTATACCAATACAAATGCATTATGAACAAATGTATTGGAACATATGTATGTGTAAATGAGAGAACATACTTTTGAATATCAATGGGCATTAATCATTAATATAGAGTTGCCTCCCCACCTTGTTTTTGCAGCTGTAACAGCTAAGATGTTTTTAAAAATTTCAATATGCTTTTCCTGTTCCATTATGACTGTTCCTCATTGCATAAAGTAAGGTCAGTAAAGACAGGTTTTGACAAGTATTGTGGCTATAACTAAAAAAAACATTTGGAATGAATTGGATCACATATTTGAGACTGCTTTTCTTGTTCATCATTAATGCTTGACCTCACAAATGCTCTTCTTCTTGAATGGATGGAAAGTCAACTTCCATTAGGGACATTTACCACAAGTATTTTGCATCATCACAACTGACCCTTGCTGGCTACAGGATGAACCCTGCATATTTTTTTCCACATGTAAGAAGGCAAGGTTCTGATGAAGGGACTCTTCATAACACTTTCCAAGTTTAATTGCCCTTTAAGATGATTTCTTGATCTGACACTGCGGAAGACCTGCACCCAGCTAAGTCCCGTTCTGTTTGTTCCGCACCCTGCTTCACCTGCATAATGTAGCACCCTGGCTTCAAATATCCCATATAACCTTCTCATAACACACACAGGACAAAAAAGTACAGGCAAAAAGCCTGTAGTCATTCAGCATATCATTTAGCAACTTGCAAAAGTGACCAAAGTTACAGGCCTGCCATAAGAAAACATCAGGTAGTACATGCACTAGATCTCCCCACAGTTCCTCTAGCTAGACAAAAGCAAACTCTAAGCTACAAGCTTCATATAAATTTCCATTATAACAGCGAGGAGATCCAGGCTAAAAGTACAGCAATTAACAAACATCAATACACATGGATAGATACCAGAAAAAAAGTATTTATCTGACATGCGGATACTTAGGATCGGATGGAGGAGGGAATCACAACATTTTGAAGTAAAAAAACTTGTGAGTTCCACCTCATACACCTCATGCACTGGGCAAGTGGTGCAGTATGGATGACAGCTCAATCCTCCTATGCCCACTCCAGAGCACTGAGAGGCTGGGGAAGGATGGCACACTCTGGCACACTCTGGAGCACATTACTTATTGCCAGCATGAGACAACTGTTAGCATGTGAACACTTGCTCCCTCTGGAGGTGTGTGTACAGTGGTCTAGCTAGCACATCTGGCACCCGGGGTTGGTCATTTTTTTGCTTCCTCTGAGCCCCCCCCCCCCAGTCGAAGGCCTTCTCCGCACCTCCCCTCAGCTCAGGGCCTCTACTGCACCCCCCTAGTCCAAGGTCTCCTCTGGAACCCCCAGCCCAGGGCCCATCTCTGCACCCCACCTCAGTCTGGGGTCTCCTCTGCACCCCCCAGTCCGCACCCCCCAGGCCCCCTAATCCTTTGCCATAACAACCCCAACTCCCTAGTCCAGGGCCTTCTGCACACAAACCCCTCTCCTTGTCCTAATAAATGCCTTCCAGTTCCACAAAGGCTCTCCCATGCTAAAGGGTCACTCTGGAATCCCTTATATAGTGCTGGCGGGTGGGAGGAGCAGAGTGATTCAGCGCTAGTGCACCTGTGCAGTCCCCTCCTATTTGGTTCTCTGGTATATGGCAAACTATGCAGAGGGTGCTGGCTGTCCATTACACTTGATCAGGTGGCAGTGACACCCTTAGAGCAGCGCTTCCCAGTGTGGGTGGGGGTGATGGAACACCTGGGGTCACCCCCCTAGATGCGTCACCCGGGGCGTGTGCCCCCTGCCCCCCTAGTTTCGTCCCTGTGTGTGTATGACAGGTTGCCAAAGCAATATGTTTCAGGAGCATGTCCCCTTTCTCAAGCCTGACAGTATATAGAGACCACTATTACTTGGCTGCTTATGGTTAATTTTTAACATGCTGCATAATTATAACACGTTTATAAGAAATTAACATCAATTAAAAAGCTCTTTCCGTATGTAGCACTGACCCCCGAAGGAGCTGCTGGTTTTATTTGGGCTTACCGTTACCTCACCTGTTTGCATCTCCGTCTTGGGGATCCCGTGGAAAGTGGCCCAAAAATGTGAATTTCCAATACTTAGTCCTTTTTATGGTTATTTATTCAAAATGAAAGCAAAGTCTCTCAATAAAAAAAGGAGGATCAGAGGGTTAGGGGTGGGTTCAGGCACCTGGTAAGTGCGGGTTTAAGATCTCTTTCAGATCAAGAAAATAATAGTTTCACTGACTAGATCCAGCCACCACCAGATAGGCCCCTCTCACATGACCTAGCAGGCGGTGGGGTATTTGACACAGTCTTGGCCACAGACTTGTGAATTTTGTTTAAGCATTACTGAGAGATTCAATGAACTGCCATACAATACCAGTCTCTTTCAGCTGAACTGGCAATACTGTATGTGTGTTGATCCAGGTTGCGTCCTTTAACTTAGCCTCCAGGCTCCTCCAGAGATACCAGCCTTGCGCACGGTCCTCTTTTGGAAGAGTCCTCCCCTGAATCCTCCAGTTTCTGGGCCTCTCTCCTCAGGCGAGACAGCACCGGACCATCCCAGCCAGCCCCGAGACACAGGATACATGGGCTGCGTACCCCAGGCCAGGAGGGCCATGGGGTCTGGGTCAAGAAGCACCCAGAGGAGCACCAAGAACCAAAAAAACTGACCCCAAAAAATGGCGTCGGTACCTTAAATACCATCTACCAGAATGCACAGCAGGAAAAACACTCCCACTGGACTGGTTCTGAGCAATAGGTGGCATTCAATCCATCCAGCTGAACTGCGCTTCTACACTTACCGGCGGTGACAGCAACACCTACGGTCAAGGAGAAACCAGTGCAACCCAGCCAAACTGGTACAGAAACCAGAACTTTTAGAGCAATTAGCCTGAAGCCCAACTGTGGCCTCAGACAACTTAATTTTGAAAAACAATAGCGTCTGCTCATTAGAAGCCGGCGCTACACTTATCTGGAGTATTATTTGCATTTCTTACTTCTAACACACAAAATTATATGATGCAAGAAAAGAGGAGAGATTACATATTATGGTGGCAGTGTAAAGCAGGTATTAAAAATAGAGTATTTGTGCCACTTATGGCACAACAAGAACCATTAGATACCTTCAAACTGTTTCAGATAAAGCACTACTCCAACAAAAACCCAAGTACTTCTCAGGAAATACCTCAGACACTATGGGAATTCCTACTCAACAAAAACTCGGGGCAAAAGAAGGGAATCTCCTTATTTTATAGGCTCGCAAATCCATTATATATAAACGCTAAATTACCCAATATGCTGAAATGGGAAAAGGAACTTCAAACTGAATTCTCGCTTAGTCAATGGCATACAGCAATAAAAAGCAACAGCAAATCCTCAGCTTGCATAGACCACTGGGATAATGCCCAAAAAATTCTCCACAGATGGTATCTTACGCCCCTGCGGCTCCATAAAATGGACCCGTCCATACCTTCACTATGTTGGAGAAATTGTCACTCTACTGGCAGTTTACTTCACACATTATGGAGTTGTGGAGTTATAGCAAACTTCTGGAAAGAAGTAGAATCTATGATCTCCATTATTACTCATATCAAGGTACAACTCACACCAGCTTTGGCACTACTCAGTATTGGAATTGAACAATTTCCTCCCCTACATAGGAGTTTGGTGGTAAACATCCTATTTGCCTCCCGTATATCCCTAGCGAAACAATGGCGCTCACCTACGCCTCCTCAGATTGATGTGGTAATCTCCAGAGTCAATAATCAATACCTTATGGAAAAGTTACTTGCATACAAGGAAAGGAGAGCCTCAGTTTTCCAAAGACATTGGGAAAACTGGAGCTCTTCTAAATATGCCTCTCCACATTTGTGACTCCTGACTAAAAACTGTTGAAATTCTCGGCGCATCCAGTGGCTAGAATAAGTAAAAATAGGAATGGTACCCTATTGAGCAGAATCTCTATCATCTACAACCGTTCCTAGAAGAAGACACAGCTTGTACCTAATAGCAACACAGTTATATCAATGTTTGATGGTTCACTTCACTATTATCAAAGTTTGCATAATGTTGGATAAAAGGGGTGACTGGCTTTGCCTCATGTGAGGCCGTTTAACTTTCACCTATGAGTAGCTCATAGACGAACTATACCATAATGATTTTGTACAGCTGTTCATTATAACCCTTTTGTATGCATATTTCTGATGTTTACAATATCCTCGTTTATTTTCTATGTAAACTGTAAACTTCAATAAAAAATCTATGGTTAAAAAAAAAATAGAGTATTTGTGTCCCCATGATGTCACGAACATATTTTGAAAATGCTACTATATAGAACATTTCATAAATTGTTTCCACAATTTATAATATACAGATGGAGTCGCCCATGGTCATATATGTGGGCAGTTTGAGTAACTCCTCATTCACATTGGTGTGATTTGACATGTGATTTGACATGTCAAATTGCATGCCAAATCGCAGCCTATTGCCGGCAACAGCACTGTCCCAATCGGTGCAATGCTGACTTTGTGGTATGATTTCCAAAAGTAGTTCCTGCACTACTTTTGGCGACTTTGGGGGCGATTTCAATAGACATCTGGGCATGAACCCACACAGATGTCTTTCAAATCGCCCCTGAACTCGCACTGAAATTCGGGTTTGAAATCAGCTGAACTTGCACGATTTCAAACCCGCCTTCAGTGTGATTGAGAGCTAATTCTCCCCCAGTGTAGTTTACTGTGTTTTGCATGTTCACATTGTTGAGGTAATTGACCCTGGTTAAAAAATGAACAAGGACTTACACTGTCTAAACATTCAGTGTCAATGGGGGGCATTTACTAAAACTGAAGCACACAGTACAGTTGTGCATAGTAACCAATCAGCTTTTAGGTTTTATTGTCAAAGATTAATTGAATAAGCAGAAGTTTGAAGTTGATTGCTTACTATGCACACCTGTAACAGATGCTGTGTGCTCCAGTTTTAGTAAACGCCCACACAGAGTTTTGTAATCCCTTGCCTCTGATTAAAGTGTCTGTAGAATAAAAAACTTTATTTTTGTTTTGGATAACATATAGAAAAGTTAGCAACCCTGTTAAGTTTTCTTTGCTGTCTGTAGGAACCACTCTCTAGCTTAGGATGTAGAGTGAAGAAAAGTCTTACATTTTCAGCTGTCCAAGGAACAGGAATAAAGGAACAATCTTCCAGTGGGGGCACCTGTTCTGTGACAACTAAGAAGGTATTTCTCTCATTTTGCAGATTACGTTGAACAGGAAGTGAAGGGTGCTCTCCCGATGGAAGATAAATGGGAAAAGAAAAAAACTTGACTGGGTTTTAAGCCTTTATCCACTATATCCAAAATGAATAAACAAAAAGGTTTTGGCTATAGCAATAAGTCTTATTAACACAGGTACTCAAAATAATATGGAATGCATACCTAATATATCAGTCAAGAATTTTGTGTTTCGCAAGATCACACCATGTAAGTGACCCTGGCTATATAACAGAAAATCAACTGATGTCCCTATCCACACTTACACTGGCTATTGTACTCAGGCACTCAGCACTTGGCCAACAATTTTCCATTGGTCTTAGTTGATTTTGGCTTAAATTTTGGCTCATTCTTCTAGAGGAGATCGCCATCCCCACACTCTCAGACGTCATGGACTTCAAGATTGAGGAAGTCCAGGACGTCATCAAGAGCTTCAAAACAGATTCAGCCCCCGGTCCTGATGGGTTCTCGTCATGTTACTATAAAGCTTTCTCTGAGGTCCTCTCTCCTCGTCTGGTCTGGCTCTTTAACTCCCTCTGGGAGGGCTCCCCTCTGGAGCCAGCAGCTAACCTTGCATACATATCGGTTATTCCTAAACAAGGCAAAGATCCCAGTGAAGTAGGCAACTATAGGCCAATCTCTTTAATTAATAATGATTTGAAAATTATGACCAAAATTCTAGCTAACAGGATGGCCTAGTTTATTGGAAAATACATAAATAAGGACCAGGTGGGCCTTATCCCCGGGAGACAGGGACCGGACCAGATTAGGAGAGCGGTAGACTTAATTTCCCTTATGCAATCCTCTTGGGACGGGAATCCCCCCCAATCTGGATATATCCTCTCCATAGACCTCCAAAAGGCCTTCGACGCGGTCACATGGCCATATTTATTCACCACTCTCAAGAAATGGGGCTTTGGCCCAAAATGTCTTAAAACCCTGTCATCCCTATACTCCTCCCCAAAAGCTCAGGTTAAAATGCAAGGTCACCTCTCCGACCAATTTCCAATCCTAAAAGGCACCAGACAAGGTTGCCCCCTCTCCCCCATTCTATTCGCCATCGCGATAGAAACACTGGCCTTAGCTATTAGACAACACTCGGATATTCATGGAGTACATTGCGGTCAAAAAACCCACAAATGTGCCCTTTTTGCAGATGACGTGCTGCTGTTCATCACCGCCCCACTCATCTCCACCCCCAACATTCTCCTACCCCCAAGAACTAGTGGACAGAATTAAAGCTCATTTCCCTTTCGCCTGGAGCTCCTCCTCCCTCCCTTACCTAGGTAGTCACCTCTCCCCCAAGATCGAACTATTATACCATCATAATTATCCCCCCTTAATCAAGAGGTTATCGGAAGATCTCGTGCAATGGTCTCTCTATAAAATGTCATGGCTGGGACGTGTAAACGCAATCAAGATGACCCTGCTTCCCAAGATTTTATACCTCTTCCGGTCCCTTCCCATACCCATTACAAAGTGCCTCCTTGACAAACTACAGTCAGCGATTATACGATTTATCTGGGGAGGAAAGGGCCATTGTCTCTCTAAGACGGTCCTTTATAGATCAAGGAAAAAAGGGGGTCTGGGACTGCCTAACTTATGGTGGTATTTTCAAGCTGCCCAACATTGCCAATACTCAGTGATTTATTCCAAAGGTCCAAAACCAGACTGGGTAGACATAGAAAGACAGGCAACTCCTAATCACACCCTAGACTTCCTTACTTGGAGACCACAAAAAGAAAGACCCCGATCCTTTCCCCAACTTTGTCTCAAACTTTGGCCCTATGCAACACTCTACACAAAAAACACTCTCTGATCTCTGTCTGGCACCCCCTGGCACACATCTTCCACAGCCCCCAATTTCCCCCCCTCCCCCCATCGGGTCTAAATATCAAGGCTTTCCAGTGGTGGCTCGATAAGGGCCTCTACAGAATAGGACAATTCTTTAACAGCAATGGCCCCATTTCTCCCAAACATTGCATCTCAAAATTGGACATGCCATCCTCAGAGACTTTCCGCTATAACCAGCTTTCACATTATTTGCACAGGGTGTGGAAGAGCTCTGACACCCCACTGTCAATAACTCAATATGAGCTCTGGTGCTCATCAGCCACGGGGTGTGAGGGGGGGGGGAGAATTTCCCTTATTTATTCAGCGTTAGCTGATCCCCTGGGAAAAGTGAACTACATGGTGAAGTGGGAGCGTGACCTTCAATTTGAATGGGACCTGGATACCTGGCACTCAAATTTTGCCCGATACTTAATAATTCCCTTGTGGAAGTGGACCTTAAAGTAATTTCCCGTTGGTACCTGGTCCCCACTCGGCTCACCAAATTCTTTCCCCAGTCCTCTCCGCTCTGTTTCAGAGGATGCGGCCTTGTAGGCCCTCTCCTTCACACACTTTGGGAATGCCCCAAAATCAGGGGATACTGGAATAAAATTTTCAGTCTCATTCGTAAGTCCACAGGGTACGCAATTAAACAAGAACCCACCACAGCCCTTCTTAACATGCGAGTCCCGAATGTTCCTAAACTGACACTCTCTCTAATCCACTTTATCCTCCTGGGAGCCAAGATTACACTAGCACACTCGTGGAAATCTCCCTCGGTTTCCTTTCGCCAGACCAAACAAAAAATTTCCTGGATAATGGCGCAGGAAAAAATAGCCAGTGCGATCTTGGACTCCTCAGAGAAATTCAGACTCATATGGGAGCCCTGGGCTGAATATATAGGAATATCCCTACTATCCTGAAATAGTAACCAGGGTTTCCCCTCTCAATCTACATTCCCCTCCAGACCCATGTATCCTCGGCGAGGGTTCCTGTCCCCCCTATCCCCTACATCTTAAAATTCTTTCCGATCTCGTCCTTGCCCTCCTCTCCCCCTCTCTCTTTCCTTTCCTCCTTCTCTCACCCCCTTTTTTATTTGCCTCAGCGCTAGGTTGCTTTGACCACATGCACCGGAGTGAGCTTTGCACCGATTGGTCATTCCAACAGTCAGGCCTATCCCAGTTGAAGAGCAGGGGGGTCTGTCCTCCCCCTGTCCAGTTAACATTAACTTACCTAGGCCATACCTCTTCAGATAACAGCAGACTCACCTAGCTGGTCCTACCCTCTACGGGTTTGGGTAATACGGTAATGAGATCGGTCTGGATCTCCCCGGAGGGTCCTCGGGAACTCCTCGGTTGGCCCCTGCACAGCACGATCCCTATGGGGTGCGGGGGTCTGACTGTGGTCTGACCGTGGAGGGTCCGGGAATAGGGCTCTGTAAGTTTAAGTCATAACCTCCCCCAACCCATGCCTGTATACAGAGTCTGCTCGCTCCTTTCAGAAGATCACCAGTTATCCTGAGGTTTACATTCATAAACTGAATTGGTTTTGTCTAATTCTTGTTTCTTTGTACCAACTTTATTTTTGGTTTTCTTTGTCATTGTCAGATGTTTGTCATGTACTAAGTTTCAATAAACTTTTTTTGAAAATAAAAAAATTAAATAAAAAATGTGGCTCATTCAGCAGGAGTCAGACAAGATTCAAGCCATCTGTGAGGGCCTTTAGATATCTATAGCAGGTTGGCCCACTGAGAAAATGCAATATACTGTAGCAGGAGAAATGGAAAGCTGGGGCTTGAATTAGCATCTTTTTGTTTCCACTATTATAGTAATTTAAACCACAAAGTTCATTCTGCTAATATCAAAATTCATGTATGCATTATATCATCTATTAAAAGACTATAATGTATTGATCATAACCCACAAGATGACTAGTGTTAATGAAAGATAACCTGAATATACTATATGCATTTTTTATACTAGCAGTTGCCATTTATAGTTATTCATTAAATGAAAAGGTAAAAAAGGCCAGTCAGCATTTTTACTGCAAACAATGGTCACATTGAAACCACAGGAATGATGTTCATAGAAATAATACATCATCTCATGAACATATCATTGCCAAGAAATGAATCCTCTATATCCAGGGACATTAGAGATGATATTAATATGCTCTTCACTACATACAACAATGGTTCATAGACTTGCAAACAAAGGACATCATAGATTTGCCTAATATATTAAGCAATATTAATGTTTTATTGTACAAAAATGTAAAAAAAATTCAAATTGTATTACAGTCTCCATTTGTTCTCATTTTATATTCCTGTATCATAGTCCAATATTAAAAACAAGGAAGAGGGGCGCCTCTGATTATATATCATAACACAATTTACAATATCACTCACATGGAGGAAAGAGGAGTTGCATTCATGTCCTGTATGCTGGGCTGAGGAGATGGAGTAGGACTGCAGGTCACAGCAGATCCAGTCAGGCTGGCACCACATCAGATCCAGGCAGGAAGGGGTGAGATGGCTGAGCACAGCATTGTCTCCTTCAGTGGTCCAGGTCCAGGCTACTCATATCACAGTCCGGTGGGAAGAAGAAAGTAAGCATCAAAGTTAGCATCAAACTTATTCATGGTGTTCCTTAAAAAAATATGTATTTTTTTCTAATATCATAATCCTATTAAGGTCTGATATCCAGTCAGATACAGTCGGCGGATGGGGAGAGGTCCACTTAAGGGCAACAAAGAGTGCTCGCCTAATAGTGTTGCCTATAGAAAAAGTATAAGTAAAGATGTCACAGTAGCCCAATAGGCACATAAGTGGTTCAGCCGAGATGTTGATATCCAGTAGCCCATTTAATGTACCAATGACCTCCGCCCAGTATCTCTGGAGTTTAGGACACCACCAGAGAAGATGTTTCAACGTACCTGTGTTACCACATCTAGCACAGTCTGGCTCAGATCTCAGTCCAATGGTATGCAAAAATTTAGTTCTATAAGCCCTATGAAGGATAAAGATCTGGGTCAGTCTGTGTGATGGACAGAGGGATACTCAAGGCAGAGACCGGAGAGCATCTTCCCAGACCTCTTTCGGAATGGGACCAAGATCCTGTTCCCATCCGGCCCTAGAGCGAATGGGAAAGTTCAACAGAAACTTATCTAACAGCACCCTATATGTAACAGAGGTAAGACCTTTTGTTAACCTTGCTTGTACGATCTTGTCAAAAACAGGGGTGGGGGAAAGATTATTTCAGCAGACAAAAACTGAGCATGCAGAGCATGTCTGTCAGGGCTGGGCTCAGCCCTTCCTTCTCAGAGCTGGCCGCTCAGCTGTCGACTAATTGCCAGCTCCTATCTCTCCACAGTTTCTCAGCTGTTGATGATATCCTGCTCGTCATTCCTGACTACTTAAGCCGTTCAGCCCAGTGGATCTCTGCCTTCGCCTTTGGTCAACATCACAGAAACTATCTCCTGCAATCCTGTTCAAGACTTGCTTTGCTGACATCCCTTCTGGCTCCAGATCCTGCTTGCTGTTCCACCACATTGATCCCTGACTTCTGGCTTGGCTGACTATCCGTTCTGGGTACTGAACTTTGGCTTTGTTTTGACTATGTTTGTTCTTTTTACTTTTATTATTATACAATTGTGATTTAACTGTACTTCTGTCTTGGCCTAATTTCATGGTTTCTGATAATGTCTCAATTGAAGAAATTGGTAAAACCAATTTGAATGTAAAGGGAACTCTCCCCTTAATTCTTCAAAGGACTTAATTAAACCGTTCTTATACAGCTGAACTAACGTTGTTATTCTTGATTTTTCCCACCTCTAAAAGCCTCTAAGAACTGAAAGGTGGGGGAGTCTATAATTTTCCCATATCTGAGTATATCTAGTGGGGTATGAAATACCCATAATTTTTTTGACTGTATCCCATATTTTACACATTAAATTACAGGTGGGCATATCCATACATGAAACAACCCCTTTTACCCCGTCTAGAACATATAGTGGTGACCGACCCTTAAATACATAGGAAAATATGTCAAGCAGAAAGGGGTAGCTGTTCAAGCTCTCATCCAGAAAAATGCTGTAGTTGTGATGCAAATAAATATATCCTTGGGTTAGGAACTGCCAGTCCACCCGCATTTTTGGGATGTTGAAGAGTCTCCAATTTAATATGGGGGGGGGGGTTATTCCACCATATTAAACGCCTAAATATACTATTAATCTTTGTAAAAATCCATAAAGTTATCCAGATCGGAGCATTATGTAAGAAATACAGAAGCTGAGGCATCCATATCACCTTAATTAGATTAATACGAAGTATTAACGAGAGAGGGAGTTTATTCCAGATTTTGCTTTGGTCTTGGAATCTAGAGAGTAGTGGAAGTATGTTGCCTACATTATACAACTGAGGGGAATCAGAAGACACAACCCTGTGCTGAGAAAGTGAGGATGGTAGTGGGTCCTGGGGGAGATCTAAGGGCATCAACGTGGACTTCTCCCAATTTATACCTAATCCAGAAAACCTACCAAACTCCTTAAGATATTTAATTATTGCCAGTAAAGATGAACTGATATTGGTCAAAAAAAGAAGACGATTGTCTGCATATAATGATACCTTTTCCTCCATGTCTCCCCTAGTCAGACCGGTAACATCCGATGAAGCCCACATAAGACAAGCCAAGGGCTCTATAGCTAGGGCTAAGAGCAGGGGGGACAATGGGCACCCCTGCCTAGTGCCCTGGCAAAGTCTGAAACTAGAATATTGGAGGCCGTTAACCCTAATTGATGCCATAGGAGCTGCATAAAACAACCGTACCTATTGGCAAAAATTTGAACCAAGCTCAAATTTTTCCAAAATGGCCCATAGATAAGGCAATTCAACATTATTGAATGCCTTTATGGCATCCAGTGCCACAAAGTCACGATTTGGATGATCCGGGACCAGAACCTGCATATTTAAATATGGACGTCTAATATTAACTGCTGTTGACATATTGGGCATAAATCCTACCTGATTTGAGTGAATAATATATTTAATAACCTTGTTTAATCTGGTAGCGAGTACTTTGACAACAATTCTAGCATATGTAGACAATAAGGAAATTGTCTATAGGATTCAGGGTGTAACATGTTTTTATCTTTTTTAGGTATAACTTTTATAACAACTTGACCCATACTGTCTGGAAGCCAACCTAGATGGAAAGCCTCATTTAATGTATCAAGAAGGGCAGGAAGCATCTCCTTATTATATTTTTTATAGATCTCTATAGGGAGACCATCAGTTCCTGGAGCTTTGGAATTAGAAAAACTAGCCACCGCCAATTCCAGTAGAGTAAGTGGAGCGTTTAGGGTCTCCCTCTCTTCCATTGAAAGGGCCAGGAGATTAATGGTAGCCAGATAAATATATAACTCGGCTAATGTATAGTCTGCCCTAGAGGTATATAGATCCTAATAGTATAATTTAAAGGTGGATACAATAGGGTGAGTCTGGTTAATAACCTCTCCTTCTCCATCCATTAAAGCCGAGACATGTGTGGGGTTGGATTGAGACCTTAGTATCTAAGCCAACGGTCTACCATTCGCCTCTCCCTCTGCCCAGTTAAGTCTCTTCTTCACCCTGGATTCCAACAGTTCATTTAACCTTTTTTGAGATGAAAGCCATTCCTGTTGGACATCAGGAGAGGGATCCTGGATATATAGGGCTTCTGCTGCATAGGTAACAGCCTTTGCAAGGTTGAACTCTCTACGGGAAGCAGTTTTAATGACACACATTTTTTTGGATCAATAGTCCTCAAAGGTAGACCTTGAGAGCATCCCATACAACCCGGGAGTGGAGCCCAAATTAAGAGACCAAAAGTCCATAATGCAAGCAGCAATAACATCCTTTTTGGGAAATAGTTCAAGCCAAAAGGCGTTCAACCTCCATGGCATATTGGACACCCAATGCCCTGATGTTAAGGTGACTATCAGAGGGGAGTGATCTGAAATTCCTTGAGGTTCTATACTAACATCAACTATGCATGGTACAAGATCTGCCGAACACAGAACTAAATCAATTCTTGATAGTGAATTGTGTGTTTAAGAATAGCATGTATAAGCACATTCTTCAGAATGTAACCTCCTTCACATGCCGTAGAGCCCTAATTCCCTGCATAGTCTTCCAAGAAGGAAAATATGCTCAGAGGTCATTGACCTTTGAGCTGGGCATCTGTCCCGCTTCAGATCAATTACATTATTGAAATCTCCAAGTACCAATATTGGCACCTGAGAGGAGGCCTCTGCAAAGGAAATAAGCTGACAAAGTATTTCTGGATTATATGGAGGAGGTAGATATATAGCAGCCAGAATTAACTCAAGTTCATACAGCTTGCATTGTAAAAAAATATATTTGCTGTTTATGTCTACCATAGTCCTACTACATGAGAACACTATGCCAGTGTAAACTAAAACATAGACCCCCCCTTGAATGGGAGGTAAAAATCAAATGGTATGCTTCTCGAACATAACAATGTTTCAAAAATCTAGTCACATTGCATGTGGCGTGCATCTCCTGCAGACAGATGAGGGCAGGGAAGAAAGAGGAAATATAATCAAAGATAGATTGTCTTTTTAGAGCATTATTCATTCCCCTGACATTCCAAGAGAGAATTCTAATTGATTGATTTACCATTAGTACAAAAGTAAAATTGAACTACTAGCTAGCCAGCCCGCAAGTACAATAATAAATGGCACATAGGTATAAAACATAAAAAATACTCCAAAAAACAAAAACAAAAAAACAATCACTTTAATTCACAGCTAAAAATAAAATAAAAATAAGGACACATTTGTAGGGTTATCAACCTGGGTCCAATCCATGAAAAAAGTATGAAGAATATAAAGCAGACAGTAAGTAGATGCACTCAATGGGACTTACAACAGGAGGAATTTTTGCAAACTGCAAACAAGACTTCTTATGGCTTTCTTTCAACAATGGTTTTCTTCTTGCCACTCTTCCATAAAGGCCAGATTTTTGGAGTGCACGACTAATAGTTGTGTGGACAGATTCTCCCACCTGAGTTGTGGATCTCTGCAGCTCCTCCAAAGTTGCCATGAGCCCCTTGGCTGCTTCTCTGATTAATGCTCTCCCTGCCTGGCCTGTCTATTTAGGTGGACAGACATGTCTTGGTAGGGTAGAGTAAAGGGGGCTGAATACAAATGCATGCCACACTTTTCAGATATTTATTTATAAAAAAAATTTAAAATCATTTATCATTTTCCTTCCACTTCACAAATATGTGCCACTTTGTTTTGGTCTATCACATAACATCCCAATAAAATACATTTACGTTTTTGGTTGTAACATGACAAAATTTGGAAAATTTCAAGGGGTATGAATACTTTTTCAGGGCCTTGTATCTCTCAGTACATCTATTAACAATTTTCACCAAAGGTCCATAATACTCAGAATGTCAAGAGAAGCATCATTTTGAATGAGTATGTCTTAAAAAGTACGCCCGGTTAAACCTGTGCTTTGTTGTATCTGTGCTTAGTATAATTTCAGAAACCTAGGAAATCTGATCTAAAGACCTCTGCCAAATGCACTGTACCAAATTAAAATCGCCAGGGAAGGATGACCAAGAAGCAAGTTCAACGTGATTAAATCTGCATTATGGACTATGATGATTATTCTTGAACTGTTGAAAATTAGAATCCTTTTTTTTTTCTATTATGATCTTATCAACCCCAGAACAGGTGATGGACTATAGGTATATACATCAAGAAATATGGACCGTAGAGGTGTTAAAAGAGTCTTTTCATACAATTTTCTTTTTTATATTACAGTGACAAAAGCTCTGAACATTAGAGATTACACATATAAAACATAAATTTTGCGTGGCCTAGTTTTACTGTTAGATAACGAGTTTATGTGAAATCCTCATTAACAGATGTAAATAATATTGTAATTATGAATATATTTTGGTTAGATGGAATATATTTAAACCATTGTTGGTGTTACTCCTTCCAGCTTCCTCAGCATTGTTACTTTCTCTACATAAAGGGCTTGCCCATTGTTTTCCCTTATCAGATCTCACATGGGTTGTAAATAGCAGTCTACTTTGATTCCTCTAATCAGGCTGTGCCCAATTTACATTTGCTAGGTACAGTAACCAATTAGGGTGCATTTTACTAGTCACTGTACAGAAAGGATAGGGGATATAATGAATTGTTACCAAGCTGTGCTCTCTCTTTGTCCTGGGACACAAAAGCACTCAGTATGATCCGACCTGAAGCTGAAAGGCAAAGTAACTACATACTTGTGCTGTGCATTGGGGGTTATTTATGAAAGGCAAATCCACTTTGCACTACAAGTGCACTTGAAATTGAAGTCGCTGTAGATCCGATGGGGACATCCAAGGAAAATTTAAAAAACAGCATTTTAGCTTGCACATGATTGGATGATAAAATCAGCAGAGCTTCCCCTTATTTCAGATCTACCCCTCAGATTTACATTGACTGCACTTTCAAGTGCACTTTGCACTTGCAGTTTGCACTTATGGTGCAAAGTGGATTTGCCTTTCGTAAATAACCCCCATTGCATCGTAAATGTGTAAATAGTATGTAACCCAGTGTACTTACACTGTACATTGTGTTGTAAATACTGTTTAGTGTGTAATTTGTATATATTATGTACATTTATCATTTAAATGTGTATTGCAGATGGAACTACTTTTTTTTGGTCCAATAATCCTCAGATATAGTTGTATATATGTGAATATACATATATACATACAATATAATATAATATTTGATTGCTATGTATTCCCTTATTCACTTAACCTAGTTAACAAGACACATGCGGTATGGCTTAGTTTTAATTTATTCAAAAAATCTGAATACAAAAATACCAACAAATATTAGAGTAAAAAAATAGCACTACCCTCCACCATAGGTAAAGTGACAACATTGTCAAAACAACACCATTCACACCATCAGTAATGAAGCCAAATTGAACGCCACCACTGGCATTCTACCATTAATGTGGGTCCTGCTTTTCTCACATGCCAGCATGCATAGACTGACTGGGTACTTAGTAAATAGGTTAATGGGAATTGGCTGGACTGATGTCAATGTGTTTTACCCAGAGGCTAGCGGTTTGATAGGAGCATGCAGTCTGCTTTGGCTTGATAAGAATTACCAGGTGATTGTGCTGCATGTTAAAGCCTATAAAATCTATTATCTGTGATAATCAGGAAAATGCACTTGATCAGGACTTATGAGAGATTTGGTTGGTGCTTTTAGTGTGGATTCCTTTACATTGGGAGAGATAAAGTGGGTCTAAAGCCCCGTACATACGTGCCAAACGGATGGCATTCGGCCCATGTATATGCCACCCCGTCTAACAGCAGCCAATCAGCAGGAAAACCAGCAGCCAATCAACTCCCGATCAGCGCTCTCATCCAATGGCAGGGGGGGGGGGCATCCCCCTGTGAGCACACAACAGCTCAACAGGGGAGATCGCTATACTGACTTTGCATAGTAAGTACAGCAGCTCCAACCGGAGCTGACAGTTTTTTTTTGTTTTTGTTTAACCCGCTGGGTTGAATGAAGAAAAGCTCATAGTGTGTACCAGGATTTTTGGATACCTGCTGCAAATATAGCGATACTGCAGCTATACGTGTGAAGTTCTATTCTATACCAATCACTGGTTCTTTCTTACACTTTGTCTCTGTGCTTTTCCACAATCCCATTAGATCACAGGTGATAATTTGCAAGCTATCTACTACAGTTTAACTATGATCCAGGTGTTTTTATTGCCTTTGGCAATATGGTGTGAATGGTCTAGACGTACAGTAGAGTTTTGACAATGTTGTCATTTTAATTATGGTAAAAGGTGGTAGTAATTTTTTATTAACCTTATTTTTTTAGATATTAATTTATTCAGATTTTTTAAAATAAATAAATTGAAAGCAAGCCATATCTTAATGTGTCCCATTAAAAAAACTCTTATGTGTGACCACATCTGGGGGTTATATAAGTCTGGTGTTGCCTTATTCTACTATTATATTCTATATAACTCAAATTACACGCATCCCCCACAATTTACTTTAGTTTTTATACCTGTTAAGGCTCATTATCACGTAAAACAATGCAAAGCAGACCCTGTAGTCATCATCTTACTACATTTTGATTGCTCAGTTTGTAGTAATGAAAGTGAACCCCAATTAACGAATAGTTAATAGGCATAGTTTAACAAACAGAAATTTGTAATGTACATAGTTTGCATATAGAGTTTTCTTTCCCAACAAAATTGGAACTACACTTTAAGAGAAATATCATATGGTGACTGCTGAGCATTTAAAAAAAGAATGACATTCAGCCAGGAACAGAATATTTACTTTGGTTTATTAAATCGTTTATGAAATCACAGCCTCAGATCATGTACAGTTTGTAAGTACAGATAACATAGATGGATTGTCATCTGATAAAAGGACCATTTGCTTGGCTAAAGCACAGTTTATAGCAGGATAATCTGTATTACTCCACATCAAATAGTATATTTTCAGAATTCTGATGCATGGTAAACAGATTTGCTATAGATTTTGTGGCCTTTCAAAACATCTGTTATCCTTAGGAAAGTTCAGCAATAAAACATTTGTTGGCATGCATATTGACTGTGAACGTTCTCTATTTTTCATTGAATTATATTTATTTTTTCGATTATTTCCTTAATAAAAGATAGAACTGCTAAAGGCAGTGTGTTTACATGTTTACGCCTTTATAATGAAATGTAATTGCTAAATAAGGAGAAGAACAACAGACACTTTACTAAGCAGGTTAACCGAAAATTTAGAAGATTAATCGCACACATTGCCATGTAAATAATGGCCAACTAACTAACAATTGTCAGATATTGATTCTTAAATTGAAGCGGTCCATCTGTTTGCCTGTTTACACTACTGAGATTAATTGCACCATGAAAATAGATAAAATACCCTGGAAACACATGTAAAAGGTAGTTCTGGCTAAATAGTTTTTTACTAAATATTGTGAATAGCAGGACCATGGGAAGTATGAGTCCTTGTGTATTGGGGGAACAATTTATCAGTGCTTGTTATCTAAGGTTAGGTAGGAGCAAATCTGGCTGGGTTTGGCTTCAGCCAGGTTCAGCAAACCCAATTAAAGTCTATGGGAGGTAAAACAATTTTTTGGTTGTTTTCAAGGCTAATAGGTAAGCTATTGTTGGATCAGGATAAGCCAAATGTATCTAGGTTTAGTTTAAGGCAGGTTTGGCGAACATTACAAAAGTTTGAGATAGATCTGAACCTTATCAAATTCAATTGAATGTTAAAAATTGGTTCTGGCCATTTTCTAGGCCAATAGAGAAGGGATTGTCAAAGGAATGACATGAGCGGGGTAGTTGGGCACTGCCCTTGGTAACATGTACCAAAGCAAAGGGAATAGAAATTTTAATAATGCTTAAAGCAGGAATGTTTAAACTTTTGACCTTCCTTGGCCACATTGGAAGAAGAGGAATTGTTTTGGGCCACTCATAAAATACACTAACAAGGATAGCTAATGAGCAGACAAAGTCAGGCAAATCACAAGTTAAGGATCACGGATATAGATAATATACCTACCTGAGTAATAAAACTTCATTTTTTTTAAATATTTTTTATTATAAAAGTAAAAGAGGGCTACATAAAACTAGTGCGATATTTCACACTGTTTTTGATAAACTAACGCATCAATATCTGGTTCGATGGATATAGTAGCAATTCTCAATGAATTCTCAAGGCACTCATCAGATATTTTGGTTCTAATTTTACCCTTCTGGTGCCCCATCCTTGAAAATAGTTGCTGTGGGATATTTTTCTTTGGGAAGATAAAATGTATAAAAGCCCTGTAAAGAGGTACTCACAATTTTTTCTTCAGCCGCATGTGCTCGCTACATGTAAATGCATTTTTACCAAAAAAAATAAATCCCCAAAAGAACACTGTTTTTAAGTAAGTTTACAATTTTGTGTTGGGCCGCATTCATAGCTGTCTTGGGCCACATGCAGCCCGTGGGCCACAGGTTGGACACCCCTGGCTTAAAGTGAAACATTAAAAATGCCCGCCACCTTCCTGTGAAGTAGCACATCTGTATGATGTGTGTATAGCCTACTGGAGAAAAAATTTACAAGGAAAAAAAGGCAAAAACAATTGACAGCTTCCACTGCTCCTGTCTGTAAATAGAGTGTCTGGGGATGGATTCCTTAATCTATACCAGACACTTATCTTTGTTGAGGATCTGGTAGAGTTGTCAAAGAGGAGTCCAGATCAAGGAAAAAAAAAAAAGAGGTGTGGGGTCCCCATGACGTCTTTGACCGAATATGTCTATATTTAGTCAATGACATTATCCGGGAAGATGCTGCCCATTTTTTTATATTAGCTATCATCTGTGGGAGGTGTTATTTGTCAAGGAACACTCATCAGGATCAATTATTTCAGTGGTTGGCTGTTTTTTTATTCTTTCAGCGAGTTGCTGGGCACTGTTCATCATAACTGCCGTAGATCTGCATCACTGGAAAACATGATTGACAATAGATTTACACTGTGGGACTTTTTGATCCAAAGGATCTGGTTTAGAATTCAAGGGGGACACCACACTGTTTTGTTTTTTTGCTTTTTTTTTACATGACCTGAAGGGTCTGGTATGAATTATGGGGGAACACCGCACCGTTTTTTTTTAAACTATCCTAGCCACTTGTTTGTTAACAGCCATTGCCAGGGAAAGAAGGAAGCTATTATATGTATATAAATAAAAATATAGCTTCTGCACAATGGGCTAAAGGTCCAGCATTTAGACAAACACTCAAACCCTAAGCTTATCCCTAGTTAAAAAAAGCATTGGTAGCTGGGCATGGGGGATACTGTATGTACTAGTGTAAAGTTTGTTTTGCAAGTAGAGGATCCTTTCATGCAGCTTAAAGAGCAATACTGAAAATACAAACATCCCTTAACTAACATGTTTGGAGAATGCTTTAAAGCTGCATGTGGTGTTCGGAAATAGTATGATTTAATTCTTCTTGGACCTGGCAGTAATATGGTCACTGACTGTTCAGCGCACATCATGCCTCATAACTCTTCAATCTCATTATTTCTTGGGTGCTGGGATGAATTACCTTACTATGCCCATGTGCACAAGTCATATCATGTCAGACCAGGCAATTCAGATGGCCAAATACACCAAAGCCAGAAGAAAACTGGGTGAAGATGGCAGCAACAAAGCGGAGCTTATGGATGTTGCATCACTGGTAAGTGCAACAGGCCTTAGTTTCATTGTAAGGAACACGTTTATGGTTCAATTTGGGAGGGAAAGAGGGTGGATTGTGACACAAAATAAGCGGGCAGCTTTCATTTAAAGATAAAATCCAAGAATTGCAACTACTTGAAAAGGTGCTGTAGTGAACAAGAAAGGGGTCCTAAGGATTTTTTTTACAGGTTCACTTTTAAAGAGACATTGAAGCCAGTATACGAAGACATTGCTTCTCAACCTCTTTATATGATTCAAAGAAGCAATGTTGAGGCTATTAAACATAAACATTAGCAATTGAAAGAAGAAAAAAATATTTGAAATGTAAAACAACATTGATGAGAACTACATTCACATTGTTAAAACTCATAAATGTGTTTTTAGGCTGCTAATTGTTGGGGTAGCAAACTACTCATTGCACTGGTGTAGAATCATAATGGTGCCAAATGATTATTGGAAAATAAATATATGAAGAAAACATACTTAACAATAATAAAGCATTCACCTGATCGTAGCATAACATTTTCTGGTGACAACCTAAATTAGTGTAATTATTGTGTAAACAGGCTTGAACATTTATTGGGGCTTGTATAGGCAAACTGTATAAGTAAATTGCAATGCGTACAGGGGCTGGGATGATATTTTCCCCGCTACCGGCATCATAACACATTTTACAAGCTTTAGGCAGCATATTCTTGCAGCTAAAACGCTTTTTCTAGTCCCCATATCAATCTGGTGACTTGTCCAGTCCTGCTGTATATTATATGACATACTTGTCATTATTAAACATTTTATTTTAACACAATTCTCATAATTATTTTGCACAATGTATAATATGTATAAACCTCCTTATACTACTGTATGGTAAACTCCTCATTGTTATACTGTACATTATACAATACTGGTACACCTGATTATTATATGATACAATACATTATATTTTAGGTTTCTTATTACCATAGCTTCTGATTGCCAGCTAAAACAATCAGATTTGAGGAGCTAGCCCAATACAGTATATACATGCCAGCTTCCATAATGGAACAACCGACTTGCTGCTGTGCATAGACATAGAAAGAATGTTTCTTTGCTATTATGCCACTGCCAGGGTATATGGCTGCACAGATTTTAAGCTACGGATTAAAGGGGGAGGAAGCCACTAATTACCTAGGGGTCTATTTATAAATGGCTTCAAAGAAGATTCACACAACCTACACCCAGGATTCATTACTGAATCCTGTTAGAAAATATGTGAACCGTGTGCGAAGATTGTCTGAATTTTTGGTGAAAACATTTATAAATAGACCCCCTAGCATACTTCAGTTCTACTAGAAACATATGACCACTCATTGAAACATTTCCTGGAGATTCCCATCATTGAAGATTGTTTTACATTCTCAGAATGCTGAACATATAAACCTTTTCCAATATAGCATTACCAGTGTAATGTTTGGCCATCTTATAATCAGGATAAAAGGCTTATGGTATACATCTGGAAGAAATAATCCTGGAGCTCAACTGTTTTTATGATTTTATCCCTATCAAGTTAATACTACACAGTTTACAGTGGCAGCAAAACTTTCTAGCACAAGCTGCTTCTTCTCCATACATACTATATTTGGGTTGATGAAAAAGTCTAAAAACCATTGCAGCAGGATGACAGAGAGACAACTAACATTTTCAGTAGCAACAACCTGTATATTTCCTATTGATCATTTTCCCTTTAATGAATAACCTATATATAAAATAATAGAACATTTCAAAAAGATGCAGGTACATCAATAAACAAAGTAAATCAAACAGCAAAACACATGTCTGAACAGAGACTACTGCCATTCAAAAGGGGATTGTGAGTTGGTAATATAATGTACAAACAAGATAAAATTATCAAGACACATCTTAGATCTCCATATAGACTAAAATATCTTGCAGTATAAAAGTTTTAGAGTCAGTCTGTTGAAATTGAGAAGTAAAGCCTCCCAAAAACGAATCTAAATGCTTAAAGTGATTGTAAAGGTGTTTGTTTTGTTTTTGTTTTTTAAATAACCAACATAACAAACATATTATACTTACTTTCTCTATGTGAGGGTTTTGCACAGATCCTCCTTTTTTGGGGTCCCCTGACGACGCTTCTGGCTCCTCCTCTTCTCGAGTGCCCCCACGGAGAGCTGTTTTCCATGGGGGCACCATTGACACAGACAGCAGGATTCGGCCCGCCCCCCGCCAATGGCTCCTGCTGCTATCAATCTAGCCAATTAGGACCTGAGACAGTGGCTGGAGCTGCTGTGCTCGCCCCCTTTGCTGGAACGGACAGGCTCAGTCAAGAAAAAGGGGGGCTCTAGGGGGGCAGCTGCACCACAGGAGGTTTTTCACCTTATTGCATTAAAGAGGAAGTAAACCCTGATGGGTTTCACTCAGGGGTCAAGGCCTGAGGAAAAAAGTGTGGGAACTCCCACCCAAGATCCACTCGCCCACCAAAAAAAAAAAAATGATACGCTCATATGCACGAACGCTTCAAGTGGTATTTTTCATCCAATTTTCGTATTGTGTGTATGAAGCTTAACTGTTAGTACATAAAAAAAAAACAATCCTCAATAAACATAAATACGGTAATTCTCTGAATAATCAGCATTCATACAATTGTGCTTCCATGCAAATGTGAACATCATGTTCTGATCTTTATTGGGGAATGTTATTTTGTATATAGAATGTTTATGTGGTGAGTTTACACTTTTCATTGAACAGAGTTTGGATAACACAGGGTTAAACGGAAAGGTCATAAATGAACTGCACATTATCTGGACAGAATGCTTGGGGAGATAGTGATGTGTTCCTGCTTAGGAGATGTATGTTAGCTTGGGGGGGGGGGGGGCTGCAAACTCTGCAGGGCTCCAACACACACTCCCTGCTATTCCAACCCTTCACATATTTCCACATAAACTTCCCTCCTGGCATTAAACTTTGCCAGGAATTGTGCTCAGCTTACCACCCCAAACTGATGTTCCTCCCTCAGCTCACCTCTCTCCCTGCATGTCCTGTGAGCAGAATAGCTGTGCTCCTCCTCTGGGTTCTCTCATCATATGGCACTGAAGATAGAGGAGGGGGGGATTCAGCGGGACACACAGAGCAAGTATGCAGGAGACTAGGGGGGGGGGTGAGGAGACAGAAAATCAGGAGGGGCCAGGGGGGAGGAGCGCATCACGAGAGGTCTGACTAAATACAATCTTAGCAGCAGGGACCTGATCTACCTGTCAGCTAGCTGTGATTGACAGGTAGATCGAAGCGGAAGCTGTCATGGGGCCCCCTACTGGCAATGCCTGAATGGTCAGGTGTGCGGCACTTACTATTGCGAGCTGTGTCAGCAGTTGCTGGTGTAGCACCTGCCACACAGCTCACATACTTCAAAGTCTTGCAGGACACGGCTGCTAATGGGAACTGAGTTCCTGTTGTGGAAAAAGTAAAGGAACTCCGTTCCCATGCGTTCCCGCAGGACTTGAGCCCTGGTTTCACTTCCTCTTTCGTTTACTGCAAACCCTGCAAAGTAAAAGCATAATGGGCTAATATGCATTGCATACTAGCCCATTATGTGGAACTTACCTGCAAAGGAATATTAAAAGAAAGAAAGGCGCCTCTAAGTGCAATATGAAAAGATTTAATCAAGTGCACAAAGGGTTAAAAGCACTTACAGGATCGTAGATCATTAAAGGCATGCAACATGGAGTCCTCCTCTGGTAAATGGATCAGATTTATCAGAGGAGGACTCCATGTTACATGCTTTTAATGATCTATGATCCTGTAAGTGCTTTTAACCCTTTGTGCACTTGATTAAATCTTTTAATATTGCACTTAGAGGCACCTTTCTTTCTTTTTATATGACTCCAGAGTTACTTCTCCTTACCCTAAGTGCTGCCTGAAGTGCCATCCAACCATCACCTCCCCTGACCAGCCATCTAACTCCACCAGAGCGCCCTAGCCTCCTTTTTTATTTACCTGCAAAGGAAGCCCGCGCTGTCCCTGCTGCAGGAAGTGTCCATCTTCACCCCTCTTCCTTCCGGGGCCGTGGACTGCGGCTCTGTTACTGGCCGGAGTCGCATGCGCACGGGAGCCAACGGTCACAGCACGGGCACTATAGAAAGGGCACGATCGTGCTCTTTCTTCAGTGTGCATTCGCCGATGACATCAGCGCAAGCGTATATGGTAAATATCTTCTAAACCGTACAGGTTTAGAAGATATTTCCAGTACCTACAGGTAAGCCTTATTATAGGCTTACATGTAGGTAAAAGTGGTCTGCAAAGGTTTATAACCACTTTAAGGTGAAAAACCTCAATTGTTTATAACTCCTTTAAATACTTAACTATCACATGGGCCTGGTCCCAAATATTCTTGCATCCTTATTGCAGAGAGGAAAGGGCCTTTTTATGATGCCCACCCCACTATTTTGTAACACAGATAACATTCATTGTTTCCAATACTGGGATTATCAATGGCAAAAAAAACAGTTGGTAGCAGGCACAGACTGCACAGACTGCAGTGGTAGATCAATGGTGTTCACTTCTGGAAGAAGTATTGTGAACGGTCACCTTGATGGCAAGATAACCGCTTCAGGACTGCCCGCCCGCATTGTACTGTGGATGGGCAGCTCCTACAGGCACAGTGACAACGTGTACACCCACTCACCGCCCTCGTCCCGTGCTGTCTCCACCTGTGATTGGACACAGTGGGATTTTGTCAGCAGGTCCCATCCAATAATTTGTGTCTGAGAGCTGCTGTTCGACTGTGTCCAATCACAACAACACAAACCTCTGTACAGAGGGAACAATCTCTTTGTTTATTCGATTTTAGAAAAAAGCAGCACATAGTATGCACATTAACACTTTTTAGGTGTACACTTAACCCCTTCCCAGCCAGTGTCATTAGTACAGTGACAGTATATATTATTAGTACTGATCCTTGGAGTGTCACTGGAGATGTCAATGTCAGTTAGTCATTTCCTAGCCAGCGTCAGATTGCTCAGAGCACTATCTCACTATATATATAAAAAAAAAAATACAAATCCCAGTATATATATCATAGTTTGTAGAAGCTATAACTTTCACAAAATCCAATCAACATACACTTATTGGGATTTGTTTTGGCCTAAATGTATAAAGATTTTTTTTTTTTTATAGGATATATTTTATAGAAGAAAGTAAAACATATTTTGTTTTCCAAATTTTTGGTCTTTTTGTGTTTATATGATAAAAGATAAAAAATATTAGTGATGATCAGATACCCCCAAAAGAACGCTCTGTTTGTGTGAAAAAAATGATATAAATGTCTTTTCCATACAGCACTGCATTACTGCACAACCTTTACCAGTTAAAGTAACACAGTGCTCAATAGCACAAAATGACCTGGTCATGAAGGGGGTAAAACCTTCCAGAGCTCAATTTGGTTAAAGTGCGTAAAGAAGGGCCTTAGGAAGCATTTAAGAAAAAAAAAAAAAGAATAGGTTGAAGGGGGTGTGAGAATTGGTATTCTGCCCAGAGATGGGTTTAAGGATGTTATCCTATTCCAGTACTTACAAACAGACGATCCAAGAATTATGTTGACTTTCCATGTCATGCTTGTCCAGTAAAGTCCTTTCCTTCTTATTCTTTATATTCTGTGCTCTCAGTTCAGTGGGCATATTGGTTTGGGTTACATTATAGAGCAGGAAAATGAGGATGCATTTTAACCATATGGAAGCTGAATTTGTGCAGTACGTACGTGTCTATCATGCAAAACCACCCTAGCAAGTTGTCATATCTCTTGTAATTGTTGTTTAAAATATGCATTGTGGTATGATGGTGCCCACAGGTAGAGATCAAAGATCGTTCTATGGGTGTCTTTGACCATCATGTTGACATACATGTGACCAAGAGATTATTCATATGCAAACAAGAACTGTTTACATATGTGATCAAGAGATGTTAATTTTGGGATCGTTGATGACCCTATTTTTATATTGTTTCGGGGTGCTAATGTTTTCTGATTATAGAGTCTAAAAAGGCTGTAGAAGCACCGATCAACATGCACAATTTAAAAAAAATGATATTCTTTGTTTATATTTACCACTATAAAGGTTTTTCCATGCGTATTACACTACATAGTGCAACACAAATCATTTAAGGATAATGAAAATAAATGATTGAACACTAACAATAGATGGTAACTAATTTCTAAAATCACCTGTTTATGTCAATTCCATGACAAACCTAATTTCTAAAATCAGTTTGGCTTCACAATTGTAGGAAACATATTATTCCAAGCCAAGTATTAATTTATTTGTCAATATGTGGTGAAAACACATATCTATTTGTTCTGGTTTAATGACAGGCATTACCATCATAGTGAGATGTGTTCAATATACTATCAGCATGCAGATAGACTGTAATGGAATAACAGCTTGAACAAGCTCTACATTGCTAACAAGTGACTAGCTGCTATTTTCATTTCACCGACAAGTTTTGCATTTCGCCAGCAGTCCCAATTATACTCATTTTATTATACTCAAGCCTGATCCTTTAAAAGGACTCTTTTATTTTCTAACCTCTTCAAATAAGCACTGGCCTCATACATAAATTTATTGTCATATACAATGAGAATAGTTATGCTTTTGGACTGGAATGTTAAGATATTATCACTTCCTATTATGCCATTAAACTTTTAAACAAACTGCAAGGAGTTTGAATATGTTTAATTATAAGTAGAGCACATAGGAATGAAACATGCTAATTCTGGTGCGGGAGAGAAAATGCATCTGCATAGAGAAAACATTAAAGAAATGCATAGCTCAATCAAATGGGAAATAGACAAAGTACAATAGGGTTGCAGACAGAGTTGAAAAATCTGATTGAAAATGTTTTTAAAATTTCCATTATTCAAATCACAATTCATGGTATTAAAAAATGAAACACAAGCATAAATATTTAATCCAATAGTTTACTTCTCAGAATAAACTTCACTGTCATCTCTGTAGCACAATTTTGCTGCAATGCAAAAACAAAAGATTCATCCACTTGCCTATACAAGCACTCTGAAAGTCAAGGAAGCTATAGGTGAGCAAAGACTTGCTATGATCTGGCGAATTTATGAATGCATGGTCTGAATCAACAAAGGTGCTGCAATTTCTCCATTGTTTAATAATGGACAGAAAGGTTATCAGATCGGAACCTATCAACAGACTAAAGTAATGCACACTTATTATTAATCTTCTGGGGAGGTTCAGCGTGGTGTGGAGGCATTAAACACATGGGGGTTGATTTAGAGAAGGCAAAGACTGTGCACTGTGCAAAGAGTACCCAATCACGTGCAAGGGAAAAAAAATACATTTTTGCATGCACATGATTGGATGTTGGAAGACTTTACTATTCTCTGGAGCAACTGCTCTTCTAGAGTGCAACTGCACTTTGCAAAGTGCACAGTTTATTTGTCTTTAGTAAATCAACCCCACAGAGTCCAGTTGCAAAGAAAATAACTTTTATTAATTCAGAATCCAGTAATTCACAACAACCCCCGACCGGAAGGCACCCAACCTAGAACACTCACAGCAAGTAACAGCAAAGTTTAGCAGAGCAGGTCTCAGATGTGCCAACAGCACTTATCTTGAGGGGCGAAATGCGGCCTGGCCGGTCCTCCATACAAAAATAGGGGGGGGTCTACAGGAAGGATGGCGTGTCCCTATACTGTCCTTACTCACCTGGAACCTCTCCCTGCTGCTAATCACTGTCCCTGTCAGACAGGTGACTTGTCCCCACACTACCCACAGGTGAAATGCATGCCAAGCCTGGGAGCCAGGGGCTTAAATAGGCTCTGCCTGACCCAAGATAGCTTCTAGTGTCACATGGGGTGGCAGCATCCAATCTGATTGCTACCCCAGAGACCCAGGAAACCATAGAGGAACCATGTTCCTCTTGACGTCCTCTCCCCATGCAATGCCACTGCAGTAGAGTGCCACCTGCAGTCGGGAAAGTAGACTGCACCTGTCTACAAGCTTGTAACAGGGCTCAGCTTTCAGCTGTATGCTGTTTTAGGAGACATGCTTCATAGAAATGAATCACTCGTCTATAACACTGTCAATCACCTTAGGTATAATGTATGTTATATGCAGTTTCCCTTACTTATCTTTTGGGCACAGTGCCTCATACCTCTCAATTACATGGCCCACAACATATTTATATATTGAACAAACGTAGATGAATTTACTAAAGGCAAATAGGCTGTTCACTTTGCAAGGGAAGTAGCAGTTTGCAAAGATTTTTTTACTAGAGATTAGTGAATGTGGCGAGATTTTACTTTGCAAAGAATACCTAATCATCTGCAAGGAAAATAAGAAAACAGCATTTTTGCTTGCATGTGTTATGGTGATGGAAGTCAGCAAAGCTTCACCACATCAACTAGGCTCTGGGCAAAATTTCCATGCAAAGTGCAACTTTCCTCTCAAAATGAACAGTCTATTTGCCTTTAGAAAATCAACCCCTTTACCTCTGAACTCTAAAGTGTAGCTTACATCTCTTAACTACACTTGGTGGCTCACGCCTTTATGCACACCTCAAGAGTCTTGTGCAGTGCTTTACACCTCTTTGCTACATGCAGTGCCTCATACCTTTCTGTTAAATGCACACTTCTCATAACTCTTTTATGTGTAGTGTGCAATGCTTTTTTTGTCACATGCAACGTTTGACAGTTTTCTGTCGATTTGTCACCATTATTGCCCTTAAACTTTCTTTGCAACTTTATGTGCTGTAAAACCCATGACATAACATATAAATTAAAAGAAGAATGGATAACATTGTCTAGTTCCTCACTTGAAGCATTCATATCAATAAAAATCAATTAACATATATTGTACCTTTTGTTACATATTGAAGTTATCTTGAGTGGTTTTACAGTTCATCAAAATATGATATACATACAAACTCAAAACAAAAAAGCCACATTACAGCCTTCAAACTAAAAGTTAATAGCATTGTGTGTCCTTAGTTTTTTTTTTGATTACCTGCATGTTGAAAATACCTGTTGATCCTGCCAGTGAGTTGCTGTTGCTGGTTGGCAGTGACCAGGATATACAGGCCCATCTTGTTCCTGCAGTGTTGGCATTACATCACACATGCTCTGAATCCAATGAGTCACATGATTACTGCAAGTAAACATTTAAAAAATTAGTTATTCAATTATGCTTTGGCTGGATTTGCTATGGATTGTTTGTTTATCATCAACCCCACTAAAAGAGATAGAGAATTGTGAACCAATAGGCAAGAGCTCAGCCATAGAGTCAAAACTATATGGGTTACTTGCACAGTGTCTAATTCAGGTTATGTTAATAAATAAACAAACCAATCAGATTTCTTAAATGCAAGGACATCTTTAACTCCTTTAACTTCCGTTTTAACATACTACACGATCCGGACCTTTTTTGTTTTATTTTTGGTATCCCTGCGGGACTCTGATCGGACCCCCCAGAGGGGTATATAGGCACTTGGTGGAGCCTGATGCACGCTCTGATGAGCGAGGAATTGCCCAGCTGATTCGCTGTACCTGGAACCTCGTTTGATGGGATATATGCGGTAAAGACCAGACATCTGGTAAGCCTCCTTTTCTTACTTTATATCTTTTGAAGGGAACTGCGAGGTCAATTTTAAGAAAATCTTATTACACTCAGAAGCGCTCTGTGTAGGAGACTGTCAAAGGCTACTGAACACTGAGGACTCTGTTTGATTGTTTTTTTTTTTTTTGCGTTTTTCACTGTATGCGATTTGGATGCACTTATATGTTTGAACCTATAGATTTGGGTATTCACATATATTTTTTTTGCACATGTTAGTTTATGTACTCAATATTCAGTACTGAGGACTCTGTTTGACTATTTTGATTGATTTTTTTGCGTTTTTCACTGCATGCGATTTGGATGCACTTATGTGTTTGAACTTATAGATTTGGGCATTCACATATTTTTTCGCAAATGTTAGTTTATGTATTTAACATATATCAACACATATTTGGTTTAGGTTTGCACTGTAATTAAGTTGTTTATAAGTTTATATGCACTCAAACTGTCGCAAGTACCAGTATCCATTCACATGGAATAGGACTTGATTCACTCACCTTTACCGTTATTGGTCAAGTTTTTTTATCTCATTTTTTATCTCATTTTTCTGAGCGCTGCACTTTTTCACATTTATTTCTATTTTTGGTTTAGTATCTAGAGCCATAGTGTTCAGCTGCTCTGGTTATTTCCTAATTTTTTCCGAGCGCAGATTTCTTCCACATTTTTTTTTTTTTTCATCTTTAACTCCTAATACTCCAGAATGACATTCTGATAAGCTAATAGTCCAATTACTTCAGTTTTTTATTAGATACGGTGCTACACCCGAGAAGCGCTACTAGGTAGATGGGTCCTCCTGTCTTCCCCCAGTGATGGTCTATCCTGATACACTGATAGTGTAAAGTGAGTTTTAATAACAGCTAAAGAGGAATTCTGGTTAAGACAGTAACAATAATAGTGATAGCGTACTACTCATAACCAATTAAAATACAACATGGACAGGACAGCATGTTGGCCTATCTTTAATACTGGGGTCCTATCTATACCCCTGGCCAGTGGGTCTATAAACAGTCTGACAATGTTGGGGGCCTAGTTCTCTAGTTGGAGCACTCAATTAGAATATACAAAAGAGGTTTCTTACCATAGATTACGATCCCGGTTGGTTCCTCGAAGGCCATGAAAGAGGTCACTACATAATTGCCAACAATTATGCAGCAGTACAGCCCAACTCTCTCCACCGGGAGTTTGAAATCTCACACTTTGAGGTCCTGAACACCGTTACGAAAGGGCAATAAGCTGCAGCAGGGGAATGTTCTATCTAGTGGCTTAAAGGGGTTTCCCTTATTGCTGAAAATATATTTTCTTTTTTTTTAACACTCAAACTAAACTTGACTGTGTTACCATCTGTTTGCTGACGTTAGACTACATGGTACAAAAAGGGACATTCCATACAAAGAAAGGAACATTTAAAAAAAATTGTAATGTCTTACCAGCTCTATAAAGAGCTAATTAAAATTTTACATTATATATAATCATCTTTTCATACATTCTCATTCAGTTTCTAGGATTACATTTGATCTAATCTGCAAACCCACAGAGGATTAGGATTACTTAAAATGTTCTATCACCTGTAGACTGACTGTCATCCAGATCTGTTAAGAATAAGCTTTTGGTGTGTAGAAATCGTAATTTTTATTTTTTTTGTTATTTATATTGTAACTAATCTTTGCTTATTTGCCTCCCTACCCCCTGCTATTTCCCAGAATTTCTGGCTGCGATTTGCTAGGACTTACTGCTTTGGATATGTCATCATTGCCCTGCAATACCTTATTGCTTCTCTTCATCTTTTTTTCAGCAGGCAACATGTATCCAAAAAAGTTTAAATTGGCGTTCTGAATTACTTGCTCAAGGAATGGACACACATTTACAAGTCTTTATTGAAGACAGGAAAAGGGGAAATGAACAGGAGCGTGAGCCAAACATATTTCTATAAACACTAATTTCGGGAGAAGACAAAAAACATCTGCTAGCATTGATGTACAAATATAGAGGCTGTGCCAAAGAATGGAATAACAGCTTGTCTACAACAAATAATACATTCCATCAGTACTTGCTACTTTCCTATTCCTAAATGGTTTAGCATTTACAAAGTTTATTTTGTGATTTTTATTGTATTGTTTATACAGTGCACATGCAATATAGTATACAGTATATAATTATATTTTAGATTTTTAAATTAATTCTTAACAAAATATTGTCATACTCATATTCTCTCCCGCCACTTCATCCATTTGCAGGAAGTGCAGAGAGAAAGCCCAGCGCAAACTCCAATTCATAACTGATGTTTTATATATTTTTATTAACTTTTTATACAAAATAATCATGTAGTCATGACACTGATTTGGAAGAGCATTATGCGTTTTGTAAAAAATTGGAACACAGCAGGGACTTTTCCCTTTCAGATTGTCCCCTCTCAACTGAAATGCTGGATGCACAACAGGGAGAGATAAACTTTTTAAATAGAGCATAGAATTTTTCCTGATGGCTGAAACTTGTAAATGTGAAACATTTACATAAAATCTTTGTTCTGACCAAAGAAAGAAAAAAATGTATTAGCCCTAAAAAAAAAAAAAAAAAAAAAAAAAATAGACACTTTAATAATATTAAAAAAAAATATATATATATATATATTTTTTACAGTAATAAAATCAACCAACCATTGGGGCATGCCATTCATGAGAGAGTGAGGCTTAAACATCTTATTGGTACACTTAGAACGACGCTGCTTTCTTTCTTCTCCTATTGCACACTGTTGGTGAACTTTGATATTTTGTTTGTAGGATTATTTTTTGGTTTGTTTGTCATACACTATATATTGAATTCAAAGTTTTCCTGATGCTCTCACTGAGTTGCAAAGCCCTTCATATCCGGACCACCTTGATAAATGGGAAGTCAACCTCAAACCTCACCTCACAAACAAACAAAGAGATAAAATCCTGCAATTTGCTCATGTTTCCTCATTATCTTCCAAAATGGCTGAAACAAACTACAAACTACTCACCAGATGGCATTATGTTCCCTGTTGTGTTGGAGGAACTGTGGGAACACTGCTACACATGTTCATATCTGGTGGATCTGCCCTCTAATTTGCCCTTTCTGGACAGACATTCTCAACCTCAAATCAAATAGTGGGCTTCTCTCTCCCCCTCGACCCTTGGTCAATACTTCTTCATGGCACTCTAGAGACAATTGGTACATACAAACGTTCCCTCATCTCTCACCTATTGAACACAGCTAAGGCCCTCATATCCGCTTTATGGGGTCAACAGACAATCCCCTCCATGAAGAGCTGGTTACAAAAAGTTGGCAAAGTTTGCCTCCTGGAAGAACTTAGTCACATAGCTAGAGGGAATGTCAAACGTCATACCTCAACTTGGGCCCAATGGTTTGAAATTACAACTACCCCTTGCTAAAAATACATCAATCATGTCTGAAACGTCTGACATTACACATCCAATTGCTACTTCTTAACTAACTAATTTATCCATATGATGTGTATTGTACTACTGCTAGTCATAAACCGTATGCATGTAATCTAGAACACCATCTCGGTTACCAGCAACTTATCCTCTCCCCTCTTCCCCCCCCTACCCATCCCCCATTTCTCTTCTTTTTTTTTCCTTCTTCTTTTTTTCACTCTCTTCTCCTAAACCCTCGTTGCACCTACTTTAACTTTTGATTGTAATGACTCTTCAAATGCCGAACCCAGGTCCTTACATATGGTTTCACTTTTTGTCTCCCTTACATTTGAGCTTCCTGTCCCTGAAGGTCTACTAGTGTTATTTATTTGAATGTGTATTCATACATTTACCTACACATTGTACCTGTATTATTTCTGTCTATTCTTTTTTCTATTTCTTTAAATAAACAAGAAGGTTAAACAAGAAGTTTTCCTGACAGCGCAACACTATTATAGTTATCTTTCGATATTTATGTGTGAATATCAGTGAGTGCTGCAGTCAGGTTTTTTCACTTTTCACCTTCATTTAATTTGATTGATTAATTTGCCAAGCACAGGTTAAGCACAACATTAAATATTCAAATAAGCAATCAGTCATGTTGGACTTTTTTGACTGATCACTATGGTGACAGTGGGGATGTCTTTCCCCTTTTCAAATTTAGGAGATCTAAATATTTTTGTAAAGATATTTCATACAAAAACTATTTTAATTGTCACATTTTATTAGTGTAAAATGTATCCAAACCCAAAAACAAAAGTAATTTATTAAAACTTACCAGTCCTTAAATATGGTAGCTGCGTTAGTTTTCCTTTTTCTGGGCTTTTTTTACTTTATTTTCACTTGGTGATCCTGTGAGGAACGCAGTTTCTGTCTTCACACTACCGGGAATGATCCCGCCTCTCCACTCCTCCTCCCTTCCTCTACAGGAATAGGGCATTTTCTTTTTTTTTATTATTGAATGTCCGCCCCGCCTCCCCATGCATGTCACTTGCCTTAGGCGAATGACGCGCACACTGCCTGCTGTGCCTTCTGGGATATATATGTCACATATTCCAGGAGGCATATCCTTTCATTCAAGAACAGGAAGAGGGGGCGCGCTTATTGGCGTGTCATCGAGAGGCCCGTCCACTCAATGACATCAAAGAGAACATGGCGGTGCGGGACAGAGCTGTGACCGGGCATGAGAGTACCCCCTTCCTTCCCAGGCCAATTTTCAGCTTTCAGCGCTTTCGCACTTTCAATAAGAATTGCGTGGTCATGCAACACTGTACCCAAATTAAATTTTGATCATTTTGTTCACACAAATAGAGCTTTATTTTGGTGGTATTTATTCACAAATCATTTTTTTATTTTTTGCGATATAAGCGAAAAAAGAGCGGAAATTTTAAAAAATATATATATTTTCTACTTTCTGTTTTAAAAGAAATCCAATAAAATCAAATTTTATCATAAATGTAAGCCAAAATGTATTCTGCTACATGTCTTTGGTAAACAAAAGTGTATAATAATTGGTTTGTGTGATCACGGACATATGTACGCAGATGATCATGTACAAATGTGGGCAGATGATCACAGACATATGTGTGCAGATGATCATTGGGAGATATGATTTTACTGTTACATATGTTGGACAGGTGTTTTTACTGTGTGGGGACATGTGTGTGGGGACATGTGTGTGGACAGTGTTTTGGGGACACTATGTATGGGGACATTGTGTGTTTACACTGTGTGGGGACACTGGACCAGTGATCAGTGTGTAAAAAGCTGTAAAAAACAGCTCATAATTACTGATCACCGGCTGGCTGCAGTGATCCCCTCTCCTCTCCTCACTGACAACTTCCGTGTGAGGAGAGGAGAGCCGATCGCCTAGCAACCATCTCTCTGTTTACATCACATGACGGTTGTGATTGGACACAGTCGTCATGTGATCAGGAGGGCCAATCACAGAGCCCTCCTGTCAATCAGAGATGCGCCGTGTCCGGGTGACACGAGCGCATCGGGATCGCTCCGCTGCGAGGACACGCACGCGTGCGATCCCCCTCCTTCTGAGGTATGTTCCTGAATGTCCACTCAGAAGGAGGACGCTCCCACCCGGCCGTATATGTGCAGTGGCCAGGTGGGAAGTGGTTAAGATGACAACACTAGAATGACACATACTTACGTAAGAGCTGCCTTGTCACCCTAGGCTGCTCTCCTGATTTGAACTACAAACACTTCCCCCTTCTCCTCATCTCCACCACACAGGGAGAGGGGGTTTTGAGTTTAGAGAAGAAAGCTGAGAAAGCAGATAATATTGTTATTTATATTATTAGTATTGTTAGTTATATTATGTTCTGTATTAACAGCCATTTTTCTGTAATGGTATTTAGCCTGAAAAGAAACTAAAGCAGACAACACATCTGAAGACTGGTAGACTGCAATATATGACATATTTGCTCTTGGGTTCAGATCCTTTAAGAAAATAAGAATCCAACTCTTTCCTAGAGAATTTGTAAAAAATCTGAAATACTGGTTAAAATATTTCCTTGTATCCAAATGAACTCTGCTAAATGTCCAGAACATTGTAAATGTTTTTATACATAATTGTACTCAAGTGTGTATTTTCTGACAATTATCATTTTGCTGTCTCAATTGGACTTCCCGGAACATTAAACATATTGTATTATACATACGTGTACTGAATTGTTTTTTTTCCTACATTTACTTTACTTTGGTTCCCTAACTGTATGACATTCCAAGCGCTGTTGAAATCACTGTGCATATTTGGATCATTAAACTATAATAGCATTGGTATGTAAATACAAATGATGAGATTAACATTACATAATCACTTAAGCTGTGTCATAACATCTCTGCATTTCTGCGATTACAAAAATCATTTAATTTGCTCCCACTTTAACACTGGCAACAGAATGACTTTTTTTGCTTTGCAGAGGATTGCATGAATGTAAAGCTGAACTCATTTTGTTTTTTGTTTTTTATAAATTGCAGTGCTTTAAGGATATACCAGTGAGGTGATGCATAAAATCAAATATTATAGGTTACTGTATCCAAAAATATTACAAACGATGCATACATCAGCATCCGAAACTCAAGAAAAATTGATCCATATGAAGACATTTGATTAATGTTGAACTCCAGCCATACTCCAGTTGTACAAGCCATGTTTTGTACTGAAAATGCTTAGTTGGATTTGTCTGCACACTGTAAGCTTCTCACAGCATGCAATAGTAACTGTAGTAAGTCAGATAGAGTCTGCCAGTCTGGAGGACATCCATCATAATCTAACAATTTCCAACCCATTCTGATTGCCCCTGGACCCTTTCATTCATTGGATTTCAGTTCTTTCAGTCAGGGGATGCTCAGCATCACATGCAGTCATTACAAAGGGTGGTCTGCATGGAATGCCTAGGAATGCCCGCTACTCAAGACTGACACCTGTCCAGAACTCCTGCCTAGAGCCAATGCCACTGCTTGCATAGGACTGAGAGCTTTTGAGAGGTGTACTGAGGCAAGGTCCTGAGACTAACAAGAAAAGGAACACTTCTTGACCCCAAAAGTGACATACTTTCACCAAACATCCCTATACAGTATATGCTTCTACTGATTGTACACTTCTCAATATTTATTCAATCTCATGGTTAAAGTGTTTGAGAAAAGACTCTTCTAGTTTAATTATCCTGTTGCTTACACAACATTTTACTATCAGATGAAATAAAGATTTGAGCAGTGTATCACCAATTCATTGGTCAATTTGGTCAATGTATTTATATAACTTTTTTGGGTCTAGAAGCACTCCTTTCCTGTTAAGTTCTTTAACCACATGCCGACCAGGCCATAGCCGAAAGACGGCTACAGCGCAGTCGGCTTATTCTGGGTGGACGTCCATGGGACGTCCTCCCAGAACCTTGCTCCCGCGCGCCCCCTGGGGCGCGCACTCGGAAACATCCATGACCGCTGGGTCCAGCTGGGTCCGGCTGATAGCGGCCGCTTACCACGTGATCGCTCCATCAAATGACAGAGCGATCACATGTAAACAAACCGGCGTCACGTCATTACGCCGGTTCCTCCCTCCCCTCTCTGTACCGATCGGTACAGTGAGAGGGGAGAAGCGGAGAGGGGGAGAGATGGCAGCAGCGCTGTGGGCTGGATGTGTAGTGCCCACAGCGCTGCTCAGTGACAGTACTCTGCCAGCACTGTGCAATACTCTGCCAGCACTGTGCAATACTCTGCCACCACTGTGCAATACTCTGCCACCACTGTGCAATACTCTGCCAATACTGTGCAATACTCTGCCAATACTGTGCAACACTGCAATACTCTGCCAATACTCGCCAATACTCTGCCAATACTCTGCCAATACTCGCCAATACTCTGCAATAAATTTTAATAGAAACAAATTATTTATTTATTTTTTTTACAGAATTTTCAGGCTTTTTTGATTTATAGCGCAAAAAAAAAAAAAAACAGCAGTGATTAAATACCACCAAAAGAAAGCTCTATTTGTGTGAAAAAAAGGACAAAAAATGTAATTTGGATACAGTGTTGCATGACTGAGTAATTGTCAATCAAAGTGTGAGAGCACCGAAAGCTGAAAATTGGCCTGGTTAGGAAGGGGGTTTAAGTGCCCAGTGGGTAAGTAGTTAAAGCTTGAAATTCATGCTGAAGTACTTTTGGATCTGCCTGTAAGGGTGAGTTCACCTATCCACCTTTTATCTTTTCAAGGTACTGTGACATTTTTGGAAAGCTATGTACAGCTCCCTGTGGACTGTAATGTCCTCCTGGCCTAGGCCAGGATTTAGGAAGTACAACTTTTAAAAAGAAAAAGGTTTTATTTTTTTAATCTTTTATTTATTTATTTATTTTTGCTAATGTGCAAGAGGGAGGAGACAGGAGAGAGTACTTTGCAAAAATTTGTTCTGCTTTAACGTCAGTTGGTTAGATTGGTGGGCAGGAACATGGAGCTATGTGTAATTTACAACTTTCTCTACTCCACTGATATCTTTTTTTTAATTATTCTCTTTATAATTCTAAAAGAAAGGCTGCAATTTAGTATAATTCCACTGAGGGAAACCCATCCATTTAACATAATAGAAATGACCTACATCTTAATTCTCTAAACCCACAATACATATGGCTGGCTTGTAGCTTCCTTAGTAGAGGAGCCAGACAAAATTCTGATTGCAATGTGGTATTCTTTCTGTTAATATGAAACAGGCAACTGGCCAAATTTTTTTGTGTATTTCACAAAATCATTATACGGGCTGCTTTCAAAGAGATCTCATTGATTTTATACCAACTTTGGCAGCACAGTATACTTTACATAATGCTTATTTTAAGTATCTTAAAGCAAAACTGCCGTAGTGCTGTACATCAGACTTTGAAGATTTTGAGATTAAATAAGTACTTAAAGTGGAAAAAACCCTAATTTAAACTATGCTTAAAAATGTTCCTTCCTCTTCTATCCTGCCTAACCTGTATACCTATACCTTTTTTTCAATCTGCTCCAGTCCAGTCACGTGATCCTACAGCTCTGTGTAAGGGAGTGCTCGACAATGTCTGTGAATTCTGGGAGCCATGACATCAGCCATAGGTTTCCTTGGCCCAGTCACTGATTTATTCTCTTCCCTGCATCTGACGCTAATGGGAGCTTGATCTGCAGGATCATGTTACTGGATCTGATAGAGTTAAAAATAGGTAAGTACCAAATATGTGAAAAACTTTGTGCACCTAATAAATGTTATAAGCTGCTGGCACTTAACACAATCTCATATATTACATGTGATAGACAATTAAATTATATGTGTGCCACATTGTGCCATTTAAATACCAAAATTAAATAAGAAATCCTCCTAACATTAAATCCTAGGAATAGTAATATGTGACTTTCTAGTTACCAATCACAAAAAAAAAACAAAAAAACAAAAAAAAAAACCATCATATTATAATGTCCATAAATCATAAATGAATATGGTCCTTAAAAAATGCATGCAGTCCAATATGAAAACCCAAAGGAAAACAAGTGTGCAAAAATATTTACAATTCTATCTTCTCCTAATTATTTAATTTCATGCTCCTAGTCCTGTGCGTATGGTGCTCCCCCTCCAACAGGTGTACTCTCACCTGAATTTTTATGACCTCACAGATGTTGCTGATCCCTCCTCTTCCCTGCAGCAGCCGATCATGGGAGCTTGATCTGCAGTATCATGTTACTGGACCTGAGCATGATATAAATAGGTAAGTACACACTTCTTTTTTATAAAGGTTATGCAGGATAGTTAGGAGGTGTGGGAAGGGAACCTTTTTAAGAATAGTTTTAGTTAGGCTTTTCTTCCACTTTAATCCACCCCCCCAATGTTTTTCCCCCTTTTAAATGTATTGCTGATTTATCGCCAAAATACATACTTACCCACACAGTGAATCCAGAGTTGTCCTGCTGTTCAGGTGATATAGCCCAGGTCTCAAACCACCATTTTGGTCCACTTCAGTTGGCTGCCTCTCCTGGGGTCAGGCAGCCAGCTCTCAATGATGTGGCAGACCCGACAGTCTGTGTGCCTGGTACTGCAGTGTCCTTGGATCTGGGACCTGAGTATCCCTGGAAGCTGCAGGACCAGGGACATGTTATTCTGGTCTAGGCAAGGATGGTGAGAGGGGGCCAGATGAAAAATGTTAAAATATATATAAACACAGAACCCCCCGACAGTTATGAATGTGGAGGAGGGAGGGTTTAAAAGAAACAGAGGAGTTGGATAGAACAATGTTTTGCTTTAGTGTTGGTTCACAGAGGAATCTTACAGGAAAACTCTCCATATTCCTATGCAAATCAGTGTGGTGTGATTTTCAGCCCATTCATTTGAACGGGCTGAAATAAAACTGGATCACACCAAAAGTAGTGCATGCACTACTTCTAAAAACATACTGCAACCAAATCTCGTGGTACTGTGGTACCATGTGATCCAGTGCAGGAAAGCACACTGTATTTACAATCTGCATTTGAGGTGTAATTGGAAATCTATTGATACCCACAGCAGATCACACACGTAATGTGTTTGGAATGTGGTGCACCATGTGAATGAGCCCTTAAATAAGCCCTTAAAGTCATTATGAACCTGCTAGGTAACCAGTGATAGAAAATAAGCCATTTTAAGTGCATCTAAACCCAAGAATATACCACAGCTTACCGGTTCCTAGATGTAGTGGTTGCATTAGTTTTCTTTTTTTGGGCTGATTTCCTTTTTTATTTACCTGGTGATTCTGCCAGTAACATACTTTCTGTCCTAAGTTGACAACGCTCACTCAATGTACTATATCTTTGAAGGGGAGGCATTGTCACTGTACGATAGGAGGTTGTTAAGACTACAGAACACAACACCTCCACTCATCTCCATAAGACTGGCGGGAGTGTTTTAATTAACAAATTCTCTAATTAACAAAAATTAACTGCACAGGACTGATAACATTGTTTGGGATAACACTATAAAGTGATCAGCAACAACAGAATTAATAAATCGTATTTACTTACAGTATCTCACAAAAGTGAGTACACCCCTCATATTTTTGTAAATAATTTATTATATCTTTTCATGTGACAACACTGAAGAAATTGCACTTTGCTACAATGTAAAGTAGTGAGTGTACAGCTTGTATAACAGTGTAAATTTGCTGTCCCCTCAAAATAACTCAACACACACCTATTAATGTCTAATATACTGTACACCCCTAAGTGCAAATGTCCAAATTGGGCCCAAAGTTTCAATATTTTGTGTGACCACTAGGAATGAGCTAAACACCCCCCCCCCCAGTTCGGTTCGCAGCAGAACAGGCAAACAAATTGTGCGAACCCCGTTAAAGTCTATGGGATGCGAACATGAAAAATCTAAAGTGCTCATTAAAAAGGCTTATATGCAATTTATTGCCATAAAAAGTGTTTGCGGACCCGGGTCCTGCCCCAGAGGACATGTATCAATGCAAAAATAGTTTTAAAAACTGCAGTTTTTTCGGGAGCAGTGATTTTAATAATTCTTAAAGTGAAACAATAAAAATGAAATATTCCTTTAAATATCATGCCTGGGGGTGTCCTTAGTATGCCTGTAAAGTAGTGCATCTTTCCCATGTTTATAACAGTGCCACAGCAAAATTACATTTCTAAAGGAAAAAATGTCATTTAAAACTGCTCGCGGCTGTAATGTATTGTCGGATCCCGGAAATATAGATAAAAATACCAAAAATGCCATTGATGTCTCCCCCAAAATCTGTACCAAGCCCTTCAGGTTGGGTATGGATATAAAGGTAAACCCTGCACCAAAATCTGCTGTGAAATATTATATAAAAAAATGTAATTACATGCTCCTGTTAAACAGGGACAAAAAAATTGGGCCTTGGGTGGTGGTGGTGGTACCACAACACTGTAACCCCTCACAGATACTCTTGTTGGGTGCAGGAACGGGCCCTGAATTGTGAAATATCATGTAAAAATTGTAATTACATGCCCGTGTTAAACAGGGGCAGAAAAATTGGGCCTTGGGTGGTGGTGGTGGTGCCCTAAACCAAAAATATTGTTGGAAGCTAGCATCATCAAGATTGAGGAAGAATAGGATAGTCAGCATAGGCAGTCTTCAAGGGATTCCACACCCATAGCTAATTCAATCAGTTACATCAGCATCAGGTACTTGATAGCTGCTGATCTAAGATTGATTCACTTTTATGAATGCACACTCTTTGATCCATTACAAACCCTCCAGCAGGACACGCCAGTAGCTCAATTGCATATTGAGCAAGTTCTAGCCAGTGGTCCATCCTCAAGACCCAGTAACCAAGTGGATGCTCTGTTGGAAAGGTCTCCAAGTCTGCTCTTGCCCCTAGATATTCCTGCACCATGTAATGCAGATGCTTGAACCGATCAGACCTTGGTGATGAGGACAGAAAAATTGTTTAAAGGCATCAGTCAGCCGGCCACCTCAGCCTCAGCAATATGTTGTCCAGCACCAGGAAACGGTAACCTCCCAGGGTCTGGAAATGCATTGCACAAATCTTTCTTCAAGGCCTCCTGAAGATTTTTCATCCTCTACTCCCTCTGCAAAGGCCGGAATGGTTGTCAGCAAGTAATGATCCCTCTCGTTGATACTACGAATGCTAGGGTTCTTTCGCAGGCTTTGCAGAATCAGGAAGGCCATGCAGTGTAAGTTTGCAGAGGCATTCGATTCTGAAGTCTTTTGGGTCACTAAGGATTACATGATCTGTAATTACCTCCTCCCAGCCACGTACAATTCCTTGGGTTTCTGGGGACTGAAAACCATCCCTTGAAGACTGCTGCTGAGTGTTATCCTCTACATCCATGCTGACACAATCCTCCTCTTCCTCCTCTTCTTCCTGTGTGTTTGAGAGGAAAGTGCCTTGAGATAAAAGGAAGTCCTCCTCTTCCTCCCGCTGTTCTGCCTCAAGTGCCCTGTCCATGATTCCATGGAGCGTGTGCTCCAGCAGGAAGACTAGAGGAACAGTGTCACTGATGCATACATTGTCGCTGCTCACCATCCATGTGACCTCATCAAATGGTGACAGGACAGTGCATGCATCCTTGATCAGTAGCCACTGGCGTAGTGAAAAGAAGCCAAGCTCCTCTGAGGTCAACCACCTCTGAGCCTGCCCCTGCAGAGCTGACAGAATCTCTGCCCCAGTGTGGCTTCTGTCCCCTAGGCAGACCAACTCAAGCACCACATGGCATCTTTTAGCCTGACCGATTGCGTAGCCCCTTGACCGCTTAAGAAGCACTGCTGGTTCAGAGGACAATTCTGTAGAAGAGGCCATAGAGGAAGAAGAAGAGGAGGGAGGGGAGGAGAAAGCTGTGGCAGAATCACCACTAGCACTTTGGAGGCGTGGTGCCGGAACAATCTCAAACAACACTGAACCCTGTCCTGCATCCTTCCCAGCTACCAGCAGAGTTACCCAGTGTGCCGTGAAAGAAAGGTAACGTCCCTGCCTGCTGGACCATGAGTCTGCGGTAATATAAACCTAACTGCTGGCCACCCTTTCCAACTAGGCCAAAACATTGCCTTCCACATGCCAGTAGAGAGCCGGAATGGCCTTCCGTGAAAGGAAAGGGCATTTTGGAACCTGCCACTGAGGTACAGCACATTTCACAAATTCACGAAAGGAGGCAGAGTCTACCAGTTGAAAAGGCAGCAGTTGCAGTGCTAGCAATTTGGCCAAGCTAGCATTTAGATTCTGAGCATGTTGATGGCTGAGACCAAATTTCTTTTTAAGTTTCAGCAACTGGGGTAGAGAAATTTGTCTGCTAAAATCAATTGGTGGTGTACTGCTAGAAGGATTGGCTGCAAGTACTTGGGACACCTATTGCTATACCTTCATTCCTCTGCAGGTTTTTGAGAGGACTGGAGGTATAGTAGGGTTGGAGATCCCAAATGAGGAGCAAGGAGCAAGGCAGGTCATCATATGTCTGGTCAAGCATGTGGTGCCCAAGCGGCTGCTGTTCTGGCCACACTTGATCCACTTCAGACATAGTTTGCAAACAGCAATGGTGCTATCTGCTGCACACATGTCGAAAAAGGCCCACACCAAGGAACTTTTAAAAGTCATCGGGAAATCAGCAGCGCCCTGCACCTGCGGATCTCTGCGGTGTGATGCAATGTGATGGCTGCCCTTAATCTTACCTCTAGAGGACATCCTGCCTCGTTGGAGTTGTGCCTCCTCCTCCTCCTCTCTTCTCTCAGGCAGCCAAGTACAGTCAGTGACTTCATCATCCCCTCCCTCCTCATCACTGGAGCAAACTTGTCAGTATGCTGCAGCTTGGGGCACATGACTGCCAGTTTCTTGTCCTTCTGTGGCACCCCCTCTCTCTAGGCTCATGTTACTCCCTTCCTCAATCTGGGAACCAACATCTTTCAGCCTTCAAATCGCTGTGCATCCTCCAGCAGCATGAACCCGACACTGTGGTAGAATAATTCTGGGGATTCCTCTGTGCATGATGGTGGGGCTACAGAAAGAGTGACTGTAGACAAGAAGCTGGTGGAATAGGCCACTTTGGCAGTTGCGTTGGAAGGCAAACTACTCTGATATAATATATTTTTAATATAATTATATATTATGTATAAAAAATTATTTTATTTTGAGAAGCAAAATAAGAATTAATTCATTGAAATGCGGGAAAAAAAGAGGAGGGGATACACAATGGCTAGTATAGTAGATTACAATTTCAGCAACACAGCAGTATGAAACTTCCTAACATGTTTCACCCATATGTTGAGCTTTCTCAGGGGATGCTGTCCATTTGCAAAGTACAATGTCTTCTATCAAAGAACACAAACAATAGAGCATTTTAGATTAATTAAAAACTCATACACATATTTACATATATATATTTATGCATCAGCGTCTCCTCTGTCAGGGTACCACTGCTTACCTATATCTCCTAGAGAGGGACCAAAAACTGCTGAAACATGTTGGTACGTTTCATACTGCTGCGTTGCTGAAATTGTAATCTACTGTACTAGCCATTGTGTATCTCCTCCTCTTTTTCGTGTATTTTAATGAATTAATTCTTATTTTGCTTCTCAAAATAAAATAATTTTTTATACATTATATTTGATAATTTATTTTGCACCTATAAAGTCCCAACTCTCTTGCGTTTCCATTACTCTGAGCCTGGGTGACAGAGGATGAGGACGGCTTTGTTATCCACTCCACCAAATCTTCTGCATGTTGTGGCTCAATAACACAGCCAGCATCAGAAAAAAAGGACAAGCGTGCCTCACGGCCACCTGCAGAGGATGCACTATGTCCATGACCAGCAATGTTGACTGTAGACAAAGAGGCTGCTTGCCCACTTTTAGTGGCATGTGAGCATCTGCCTCTACTTGGTGGCCTTCCGGACATGATGTATTTTTTGTTTCGCAACACCACACTACACTGTATTAGATGCTATGTACACCACTTGAAGTGTATTAGAAACTGTACACACTGTATTAGATACTGTGTACACCACCACAAAAGTAGTAGAAACTGTACTAGATACAGTGTACACCGTCTGCAATGTATTTGAAACTGTACAATGGATTCACTGTATTGTATACTCTGTACACCACCAGAAATGTAGAAGAAACTGTACACACTGTATTAGATACTGTGTACACCGCCTGCACTGTATTAGAAACTGTACTACGACTACATTGTATTGTGTACTGTGTACACCACCAGAAGAGTAGTAGAAACTGTACACACTGTATTAGATACTGTGTACACCACCGCAAAAGTAGTAGAAACTGTACACACTGTGTTAGATACTGTGTACACCACCTGTACTGTATTATACACTACTATGACTGCACTGTATTATGTACTGTGTACACCACCAGAAGTGTTGTAGAAACTGCACACACTGTGATAAATACTGTGTACACTGCCTGCATTGTATTAGAAACTGTACTACGGGTGCACTGTATTGTGTACTGTGTACACCACCAGAAGTGTAGTAGAAACTGTACACACTGTATTAGATACTGTGTACACCGCCTGAAGTGTATTAGAAACAGTACGCCGCCGAATGCACTTTAGATGTAGGCTGCCCTTGATGCAGAGTATATATATAGAGTTTTTTCAACAAGTTAATGTTGGAGAATGATGGACTTTTTAGGCGTAAAATATATATAAAAGTTTTTTTATTAAAAACGTAAATAAAAAAAAAAAGTAAATAATGAATCTAAAACAGATTGTTTAGAGGAACAATCTAACATAATATAGAAATATTTGACAAGCTGATGTATACATATGCTCAGGTAATAACAATGTGGTTCCAATAGGGTCACTATATTTAAATGCAATCATTCAAATTTCCTTGGAGAATTGTGACATCAAAGTAAACAAACAAAAAGAAACCATGAGTGAGCAGTTCAGTCATACAGAAAAACAGCTTGTTTGCAGTTGATCTACATGTTACGCGTCCTAAGACGCTTCTTCAGGAGCTTTTATTCCCTGTAAAGGGGAGAGGTTTAATGGAGCCCTCCCTAACGAGCTGCCAGAGCGGGGAACCTTAATAGAAATTCATCACCATCAGGACGTACTTGGATCAATTGGGGAGCTTCCTTCCACCTCCCCATACAAATGCCGTCTAACTAGACGTTCCGTAGGCTGGCTCTCTACGTATAATCTATTGTACCCACTATCTCAAAAGCGACCCCATTGTATGGGATCAATGATTTGAGAAATTGGCCAATTTCCCACAATAGGAGTACCCTCAATCAGAGACACCCCTATACGTCAAGAGCACCGGTATAGAGAAACGAATCTTGGTTCCCCGCTCCATTAAACCTCTCCCCTTTACAGGGATTAAAAGCTCCTGAAGAAGCGTCTTAGGACGCGTAACATGTAGAGCAACTGCAAACAAGCTGTTTTTCTGTATGACTGAACTGCTCACTCATGGTTTCTTTTTGTTTGTTTACTTTGATGTCACAATTCTCCAAGGAAATTTGAATGATTGCATTTAAATATAGTGACCCTATTGGAACCACATTGTTATTACCTGAGCATATGTATACATCAGCTTGTCAAATATTTCTATATTATGTTAGATTGTTCCTCTAAACAATCTGTTTTAGATTCATTATTTACTTTTTTTTTTTTATTTACGTTTTTAATAAAAAAAAAACTTTTATATATATTTTACGCCTAAAAAGTCCATCATTCTCCAACATTAACTTGTTGAAAAAACTCTAGCATTCAGACTTAAACTTTCGGGACGTGGCAATTACTTTGTATACTCTGTACCGTATCCACAACACCATTACGTGATGATACGAGGATAAATTTAATTTCTCAAAAGAGTATATATATATATATATATATATATATATATATATATATATATATATATATATATATATTAATACACTACCTGAAGTGTATTAGAAACAGTACACCACATAATGCACTGTAGATATAGACTACACTGGATGCAGAGTATATATAGACTGTATATATATATATATATATATATATTAATACACCTAGAAAAGAAAGAACTCTGCGCTATAGTGAATGTGCAAATAAATTGGAAGAGATATATTGAATATAAAATATGTTTTTGCCTTATGATGCATATGATGTTCTAGCAGTCTAGAGTACTCCACACATTTTTGGTAGCTTGGTATTGATTTATCTGCAATCAGGTGCATGATGGGTCTGCTGTGAGCACCATTTATTTGCTGGCTGTTTACTGATGCACATCTTTTCTCAAAATATTTTATTTTCTTTGAAAATCATGATGCTATTTTTATAGTATATTCACATTTACTATGATTTATAGCACACACTCTTTATGGTTACATTTATATCACGAGCACCCCCTTATTAACATACATCCTTCACCATATATTAATACACCGCCTGAAGTGTATTAGAAACAGTACACCACAGAATGCACTGTAGATATAGGCTACACTGGATGCAGAGTATATATATACAGTGGTGTGAAAAAGTGTTTGCCCCCTTCCTCATTTCCTGTTCCTTTGCATGTTTGTCACACTTAAGTGTTTCGGAACATCAAACCAATTTAAACAATAGTCAAGGACAACACAAGTAAACACAAAATGCAATTTGTAAATGAAGGTGTTTATTATTAAAGGTGAAAAAAAATCCAAACCATCATGGCCCTGTGTGAAAAAGTGATTGCCCCCTAAACCTAATAACTGGTTGGGCCACCCTTAGCAGCAACAACTGCAACCAAGCGTTTGCGATAACGTGCAATGAGGCTTTTACAGTGTCCTGGAGGAATTTTGGCCCACTCATCTTTGCAAAATTGTCCTAATTCAGTTACATTAGAGGGTTTTCGAGCATGAACGGCCTTTTTAAGGTCATACCACAACATCTCAATAGGATTCAGGTCTGGACTTTGGCTAGGCCACTCCAAAGTCTTCATTTTGTTTTTCTTCAGCCATTCGGTGGTGGACTTGCTGGTGTGTTTAGGATCATTGTCCTGCTGCAGAACCCAAGTTCGTTTCAGCTTGAGTACACGAACAGATGGTCGGACATTCTCCTTCAGGATCTCTTGGTAGACAGCAGAATTCATAGTTCCTTTTATCACGGCAAGTCTTCCAGGTCCTGAAGCAGCAAAACAGCCCCAGACCATCACACTACCACCACCATATTTTACTGTTGGTATAATGTTCTTTTTCTGAAATGCAGTGTTCCTTCTACGCCAGATATACTTGGACACACACCTTCCAAAGAGTTCCACTTTTGTCTCATCGGTCCACAGAATGTTGTCCCAAAAGTCTTGGGGATCATCAAGATGTGCTGTGGAGAAATTGAGACGAGCTTTGATGTTCTTTTTGCTCAGCAGTGGTTTTCTCCTTGGAACTCTGCCATGCAGGCCATTTTTGCCCAGTCTTTTCCTGATGGTGGAGGCATGAACGCTGACCTTAACTGAGGCAAGTGAGGCCTGCAGTTCCTTGGACGTTGTTGTGGGGTCTTTTGTGACCTCTTGGATGAGTCGTCGCTGCGCTCTTGGGGTAATTTTGGGCGGCCGGCCACTCCTGGGAAGGTTCACCACTGTTCCATGTCTTCGCCATTTGTGGATAATGGCTCTCACTGTGGTTCGCTGGATTCCCAAAGCTTTGGAAATGGCTTTATAACCCTTTCCAGACTGATAGATCTCAATTACTTTCTTTCTCAATTGTTCCTGAATTTCTTTGGGTCTCGGCATGATGTGTAGCTTTTAAGGATCTTCTGGTGGACCTTACTGTGTCAAGCAGCTCCTATTTAAGTGATGCCTTGATTGTGAACAGGTGTGGCAATAATCAGGCCTGGGTGTGGCTAGAGAAATTGAACTCAGGTGTGGACAACCACAGTTATAGTATGTTTTAACAAGGGGGGCAATCACTTTTTCACACAGGGCCATGATGGTTTGGATTTTTTTTCACCTTTAATAATAAACACCTTCATTTACAAATTGCATTTTGTGTTTACTTGTGTTGTCCTTGACTATTGTTTAAATTGGTTTGATGTTCCGAAACACTTAAGTGTGACAAACATGCAAAGGAACAGGAAATGAGGAAGGGGGCAAACACTTTTTCACACCACTGTATATATATATTGAGTAAACACTGAATATATAGTATATGCTAAATGCAGTATATATAATATATATATATATATATATATATATATATATATATATATATATATATATATATATATATATATATATATATATACTAGACTGACTGTATATATATATATATATATATATATATATATATATATATATATATCAAATACACTGCCACTAACTGAATAACCTGCCTGCCTTATCTAACTCCAGCTATCTCTCTGTCCATGCCAACAATACCACACATGGCTGCCGTGTAAGCAGCCTTTTATAGTGTGGAGCATGGACTTAGTCCCCCTGAGCCATGATTGGCCAAAGGCACCCTGCCTTTGGCCAATTATGGCTCTCATAGCAGAGCACGCTGTGATTGGCCAAAGCATGCAGGTCATGTGCATGCTTTGGCCAATCATCATACAGAAATGCACTTCAAGATCGCAGTGCATTATGGGGTGTTTCACGATGCTCAAATTTCCCGCAAACGCCACATAAAGTTTGCTGTTCTGCGAAAGGACAAACACCTGAAGTTCGAGTCTAATTTACGTTGGAGCTGAACATCTAGCTCATCCCTAGTGGCCACCATACTTTTCCAGCACTGCCTTAACCCTCTTGGGCATAGATTTCACCAGAGTTTCCCAGGTTGCCACTGGAGTCCTCTTCCACTCCTCCATGATGACATCACAGAGCTGGTGAATGTTAGAGACCTTGCGCTCCTCCACCTTCCATTTGAGGATGCCCCACCGATGCTTAATAGGGTTTAGGTCTAGAGACATGCTTGGCCAGTCCTTCACCTTTACCCTCAGCTTCTTTAGCAAGGCAGTGGTCATCTTGGAGGTGTATTTTGTGTCATTATCATGTTGGAATACTGCCCTGCAACCCAGTCTCCGAAGGGAGGGGATCATGCTCTGCTTTAGTATGTCACAGTACAAGTTGGCATTCATGGGTCCCTCAATGAACTGTAGCTCCCCAGTGTCGGCAGCACTCATGCAGCTCAGACCATGACACTCCCACCACCATGCTTGATTGTAGGCAAGACACACTTGTCTTTGTACTCCTCCCCTGGTTGCCGCCACACATGCTTGACACCTTTTGAACCAAATAAGTTTATCTTGGTCTCATTAGATCACAAGACATGGTTCCAGTAATCCAGCAATCTTCAGCAAACTATTTGCGGGGCACTGACAGGCTGACCCCCACCCTTTCAACCTCTGCAGCAATGCTGGCAGCAATCATACATTTATTTCCCAAAGCCTCTGGATATGACGCTAAGCACATGCAGTCAACGTCTTTGGTCAACCATGGCAAGGCCTGTTCTGAGTGGAACCTGTCCTGTTAAACCGATGTATAGTCTTGGCCATCATGCTGCAGCTCAGTTTCAGGGTCTTGGCAACCTTCTTATAGTCTAGGCCATCTTTATGTAGAGCAACAGATGCTCAGGGAGTTCTTTGCCATGAGGTGCCATGTTGAACTTCCAGTGACCAGTATGAGAGAGTGAGAGCGATAACATCAAATTTAACACACCTGCTCCCCATTCACACCTGAGACCTTGTAACACTAATGAGTCACATGACAACGGGGAGGGAAAATGGCTAATTGGGGTCAATTTGGACATTTTCCCTTAGGGGTGTACTCACTTTTGTTGCCAGCGGTTTAGACATTAATGGCTGTGTGTTGAGTTATTTTGAGGGGACAGCAATTTTACACTGTTATACAAGCTGTACACCCACTACTTCACATTGTAGCAAAGTGTCATTTATTCAGTGTTGTCACATGAAAAGATATAATAAAATAATTACAAAAATGTGAGGGTGTACTTACTTTTGTGAGATTCTTGTATCAAACAGATATAAAACACTTACAATGGCATATTTAACATACCAAAAGAGAGTAAATAAGAGAGGTTTAATGCTAGGATTTGCATACACTTTAATAATGTTTGCTTTTGTAACCATCTGCATAGATGTTTCATAGAGCTAGAACTCTCGACCCTGCAGTGTGCCGGTTTACTGCAGATAATTGTTCAATGTGGCTGCTCCCAGAGTGATTTTTAAATATGTTTCATTATTGGTACCCTCACTGTTTGCATATATTGCATAATACAGAGGCACCCCTGTGCTTCTGTGCATCTTATACATGTAATTGTAAAATGAGTATACATCCAAGTCTTTTCCTTTGGAAACGTGAAATAAATCCAATGAAACCAAACAGGTTCGCTTTTCAGATTTTGGTGTGATTTATTTATGTATTTAAAATTTTATTACACTGTAGGGCTTGTCAAAAAATTTATTTTATCCACCCCATGAGCCCTTGTACGGCCAAGCAATCTTTTGTAGATGTCAGATTCCCTGTAATAGCGGAGAACTTTGATCAAATTATTAACATTCATTTTTAATATTTAATTAGAAACAAGAAGCATTTCCCCAATGAGTTTAATGATAAACAGCACAAACAACCTTCCTTATCTTTAATTAATTTATATTTACTGGCCATATAGTCTGACAGAATGATAAACTGATAATATTGCACATTAAGTACTTGTACATCATTTTAAAATGAACTTTTATATTTTAACCACTTAAGGACCAAGCCTCTTTCTGAGATTTTGCTAGAAAACTACTTAGAACTCCCAAACATTTTGGGAAAAAATACATTTTTTTAAATTAAATAATAAGACAACAGTAAAGTTTTTTTATATTGTGAAAGATAATGTTACGCCGAGTAAATTGATACTCAACATGTCATGCTTCAAATTTGCGCCTCAGATTTTCCAACAGCATATTCATATTTTTTGTAACTGTGTCCATCCACCTTATTGCTGTTTACCTCTTCATCATTTCTCTTTAATGTTTTCAACTAAAATTGTCTTTTTCAGTAAATTGGTTCTCATCATAAAATATCCAGGTATAAGCTAGCCGTATATGGATCAAAATTTTGCAGATTCAGCAGGAACCAGCAGAATTTTGATCCATTGTAGCCCTCTCTGTATATCAGAAGCTGGTTGTTAGATTTCTGTTGAATGGTCCTGCTGGAAAAACAGCATTTAATCAGCACATGTAGTCAATGGGCTGAGCACTGATCAGTGTATTCTGATGGCTGGGGAGTCTTGCTGTCAGAATACAAACATACAGTAGGGAGACAAAGTAGTTGTGATGATTTGTATGGTTTTACTAACATATGTCAAAGTTGCAAAATTGGGCTTAGGAATTAAGATTTGTTTTACCTCTAAGCACAGAGAGGTTAAGAATGATGAGGGAATACAGCATTGTCTAATTCCTTTGCCGATCTGTTAACAGATTGAGTTGATTTCTGTCATCACTATAGCTTATTGATCAGTGTAAAGATGCTTCATTAGAACAATAAGATGTCCAAGTACATCTAATTTCCTGAGGACATCTATAATTTCACTTGGTCAACAAATGTTAAATACAAATATAGTATGGCTATACTGTATGTTTAGTAAGTTTAGAAAAAAATTGTTATAAACATAGGTGTGTGCACAGGGTATGCCAGGTGTGCCTGGGCACACCCTAATCACACCGTGTGGTGAAGATTTCTCCTATTTAGATCACTGATATTTCACCAAAGCTCATCTGGGGTTTGAGCTAAAGTTCAATTGAAGCAGACCTGTTTTTTAGTGTTTTTTGTTGTTTTTGATACGTTTTTTAGGAAAAGAAAGGCTGCAGAGGTTTCTGGTGTCCAGGAGGGGCAATAAATCTGCTGTCTGAGCCAGAGACAGTGTGTGGGAGCCCCTTGCTAAGGAATTTGAAAGGTATGCTTCTCCTTTGAATGGAGCTTGGGGTTATGGAGTCTTGTTTTTTTCCTCAGATTTTGGTTTTAAAAGTTTTGGTTTCGGTAATGGAAAGATGCAGGCAGTTGCTGTGTTTGCTTTGCACTTCCTTAATGCTCTTCATACTGAATCTGAAATGAGGTGGAAAGCAGAGGTAGAAAGAGAATTATTGACAGGACAGAGAGAGATACAGATTTATTCTTCCTGCTGGAAATCTTTCCGTGAGAATGTTAAAAGGCAACAGTGGGTCCCCTGCAATGGTTTTGAAGTCAGAGATGGGCAGATAGAGAAATGTAAGCAGTGAGTTATGTGTTTTGGCACAGTTGGAAGTAACATCAAATCTGGTTTGTCTTTCACCCTTTTAAGGTAATAAAAATCGAGAGGTGGGGCAGGCAGAGCAGATGACCAAGCCAGATAAATGAGGCAAACCAGAAGAAGAGATGGGAAAATAAAGAAGATGCAGGGGATTTCCTGATGATGGCTGAATTGTAGTAAACTTTCATCTGTACATTTTCCTATGATTTGGAGGTGAGTGGACGTTTATCTGGGAATTTTCCTTTTTTCTACAGACTGCAAGGACATTGCTAACCCTTCTGAAAGGAACAATGCAGACATTACTAACCCTGTTGAAAGGAACAATGCAGTTTGTCCAGGGACGGGATCTGATCGCCCAGAACATATGGAGGTCAAAATGGATTTTTTTCCTCCTGTTTACAAAATTTTGGGGGGGGGGGGTTCCCTTTTCTGGACAAAGGTTTATAAAATTGCTGAGAATGTTTTAATTTCCCATTATTATACTACAAGAATCAAGAGGTGTTGCTATGGCTATTTTAGTGATTTTTATAGCATAAATGTATTGAGTGATGTATTTTGCTACCATGCATTTTTTTAGAAGCTAGCATTCCCCTATCCATAGCTAATTAACTTGCTTGACTGGTTCATGAAGCTCAGGACAGGAAGTGATGTAGGTAAGATGTAGCAGTAGGGAAAATGACTTGAACACAGTCATATGGTGGACATAAAGGAAGAGTTGTTTTGCAGGACTCCAAGAAGTAAGGAGAAGTCTGAAGAGATCCTAAATAAAAATACGAAGACTTCATTACCAGGTAGAGCCAAGTTAAGTAACTGTTTAGTGTATTCCTATTATATACATTGCAGATGCTTATTTGCTTGTGCATGTTGTATGCATATTTTGCAATACTTTGTATTGTTGTATTGTATTGTTGTATTGTTGAATTGTTTTTCCTACAATTGTATGTGTAGCATTTTTATTTTTAGTAAAACATTAATATACTACAGAGGTTTTTATGCTTCCTTGCCTTTAAAAAAAAACAAAAAAAAACCCTAAAAGACACCAAGCAAAACACAATGCCAATTGTAGTCGCAAATAGTAGGATCTCTGTCTGTTTTTTTTTTGTTTTTTTCCTCTAAATTTTTATTGCATTCTTAAAAGAGACAAAACAAGGTATGCCATCATAATACAAAGGGAAGAAGAGTGGTAATCACTTTGTTGTCTAGGACAATAGTGAGGAAATCAGTAATAAGATCATATATCATAAAAAAGGTATTCCAGACACAAAAGAAGCTTACTCTTTCCAAGTTCAGATCTATACTTTACTTAGCATTTCTTCCACACATTACTCTGTCTGTTTTTTATTGCTGACTGCATATTATTGAAAATGAATGTCCCCAAGAGGCACAGAAACATAAAAAAAAACTGACAAAGGTTTTACAGAAAAAAACTGTCATTGTAGAAATATGGTGGGCTGCCACTGCGGACCTCTCTCTAAAATTCTAGTTGGCTGGTTCAAACACTGGCTTCCATAATAATGGAGTCACTGGCATGGAACTAATATGTAATTAGAAAAGTCAAAGAAAAGTCAAAAGCCCTCTCTGCATGCTTATTCATGACAGTGACTATATTAGAAGCTGGCAAAAGGATAATATGAATTGCATGGTTCCAGAATCACAATTCTTGGTTTCAAAACACTTTTTGGAATTGTCAGAATGTGACCCTTTTGAAGAGGAAGTGGGCACTGAAAGATATTCCCCAAAAAAGGTAGGCAGGAGGCAAAGGGCTTGCCTGTGGGCTTCCTGTGGCTGTGCTTCTGATCTTTCAGCAGCTTATATTTTCCCTTTTTGACTTACAGTGCCTTTTTCTGCACTATGCCTCTATGTAGAGACAGCTGTCTTGATAGAGGCAGGGTTTTACTTCTTAATGTTTAAAGGGGTTGTAAACCCTCAAGGTTTAAAGGAAATGTTTCACATTTTGATTTGTTTCAAAATTGGTTTCATTTAATTTAGCTAAGCTTTGTTTCGTTTATTCATTTTCTAACAAATTTAAAATTTTTGGGCCGATTCAAATTCTGTGTAAAAAATAGCTGGTTGTTAAAAAAATGGTAAAAAGTGAATAAAGACTAAACAAGTTTTTGAAAATTCCATTGTTAAAAAAAAAAAAAAAAACAATGTCCCTGATGTAGATCCATCATCAATCATGATGCCTGCCTCACCGCCGGACCCTAAAAAAGAAAAGAAAACCTCTGGTCTCACCAAAAGCTCCCACCATCTGCCTGCTCCTGCGTCTGACATTTCTTGAATAGCTAAGGGGCGGAGTCACTCAATGACATAATCTGGTGACCACACCCCCTTGTGACATCATCGGCTGAGGCATGTAAACTGTAATCCTCACTGCCACCCTCAATGAACCTCCTGTGTTCCCCAAAGTGGGCCCTCACAGTGCTAATCATGCTAATCACTTGCACATTTTGCACTTGATATTTTTGCACTGAAAATTGCCAATCAACTGGCAAAATGTAGCAAGTGGATAGGAAGCATTAGGTACTGGATATTCGATCTTGCTGGTGGCCACTATGTTTTTGACACATATAAATACCTCAGCAGCGATTCTGGCTTAGAGTGCTTTCACACTGGGGCGGTTTTCAGGAGGTAGAGCGCTAAAAATAGCGCCTGTACACCGCCTGAAAAAACCGGCCCCATTCACTCCAGTGTGAAAGCCGGTGGGCTTTCACACTGGAGCGGTGCGCTAGCAGGACGGTAAAAAAAGTCCTGCTAGCAGCATCTTTGGAGCGGTGAAGGAGCGGTGTATTTACCGCTCCTATACCGCTCCTTCCCATTGAAATCAATGGGAAACCGCGGGGATACCGCCCGCAAACCGCCGCTGCAGCGGCGCTTTGCGGAGGTTTTTAACCCTTTTGCGGCCGCTAGCGGGGGTTAAAACCACCCCGCTAGCGGCCGCATACCGCGGGTAAAACGATGGTAAAGCAGCGCTAAATATAGCGCTGCTTTACCGTCGCCACCCCGCACCGCCCCAGTGTGAAAGCAGCCTTAGGGAAGAAATTATTCAGTCCCAGGGAGTGTAAGAAGACAAGGGACCACTCAATGAAATTGGAGTAGAAGTGGTTTAACCTTAAAATGCATAGGGGATTTTCACTGTCAAGGCAGTTAGGATGTGGAATTCACTTCCACAACCAGCAGTGTCTCCATTGTCCTGCCCCTTCCCTTATATAGCTGATGACAGATCCTTGAAGGGGTCTGGCTGTTGTTTTTAAAAACCAAGAAGCTGGAAGAGACATGTAATTTGCCAGCAATTTTAAAATGTTTTTCATTTGTAAATGTCAGAGCTGCTGCAGCACTTTCTGTACATCACAGAGATGAGGTCCTTCAGAAGCAGGCTAGGACAACCTCCAGGCATGTTATTTATTAGCATTTTTTGCAATGATAAAAGTACCCCCCCCCCCCCCCATGCTATTTTTTAAAACCTCCTTGCTTGTTAGCCCAGAAAATGTGCATTTTTAATTTGACAGATTTAGCTGTCATTGATTTTAATGGGATTCTTGTTTGGCATCCAAACATCTTTGATGTTCACCAAACCCTGCTTGAATAGAACCCAGGCCAGTTCAGCTCATCTCTAGTCATATAAATAAAGTATAAGGTAACAAAGACAATCTTAAATATATTAATCCATTATAGGTCTAGACAAAGGACATGGAAACATGCGGTTTGAATAAATTCTCTCCCTTTTTACCTGTGTTATTTTCCTGTTTTTTGTTTCTAAACATGTTGTAACTTTTTTTACAGTTAACTCGCATCTACCTCATTATCTACTACCTTATTTTTTCTGTAATTTCATGAAAATATAATAATAAAAATGGATTAAACATAAAACATACCTAGACACTTTTCTTTATCTCCTGTTGTGCGCCTTTTCTTATATATTTCATTTTTTAGACCCTGTGATGTTGTCTGCAAAGTCCTCACAGCAGTGCCAGGTAGTGAGAGGGGCAGGCAGAGTGCCCTACGTGTTTATCATCTTGTGCTCACCCTGCCAATTAACTCTCAAGAGCCCTCAACCAATAGTGTATTACTAGCCTGGCTCTTGGGAGTTGCCTGAGAAAGTCTGGGTGGGTGAACTTGTGGGCATCTGTATGAGTGATGAAAGGGGACCAGAGAACTCATCTATCATTACAGAGTGGCACAGGGTTGTAATTGTGGCAACTACTACAATGGTAACTACTACAATTTCCAAGCAAGGCACATGTGCAATTAGACTCTCACTGCCACCTGAGTATTATAGGTATGGTGTCAGTCTGCCCTGTGCTTGCTTGCACTGTATTTTCAAGTGTACAGTGCTAGTAATGTGAAATTACCAGCAACAGGGCAGAATGATGCCTCTCCCACTCTAGCAGCAGTCTCAATACAAGTCTAACAGCATCTGTGTACTGTAAGAATACTAATGTCAATTACAGAGAGTAAATACTACTGAGTGTAATGATGACACCCCAGTATGGTCCTAATGAACTACAGGGGGTATGCCCTGGACAGCAATCTGTTCAAGAGGGGGCTGGGGAATGCTGGATGTTGTTCAGCCCAGATGCCAACCATCAACCATAGGCTGTGAAGGATCTTTAGGACCATACTGAAATATTTTAGCATAGCAGCATATACATTTGCGGTTTAAATCTTTTAGATCCTTCCTCCATTTTAGTGCATAGAAGTGTTTTGTTGCAGTCTTTGCCCTACACGAGATATTTCCCATCATATCTTGTCCTGACTGGAAATATGGGAGTATCTCCCGAATAGTGATACAAACTAGGGATGAGCCGAACACCCGCGGTTTGGTTCACAGCAGAACATGCAAACAGGCAAAACATTTTTTCGAACACGCGAACACTGTTACAGTCTATAGGACACGAACATGAATAATCAAAAATGCTCATTTTAAAGGCTTATATGCAAGTTATTGTCATAAAAAGTGTTTGGGGACCTTGGTCCTGCCCCAGGGGACATGTATCAATGCAAAAAAAGTTTTGAAAAAAAGCAGAAGGGATTTTAATAATGCTTGAAGTGAAACAATAAAAGTGAGTACTTCTGAGCATGGATGAGTATGGATGGGATGGATGGATGAGTATTTCTGAGCATGGATGAGTATGGATAGATGGATGGATGAGTACTTCTGAGCATGGATGTGTATGGATGGATGAGTACTTCTGCGAGCATGGATGAGTATGGATGAGTACTTCTGTGAGCATGGATGGATGAGTACTTCTGTGGGCATGGATGGATCAGTACTTATGTGGGCATGGATGGGATGGATGGATGAGCACTTCTGTGAGCATGGATGGATGAGTACTTCTGTGAGCATGGATGGGATGGATGGATGTGTACTTCTGTGAGCATGGATGTATGAGTACTTCTGTGGGCTTGGATGGGATGGATAGATGAGTACTTCTGTGAGCATGAATGGATGAGTACTTCTGTGAGCATGGAGGGGGTGGATGGATGAGTACTTCTGTGACCATGGATGGATGAGTACTTCTGTGAGCATGGATGGAGGAGTACTTCTGTGAGCATGGATGGGATGGATGGCTGGATTGGGCACAGAGCAGCGCTGTGGGCACTACACATCCAGCCCACAGTGCTGCAGCACTTAATCTCTCACCCCTCCCCTTGCACTGTACCAATAGGTATGGGGAGGGGATATAGGAACCGGACGTGACACTTGTTTTTTTTGAAGTGATCGCTCCGTCATTTGACGGAGCAATCACACGGCCATTTACCGTGATCCGTGATGCACCGGGTCTGATTTAATATATTGATTTTGATTTAATAACAATATATCTATGCTTAACCTTTTTATTTCTATAAATGCTTAAAGCATAACTCCACTTTTGTTGAGAAAAAAACATTCCCCTATGGGTGATCTATGTCCACTGCAAGGATTATAACAAACTTTGTTGCAGATTCCTAACTTTTGTTATTCTGAAGAAATGCATGTGTGTTTGTCTGTGCCTCTATTCTGAATAAGTCTAATGGGAGTGGTTTCATAATTATCCATCAGCTGTGTAGCTGCAGACTTCTAATGAGGAAATCTGCTGGGCCCGCATACCTGTAATAAAATTACAATTTTTTATTGCAGGGGATGCCTGAAATCTGAGGAAATTGGTGAGCCAATCACGCAAGCAGGAAATTATGTTTCTAGGGGTGGTCAGTACACATTCTGTGTACAGAACAACTCCAGGTAGCCATATTGCATTGCATTTTTAGAAAATTAGAGCAGCTGCAGATTGAAAAGGACAGGTAATTTTTTAATAACGTTCAGTTTCAATATGACTTGTGTCGCAATTGTATATGCTATATTATTTTTTCTTTATTTTCAAATTTTTTCCCACAAAAGTGGAGTTACCCTTTAATTAAAAAGTGTTAATTATTATTTCTATAACTACTAAATAAAACGTTCCTACACCACTACAATAGAAGAGGGGGACAAGGGAGAGGAGGGATGGGTGGCATAGATACAGGTAATAACTAGGGGTTTTGAAGACAGACTCACCTATTTCACCCAATAGACTTATTCTACGTCAACATGACAAAATCAAGCAATTCTTTATTTGAGAAAATATTAGTAATTTTGTGTAATTTAGGTTAACACATTCTGCTGGGATGAGAAGACATTGCTGCATTTAGGTCTTATACTATCTGCTGAATGAAACATATTTTTTTTTTGTTAACTTTATGGCTGTAATTTGTTTCATAAATGCTTTCTATGGCTTGCTGACAACCTTTTTTTATTATAAAACCTTTTTATCATTCCTCGAATGAGTTACAGTTTCTGATTCTGATTTTTGTTAATGGGCTCTCAAGGTTCTGATTCATGCTTTTAACTGTTGATAAGATTCTTAAGATTTGTGATTTCTTTAGTGTTCTGCTGGCTAGTGAGAAAACTGTTTTGTCTGCCTGCTATTGAGATGGAATGGAATTTAGATTAGCCTTTTTAGAGAGAATAGAAAACCCATTGCTGATTTGTTTTTATCTTAGACAAAGAAAAGAGTTATTTAAAGAAATGTATTCTCTCTCAATACTGGGCCTTACATCTTTTTTTTTTTACCCATATAAAGTTGAATAAGAATTAAATTCCTAATATCTGTAAAGAGGATATATTAGTATAGTTGTAGTTTTAAAGCACATTTAATACGAGATAGGTATGGCAGACAGAATTTTTTGTTGATGAGGATTGTGAATTATTCATTGATGTTATGGGGTCTTTTAGCTTTGCAATTTTTTTACAGGTAAATTGTTTTTAAATAATTAGCTAGCACCTTGATGTAGGCTAAAGTTGACAAGGATTATTGTTCCATGGAAATTATTTGCAGCTGCTTGGTGGCTTGTCGAGTCACCCCATTCCAGAACTGAAGGATTTGGGGTTAATCAAAAGAATTGTATTTGTGGAGAATGGCTTCTCCTCTCAGGTCACCTTATGCTATAAATTCACTTTGGTAATTTGTTTTCCTTTTCTTTAAAAGTAAAATACGTATTAAAGCTCATCATTTTGCTGGTAAACATATATACTTAGAAATATTGCCATCAGTAGCGGCCTAGTCATAAGTTATCGTCATTATTTGTTGGCGTTAGCTTGAAATTATTCTTTACCATGGGTTGCACCTCTTCAACATGGGTTGAGCATAATTATGTAAATTTGTTGTATTGGTGTGTCTTGTTTCCAGTATTCTGAAGAATTGTTTTTGTAAATTGTTAATTATTTATTTCAGAAAGGCCTCATGCTTATGCTTCAAGAATATTGGCAGGCATTTCACTTTTAATAAATTGCCATCAATAAGGGGCAATTTTAAGAACAAAAAATATGTATTCTTACAAGAAAGAGGCCAATTTTGGGGGGGAAACCTGGGATAAGGTATGTCACACTACTAAAGTAATCTGCGCTTGTGTGTTGCCTGGCTATTTTTGGTGATTTTCATAGCTTAGGTATGTGAATTGTTAGATTTTAAGACAATATGTTGTTTTAGAAGCTATGCCTCTCCTGTTGATATGCTAACAAACCTGTTGGGCTACTTTGTGAAGCTCTTTTGCAGGAAATGAGGTAGCAGGAAAAAGGGGGGAGGGAAAAAGGACTTTGAACAAGCCATGTGCTCGAGGAAGAAAGAATGGTTGTTTGGGAAGACAAATAAAACGCACTTGTTTTGGAGACAGAGGAGAACAGAGTTGATCTGAGGACTTTGGAGAAGCAGGAAGCAGTCTGGAAGATCTTGGATCCTAGAAGATGACTCCATCATAAAGAAAGATCCAAGTTAAGTTACTGTTTATTTATGCCCATCATACACATTGTATTTGCGTATTTGCTAGGAAGATAGTCAGCTTGTGTTGTAGGCATATTTTGGTATACTTTGCATGCTATGATTTGTTTATCTTGTAGTTGTATGAGCAGTTTTTCTGTATAGTAATGCCCATTAATACACTACAGAGTTTAAATTGCTTCCTTGGGTTTACCGCAAGAACCTTAAAAGATGCAAGCAAAACAGCTTGTGAATATGAAATATTTTTTTTTCAGCTCTTAAAACATTATAATCGATGGCCAAAGCAAAATTGGCATTGAAATCTCAAAACATATTGAGGTGAGATTGATAACAAGATGCAGATTTGTATTACCAGATCTAAAACTCATCATTATGGCAGGAGTTGTTAGTGAAATTATTGGTTCTTCTCTTTACCATTGTCAGGTAACTTTATCTTTACACCCACTGTCACAGGAAATATTCTCAATCATATTAATAATACTCTTTTGACTAAATGTTTGTTTAATAATAATTACTGACATGATATATGAGTTCAACAGGGCTAAACTCGTTTTTTTCTGCTGATTTTTGTTTGTATTCATTGTCCAGGGCATCTCACTGCAGTGTCAAAAAATATTTAGCCATCATTGATGGATTCTAGTTGCCCTGATAACATTTTTCTATTGTGACAATGTCCTAGTAAAACCTTTTACCCAGTTCATCACTGGCGGCACCTAGATTTTCAGGTAAGAAGTCCAAGTGTGAATGCAGAAAATGAATCTTCAGTTTCATGTTGCACTTTATGGTCTTATATGCTGTAAGAAGTTTGTCAAGCAGTTGAATGTAGTTTGCTGCTCTGTAATTGCCAAGAAATGTATCAGCGACATGTTTGAATGCTTTCCAACTGATTTTCTCTGGCTCCACTAACAGATCTTCAAACCGTTTGTCACTGGTGACACATCTGGTCTGTGGACCACCAAAATGTCTTCCTTAATCTCGGTGTCAGTTATTCTTGGAAACATCTGTTTCTAATAACGAAAACCTCCACCTTCCTTGTTGGGCCAATAATTGGTTCTTGTGCAATGTTTCTCTGTCCAGAAACCAAATTCTTTCAGAATGACCATTTCTTTTTAATTTAATCTGACTTGCACAGCTTCCCCATTCACATATGCAACAACAGCACTTGGTATATGCATTTCAAGCAGCAGAGCCACTACTTTTAGATCTCCACAGGTATTTCAGTTAAACTTGGTGTACTGGATATGTTTCAACAACAGTTGCAGGTTTTTGTAATGTTTCTTTCATGTGTGCAGCACAGCCAACAGGTTATTGCAAACTGCAAAATAAGGCTTATACAAAATGGTATGTGATAGATTAAATTACAGGTTATTTTCTTAATTAACAGGCAAATAATCTATAGGATACACCAAAAAGTGTTCATGAAGAAAAATCTTTGCAGTGCAATTAAGACTATTGCAATTCAATTAAATTTTTTTTTACAGCAAGTTACCTTGATTTCACTGTAATATTAGCAGTTTTATTTTTGTTGAAATTCCACTAATTTTATTTTGTGCACTGCAAGGTGAACTTAAAGCAGCGTTCCACCCAGAAATGGAACTTCCACTGATCCGGTTCCTCCCCCCTTCGGTGTCACATTTGGCACCTTTCAGAGGGGAGGGGGGAGCAGATACCTGTCTAATCCAGGTATTTGCTCCCACATCCAGCAAAAGAGCGCCGCAGAATCTGCGGTGAACTACGCCATGTCCGGCCCCTCCTCCATCCCCCCGCTGTCTTCTGGGAGACACACAGGTCCCAGAAGACAGCAGGGACCATTCGGAACGCGCAGCGTGACTCGCGCATTTGCAGTAGTAAACAGTAGTAAACAGGCTGTGATTCCCTTACTGAAGATGGCAGCGTCCCCACCCGTAGCTGAGGGATGGGTTGGCTTCGGGTGAGGACATTGCAGGCTCCCTGGACAGGTAAGTGTCCTTATTTTAAAAGTCAGCAGCTGCAGTATTTGTAGGTGCTGACTTTTATTTATTTTTTTGCAGGCAGAACTCCACTTTAAAAAACAAAATGCCTGTGAATAGAGACTACTAACAACAAGTGCTTACTCTTGAAATGCAGTACATGGAGTTACAGGATAGTGTAAATATACTGTATGGTCTTAGATCATACTATGGTGATCTGTAATGCACTGCATGGTCATAAAAATATTAGAAATAGTTCAGTTCAAAAAGAAACATGTTGTAAATATGGAGGAAAACATTAATTAATATTATTTATTAAATAAAAAGTTGTTAACAACTGTTAAGAAAAGACCTTAAAGGTAATCAGCTTGACAGCAGTTTTGCAGCAGCATGAGAAAGGGTGGTCTACGTGAAAACCCCTAAAAAAGGGGGGTCCCAAATTACAGGAATCTATCAATTGCATCAGTTACGCTCAGCTGCCAATGACCTACTCATGTCAAGTGACAGCCTTGTTATCCCAAAATACTGGAGCTATGGCATGCTAACAAACTGTATACAGCTCCTCAGGGCATTCATAATTAGAAAACCAAGGTCAAGTAGGATAATATGTTGACCTGGTATATTCAGGGACATTAACAGCAGTTTGTTAAGAAAACAGATCTGACCACTAAACACATCCTGTCATGATACACCTAAAGTTCAATGACACAAACCAGCCATGGACATTACAGCATACATTTTTTGTTGTATAATATTTGCAAAACACTAACACTTTTCAACGGATTAGAAACCTCTCACACAATCATTGTCAAGCTTATATTTGTATTTGCTAGACATGATATTCCAATAGAGATTGTTTTAGACAGCCTTTATCCAGCAGACAAATGTGTACATTTTTATCTCAGTGGGAGATTCAATTAGTTCTTTCCAGTTCTAAAAATCCTCATTCCAACAGAAATTTTCAGAGAATGTAAAGTTTCCGATGTACACTTCTTCATCAACGAAAAACATCCATCTCAGCTAATGTTACACCTACTCATCTAAGATGGGGAAAGTGCTGAGAAATACTTAGGCTGAAATGAAACAGATTCGTCAACCTAATATACCTGATAAAGCTCATGAGACATGTTTGAATCAATAAGAAAAAGATTCAAGTGTCAGTAAACCCAGACTATAAATAAAACTCTCATTACATGCTATGTAACAGAGTGTGCATACTCACAAAGCTACTAAAGCATTCACCTTGTGTAGAGTGAAATATACCTAGTTGATCCTGCCTTCAGCTGTCCTTTCCATCTTCTCTCTGTCCCCACTGCAGCCAGAGATTCTGTAGACCAGTTGGTGTCCTCTGCTGAGCATGCTTTTATTTCAGTTCCCTTCTAGGCTCTTAATTTCCTCCTTTTTCTTATCTGTGCTGCCCACATCACTATAGAGCCACACATGTGGACATATACACAGTGGTTAAATACACTCTCCTGCCTCCCTCCCTCCTCCTATATGTCCTCGTATTGCTAAATACTATGGGGGTGAGATATAGTATGCTAATTGATTACATTCACTATGAAACTCACAAAAAGCTTAGTTTCAATATAAATCTATATTAAACATACCAGATTTAATTGCTAATATCTGTAAAGTAAAAAAGAGCCTTGGATGCTGGTGCAGTCTGAACAAAATAAAGGCTATTGTCAATTATCTTTGACTACACCCATACAATGTTAATGCATACAAAATACACATTTGATGCTCAGTAAAGGTTTAGATGCCTTTGAGTATTCATGTGGCCATAGTGCATTGCTCTCAACAGAATATACATAAATAGAGTGCCTGCATTGTGTAGTAATATTAAAAAGCAACCAAGTTATTGAAAGAATCACACTCATATAATTAAACGCATCAAAAACACAATAGACATTCTGTTGAGAGCAATGCACTTTGGCCACATGAATATTTAAAGGCACTGCACCCCAAAACCCCTGGAGGCATTGAATATTACACCAAGGGAGACCCCTGTGGACAGAGGTTGAAGTGATCCTTTTTCTAAGAGCTGGGAGTTTGGAAGATTTAATTAATACATGCTTATTTTTTTCCAGATTGGAGGTGGCAGTTCTGGGAGCCTGGAAGGAACACGTGGTGTTCTAACACATGAGCGGTAACATTTAATTCACAGTGGAGTTGGTCACATTTATCACGGATGGTCACAAGTATATTCAAAGGAATATCTTTGGAGGACTGTCAAGTGAGTTGTGGACTTTTTTTGCACAATTTGATTACTTCTAAGTAAAGTTTCACTAATTATGACTTTTTAGGATATTGTGTGTATTGTGTATCACAGCAACACTTTATTACAAGTTTTGGCTGTGGTATATAGGACACGTGTGTAAGAAAATGACCAACCCCCTTGAAAGCAACATTACCTTAAAAACTTGGTCAGTTTGTAATGACATTCTTTTGGTAAGAAGTCAGCTAAGGTGACCAAGCTTAAAATTTATTCTTAGATATTGTGAAACAAATTTAATTGGGACAGATTCAATTTCCCCATCAGGCAGTTATTAAAAAACCATGGGAAAATTTGATATTTAAAGTTTTGGGTCTGAAATTATTCTAGGTAAAGTTACAAATCCTAGAACTCCTACAAGGTTCCTTTCTATGAGGACTGCCATAGATTTACTAAAAAGTAAATAAATAAATAATACTCATATCTATGTTTAAATTACAGTACCTATGATATATATCTAAAGCCATGTAAAGTGTAAAAACAAACAATATTTCTTATATAAAACATATGGAAATCATCCCACTGTCTGACCTACATGAAATATTCCAATATACTCTTGTATCAAAAATGAAATCTCTATCCTAGAACTTATGCATACAATAAAAAATATATGAGAAATGAAACATTATAAAAGAGTCTTGTCATAAACAAAATATGACAAACAATAACAAATATCTTCATGGGAGCTAATATGGCCAATTTAAATGCAGTACTATGCAAATTTATATTGATGCCACAGATTAAATTATAAAGGTCAATTGATGGAATTGGAACAGAGGCTTTCAAATATACTGTATGTTTCCTCCCATCTGCATCATAATTACAAATGACCACAATAATGTTTCAGTTGTGGAAAAGGAAATCATTTCATTCCAGAAAGTTTCAGGATTTGCTGTAGCTAAAGAACTGTAAAATCCACAATATGGGGTTGAAATCCCATGTATTCCTAGCCATTTGTTCCTATATGGACATTATTTTCTGAAACTTTGAAGATAGAAACGTATAGGTCCCTGTACTGATATAGATCCATACACAGGCTCCCCCCATGTTATAAAGACTCCAGTTCCAAACAAATAAATATAGCACCATACACTTGCTTATAATATATTGCAACATTAGTAGCCATGAATCATTATTTGACCTATGTTCATACAGTGTGGTCATTACATGCAGAGCACGTTGGAGAACCAGTGTTTTAGATGCTAGAAAGATAAATCCTGCATCAGGTTTGAACGACAAATAATTTCCTAGAGAGTGATCTGAAAAATCTTAAGTTCCTGAATCACCCTTACCAGTTCAATGTCCAGCTAAGCTATAGCAGAGTAATTACAGATAAAGCGCCTTCCATCATGTTTTAATACTCTAGTCTACAGCATACAGTATTAGTCTAAATGTGTTGCCTTTTGTTATGAAAATAGATGTATTATACTGAGCTGCCATCTTATATTAAAGTAGCTGTAGGTCACGAGTGCTGTAATTTAAATTGGTCCAAGACCATCTTAGCTGTATTCCAGCTAATATTCTTCTGCATTTAGGAAATCTTCCCTTAGAAAGCTACAGGTTCTGCCATTGTTCTGAAAATAATAGTTCCCTGATTGACCTTGTTTTGACCTTGCTCTAAGGAAATTTAGAACCCTTAATTAGCATACTTGTGTAAGGTCAGTGAATGAATACATATTGAAATCTTTAGGTCAATGTACCAGCCCCTGACAACGTTTGTTCATGACTAAACGCATAAGGTGGAGCTTGGTGTATGACATCATTATGTCACCAGAAACTAAGCAGAGCACGGCCACTTTATCTGTTGTAAACTTTCTACAGATGACTGTGAATGATGTTTTTAATTAAAAATCGTGTGAGTGTTCTTACATATCTATCATTAAATGGTGTTTAAACATAATACGCTATGATGAGGCTTTATCTGCTTTATTGAGAGACACATGCTGTGGACCTGTATATGCTTATGGGAGATTGCGATACAGGGATTTGGAGACCCTGTTCAGGAGATACCAGATGAGGGGAATCCTGCTGTTACCTAGGATATAGTACATGCGTGTTTGACCCCCAGTAACAAGGGGTCAACTCTTTTCAGTAAGATGCTGTGTGTGGTGGTGTTAGAGGTGACGGTCTCCAGCCTGGATTCAATTCTTTATCTAGATACCATCTTCTTTAAAGCTGAAGGACTTTATACATCTACCTTTTGTTGTGTTTTGACGATACCCCTTTTGGGCTAATGAACTAATTACATACATTTCTTTATGATAAGTGCTGGATTTTATGATTTCAATGTACCATCTAGAAAGTCAGCAAAGGCAGCCCACATATTTTCTGACTATAAGTTTCCTTTAAATTCAGTTTTGCTGAGATTGTTATTAGAGTTTCCTTTATAGAGCAATTTCATTTATTCCAATACCTTGCTATCCATTATCTATATGACAAGCGTGTAATGAAATAGAAAAAAAAATGTATCTGCTGGAGTGGAGCATATCATGCCACAGGATGGTGCAGTGATTTGCACTACTAGTGACCTGCAGTACACTGGAACATGTTTTTCTGAAAGGCCAAGATACAATAATTAATTATATTAATAAGGTACATTTAATAAATCTCATACATTTTCTCTCCAGCTTGCTCATGAGCAATGGCCTTTCTTGTGTTCATGAATAAAAATAAAAAAAAAACAGAAACAATACAGAAATGTCTTATATCACATAAATAACAAGTAACTGTTGCCTAAAGTTAATACTAAAGTCTCAATTTTTCCGGGTCCCTCGTTGGTGCTCCTGGCCCCTCCCTCTTGCTGAGTGCCCTCACAGCAAGCAGCTTGCTATGGGGGCACCTGAGCCAAGCTACTGCTCTGTGTGTCCATTCAGACATAGAGCTGTGGCCCGGCCCCGCCCCCTCTTTCTCTTCATTAGCTCATTCACTTTTATTGACAACAGCAGTTGCCAATGGCTGTCTCAGCCAATGAGGAGAGGGAGTCCCGGACAGCCGAGCCTCTCGTTTAACATCGCTGGATCGAGATGGGCTCAGATAAGTATTGGGGGGCTGAGAGGGGCTGCTGCACACAGAAGGTTTTTTATCCTAATGCATAGAATGCATTAAGTAAAAAAAAACCTTCTGCCTTTACAACCACTTTAACTAGTTGCCGCCTGCCCACCGTGAAATGACAGTGGGGCCGTGCGGCTCTCGTTCTGGGACGGCACCATATGACGGCATCCCAGAACGGCCGCTCTAGTAGGGGCGCACATCGCGGCGATCATGCCCGTGCTGTGTTGCTAGGACACAGTGTGCCCCTGATCTCTGTAAAGAGCCACGTCAGTGGCTCTTTAACCATGTGATCGACTGTGTCCAATCACAACTGTTCACATGTAAACACGGAGATGCCGGTAATCGACGCTCCTCACCTCACACTGACAGAGTGTGTGGCAAGGAGAGCCCATCAGCGGCATCTTCTCACAGGAGACATCTACACATGTAATCAGGGCACTGATCATCAGTGCCCTGATTACAATAGCGACACCAGTGCCACAAATCAGTGCCAGTGATGAGTGCACACCAGTGCCAGCAATCAGTGCCCACCACTGCCCACAAGAGCCACCAATCAGTGGTCATTAGTGATGCCAGTCCGTGCTGGCTATCAGTCCCACCTATCAGTGCTGCCCATCAATGCCCATCACTGCTGTGCATCAGTACCCATTAGTGTCGCATATCAGTGCTGCCTGTCAGTGCCCACCAGTCCCACCTATCAGTGCCCACCAGTGCCGCATATCAGTGCCAATCAGTGCCACCTATTAGTGCCCATGAGTGCTACCTAACAGTGTCCATCAATGCCGCCCGTCAGTGCTCATCAGTGCCACATATCATTGCTACCTATCAGTGCCCATAAGTGTGACATATTAGTGCCTCCTCATCAGTACCACCTAATCAGTGCCCAGACTGGTATATCTGCAAAGGGTGGGCCAGCGCAATACTGAACCCTACGGACTAAGATTGGGATGCCATTAAAATTCATGTGCGTGTAAAGGCAGGTGTAGCAATACTTTTGACAATATAGTATAATATGTTTGCAATTTTTAACATGTTTCACTTACAGCTTTTATAGTTTGCAAAAGTCCCCCTAATTAAATAATTTCTGAAAACATGGGACTAAAAGAATTAAAAGATGTTGCTACTGATTTGTTTGAGGTCTCATGATACCTGTGCAAATGTTTATCAAAATGATATTTGTGATTAAAAACACACTAAAATAATTTTTAGTGCACACACAAAAAAACTTTAATTCTTCCTAAATTTAAAAGATAAAACTGTATATGAGTGAATTAATGACAGATATTTGTCAATTTGAGGTTTGCACTTTTTTTGCAGTAAAAATTGAAGGTAACCATAATTAGGCAATTTACAATAACATCTGAAGGCTGGCTTCAAATCTATGCCTTGTGGTTAGTGCCTGATCTGCAGTGCATATTGGGTTGGTGTGTACTGTGATAGAATTGTGCAGCCATACATTCTATAATAATGTTAAATAAACAAAATAAAAAATAAATAAAAGGAAAAAATAAAGCATTGCAATGCATTGTAACACACTGCAGTGAATGTGCGCAACGCACATCAGCATTCATGCTCTGTGCATCATAATACACACCCACTGGTGTGGATAAGCCCTTGGTGCACCACAACATACTAACATGTGCATTACCACAATGTGTGTAGTGCATGTGTACGTTATGTGTAATTTGTGTGGGAAGTGTTTATTTCTATTTTCTGTTTCTTTTTTTAAATTATATTTATTTATTTTTTATCAGTACTATCAGGGGGGTTGGGGAAGTATGAGGGACCTGTTTAGGTATTTTACCTTTGAGATAGAAGAAGAGATTGTGGACAGAGAGTCCTCAACCTACTTTTCTTTTGAAGCCCAAAACTCACTGACACTGAACATGTACACAGCTCTTCTATGTTCATTGACAAATGAAAAGTATAGTAAACATATCATTTATGTTTACTACCTCTTCAGTTATGAATGAATACCAGAGTGATCAGTACTAATTACTCTGGTGTTTATTTAGGAAAGTGAAGGATCATTAAGCATAAGACATGTTTACTGATCCTTCTTTTATTATCCTGGGGTGGGGTAGTGGTAATTAGGCGGCATGCATGGGACATGGAGAGAATCAGATTGCTGGCACACAGCGGGGGGCATAGTGACAGGCAATGCACAGTGTGGGGTGGCAGCATTCACATTTTTAATTAATTGCTGCGATCATCAGTTTGTCAGCCACTGGTCACAGCTATTAATCTAATCAGAAGAGTCTACCGGACCCATCCTCCATAGGTAATTGGTTAGCCCTCGATCATCAGTAATAGTTAGGACTATTTCAGTACCCAAATGTACAACAAAAGATTTTTATATAAAAAAAAAATAGCATTTATTACAAAATAGATAGATGATACACAGTTGACAACAAGAACAAGTAAGTAATTGTTGAAGAAATATCACATGACAATGACATTAAAAAATGGTTTGAGGGCCCCCACAGGTATGTGGAGACACAATGTTGTGGGGATAGACGTAGTCCTCCACAACTTTCGCGGCCTGTGCCGCTTCTTCAGGAGGCGTCACCCAAAGCATCTATAGAAAAATAGTCTCATAATTACAATGTCATGATACCAAAAATAATAACAAAAAACAACATCAAAACAGTTAATGACACCTTTGATTTGGAATACTTAGAAAAAGTCCTGCTTAACTCACCAATGAAGGCCCTTATGGCAATAAACGGCATCAATCGATGACTATGTCTATCCCCACATCATTATATACAAAGTATTTATAAATATTAGCCAAATATCAGCCATTGAAATGTATTTGGCTATTTACAGACATCGACAAAAAATCATGGCAGATGGATCTTAGAGGAAAAGTCAATAACCCCATGGAAGTGTGGTACATATCTTTACATCTTTTTTTTTTACCCCTTTTAACTCATAGTTGCAACAATGTACTTGCCCCCACCCATGCTTCTCAATTGCTTGAAACTCTGTCTCATGGTTTCTACATATGCTGCTTTATAACATTTTCTTTGAAATCTCCTTTCTTTACCAAGTTGCATCTATCTATCTCTATCTATCTATCTATCTATTGTGATGGTATGCGAGGTGAGGTAATGGATAATCAATATATTTGACCTCGCATGCGTTCTGTTGCATAAGACTGAAGCTAAATCCGTGTTTTTCCAGCCTCTTGGTTCCAGTCACGATGTTGTAGTCCGCTTGAGTCCACGCTCAGGTGGACTTTAAATGAGCTGGACTAGAGCACAGGATAGCTCTGGCCTGAGACTCAGAAGGAAATCTGAGAGAGAGAGCTCTGTTTGGATTTAAAATTAAGGTTTGCGTTACCACATGTTTTGTGGGTGACAGGGACCAACCCCACACCATATAGGGAGGGGTCTACTGTATAGTTTAGCGCCGGATGGCAAGGATTTGCTTTACTATTTTTTTGTTTGTTTTCATTAATTTGCAACTCAAAGTTTCAGCTCCCTCCATACATTTTCTATAGGATTAAGGTCTGGAGACTGGCTAGGTCACTCCATGGTCTTAATGTGCTTCTTCTTGAGCCACTCCTTTGTTGCCTTGGCAGTATGTTTTGGGTCATTATCATGCTGGAAGACCCATTCATGACCCATCTTTAATATTCTTGTTGAGAGAAGACCGTACTCATCCAAGATTTTACAATACACAGCCCTGTCCATTGGCCCCTCAATGCGGCAAAGTTGGCCTGTACCTTTAGCAGAGAAACAGCCCCAAAGCATAATGTTTCCACCTCTGTGCTTGACTGTAGGGATGGTGTTCTTAGGGTCATAGTCAGCATTTTTCTTTTTCCAAACACGGCTAAAGAGCTAAATTTTGGTCTCATCTGACCACAGCACTTTCTCTCAATCCTTCTTTGAATCATTTAGATGTTCATTGGCAAACTTAAGATGGGCCTGTACATGTGCCTTCTTGAGGAGGGAGACCTTGCGAGTCTGCAGGATTTCAATCCATGGCGGTGTCTTGTGTTACCAATGGTTTGTTTGGGTACTGTGGCCCCAGCTGCCTTGAGTTTATTCACAAGCGTCTCCATGTGTAGTTCAGGGCTGATTCCTCATTTTTCTTATGATCATCCTTACCCCATGAGGCAAAATCTTGCATGGGAATAATTAAAAAATAATGGTCAGCGCAACTTATATACAATATAGTACTACAGTGAACAAGTACCTGTATAGTAATTGTGCAATCAAAATAATTCAAAATAATAAAGTGCAAATGTGCATATAGTAAACAAATGCTGTGCAAACGCTGCTGACTACTATATTCCTATACATAAATCTTGCATGGAGCTTCAGACCAATGGCGGGTGAAGGTAATTTTGTATTTCTTCCATTTGCGAATAGTCGCTTCAGCAGTTCACTCCTTCTCAACAAGCTTCTGGCTGATGGTCTTGTTCCAGCTTTGTGCAGGACTACAATCTTGTCCCTGACCTCCTTTGACAGCTCTTTGGTCTTACCCATGATGGCGAGGTTTGAATAGAAGAAAGAGATTCTGTGGACAGGCATCTTTTATACACATAATGCGTTGTCGTTAGGAGCACCTTCTTACATTGACAGGACTAATTTGTGTACCACATAATTATTGTTGGTTGGCAGGGGATCAAACAATTATTTTACTCATTGAACTGCAACTCAATTTAAAATGTTTGCATCATGTTTTTTTTTTCTGGATTTTTGGTTTATATCCTGTCTCTATCATTTAAAATACACCTATGATAACAATTATAGACTCTTCATTTCTTTGTAAGTGGGTAAACTTACAAAATCTGCAGAAGATCAAATTATTATTTTTCCCACTGTATATACGGTACAAACACGAGAATAAAAATGTAATATACTGCAGCTTACCATTCCTTAAATATGTTTACTGCATTTGTTTCTCCTTTCTTAAGGCAATTTTTCTTTATCTTTACCTGTCAATTCTGTCTGCAACACACTTCCAGTTCTAAGCTCACTGACTGGACTGCATTTATGGAGAATCAGTGTTGTCACTTTTGGACTCGGCTGATTCCCCACCCAACTTCTATATGACATAGAGAGGAGGAGTTCTATATTCCTCATGGACAGTGAGGAGCAATGTACAAACAATATTGTAGCACAGGCAGAGACCAAAGTAATTTGCTGCAAGATTTCTGCCAATATCAAAAGATAAAACAAAGCTTTTAAAAAAAGGAAGCAAACAGAAGAATTTAATTGTTAGTTTTTTTCTTTTCTCTAGCATATCTATCCTAATTCTCATAAAAAGTACAACTTAAACACAAATGTGCCAGGCAAGAGAGTGCACACTTTATGGTGATAAGGTCTATTTATAAATGTACATTTTATAAAAAGAAAAGCAATTTATTTTGCTATCATTTTACTACTCTTCATCACTGCACAATTTTCACTGTAACTGTGGGCTGCTGTTCACAATCCCTCTCTGCCAATCCCCCTACTGGTTTCCACTCACCAAGCCATCCACAGTCCACAGTCCTGCTCTGAGCTACACTGCCAACCTAGTCTTCAAACTATCAACCAAACTGTTCTGTTCAGGGATGCCTATCCTGTATTTAGCTAACAATTGAATCTTTTATTTCTCTCATCAGTTCATCCCTTACAGTTTTTACATTTTGTTCCACTTGCCCCTTCCTATTGGATTGTAAGCTCTCAGGAGAAGGGCCCTACTAACCCTCTTGTATTGAATTGTATTGTTACTGTACTGTCTTCCTTTACAGTGTAAGGCCCCTTTTACACGGGCTGTCCGATCAGGTCCTCCTGTCAGTTTTCAGACACTCCATTCACCTCTATGGAGCGACGGATGTCAGCGGTCACATGTCTGCTGACATGCGCCGCTATCCGATCTGATCCGGTCCACCAAATCCAGACAGATGGAGGTCCTATATTCCATGCGTCTGATGGATTGGATCAGATGGGATCGGATAAAAATGGACAGTCATTCAGTTTTCATCTGATCACCCCATAGAGTAGAACGGGGCTCTGACAGGTCCATCTCAGCACAGTGAGCAGAGACAGGAATTCCGTTTTTATCCAATTTCCCCATAGAGGAGAGCGGGGCTCTGACAGGTCCGTCTCTGCACATTGAGCAGAGACAGGCATTCCATTTTCATCTGATCTCCCCAAAGAGGAGAGAGGTGCTCTGACAGGTCCGTCTCTGCACATTGAGTAGAGACAGGTGTTTCCGTTTTCATCCGATCTCCCCATAGAGGAGAGCAGGGCTCTGACAGGTCTGTCTCTGCACAGTCAGCAGAGACAGGCGTTCTGTTTTCATCTGATCCCCCCAAAGAGGAGAGAGGGGCTCTGACTGGTTCGTCTCTGCACATTGAGCAGAGAAAGGCGTTCCGTTTTCATCTGATCTCCCCAAAGAGGAGAGAGGGGCTCTGACAGGTTCGTCTCTGCACATTGAGTAGAGACAGGAATTCCGTTTTTATCCAATCTCCCCATAGAGGAGAGCGGGGCTCTGACAGGTCCGTCTCTGCATATTGAGCAGAGACAGGCATTCCATTTTCATCTGATCTCCCCAAAGAGGAGAGAGGTGCTCTGACAGGTCCGTCTCTGCACATTGAGTAGAGACAGGTGTTTCCGTTTTCATCCGATCTCCCCATAGAGGAGAGCAGGGCTCTGACAGGTCTGTCTCTGCGCAGTCAGCAGAGACAGGCGTTCTGTTTTCATCTGATCCCCCCAAAGAGGAGAGAGGGGCTCTGACTGGTCCGTCTCTGCACATTGAGCAGAGAAAGGCGTTCCGTTTTCATCTGATCTCCCCAAAGAGGAGAGAGGGGCTCTGACAGGTTCGTCTCTGCACATTGAGCAGAGACAGGCATTCTGTTTTCATCCAATCTCCACATAGAGGAGAGCGGGGCTCTGACAGGTCCATCTCTGCACAGTGAGCAGAGACAGGCATTCTGTTTTCATCTGATCTCCCCAAAGAGGAGAGAGGGGCTCTGGCAGGTCCGTCTCAGCACAGTGAGCAGAGACAGGCATTCCATTTTTATCCAATCTCCCCATAGAGGAGATCAGGGCTCTGACAGGTCCATCTTAGCACAGTGAGCAGAGACAGACCTGTCATCCGCCTGCTCAGGTGGATCCCCACTGAGCAAGCAGAGTCCATCAAAACGGACATGCCCCATGGAAAAAGGGCCTAAAGAGCCACACAAACTGCACTAAACAAATCCTGAATTATAATAATTATGACAATACAAAGTCTGTAACCAACATAGCATACAATTCATATTCATAGAAAATAATATATTAGACCAGATCCCTTATAAAAAAAAGTATCTGGAAGTGGCAAGTGTTGGGAGTGGGGAGTAACAGGTAAGAATTTGGAATCCAGGAGGGCATCTTATTTTTAAGTTGCAGTCCTGGCTAACCAGGGTGTCTGGCAGTGTTATTAGACCTTTTGGAGTCATAGAACACAATTTTGAATGTGTTTAATAATGAGCACTGTTTTGGGGTTGACTTTAGATTGAGCAATACCTGCATGCCACACAAAAGTTGCCAACAAAGTTGTCCATAGGGCTGCCAACAACAAATGTATTGCTAAGCATTTAATAAATATGATGTTATGATTTATATCAGCTACTAACTCATTACTAACACGTTGTAGAGAGAGGAAATTATTGCCATGGAATTGTACAAGGTTAATCAATAGACAAAAATTAGTAAGATGATATAAACATTAAGATCAATATATAGATGGAGCGAAATAATAAACATGATTGAAAACATCTGTCAGGTATGACCTTATAAATCTCTGCAGGGAACCTCATATCAAGTATAGTTAAAGATGACATTGCACTGGATCAATAGAACACATAAGGGAACTCGACAATTTCAATTAAATCAGAGTCCTGTCACTGTCTTCCCAAACGCAACAACGCTCTGTGTAGAATAAATATCAAAGTGAAGTCTACCTAGGGAATCCACTAGAGATGAATGTCTGTGAAATAAAGATAATATTGTACAGTATGTAGAGACAAATACAGCATTTGACCACAACATTGTTTCTATTGGTTGAACTTGATGGGCTGTCTTTTTTAACCTGACTAACAATGTAACAACAAGAACAAGCCTGAAAAAAATTAACATGCTTTATATAAAGAATATGCTCTAGTCAAACTTCAAATGTTAGGATGGCAGTGTATGATGGAGTATAGCTTACCAGCACAGGATTTTTGTTTCTATATCCTGTGATTATCTGAGTACACCATAAAGGAAGAAAAAATCCTGGACGGCCACACACTGCTGAAGGCATATTTATTGAAAGATTAAAATCCAAAAACACATTTCACATCACAAACAGATGCTTAGTCCTTCAGCTATGACTAAGCATCTGTTTGTGATGTGAAACGCATTAGCTGTTCTTCACTGTCTTCTATGCCTAAGATATGCTTCAATAAAGATGCCTTCAGCGGTGTGCGGCCGTCCAGGATTTTTTCTTCCTTCCTAATTTGAGCAGAGCCAGCACCTGCAAGAGCATATAGGGCGGGTGTCTTCAACAGGCCTGGAGCTTTTGAGCTGCACATCCCTGAGTAAGTGGTCGGCTGATCATCGCAATATTTCTGATGGTTTGTGTAGCTTTTATCTTTCTAATTACCTAATGAACCAGATTAGCTGTTGTGGGTAACATGTGCACTTTTATTATAGTTTTAATGAATCAACATTCACAATACCAAAGAAGGTAAAAACATTATAAGGGCTATTTGGATTTTTGGTCACAATAATTTAACTTGCATGTGGTGGAACTGTACAGAAGAGAAAATTGTGGGAAAAAATTGAATTTACACTATATTACCAAAAGTATCAGGATGCCTGCCTTTACACGCACATGAACTTTAATGGCACTCCAGTCTTAGTCCGTAGGGTTCAATATTGTGTTGGCCCAACCTTTGCAGTTATAACAGCTTCAACTCCTCTGGGAAGGCTGTCCACAAGGTTTAGGAGTGTCTATGGGAATGTTTGACCATTCTTCCAGAAGCGCATTTGTGAGGTTAGGCACCGATGTTGGGCGAGAAGGCCTGGTGCGTAGTCCCTGCTCTAATTCATCCCAAAGGTGTCTTATGGGGTGGAGGTCAGTCAAGTTCCTAAACCCCCAAACTCGCTCATTCACGTCTTTATGGACCTTGCTTTGTGCACTGGTCCAAATCATTTGGTGGAGGGGGGATTATGGTGTGGGGTTGTTTTTCAGGGGTTGGGCTTAGCCTCTTAGTTCCAAAGGAACTCTTAAGACGTCAGCATACCAAGACATTTTGGACAATTTTATGCTCTAAACATGGTGGAACAGTTTGAGGATGGCCCCTTCCTGTTCCAACTTGACTGTGCACCATTGCACAAAGCAAGGTCCATAAAGACATGGATGAGCGAGTTTTGGGTGGAGCACAAATGCTTTTATGGAAAAATGGTCAAACATTCCCATAGACACACTCCTAAACGTTGTGGACAGCCTTCCCATAAGAGTTAAAGCTGTTATAGCTGCAAAGAGTGGGCCAACTCAATATTGAACCCTACCAACTAAGGCTACTTTCACACTGGGGCGCTGAGGGCGCTGGCGGTAAAGCAGCGCTATATTTAGCAGCGCTTTACCGTCGTTTTAGCAGCGCTATTCGGCTGCTAGCGGGACAGTTTTAACCCCCGATAGCGGTCGAAAAAGGGTTAAAACCGCCCGCAAAGCGGAGCACTGCCCCATTGTTTTCTATGGAATGGGGCGCTTTAAGAGCGGTAAATACACCACTCCTACAATGCTCCAAAGTTGCGGCTTGCAGGACTTTTTTGACCGTCCTGCAAGCGCGCCGCAACGCAACAGATATTTCCAGTTATAGTTATTCCACTGCCCAAAAGTATTTATAAATATTAGTCAAATATCAGCCATTGAAATGTCTTTGGCTATTTACAGATGTCGGAAAACAATCATGGCAGATGGATCTTGGAGGAAAAGTCAATAACTCCATAGAAGTGTGGTACAAATCTTTATGTATTTTTTTTACCCCTTTTAACTCATAGTTGCAACAATGTTTTTGCCCCCACCTATGCTTCTCAATTGCTTTAAAACTCTGCCTTATGGTTCCTACATATGCTGCTTTATGAAATTTCCACAATATTCATTGGTGCTTTAACATCACCAATGGATACCCCTTTTGTTCTCTGCCTCTCATAACATACAGAGGTCATTATGCCTTGATAAAACACCCTTGATTTTTTTGCAGACTCTGCACACTTATGCCCTGTACACACGGTCGGACATTCCGACGACAAAATCCGTCAGATTTTTTCCGACAGATTTTGGCCCAAACTTGTCTTGCATACACATGGTTGCACAAAGTTGTCGAAAACTCAGATCGTTCAGAACGAGGTGACGTACAACACGTACGTCGGGACTATAAACGGGCCAGAAGCCAATAGCTTTCGTCTCGTAATTTATTCTGAGCATGCGTGGTACTTTGTGTGTCGGATTTGTCTACACACGATCGGAATTTAAACGATCGGATTTTGTTGTCGGAAAATTTTAGATCCAGCTCTCAAACTTTGTGTCGGAAATTCCGACGGAAAAAGTCCGATGGAGCCCACACACGATCCAAATTTCCGACAACACAATCCGATCATACATTTTCCGCCAGAAAGTCCGACCGTGTGTAAAGGGCATTACTCTTCTCAATTACCTAGCTTATTCATTCTCTGTGTGTAACCTTCTATCTTTTAACATCTCTATTGCATGTACTCCAGTATTCCCTAAAAAACCTTCCTGTTTGAAAAAATATCTTCATAGTATAAACCACAGTCTGCTTAAATAATCCAATGCTTCCCTCATTTATTTGAATTCTCCTTCTTGACCAAGTTGCATCTATCTATCTATCTATCTATCTATCTATCTATCTATCTATCTATCTATCTATCTATCTATCTATATATCTATCTATCTATCTATCTCCATGGTATAAAAAACTCCCTCTAAACTACAATATTCTTAATGTACCAGTCCTCATCCTTGGCACATGTTTTATACTAGGTCCTTGTGAAAAGCTGCAGTTTTGTATGAATGAGAGTGGAATAAAATCTGACCTGAACAGGGATTTCCTTAAATTTAAAAACCTCAATTGACTTCCACTCTACAAATCCCCAAAACACTGCTTTTCCACAAGCATCTAATTAATGCATTATTTTTTTTGCTACTTTTACTCTTTTCTTAATCCAATTCCTGCTGAACTAACTGCTGATTCATTGCCCTCACATACTATAAGTGGTTGCACCAAACTTCAACTACACAGACTGTCCATTCTTGTCTAACCCCATTTTCATCTTTTCCAGCATTGTATTATTAACCAAGTCACCTTTTTCTTGTCATCCTCCCTCAAAACCTGTCTGCTTATAAATGTCCCCTCTGACCTGATCCATGTCCACTGTTCTACTTTTGCTTTTTACATGAGTGAATTGTTTAACCATCTCCACAGTTGTCTTATGCCACGTACACACGATCGGAATTCTAGTCGGAAATGCCTTGGATGTTTTTTCCGATGGAATTCCGCTCAAGCTTGTGTTGCCTACACACGGTCACACCAAATTCCGACCGTCAAGAGCGGTGACGTACAACACTACGACGAGCCGCGAAAATGAAGTTCAATGCTTCCGAGCATGCGTCAAATTGTTTCCGAGCATGCATCGAATTGTTTCCGAGCATGCGTCGGAATTTTGCGCGTCGGAATTGCCACAGACGATCGGAATTTCCGATAGAATTTTTTTTCCGTCTGAAAAATTGAGAACATGCTCTCAATCTTTTGGTGGCCATAATTCTGCCAACAAAAGCCAACAAAAGTCCGATGAACATGGTCGCATTTTCCGACCAAAAGCTCACATCGGTCTTTTGCTGGCGGAATTTCCGATCGTGTGTACGCGACATTAGCCTTCAAATTCACAGTTGTATTTTGTATTATTGGATCCCTTTCTTGATCATTCTATACCTTCTAGTTACACTATTTCAGTTTGAATACATACTAGCCTCACATCCAACTTACATTTTTTTTACCCTCTTCAATGTGGCTTTCATCCTGCACATTCAAAAATGAGCAATCCCCACTACAGAGCCAAATTAAACATATCTGTCCTGCTTCTATTTCTTGACTTCTGCTCTCTATTTGATCACGTTCTGCTACTTTAGTCTGCTACTGTACTTTCTTGCCATTTCAGTCAACCCCCTCACAGTTTTTATCATACTTATCAGGCTACCCTTTCAAGCGTATTTTCAGTGGCACCTCATCTCCTTTAACACCTTTATCTGATGGTACTCCCCACAATAAATCTCCAGCTCACTACTTTTCTCTGTTTACACGACCTCTCTTGATAATTTGATCTCTTCATTGAATTTCCAGTACTGCCTGCCTCAAAGATTAAACCCAGATATGACTATTTACTTCTGATCTTATTTTATCTGTCCTAAAATGTATTGCATATTATTTCTCAGGTGCATCATCGTAGATGCTTTGGAAGTATCTAAAACACAACCTAAATAAAATGTAATTCATTTTATTCCCTCCTCCAACTTTCAAAAAACTTCCTGATAGCTCTTTTATTGTAAGTGGCACCTCACACCTCACAAGAATGCTTGGTGTCAACCATATCTTGATCTCAACCTTTCTACTCACATTCAGAACATCTAAAAATTCTGTCACTTCCATTTGTGCAACACCTCCAAAATATGTCTCTTATTAAAATACAACTAAAGAAAAACTTTTTTTGTTTTTCTTTTAGATAGAGTAGGGATGGATTAGAACACCTGCCAGCTTTTATTGCTGTCTGTGCCCCCCTTTCAGAGATTCACCCTCTTTATTTGTCTTGTGTACCATTATCATTAAAAGTAAAAGTAAAAGAAAATCACAAATTTTGGGTTGTACCCAGAAAAATAATATAAACAAAATCTTCCAATGTTCCTATACATACTACTGAAGAGGTTACAAAACTTTTCACAGATGCCCACCTAACCAATTGTCCCTTGGATCCTGTTCCCTCACAACTACTACGGTCACCCTCTTCTTCTATCCTTTGCTTCCTCACTCACATCTTCAATCTCTCCCTCTCTAGTGGCACCTTCCCTCTAAAACATGCGCAGATCACTCCCATACATAAAAAGCCCTCACTGGACCCCACCAACCTGAACAACGTAAGACCCATCTCATTGCTCCCATTCACCTCTAAACTTCTAGAATGCTTAGTCTACTACGGTCTTAGCTCCTACCTCAGTGAAAATAACCTTCTTGACCCCTTACAGTCTGGCTTTTGCTCGCAGCACTCCATGGAAACTGCCTTACTAAAACTCACTAACGATTTACTAACTGATAAAACCAACAGCCAGTACTCCATACTCCTACTACTTTACCTCTCTGTGGCCTTTGATACTGTTGACCACCCGCTTCTTCTCAATAAACTACATTCCCTTGGCCTCCGAGATATCCTGTTTTTTTACCTATCTATCACAGCACTCATTCAGTGTTACCTACAAATCTGTCTCCTCCTCTCCATTGTCCCTTTCTGTGGGGGTCCCCCAAGGCTCTGTTCTTGGACCCCTTCTTATCTCTATCTACGCCTCCTCCCTTGGTCACTTGATAACTGCCCAAGGTTTCCAATACAACTTATACGCCGATGACACCCAAATCTATCTGTCTACTTCTCTCACATTACTAACTTACTAACTGACATATCAGCATGGATGTCACACCACTTCCTTAAACTAAATCTCTCTAAAACTGAGATATTAATATTCCCCCCCCGCCCGTGCCCCCCTCCATGACTTTTCCATCAAAATCAACAATGCAACTATCAGTCCCTCCCCTCATGCCAGGGTGCTAGGTGTAATCCTAGACTCTGTCAAAAGATTGTAGAATTCACCTTTGTAACATCTCTAAAATTCGCCCCTTTTTAACAAATGAAACCACCAAGCTCCTCATTCACTCCCTCGTTATCTCTCGCCTTGACTATTGCAACTACCTTCTCATTGACCTGCCACTCCATAGGCTATCCTCTCTTCATGAATGCTGCTGCCAGACTTATACACCTTACCAACTGCTCAGTGTCTGCCAACCCTCTCTTACAATCCCTACACTGGCTCCCAATCCCCCAGCAAATTAAATTCAAAATACTAACTACAACATACAAAGCCATTCACAACTCTGCCCCGAGCTACATCACCAATCTTGTCTCCAAATATCACTCAAATCGTCCTCTCCGCTCCTCTCAAGACCTCCTACTCTCAAGCTCTCTCATCTCCTCCTTCCATGCTCATCACCAGGATTTCTCCAGAGCCTCTCCCATCCTCTGGAACTCGCTACCTCCACCTGTCCGGATATCCCCTACTCTTGCTACCTTCAGGCGATCCCTGAAAACTCATCTCTTCAGGAAAGCCAATCACGTCTCCAACTAATCTTTTACCACTTTCTTTAGCTCATTCTCCACAGCTACAACCTTTTGTACCACCTGCCCCACCCTATTAGATTATAAGCTCTTCTGAGCAGGGCCTTCTTAATCCTCTTGTATTTTATTGTATTATAACTGTATTGTCTCCCTTTTATAGTGCGTACACTGTTGACGCTATATAAATCCTGTATAATAATAATAATAATTCACTGACCTACTAATGTCCCCTTCATGCAGACATGCCTACCAGATTTTACTTTACAATTTTTTTAATTAAATCCCATCATTTGCAGCTTTTGCCATTTTTTACTGTATTTAAAGTATCTCAAGCTATTATGCCATGTACACAAGATCCGAATTCCAGACAGAAAAAGACAGAGGAGAGCTTTTCATCGGAAAATGTGACCGAAAATGCGACCGAAAATGCGACCGAAAATGCGACCGAAAATGCAACCGAATTTTGCTGGCCAAATTTCCGACAGAAAAGAATTGAGAACATGTTCTCAATTTTTCAGACGGAAAAGGTTTCTATCGGAAATTCCGATCGTCTGTAGCAATTCTGACGCACAAATTTCCTACGCATGCTCGGAAACAATTTGACGCATGCTTGGAAGCATTGAACTAGGCTCGTTGTAGTGTTGTACGTCACCGCGTTCTTGACGGTCGGAATTTGGTGTGACCGTGTGTAGGCAAGACAGCGGAATTCCATCGGAATTCTGTCGAGAAAACCGTCAGAGCTTTTTCCGATGAGAATTCCGATCGTGTGTACGCGGCATTAGACTTTAAGTCCATACAGACAGGGCCCTCTGTTACTGCTGTGTCTTATTACTTGTTTTTCTGTGGAGCCTTTATTTTTTACTCTTTTAACATCGCACAGCACTTTGTCATATGTTAATGCATTATACACACATAAAGGATAATAAAAAAAATAGTAAATGTTAAGCAAAGCAGTATATTCTTCTATTTTCCTAAGTAAGTCAGGGCTAGTCATACCACAGCAGGCTCTTGCATCATGCAATATCTTGCGCAGAATGAAAATAATTTACCCACAAGGTCACATTTGGATTTCAAATGATAATTACTTTTTTTTCCCAATGTGTCTGTATGAAAAGTACAATGTATCACATCTCATAAAGATGAGATGAATGATCTATGAAAATGAGCATTGTTATATTATGTGATATGCACACATTGGAATGCAACAAAAGTAACAGAATGTAACACATTTTATGTATTAATAATTATTTATTGTGAATTCAAATAAAAAACAGTACAAAATATAATGTATGAAAGTGAACAAATATCACCATAGTAAACAGTAAATCACACCTGTAGCTCACAAAAATATAGTTTAGTTTAGCTGTTGACATGTATCAAGCATGCATAACATACATTATCATCTACATAAGGCACAGACTTTTCTCCTTCCCTCTCTCCTCTCTCTCCTGAAAGAAAAAAAGAAAGGATTGATAGAATAACAGGAGGGAAATAGTACAAGGGAGGAAAAAAAGCAAAAAGAAAAGGAAAAAAGAGAAAAAAAAACAGATGCACTGTGACGAGCAAATAAAAATATAAAGAATAATGAATGGTAGGCCGTTTAGTTGGCAACCAGCATTCAATATAATGATTCCTTAGGGATAAAAGCGCATCATCTCTAAGGGTCTGAGATTATATTATAATACAATGTAGTAGTTTTGAATTCAAACCAGCATGACCATGTCTTATGCCGCGTACACACGATCGGACATTCCGATCGTGTGTGGGCTCCAGCGGACTTTTTCTTCCCAAAAGTCCGCTGGACCTACATTTAAAACATGTTTTAAATCTTCCCGCCGAAAGTCCACCGGGCCCAGTTCCAGGCGGGAAGTCCGCTCGTGTGTATGCAGGTCCGACGGACTTTCCAAATGAATGGACTTGCCCACACACGGAGTAAAGTCCGTTCATTTTGAACGTAACTCGAGGTACGACGGGACTCGAGAAGGAAGTTAATCTCGCTGCTTTGATCGGCGAGATTGACACCTTGCGAGCCCCGTCGCCTGGTATGGAAAAACAGCGTGGGGGTCCCTCCAAAGTCCATACCAGACCCTTATCCGAGCACGCAGCCTGGCCGGTCAGGAAAGGGGGTGACCCCGCCCCTTATGCCTATATAAGTCGATACACAGCGTGTCCACCGCATTACAGCGGGAGAGTAATTTTTTTTTTTTTACTGGAGCTAGTAAAAGAGCTGCAAGAAGATAGCAGAGGAGCCCAGCAGAACAACCGGAGAGCGGGAGAAGAGGCCGGAAAGTGCGGAGAGACCCCCGAAGTCGGAAGAAGACCCCCAAAGTCGGAAGAAGCTGCCTAATAAACTACTTTAAAAACCTGTCTAGTGTGTTTTTTATTTACTTTTTTTTCCCTAGGTGAATGGGTAGGGGTACCATGTACCCCATACTCATTCACATAGGGTGGGGGGCCGGGATCTGATAAGCCCCCCGCCCGCAGACCCCGACAACCAATGGCCAGGGTTGTTGGGAAGAGGCCCTTGTCCTCATCAACATGGGGACACGGTGCTTTGGGGGGGGGGCGCAGGGCGCCCCCCTCCCCAAAGCACCCACCCCCCATGTTGAGGGGATGCGGCCTGGTATCGCTCAGCAGGGGGGGCTCGCTCGTCCCCACCCCCTTTCCTGACCGGCCAGGGTGCGTGCTCGGATAAGGTTTGAACTTTGGGGGTCCCCCAAGCCGTTTTTTTGGCGTAGGGGGTTACCCTCAAAATCCATACCAGGCGACAGGACTCGCAAACTCACCGATCAAAGTGGCGAGATTGACTTCCTTCTCGAGTCCCGTCGTACCTCGAGTCACGTTCAAAATGAACAGACTTTACTCCGTGTGTGGGCAAGTCCGTTCATTTGGAAAGTCCGTCGAACCTCTGCCGAAAGTCTAGTCTAGTCTGCTGGAAAGTCTGTTTGTGTGTGGGCAAGTCTGCTTGTTCGGAAAGTCCGGCGGACCTCTGCTGAAAAGTCCGGCGGATTGTCCGCCGTCATAAGTCCGTAAAGTCCGATTGTGTGTATGCGGCATTAGAGTATTTATCAATGAAACTCCTATTCATATGTGGTAATTCTTCCATTAACCGATAGCGATCCGCGCTATAGCCGAATGACGGCTACAGCACGGACCTGCTTTGCCGGGACTACGTGCACGAGTGGCCTGTGCGCCCCCTGAAGGACGCGCATGGCGCGCTCTGTGATCAGCGAGTCTGTGAGACTTGTTGGATCACAGATCCGAGTAAGGGGTCGATACCGACCGCTTACCACGTGATCAGCTGTCAGCCAATGACAGCTGATCATGTGATGACAACACAGCCGGTAATCGGCTATTTTTACTCCTCGTGCTGACAGCATCCGTGCCACCTATCAGTGCCCATCAGTGCCATATATCAGTGCCCATCAGTGCCATCTATCAGTGCCCATCAGTGCCATCTATCAGTGGTATATATCAGTGCCCATCCCTGCCACCCATCAGTGCCATCTTATCAGTGGCCATCAGTACCGCCTTATCTGTGCCCATCAGTGCCACCTTATCTGTGCCTATAAGTACCGCCTTACCTGTGCCCATCAGTGCAGCCTATCAGTGCTCACCAGTGCAGCCTATCAGTGCCCACCAGTGACGCCTCATCAGCGCATATCAATGAAGCAGAAAAATTACCTGTAATGTTATAACAAACTATTAAACATGTTTTTTTTTTTCCAAATTTTCCATCATTTTTTTTGTTCGTTTAGCAAAAACTAAAAACCCCAGCTGTGATTAAATACCACCAAAAGATCATTTGGGTACAGTGTTGCATGACCGCGCAATTGTCATTCAAAGTGCATCAGCGCCGAAAGCTGAAAATTGGTCTTGGCAGGAGGGGGGTTTAAGTGGCCAGTAAGCAAGTGGTTAAAGAAAGATCATCGACCCTGAGTAGCCATTGAGAAAGAGTAGGCATAGATAGCCATTGGCTCCAGCTGCTGTCAATCGAATCCAGTGACACGGGAGCGGGGGCGAGTCCTGCTGTCTGTGTCAATGGATGCAGCAACGGGACTCGGAGCGAGCCCACACAGGTGCCCCCAATGAAAATGGCTTTCTGTGGGGGCACCCGATGAAGGGGAGGTGCCAGGAGCACCAGCGGGGCACCCCAGAAGAGGAGGATTGGGGGTGCTCTGTAAAAAAAAAACTTGCACAGAGCAGGTAAGTATAACATGTTTGTTTTTTTTAATAAAAAAAAAACTAACCTTTACAATCCCTTTAATAACAATGAGATCAGTATGAAGTTAGAGGTCTGGGTCCTCTAATTATAAAAAGTGTACAATTCATCTTTTTCAATATGTGCTGACACCTGTATTCCCTTACTATCTGGATTTTCCCTGAGTTGAAAAGCCAGAGGTTTTACTGCAATGGAGTACAAGAGGTGATAACGGGAACATTCCCCTCTAGTGCCACTTGATGAGTGGAAAAATCTCAGCTGTCTACCCATTGATACAAGTTCTGGCCATGAGTAAGGCCCCTTTCACACATGAGGACCGTATGTCCGTTTTTCATCCATCCGTTTTTGGATGAAAAACGGACATACATGTACCCCGATGGGATAGCGGGTGTCAGCGGATGAGCATCCGCTGACACCCGCTATCGTCCGCCTCCGCTATTGTCCGATTCTGCAGACGGAGGAAAACCCTATTTTTCCATCCGTCTGCAGAGCGGATCGGATGAACACGGACAGATGGTCCGTGTTCATCCGATCCCCCATAGGGGAGAGCGAAGAACTGACAGGGCGGTCCCTGCACAGTGTGCAGGGACCGCCCTGTCATCAGGCGGCTCAGCGGGGATCAGCTGAGCGATCCCCGCTGAGCAGCGGATCTTCACAGGGCGGATCAATAAGGATCCGTCCAGTGTGAAAGGGGCCTAAGGCATAGAGAACTTCTAGCCATTTAAAAAATTGAGGGCCAAACCCAAAGCTGTATAATGTTTGCCACATTTAGCCCCATTCCACAGAATCAAATGGCTTTGCTGAATCATGTCATGGGACACCTCTAAATTGAACAAATATCTCATGTAAAGTAAAGTGTTTTGGCCAGGTATAAAGTCAGTTTAATCTTAGTGTATAATGGTTTGGATAACTTGAATAAGCCTGAAGGAAAGGTTTTTTTGTTAATGTCTTAACATCAGTTTCTAATAAACATATAGGTCCATTGGATGCTTGATCAAGAGGGTCTTCATTTGGTTTGGGGATAAGAATTGTACGCTTCACAATGCGTACAAATCACACGCATTTCTTCATATAAAGCCACAGGAGGAGACAAGCATCTCCACGTAGGTGGTATAGAACTCAATTGGTAAGCTACTGGTGCCAGGGGGCCTTAGCTCAGGCAATTTCAGAAACCTCAGTAAAGGTAAGTAGCACATCCAGTTTTGCAATCTGTTCGGAGACTAGTTGTTGCAAAAAGTAGATTGTAAATATTGGTGATTTTTTTACTTGTGTAAGTGAACTTAGAGGCGTACACTTTTTGGTAAAAGAAGACAAAAACAAGCAGCAGCTCTGAATTACCATTGGGGGTTATTGCGTTGCTCCCAATAACCGTTGGGAGCGGTATATCTATATCCGGACACAACTCCCCATGTTAAAAAATCATCTGCTGCTAGTAGAACAGCTATTTTTTTGGCAATAGTTAAGTGTATTATATTAGTAACTCAAAGTTGTAGTTTTAGCACTTGTGCACAATGCAGGGATGGGTCCCAAGCAAAAGCAGCAGTGGCAGCCAGCTGAGCCTGATCAGGATGTTGTTCAGCAGTGGCAGGTGCCTGTTTAGCTCAGCCCTAAGGCCCCTTTCACACTGGGGCGGTTTGCAGGCGATATTGCGCTAAAAATAGCGCCTGCAAACCGACCCGAAACAGCTGTTGCTGTGTCTTCAGTGTGAAAGCCCGAGGTGATTTTTCATGTTCGTGTCCCATAAAATTTAACAGTGTTCGTGTGTTCGAACTAATTTTTTGTTGCCTGTTCGCATGTTCTGCTGCGAACCGAACCGGGGGGTGTTCGGCTCATCCCTACTAGGGAGTAGAAAAGCAGCAGCTTTTCAGTACAGCCTGAAAGGTAAGCATATAAACACAACATGTACAGGTGATCTATTTTGTAAAAGCGACACTGTGGTGATTTTAACTTCCCAATAGTACAGTAAAATGTGGAAGGCAGAAGGAAAAAAAGCTCGGATTTTCCTACCTGAAGTCATTAATTGTACAATAGAGCTTCCTTAGATTTGGGGATGTAATGTAAGCCATGCATGGTGTAATTAGATATAGTATAGTATAGTATAAACTGTAAAAATGGGTTCTAGCAGATATTTATTATGCAATGCAAGTGCAGAACAATGCTCATGCACTAAACTCACAAATACAATGAAGGGGCTCTACCTCCTCTACAGCTGTGTACAGTTGAGGCTCCTGACAGCCAACTTGAATGCAAAGATCATAGAAAATCATATTTGGGTTCCACCGGGGGACAGTTCTCTCTCTCTTTCTTTTTACTGTCTATATCACTGATTTTAGTTATCAGACAGAGTCTTGCCATCTTCAGAAGTTTTCTGATGACTCTGCGGTAGTGTGATGTAACAGGGATGGGAAAGTGACTAAGTATAGGTCTGTGGTGAGGAACACATGGTGTGAGGATAATCATCTGTATCTAAATGTGACAAAGACAAAGGAGCTGGTTGTGCATTTCAGAAGGAGAAATGCACCAGTGACAAGGAGTGGATGTGGATGTAGTAGAGAGTTACAAGCATCTGGGGGTGCACAAAGATAATAAGCTGGACTGGAGCAAGAACAATGACATGCTCTATAGGAAGGGCCAAAGCCCCCTCTATTTTTTAGGGAGACTGAGGTTTTTTAACATCTGCCAAATTATGCTGAAGATGTTTTATGAGTCTGTGGTGACCAGCGCTCTCTTGTATGCAGTGGCATGCTGGGGATCAGGCTTAGGGTGGCCGACACCAACAGACTCAACACAAGGCCAGTGATGTTGGATTGGAGCTGGAGTCTTTAACAACAGTTTTGGAGAGGAGAAAGTTGTTCAAGGTATGTTCAATATTGGACAACTCCTCCCACTTACTCCACAATAAGCTGGTGAGTGTGCGGAGATCATTTTTCCTGTGGCCACCAACTTTTATAATTCTTCTCTGTGAGGGCTGGAGGTAAAAATTTATATATGGTTTATGATCATGATTTTTATGTAATTTTTTATAGTACGCTGGTTAATGTTAATTATTAATTGGGGTAATGCTAGAATAAGTGGTGTATTATTTGCATTTTTGATTTTCTGTTATTTTTTAATCTGTGTTATTTATTATATGTTGTATTTTTGTATTGATGGTTTATTGGAGTGTAGTTTTAATTTGTTTTATTTGGTGCTAATAGCTGCTATTGGGAATCAATCTGAAAAAAAAAAACAGCTGGTGGATGCTTATAAATAAATTTAATTTTTTTTAGCAAAAGGTTAAAATCCAGACATGTCAAAGACACTAAAGGGTTTCGGCCAGTAAAGCTTTTTAGTCATAGCTGTCTGTCACACCCTCCAATTTATGAAAAAAATACCATGAACCAATTGAATAGCAAAGGGGAGAGATCCTAAATCACTAGGTGTATTTCATTATGATCCAAAAAGTAATAAAAAAAAAACATATACAACAAATACATAAGAACAGCACTACATCAAAGTTACAAGAAAAAAAGAGGAAATTGGAACTTTAAATGAGGCCCTCCATAAAGAATTAAATAAAAAAGAAAAAGTACATATATGTATATATAAATAAGTTTGTTTATTATTACAATCCAAAATTCATACCAAACTCTTAAAAAGACATTTTATTGAGTAAATTGGTAGTCACATGACTAATGCCGCATACACACGAGCGGTTTTGCCGTTGGAATAAACTCTGAAGATTTCTCCAACGGAATTCCGACAGAATTCCACTCAAGCTGTTTTTCCGACCGCCAATAATGCGGTGACATACAACACGTACGATGGGACTAGAAAACGGAAGTTCAATAGCCAGTAGCCAATAGCTTCCGTCTCGTACTTGCTTCAGAGCATGCGTAGTTTTTGGTGCGTCGGAACAGCATACAGAACAGCAGCACTTGAATTATAATGCTCATAGCATGAAATACAATTAATGAGTTGACATGATAGACATAAATGAATGGATACATAAAAATGATGTACATAATGTAACCAGGTGTATCTTGGTATCTAATAGCACTCGGCGCGTTTGATAGCGTTACAGGCGCTCATTATGAGTGTAATACAACAATATACTGCAAAGAAGTATCAATTGTTAATAGTGCCCTGTAAAAAAAGGGAGTAAAGTTCTTTTCCCAAAAGGTGGCGACAGGTCAGTGACTTACACCTCTGCCCCAACTCATGCAATCTATTAACCTCAGCTAAAAAGTGGCATTATTTTGATGCAAGAAAACTCATTAATCTTTGAGAATTAATGTTAAGATATCCCAAGAAACAACTCTATAGCATAGCATGCATAAAGTGAATTCAGTTGATTAGTGTGATAAAACTTTATAAAAATTATAACCACTATTTTTAAGGATTAAATATAACAAAAACTGCATAGTAATCAAAATGCCAAGACTTAGCTCTAAACTCCAGAGGTCAATAGAAAGCAAATAGCCTTATTTAATAAGACTGTTCCTAGCGCAAGGGTGACGTGTAAAATATGTAACAGCTATCCAGATTTACAGTACTTGCATTGTTTGTATTCTCAATGAAGTGAGATTTACTGCTTTGCCGCTGTTGGTCTCTGCACCCTGTAAGCTGTGTTGGGATGCATTATGGTGGGTTACTTTTCTGTCACATGTTCTGTTTAAATTCCAATTCCATGATCAAATTACATTTCTTAAAGGGGTTGTAAAGGTTTGTTTTTTATTTTCTAAATAGGTTCCTTTAAGCTAGTGAATTGTTGGTTCACTTACCTTTCCCTTCGATTTCCCTTCTAAATGTTTTTTTTCTTTGTTTTCTTTGAATTTCTCACTCCCTGCTTCTCCTCAGTTCAGTAAGCTGTTCTGGCTGACTAAACACCGGTCGGAGGATGGTGTGAAGTTTAATGAGGAGAAACAGGAAGTAAGAAATTCAGATAAAGAAGAAAAACATTTTGAAGGGAAATCGAAGGAAAAGGTAAGTGAACCAACAATGCACTAGCTTAAGGCTGCATTCACACCTGAACGTAGCTTTTCAGGCAGAAAATCGCGCAAATTGCGGCGTTTTTTCGCAGCGTTTTTTACCGCGATTTGCGGCGTTTTTTTACCGCGATTCGCTGCGTTTTTACCGCGTTTTGCCGCGAATTTTGTGCAGAGCAAAAGGTCACCAATGTAAAAAGAATAAAAACGCCCAAATCTGCCCGATTCGCGCTACAAAAAAGGGTCCGGAACTTGTTTGAGCTTCAGGCGTAGGGCTTCAGGCGTTTTGGAGTGGAGATGTGAACCATCTCCATAGAGAATAATGTATTTTTTCCCCTCTAGCTTTTGTAGCTTCAGGCTTCAAGCTACAAAACGCTCAGGTGTGAATGCAGCCTTAAGGAACCTATTTAGAAAATAAAAAATGATAATGCTTTTTAACCTCTACTCCCTGCACACCTGGCTTAAATTTCTTTAAATATACTATCCTGCTATGAGCTTGTAAATCTTTTCCAAAGTGCTAGCAGTGTCATATACAGCCTGAGGGAACACCACACACGTCACATAGCAGTGACATGTGCCACCCTCAGTGTTCAGTTCAGATAATAGCACCTACTGAAGATCAGAGGACTAGTGTGGAATATGGTCTCAATTGTATAGGCATAAAGGAGGATTCTCAGCAGTTTGGGGGATTCTGCACAATATTAAAGCTTGAAGTGTTGGTGGCTATTTATTTATTACAGGCATTTATATAGAACTGCCAATTTATTCAGTGCTTTGCATTAGTCCCTGCCTTCAAGGTGCTTCCAATCCAATGTCCATATCTCACATACATACACACACACCAGGGCCAATATAGACATGAGACAATTAACTTGCCAGCATGTCTTTGGAGTGTGGGAGGAGCCCACATAAGCACAGAGAGAATTTGCACACTCAATGAAGATAATATCCTGCTGGTATTCAAATCCAGGAACCCAGTGATGCAAGAGGCAGGAATGCAATGGTTCTGTCTCCATTCCAACAAACAAAATTGTGTTTTGACAGAATACAGCACTTGCGAGAAGGTAAGTAATTGCATGAAAGCTGCTTTTCTGCTATCAGCAGTAGTTAAAGAATTGAAACTGCCTGAAGGAAATAAAGCTGGATTTTGTTTTTTACATTTGTTCTCTAATACAAAACAATATTGGACAGTACATATCTCTTGAGTCAGTGAGGGAATGCATAACCTTGATGCAGCTATAACTGGGTTATGAACAGTACTATCGTTGGCAGCTTTTTGCTGAATTTTACTATTTTGAGTTGCTATACCGAACTAACAAGAAACATGTCTCTATCAAACACAGTAACTGGCACACCATTTCATAAGCCCCATACACATGGTCGGATTTTCCGATGGATTCTGTCCTATCGGACAATGTTGTCGGAAATTCCGACCGTGTGTAGGCACCATCGGACATTTCCCATCAGATTGTCCGACGGACAAAGTTGTATCTCCTGCTCTAAAAATTTTCCGACAACAAAGTCCGATCACACCAATTCCGATCGTGTGTAGCGAATTCCGACGGACAAAGTGCCACGCATGCTCAGATCACATTACAAGACCAAAGCTATTGGCTACTAGCCTCTACGTAGTCCCGTCGTAGGCAACAAACGTCACCACGTTCAGAATGATCGGATTTTCCGACAACTTTGTCCGACCGTGTGTATGCAACACCAGTGTCGGACTAAATCCGTTGGACAAAATCCGATGGATTTTGTGGTCGAATTTTCCGACCGTGTGTATGGGGCATTACAGTGAATGTTTCCAAATTGACTTATTAATTTTTAGGCCACTTTAGATCTTTAATGAGTGGTTATCCTCTAAACAAAATTTAGATCTTTAATAAATGGTTATCCTCTAAACAAATTAAATCTAACAGAGTTTTTTTTCTGGTAAATGCCAACAAGAGCGCAGAACAGTTAGAATAACATGAACTCCATTGGTGTTGCCATATTTATCACAGGGATGTTTCTTGCGGGAATGAAATGCCACTTGTTGAGCTTTGCACAGTGATTAGAGTTTAATTTAAATGTCCCCAAGACACAGGTGTGTTGTGAAAACTCTATTTCAGTTGTCTGCTTTATTTTTACATTGTAGTTAGGACAATGTTCTATTTAGTGTTCTGAAATATAGCCAGATTTCCTGAACTCTTCTTTAGCAAACAGACTAGATATTTTGTAATTTTTTTGCTTGTGGGAATCTGTCCAAATCTCAGTTTTTTTGGCCCTAGAGGACATTAAAATGCCTTCGAAAAGAGTTTATCTTCTACTTTCAGGGTGCAATCAATAAGTACTTTTATTTCTTTCTCACAAATGCATGATTTTTCTATGTCACTTCAATCTGGTTCCTAGACAAATAAAAGATAAGCAGCTTTGCAGTAAAGCTGTAAACACAGCTGACAATTTAAGATTCACATGAAGGATGTTAGAAATACAGACATCCAATAAGTCAAAATGAGGAAAACATTTGTTGCAGAATGAATTCTACTTGAGTAACCTCTCTGTTAAAAACCTAGCATTGTTTTAGGCATTTAAGGCAAATGTAAAATGCATCAAATTTCTAAAGCCTGTTGTAAGTCACAGTATATATTTGAGGCAATTCTTGACCCATTTGACAGCATATGCTAGTAATGCAAAGAGATGATAGACCCTCTTTACAGTTTGCACAGAAGGACTTTCTTAGGTCAAGAGTGCCCCTTGGAGTGAAAGGCTCCATGCACACTGGCTTAAAAATCGCTGTTTCTACAGGAGTTTTGTGATTTGGCTGTAGAAGGAGCTCAATGTTATTTTATGTGTCCATGCACATTAGGACGATTACAGGCATATTTTGAGCTCAATATTTAGAGGCAGAAAAAAAACCTTCTGGTTTGCATTTCTGATTGGAGCTAACTGGCAGAAAAAATGTAAACTCTCCTAAACTCGTCTAAACTTTGTATAAAAAAATGTTTTATATGAGGATTTTTTGTGCCAAGTGGACTAGAGTTTTTTTTTTAAGCCAGTGTGCATGGAGAGTAAGGATGCAATGCTGGATACTGGAAAGTTTTAGAGTTAAGAAAAGAGTTCTAGTGCCAGTGCCCATGTTAAAGAGGAACTGCGGCCGACCTTCCCATGTATTTATTTTTTGCTCTGCTTACCTGATGGTGGTATCTGCACATTTCAGATACTCACCCATCCAGTGGATCCAGCGTTGACCACTGACATCATCTCATGCCCGGCCACAGCTCCGTCCCACGCCACCATGACATCATCGAGAGGCCTATCGGCTCTTCTTGGTTCAGTGGGCGGACCTCTTGATAGGCCCACCTGCCCTCCTGTTTTTAAATGAATAACTTTGCCTCCTGGGATATGTGACATACATATCCCGGAAGGCACTGCCATCAGTGTGCAGATTATTCGCCTTAGGCGAGTGACGTGCATGGGGAGGCAGCACAGACTTTCAATAAAGAAAAAAGACCTATTCCTGCAGAAGAAGGGAGGAGGGGTGGAGAGGCAGGATTTTACTCGGGATGGTGAAGGTCCACTTTAAGGTATTCTGTATATCAATTTTCAAAACAAAGGGAGGGGTGGGGGTGCTGTCTGTATTCTAGTCTCATCCTTATTAAATAATGACCTCTGTATTCAGACCTGTTTACTGTGACCTGTAAATTTGTTTCAGGGCTATCTGAGTGATTACTTTGGGCTATTTCCCTGGCCATATGGTATTCTTCCAGATACAATTAGGCCCACTCTTCAGGGTGCAGACTTGCATTTAGTTTATGAAAATTTAAAGGAGCCAGTGTTAGAATGTGCTATAGACCAGACATCCACCATGTTGACCACGTTTGCTGTGTTGGGGAAAGTTAGAGCCTGCTCATGTGAGATGCTGTAGTAGTCAGAATAAAAAGGACAAGTTTTTGAACAGACACACTATTCACAATGAAGACACTGTATATTAAATGGAACCTGGCCAGCATGGAGGGCCAAGATAGAAGGATTTGGTCAAGTCTGCTTGCCCCCTGGATTACCACAAACCTGTCATCAAGCGAGGTGCAGTCATTAGCTTTGCTATAGTCCATCAGTGTGAGCTCAGATTGGGAGAAGAAATTCAGTAGCTCTTCCCACTCCAAGTTCCAGTACCTCAGCAAGGTTTATAGTTGCTGCATCCCTAAGCCTACTTTCTTGTGCTCTCTTTTGCTACCTAAGTTGACTGACTAGCCTTTGAATTTGACTAACAAGATCACACATCATAACTAACCATGGCTTGCTGAGGAAGTGGGTAGAAGAACATATTAGACTGCCCACTCTGGATTAGTAAACCTAGAAGTGATATCTAGCTGATGTCCTTCTCTGCTAACAGTTTGGTTCTAGATAAACAGACCCAGAGTGGATTAACTGTAAGAACACAGTCACTAATTCAGGAAAAAAAATGCAGAAACTGCGCTTAGACAGCAAGAATAGGGACCCATTCAAATTGCATGTTCATGCTGGGAAACAGCCTGGAATAATTTATTACACAAAGATGTGTTACTGAAAGTCAACATGATGAGTAAGGAGCTGTGCACTGCCCCTGGAACCACTGCTGATTGGGATTCTTGAAACCAAAATTGACATTATTCAAAATCATTTTTTTACATGGATATATCCTTGAAAATTGTTATTGCGACCTTGTTACAGTAACAAAGGAAACAATAGGATATCAATGGTAAGTTTTCAATGAACATGAAACACTTTTTTCTAGACAGTGTCAGACTATCTAGTAAGGTTCTTGGTGACACAAAGGCAGTCACATTATTGTTATGACAGTTGTCATGCATTTACGTTTGCAGCTACATTAATATTAGTGAATGGTTATGAATGATCATAGAAACCATTCACTGGATTTGGAGTAGATGCCAGGAACAACCTCCAGCAATTCCTTGGTAGGGAAAGTAGGGAAAGTGCCAAGCGTCTTTCCTTGCCATGACTTTTATTTACTTGTCAGCCGCCTCAAATCAAGTAGGGGGGCTGGCACTTTGATCCAGCTAAGGAAGACCCCCCCCCCCCCCCAACAATCTCCTATACACTCACCTAAGCTAATTGGGAGATTCAACCAAGAGTAATTCATATAGAAGCTCCAAATACTTTCCCTAGTTTGTGGTCATGTGACATTGGATCCCAAAACTTCTCTCTTCTCGAAGTATAATGGTCCATTTTCTGGTTACATATCATGGCCTGGGTCACTCGAACATTTCCTATTAGCTGTTCAGTGGTGGGATTCTTTCAGGCTACAGAGGATTGAAATGATGTGATCACTCATACATGTGATGACTCATACATGATACAAATGAAGGAAATTAGGTGGAATGAGGTGCACTTGTTTCAAACATCTGATCATATTAATTGCAGTGGTTCACCTAATTTGACTTTATGTTTACTAGTCAGATTTTTGATGCTATGTACTCAAAATATAAAACAAACTAAATTCTAAATTCAGTTTCCTACAGAATAAATTATGTTTCCTACAGAATGCTAACAGTATATATGCAAGATCATTTTCACTATTTACAAGGGAATTGAAACAAGTCTGTTAATAATTAAAATGCATGTGCTCCAGGTGTGTTAAACACATGCTTCTGGTCCTGAGGATGAAAGGTGAGAAAACCTGCCAAATTTTGTAAAGGTCTCCATTAATCAAGAAATTCTATAACCTTATAAATATCCGGATTTATTTAAAAAAAAGCTGTATTTTGAGAAAAAAAAAAAAAAAATATATATATATATATATATATATGTGTGTTTCAGTATTTCAAACTAGAAAATATGTGTCCATTCATGAATGAAGTAATTTTGAGAGTAACTTCAAGTTGTTTAGTTCATGTAGTTTTGTGTATGTGGAGTGTATGTGGAATGTATGTACTAATATATTTAATCCGTGTTGTGTACATAGGTGTAATGGAATAGCTATTTTGTTTGATTAGATAATAGTTATAACAAAAGAGATGAGAGGAGGAAATAGAGGGTACATTACCTCTGAAGAGAGGAGCATGATTGAAATCAGGGGATTGTGCAGTAATCATCCAATGGAGGCTTCAAGGAGTGTGGTGTGTACTTATAACACATCTTTTGAACGCCATGAATAGTATTAGAGAGACATAAATGGGTTTAACTCAAATATAATATGGTGGTTGTTTTATGTTTTCCATAGACTTAAAAAAAATGTACATGCAGTGCTCCTAGAGGTGTCCCTTGAATCAACGGTGAATCAATACCTAAATCCAAACTTGGATATTATCGCTGGTTAGTGACAGATTACATACAGTAACATTACTTGTTTTGACAGTAATGGGACATTGGTTGGTATGACAGTTGGTAACAGGTTATATAAAAGTACATCAGTCGACAAATGGAGATTCTGTACACTGGCATAAGTCATTACGACAGTTGGTGGCAGACCACATAAAGTGCCATTAATTATTGTAAAAGTCGGTATGACAGATAACATACCATTGTATTAGTATGACAGCTGGTGGAAGATGTTGTACAATGCCATTGGTCAATCCCTAGGCAGGGTGAGCAGATGGTGGAGTGAGCAGAGTGAGGAGCAGAACACAGTGCAACCAGTAAGATGAGGGAGGGAAGACTGTTTAAACACAGGTCAGTGTGCAGAGAGCTGCCATAGATGTAGACACTGGTGAAAGCAGAGATTTGACACACTTAGTGCCACTGATAGGAGAAAATACACATACAAACTTACCCTTGTATTCCAGCACAGTTACTAAAACTTTCCTTCTGTGGAAATAGATAAAATCTGAGATTGCTGATGAATTTAGTCTCATTTTAAGAATCCATTCACACAGGGCCAACACCACCTCCAGCGTGACTTTGGGAGGCAACTTGGACACGACTTGAGTATGAATCACAGCGCGACTTGGGGCGACTTCAACACGACTCGGGGCGACTTACAACACAACTTCAGTCTTGAATGTATTTGGGGAGGACATGGACACTGCTGAACATGTGAGCACCACTATGTAACATCTGTGTGTAATAAATGTCCTGGAATTGTGGGCACTGTAAGGGAATATGGACATTGGAGCAAGCACAGATTCAGGACTAAGTCATTTTCTAAAAAAATCTATCTTTAGAACAAAAATGTATGAGGGCACACACTGGTACATTTTTCTTTAATCAGCGGCTTACATAGGTTATATAAATTGTTAAAATAACCAACAAATGTTTTGCATTCAGCCTATATGTTTTCTTGATATGCCTTGAGAAAGCATGCAAGCTGCATGTGATACATTCATAGGCTATTTACATTTTTTTACAACCTTTGTAACCTGCTGAATAAAAGAAAATATGCCAATGAGTTCTGCATGGGTCTCAGATAAGCAGCAGAGCTGGTCTACCCTAAAAGATGATGCCATGATGTATAATCTTTAACTCCCTTAACAACTTGCTTGCCATGATCTTCTTAGCAATTAAGCTGAGGAGGGGATGCAGAGCAGTGTGTTATAAACGTTATAACTTTTTCTTCATGGGGATTGGGGAATGATTAACTGTTGTCCAGAAAGGACATTTTTAGCACACTGGAGATTTTATTTGTATCTTATCACTCACCTTCCACAGTTCTTGTGTTCTCTACACAAACTCATTGTTTTAACCTAGGCTTGAATCAGTGACATCACACTTTTTGTCTGACATTGGTGTCCTTCTTTACACATGTAACTATAGGTATAATGCAACACTTTGACCCACGATAAATGCTTAAGGGTCCCTGTTCAGACTGTAACGGTCCAATGAGTTGGATGCCACTGGCTAGTGAGGGTGTAGGCTAAGGAAAGGTCCATCCAGACCCAAAGCATACTGCAAAAATAGGAAGAGATAGCCTGGCTGCCACACACCTCATCCGGCCCGAGTGGTTAGCCAGTAAAAGCAGCCTCAGCTCTATCCATCTAGACCACAACTTCAATTGGAGTAGTCTGGATGAATTTAGCTAAGGCTGCTTTTACCTGCTAGCCACTCGGGTCGGGTGAGGTGTGTGGCGGCTGGGCTATCTCTTCCTATTTTTGCAGTATAACACAACACTTGTTATCTTATCTGGCATATGTAAGTACTAGATAACAGACAGCTTTAGTGCTATGCCTAGTGCATTAATACTAAACAAAAGGCAAATAAATAACTTTTTTAAATAGTTTTTGTGGCCATACATCTGGCTGACTTGGCACCTTATAGCTATAGCATTGGGATGTGCTTTCACTTTTAGAATGTAAATTTCTGGAAAAACATCAGATGTCTTGGTATGCTTTTTGTGTCGCTTCACTAACCCTCTATCTCTTTAGAATTTGCGAAGATATACGAGTTAACTGTCAATTGGGAAAAATCAATAAACCAATGCGGGGTCCTTGCGTTAAAGCTTAAAAGGCCATTTTGCATGCTGCTGATGCTATTTCACTAATTGTAGTCATCACTTATCCTGTAGCACACAGAAAAGGCCAAAATCGAAAAATCATTTGTACTAACCTTTCCTTATAACCTTTTCAGAAATATTTGATTGTCTTAATATAGTACGGTTCTACTGTCAGTTACTTTTTAACTCTATTTGAACAGACAGGATAAATAGAACAGGCTACCTCTATATATGTGCTATTTGTTCTTAAAAAATAGTACATGTTTATATAAAATGTATTTATCTCAGATATTTAATTTGCACCCTGCTACAATAAACATAGTCTTGTTTGTATCAGAGACTCTGTTTTAAGCATAGCTAGCTTGCCAAACTTTTCAACGTTGCAATGCTGCTATTATAGGTTCAAATCCTGCTTGACCTCTATTAGTGTGCATAATATACAATCTTTTTATTATTGAGCTGTGGGTACCTACTGGTTCTCCAGCTCAATTCTACAACTGACAAACAAAAAAACATTTTGGCAAGTTGACTAATTTTTGTGTCTTGTATTTCGGGCACTGAATAAAATGTTCTTGTATCAGTGGCCTGAACTATTAGCATAGCTTGCTTGCAAAATCGGGATCTATACCATTGCATTGCTGCCACTGGGTACAAATCCCACCTGCCCTCCCTTCATATGGTATATGTATGGTCTTTTTTAATGTGGGCACTCAAATTTTCTCCTACAGCTGACAAAAAATAAAAGAATAATTATTTCCACCAATGTATACTTTAAAATCTAAGCTGCTTCTAAGTCAGGAACTGAATTTTTTTTTTTTTTTTTTACCAATCGTTGGACTAAATGTATATTTCAGAGCATACACATTTTTTCATTTCAAATTATGTTTTGCATGAGAATTCAACAATATTACATCTAATATCATGTTATTGATAGGGTGTTAAGAGTCAAAATATGTTGCCTTCTTCTACATATCTGCCACTCACAGTCCTCAGTATTCACTGCTCCTCAGCCTGGCTGACTTACAACTGGTGGCGGTGCACATTAAGAACACACTTTCAGCAGCAATCTCAGACCCTTAAACGGACCTCAGAGTAGTGGCATCCTGCCTCGAACACATGGAGTCGGCTGCCATGACACACAGAGTCGCCATACAGCAGATACAGCAATTGACCAGCGTCCATGCCCAGCACCTGATTGACATGCATCATCACATGGAAGATCTTGACAACAGGGGTCAGGGGTGCAATTTAAGATTCAGGAATTGGTGGATAGACCGCAGCTTCAGCAGGTAGTGTGGGCAATCTGTAACACTTTGCTGGGCAGACCGCCAGACTCTCCCATAAAAACGGAGCGTTGTCACAGGGCGTTGTCACAGGGCGCTCAGACCTAGAAGCCAGGACACTGAACCATCTAGGGCAGACCGCCTGACTCTCCCATAAAAATGGAGCGTTGTCACAGGGCGCTCAGATCTAGAAGCCAGGACACTGACCCATCTAGGGATACAGTATGCTGCCTTGTTAGTTTTACTCAAAAGGAGTACATACTGCGCCATGCACACAACCAGGGGCAACTGTAACATGCTGGTCAACCCATACAGATCTTCTAGGACTTATCCGCTATTACACTGAAACACAGAAGAGACCTGCACCCCCTTCTCAATGCCCTAAGGGACAGACACATTGTATACCGCTGGAAGTTCCCTTTCTCTCTGACAGCAACAGTGGGTAACCGCATTGCCTCCCTGCGCACGCCAATAGAGCTACAAGCTTTTTGTGACACCTTGGGCATTCCGGTGGTTTCTGTTCCAGACAGGTTTAGCTCATTCCTGCAGCCAGACCTTTGGATCCCCATCCAGCAAGAGATGATCCCACGATCCCGGCCTCATAGATGCTGCAGGTCCTCCTCCGACTCATCCCAGAGAGGTCCAGATGCCATGGTCATAGACTACGGTCCAAGATCTTTTCCCTCATCTACTCATAAGAGAATGGATCACTGAACCCTGTACAGAATGCTTTGCATACCACCCTTTCACCTGGATTTATGTTCACCGGTAAACAGTTTTGTCCTTTCTATCTGTTGCCAATCTGCATTCAGCTAAACCAATGAAAACAGGGCTGGCAATAGTGATAATATTAAATACACAAACGTGGCAATAGCAAATGTGCAAAAGTGACTAAACACATATAAATGCTAATATAAGAGACCACAGCAAATAACTGTCATCATGAATGTGTTTTTTATTCTATTTTTTTTTATTTTTTATTATTTTTTATTTTTTTTCATTTTATTTTATTTTCATTTAATTATATTATTTTCATATTCCACATATGATTGTATTTGTAAAGTTATATATATGTTTAGTAATTCAAGTTCCTTTTCCATAATAATGTTTTACATATATATTTTTATATTTTTATGTGTTTATATTTTATCCATTTTAAAAATCATTTCAAGTGTATTGGACGGATGTTCGTCCCCTTTTTGTATTTGTCAAATAAAGTTTTATTTTTTGCAAGGCAAACCAATATGATGACAATCCAGGACATATAGCGATTCTATTTCCTGTCACCATGATTGGCGTCTTTGCTCCACCTTTTATAGGAGGAGTTTACCACTTACAACTAGTATACATATTTTCCATATTGGCCAGAAGTGATGTCTTTTGATGACGCCCTGGAGGAGGGGTGAAACGCATCAACGTAATTTCCAGGAACGCACGCTTATCCAGCTCTGAGTGTTTGCTTTTCTCTTTTTTATCGGTGGAAAACTTATATGGAAATATCCGAATTAACATCCGTGATAGTGTGTACCCTGTGCTCCTTGGATTTTCTTCACATTATCAGCTTACCTCCCTTCTTAATCTGCCATGCTTACCTGTCTGTTTGTGTGGTGAGTTCAGCCTAAGAAGGGGACACTGTTGTTTGTATTTCTTTATGCTGGACATTTTATTATTATTTTTATTTTAATTTAGCATTTTTTATGCTGGACACTAATTATATTTCTCTCTCTAGTATCATATTTGATTCACCTTATATGTTGGGCACATTCATGATGACAGTCATTTGCTGTGGTCTCAGATATTAGCATTTATATGTGTTTAGTCACTTTTGCACATTTGCTATTGCCATGTCTGTGTATTTAATATTATCACGATTGCCAGCGCTGTTTTCATGTGTTTAGTTCTATTTGGAAGTTTTAGCACTTTTCTTACAGCAGCTGCAACCAGTCACTTATTTTTTGTTTGTTTATTTATTTATTTATTTTTTTTCTCCAGCGCCGTTTTTTTGTCTTTATATAATCTGCATTCAGGGCTTCTTGCTAAGCTTCAGGTTCGGATCACCGAGACCCCCCCACTGCAGTTTTGCCATATGGTGGCCTTTCAATCTCTGTCTATGTGCAAACTTTTACAGCACTCTGACCTCATAAGCCTTAAGGAGTGTCCCAAACTTAATTGTGCCTTTTGTAACTGTTATAGCACTTTTTTCAGGATGCCCTCCCACCATACTGAAGTCGAGAACATTCACCACCACGAATTGAGGATGACTGGGGGACCTGGTCGTTTTCACTATATGACTCTTTAATTGCATACAGACGATAAGTATATTCAACATGAGGACAAAGTCCATGCTTGCTATCTAGGCGAGTAGTAATGACGTTAATACGGATGTTATACTTGATTACACATTTGACGACCCTTACATATAAGCCAAACATTCTATAGGGAATTTAGAAGCTCTGTGACCCCTAGAGGGGACTGCAGGTTTCCCCTGCTAATGAGCAGTGCCCCGTGAGGGTCTCAGGTCAGGTACAGGGGCTTTTCTTCTGGGTTGATTTCAGCCCGGTGCTCATGGGAGGTGATCCGAGGCTTTGCGTCACTGGTCTTAGACCCCCACTATGTGTTTAGTCACTTTTGCACATTTGCTATTGCCACGTCTGTGTATTTAATATTATCACGATTGCCAGCGTTGTTTTCATTGGTTTAGTTATATTTGGAAGTTTTAGCACTTTTCTTACAGCAGCTGCAACCAGTCACTTATTTTTTGTTTGTTTATTTATTCTTTTGCTCCAGCACCGTTTTTTTGTCTTTATATATTCTTTCCCATTTTGGGGTTGCACTTGGCAGCAATGGAGATTTTTTTCTTTTATCAACAGCAGGAATTTGAATGCAGATGAATTCTTTTCACCAAATAATGATCATGTAGACATCAATTTAGAATTTAAACATCTCAAAAATGCCCTTGACAAACAAATAAGAACATGGTGGGATATTTTTACCTTGAATAAATATGTCAAGGATAAAATTACCCCCAGATGTCTAAGATGGGACATTGCTCCCAATGATGGGTTGGTGGATAAAGACTTAGAAATTGAGTGGTTTTCCTTTTTCAATCATAGTGAAAGGAAGCTACTAGATATGTTAATAGGAAGAAAGGAGAAAAAATTGCAGTTCATTGAAACCAATATCAAAGCAATAAAATCTAAATTGGGTCCTCTTATTACATCTGGGGAGCATAAAGATAAATTAAAACAGCTCCAAGATTTTGTAGATAAATTAGATAAGGATATTCAAAAGAAAAAAATCAAAAAATTTCTGAGAGATTCCAATGACTATAAAACCAATAAAGTCTATAAATGGCAAGAGGTGGCTGAGACATCGAATAACACCTCTAGAAATCCAGCAGAAATTTTTGAACCTATACCAGATGCCACCAAAACTCCTGTAAGGAAATATGATGGGTCTCAAAAAGATCACGAGAGGGGTAATAAGCAAAATAGGGATTATTACCATTCTGTGACACCCCAGTACGGGGTTCCCATCTATAATCGATTTGAACCTCTTTCTTATGATCATGGTTATCCATTCAATAGGGGATCGTACAATCAAAGGGGTTATGATACCAGAGGGGGCTATTCTGGTGGGCAACCCTGGTTTCAGGCCCAATCTGGGCATTACCCTCCCGCTAATCAGAGGGGATATGATCATAGGGGGGTTAGCTATGGTGGTCAGTCCTGGCCAACAAATCAATCTGGCTATGGCCCTCCCAAAAACAGGATCGGGGATGGTATCCCAATAGTTCCAGAGGGTATTTTCAGAGGAGAGGATCTGGGGGACCGCCACCGATGAGGGGGAGAGGTGGTGGAACACCCAGAGGTCAGGGGAAGAACAACCCCAGCCAACCGAACAGGAAAGAGGAGGAGGAGTGGATACTTTGGTATCCCACAGTATCCCAACTGCCTGGAGAAGAAGGAAGAAGAGAAGAACTAGAGTATGCAGAGGAGTCCAAAGGCAAACGAAAAAGAGAAACTTAATGGAGGGAACTTTTAATCTCAGTGATGCAACTTTTTCTAAAGATGAATTAAAAATTTTGGATCTTGGTATAAAATTTGCTATGGATAGGAACTTGAACAAATTTGATGTTTTTATTGATTTCCAAAAATTCATTAGGAAAATCAACATAAAAAAATGTTATGCTAAAAATAAGCCACCAGCACCCTCTTGTGTTGAGGATCTTCATAGTTCCCCAAAAAAACATTCCATTTTTAATCCTCAAATTGCCAACAACTATTTTGTAAGTCCTTAGTTGAGCAAGACTTGGATAGACTTGCTGTACGACCCAATAGGAGGAAAAAAGATTTATAGAATGGTTTGGAGCTGTTGGAGAAGAATAAAAACATAGTGATCAGATCAGCTGACAAGGGAGGGGGAGTAGTGATACTCAACAAAGCTGATTACCTTGATGAGTTGAATAGATTGGTAGGGGATCAAGAAACCTAGAGTCCCTGTGATCTATCAGATACCAAAATTGCACAAAGATCCATCCAAACCCCCGGGGCGACCGATAATTAGTGGTATTGAATCGTTGTTCTCAAGAATTGGCGAATATATAGATTATTTTTTACAGCCACTCACCACCAAATATCCAGCATATCTTAAAGATAGTAAAGATTTGATTGAGTTAATCAGTCCTATGATTGTCGATGAAAATTGTATCCTTGCAAGTGTAGATGTCAATTCCTTATACACTAACATTCAGCAACCACATGCCCTTCAGGCCGTTGATTGGGCTTTGGGGAATATTAACATCAAAATCAAACAGAGGGAATTTATCCTACAAGCCTTAGATTTGGCCATGAGCCATAATTTCTTTTGGTACGAGAAAGAATTTTATAGGCATAAGAAGGCGTTGCGTTGGGTGCCAAATATGCCCCATCAGTGGCTAACCTTTTTATGGGTTTTTGGGAAAAGGAGGCCATTTATAATATGAATATTCTGGAATTGAGATTATATAAATGATATATAGACGATATTATAATAATTTGGGCAGGATCGCAGGATTCTGTTGAAAACTTTTTGAGAAAAATGGGTGACAACCCGTTTGGTACTTCTTTTTCAGAAACTTTTAGTTACCAAGAGGTGAACTTATTGGATCTAACAATATTCAAGGAAGAAAATAAATTGTTTACACGTACCTTTTTTAAATATGTAGACAGGAATGGTTATATTCCACTCACCAGCTGTCACCATCCGAGATGGTTGGGTGGTATTCCCAAGAGCCAAATGCTTAGGGTCAGAAGAAATTGTAATAAAAAGGAAGATTACAATGCTCAGTCTAACTTGATCCTAGAACGTTTTCAGGATAAAGGATACAATTTGGAAGATTTGAAATGGACCAAGGAGGTGATTGGGGAGATGGATAGAAATGAACTGTTTAAGAAAAAAATCAAAAAAACAACAGGATTTTGGTATAGCGTTTCTGACTGGTTACAATCGACAGTACAGAGAATTTGAAAAAATCATAAAAAATCATTGGTCTCTTTTATTGGAAGATAAAGAGTTAAAACAAGTGTTGCCCAGTAAGCCTAAATTTATTTACACCAAGCAACCTAATCTAAGACTGTAATTGGTGCACAATGTTGTGAATCCACCCTAAAAGTTGTTCACCTTTTTGAACCAAACAGGCTTTTATAGTTGTGGCAGATGTTTGATGTGTAGAGCCTCTAAATTTAGGAAAAGAATAACTACACAGTTTGAATCACTTGTCACAGGGTGGTCCTATGAGATAAAAAAAGTTAAATACATGTGAGACCACGCACGTAACCTACCTTTTGGCTTGCCCGTGTGGCTCTAATATGTTGGCAGAACCGCTAGACAATTAGGGGTAAGGTTAAGGGAACATGTAAATAGGATCAGGAAGGGATATAAGCATCATAGCCTCTGCAATCATTTTAGGATGTTCCATGGGCGAGATCCTAGTGTTTTAACCTTCTGCGGGAGTGGAAGAGCATTGGAGAGGTTCCAATCTCAAACGATCAATCTCTCAGAATGAAACACAATTGATTCACAGATTGTGTACTTTAAGTCCCCAAGGTATCAATATTGATCTAGATTTAAACTGCTTCCTTTCTAATTGGTAATAATTTTATTCATGTATCATCTCTGGAATATATATTTATTGCCATTTTTATTTTCTTTATTTTTGTTTATGTTTTGGTTTGTTTTATTTTATTTTGATTTATTTTATTTTATTTTAATTTTAATTTTATTTCTATTTTTATTTTTATTTTTTATTTTTATTTACATTTTTATTCTATTTTATTTTATTTTTATTTTTTATTTTTATATTTATTTTTATTTTCATTTTATTTTATTTTCATTTAATTATATTATTTTCATATTCCAGATATGATTATATTTGTAAAGTTATATATATGTTTAGTAATTCAAGTTCCTTTTCCATAATAATGTTTTACATATATATTTTTATATTTTTATATGTTTATATTTTATCCATTTTAAAAATCATTTAAAGTGTATTGGATGGATGTTCGTCCTCTTTTTGTATTTGTCAAATAAAGTTTTATTTTTTGCAAGGCAAACCAATATGATGACAATGCAGGACATATGTTGATTCTATTTCCTGTCACCATGATTGGCGTCTTTGCTCCACCTTTTCTAGGAGGAGTTTACCACTTACAACTATTATAAATATTTTCCATATTGGCCGGAAGTGATGTCTTTTGATGACGCCCTGGAGGAGTGGGCGAAACGCATCAAAGTAATTTCCGGGGCCTACGATCTAACCACTGACACATTTACTGCCTCCGTGGAACGCACGCTTATCCAGCGGCGATCGCAGAAGTTCGCTCTGAGTGTTTTCTTTTCTATTTGCATCCTGTAAGTAGCGCCCAGCGCGCAGCTTTTAAATTGAACCCCCGCAGTACTTCACCATATAGTGTATTTCTCTTTCTTACCGGTGGAAAACTTATATGGAAATATCCGAATTAACGTCCGTGATAGTGTGTACCCTGTGCTCCTTGGATTTTCTTCACATCATCAGCTTACCTGCCTGCTTAATCAGCCATGATTACCTGTCTGTTTGTGTGGTGAGTTTTGCCCAAGAAGGGGACACTGTTGTTTGTATTTCTTTATGCTGGACATTTTATTATTATTTTTATTTAAATTTTGCATTTTTTATGCTGGACACTAATTATATTTTTCTCTCTAGTATCATATTTGATTCACCTTATATGTTGGGCACATTCATGATGACAGTCATTTGCTGTGGTCTCAGATATTAGCATTTATATGTGTTTAGTCACTTTTGCACATTTGCTATTACCACGTCTGTGTATTTAATATTATCACAATTGCCAGCGCTGTTTTCATTGGTTTAGTTATATTTGGAAGTTTTAGCATTTTTCTTACAGCAGCTGCAACCAGTCACTTATTTTTTGTTTGTTTATTTATTTATTTATTTTTTTGCTCCAGCGCCGTTTTTTTGTCTTTATAAAATCTGCATTCAGGGCTTCTTGATAAGCTTCGGATTCGGATCACCGAGACCCCCCCACTCTGATCTCCCGGGGTGGTGGGACATTTACATATAACTGCTGTTGCTTCTGATCCTGAATATGATGCTATACTGCTAGTTATCGTAAGTTCATGTAAACTGTGCCTGGCACATCTCCTATTTGTGTAGGCCCAGCTCTTTTTGGCTCCTGGGTGGAAACTGCAGTTTTGCCATATGGTGGCCTTTCAATCTCTGTCTATGTGCAAACTGTTACAGCACTCTGACCTCATAAGCCTTAAGGAGTGTGCCAAACTTAATTGTGCCTTTTGTAACTGTTATAGCACTTTTTTCAGGATGCCCTCCCACCATGCTGAAGTCGAGAACATTCACCACCACGAATTGAGGATGACTGGGGGACCTGGTCGTTTTCACTATATGAGTCTTTCATTGCATACAGACGATAAGTATATTCAACATGAGGACAAAGTCCATGCTTGCTATCTAGGCGAGTAGTAATGACGTTAATACGGATGTTATACTTGATTACACATTTGATGACCCTTACATCTAAGCCAAACATTCTATAGGGAATTTAGCAGCTCTGTGACCCCTAGAGGGGACTGCAGGTTTCCCCTGCTAATGGGCAGTGCCCCGTGAGGGTCTCAGGTCAGGTACAGGGGCTTTTCTTCTGGGTTGATTTCAGCCCGGTGCTCATGGGAGGTGATCCGAGGCCTCGCGTCACTGGTCTTAGACCCCTGCTGGGGGTCTAGGTGAGTGAGCCCTGCAACTTGAGCTAGAAGCTTCTCCATGGGACCTTTGTTTGATTCTCCTTAACTGATACACCCGAAGGGGCGAACTGAGACTATAGCATCTCAGAATATTATGGTTAAATCTTATAGAAATGTGGTATAAGTCACTGTTTTATGTTTCTGTGTGTATTAGTCTGGGTTGCTGGGGACATGCTTCTGTACTATCATAGGCCCTTTGGCCCTTAAACCTTAATTGCATGACACTTCCCAGAGAACAGGCACCCCGGTAACCAAGGTGGTTTGGTCTGCTTTTCAAGCAGCTCCTTTTATTGCATTACAGCAAAAGGGGAGGTGCAAGACCGGAACCTCCTCTTCTTGGAGGGGGTTACTCTCTGCTCCTTCCCGACCCAGACTGCTGAAGCCTTTCCACAAGTTTTTATTTTACTGTTTGCATGCCTTGGTTGATCAATGTTAATTGGTTTCCTAGTGTTAGACCTCTCTCCAACCTCAGAGTGGCAGGTTCCCCTTTGTACTTATCTGGCACACCTTCTTCTTCCCATACATTGCTCTACCCCCTCCTCTAGCTATATACTAATGTTAAGATTACTGACACAGTCTCACTACATTACACTGAAACTATATGAGCTATCCCTACTCCACACTAATGTATGTAAAAATGACACAATCTCACAACACTACAGTGAAACTATCTGAGCTGTCCCTGCTTAGCTGCACACTATGCAAAGCTGAATGATTGTCCTCCTCACTACACTCACACTATCCCTATTCTACACTTACAATTGAAGCAAAATAGCACAGTATGGCACAATAACTGACTAATAGCACTGAACAGAGCCCTGTTCTATCTCTCCCTATGCCGAAATCACACTGAAAATGGCTGCCATTGAAAGAATACTTTTATACTGTGGGGTGGGAATGAGCCATGATTGGATAAAGTCACGATGACAGTGTCCAATCATGACTCTGACAGTGCTCTGTGCCCTGATTAGCTTTCACTGCTTCAGCCAATCAGGGCTTGAAATGCACTGTTCAGCACCGCAATGCATTGTGGTCAGTTCAGGGGCCGAACAAACAGTCAAACAACCCGTTTGTTTGGATGTTCGCCGAACGCCCGAACAGCGAAAGTTCGGCCCAAACTTATGCTCGGGCCGAACCGTTCGCCCATCCCTACTGCTCACATCTTCGGCAGTTGGTTTGTGTGTCCCCGTTTTGGAAGTGAATCTCCTATTGCGAGTTTTCGCATTAATTAGCCTTATTTTTCCCTCCTATAGATCCCCTTCCCTATCCCACCCCCCTTTTTTTTTCTTCTCTGTCCTGTACTTTTTTCCTTTCCCCCATCTATCCCCCTACCCCCCGCTCAAATGCCATCTTCAGTCATTTAGTACTCTGGTTGTCCATATACAGACCCAGCTTGTGGATTCTTTAGAGTCGATCATGGCACACAACTTACCACACTCAGTTCGTCTCTCTCTTAAAGTCTATTCGCTTAATGCTAAAGGACTAAACGTCCAAGAAAAATACAGCAGTATCCTAGCAGAAGCATACCATCAAAGGGCACAGGTCCTTTTCTTCCAAGAAATGCATTTTAAATCAGGGGCAGTCCCACGCTTTCATAACAATTGCTTTCCTACAGAATTTAATGCCACCTATCCCGAGTCCAAATCCAAAAGTGTCTCAATCCTGCTTTCCAAAACTTTCCACCTCGACATCACTGATCAGCTAATTGATCCAGCGGGGAGATTTTTATTCCTCAAGGGCAAGTGACATCATTGATCATATATGATCATGTTTATACAGTATATGGTCAATGGCATCACTGGGAAACTTCACACCCTTGTATATACAGTAACAGCAGCTTGCGTCTCAATGGCATTTTTTTTTCTTTTGGCAGGTCATAGGCCATCAGCCATCATGATTGACATGGATCTGCATTGCTGGATGATCTGATTGATGATGTGTTTGGGGATTTTAATATATTTTTTAAAAAGACTCAGTTGCTTGGGTGTCTTTATTTCTAGGTTACATCTTTTTTTGTGAATGAGTAGAGGTACTATATACCCCCACTCATTCATATCAGGCGGCAGAATTTGGTTGCCTCTTATTGTTAAAGTGGGTTTCCATATTCTGATAAGTCCCCCTGCACACAGACCCCACAACCACAGTGCAAGGCTTCATCGATATGGGAACAAAGTGCTTTGTCAAAGGTTCCTCCCCAAGACACGTCACTCCCCCACCCCCCCCCCCCCCCCCCCCCCGTGTTCAGAGCATGTTGCCTGGTATGGTTCAGGAAGGGTTAGGTGCAACCTAACCCCCCCCCCCTTTATTGGCCAGCCAGGCTGCATGCTTGGATTTAGGGGTTTGTTAAGGATTTTGAAGGGGACCTCACACTTGTTTGTTTTTTTGAGTGTGAGTCCCTCTTAAAAACTGTACCAAACATTGTGCACTTTTATAATCCATGCCAGACTCAAAAGGTCTTGTATACATTTTTGGGGGGACTCTATACAATTTTTTTTTCTTTCTTGTTGTAAGATGTGCTACAGCAAAAATGATGTTCGCAAAGAAATGACACAGTTTGATTTGCCGGCAAATTGTTTAATTGCTAGCTTCTTTCCAAAAAAAAAAGCACACAAATGCCAGTGGTCCCCCAAAATACATAGCAGATGCATGGGGGGCTGTGTGCTGTTTTTTTTTTTTTTTTCTTTTTTTAGAAAGCTGTCAAAGTAATTTGCCAGCAATTTTAAAACTTGTTTCCTTTGTAAATGTCGGCACTAAGAAATCAGTGTTCCTGGCTTCATGGAATTAAAAAATATTTTTTTTATTGGTACATGTTTCCCAAGGTAGTGCTGACCCACCTACCGTTTGTGACACCCTCCACCCTATTAGACCAGAAAATGGGCATTTCTAGTTTGACAGATTCAGCTCCCATTGATTAACATGGGGTTTGAGTTAGGCATCCAAAATTCTTTGAAGTTCACGAGCCCTGCTCAAGCGAACCTAGGGTAGTTTGCTCATCACTACACACTTCCAGTTGTGTGGAGTCGAATGTCCCCTGCTGGCCACTATGGCTCCTCTCAGTGACCCCTACATCATACATTACTACTGTATCCTACAATAAGTAGACCCACTATTCAACCAGCCAGTTTGGTCAAACTAACCCACCAACCAGAGTGCTGCTACAAAGTGAGGTTTTAGCAAATGGGTTGATGGATAATCAGAGCATGGGGTTAAATTTGTTGACCACCCGAGGGGATCACATTAATATTTATAAAATTCATATATTTACAAATTAAATTTATACTAAAATAATAAGTAGTTTTTAACTGCTTTTCAAACTTTCTTTCACCTTATTCTCTACAAAACCATTCCATAGCCTCTCTCCATTTCTACTGTTCAACTTATGGGCACATTTTTGCTAAAAGTACTACCATGAAGTCTAGCAAAACCATTATATAAACATGGTAATTCTTTTTTTTTATGTGATAAGCACCCATAAGTTAAAGAAATATCACCTTGTTTTTGAGAAACTGATGTCTGAAACTGTTTACTCCTAAAAAAAACATTCCTTTGTTATTAGAACATGATTCTTGGTTAATAATGAACACATAAACAGGGTATTGCAAAAAGTTTAAGCCATAGATATAAACATCTAAATATTGCGTTCAAAGAAAATATTCCACCATATAGCAGCAATCAACTTTCATTTACACAGCCATCTGCCACGCAGCTTCAAATTCTTGGCTAACTTATTTTCTTACACAGCAGGGTGATCACAGTGAAGGCTTAAATACAAACAATGATTGATTTACTCTTGTGTTAAAACAATGCTAATATGATTATAATGATATAGCCTTGGATTTTTTGAAGAAAATGAACCTACTTTAGCTGTAAGTACAAACACCATGAACTACATCGAATGTAATATGCATTAATTCCCACATTGAATATTTTTGATGGTTCCTTTGTTGTTGACTGTAACACATAAATAGAACCTTATATGATAATATGTACCTTGTGTGTAAATAGTAGTTGTAGACTTTAACCACCCGGAATGATTTGCCCCCTTAATAACCAGGCCATTTTTTCCGATATGGCACTCCGTTGCTTTAACTGACAATTGCGCAGTCATGTGACATTGTACCCAAACAAAATTGACGTCTTTTTTCCCCCCACAAATAGAGCTTTCTTTTGGTGGTATTTGATCACCTTTGCAGTTTTTATTTGTTGCGCTATAAACAAACAAATAGCGACAATTTAAAAAACAATTTTATTCATCAATTTAGGCCAATATATTCTTCTACATATTTTTGGTAAAAAAAATCGCAATAGGATATATTGATTGGTTTGCGCAAAAGTTATAGCATCTACAAAATAGGGGATAGATTTATGGCATTTTTATTATATATATTTTTTTTGCTAGTGATGGTGCAGATCTGCGATTTTTAGCGGGACTGCGACATTGCGGCAGACAGATCGGACACTTTTGACACTTTTTTGGGACCAGTGACATTTATACAGCGATCGGTGCTATAAATAGCCACTGATTACTGTATAAATGTCACTGGCAGGGAAGGGTTTAACACTAGGGGGGCGATCAAGGGGTTAAATGTGTTCCCTCAGCGTGTTCTAACTATAGGGTGGGGGGTGGGCTGCCTGGGACATGGCAGAGATCACTGTTCCCGATCACTGGGGACAGTAGATCTCTGTCATGTCTTCTGTCAGAATGGGGGGGATCATTGTTTATCATTGATTATTGTTTACAAAGGCAGATCCCCATTCTGCCTCTGTATACCGTGATTGTGGGCTGCCAGCAGACATCGAGTCTGCCCCGACCTGTGGGCACGCTCCCGCAGTGTGCTTAAACGTGTGCCGGCGGCGGCACGTGCCCACCGCTATCACACCTACGCAAGCCGCCGCACAGCTATGGCGACGGCAGCTGGTCGGCAAGCGGTTAAAGTAGAAATCAACATAAAAATGGGGGTCACGCCAAAACCTGAATATTAATGGCAGTTTTAACCCATGAAATCCAGGCTTCACCTCTTTCCATACTGTGTCCTGCTCCGCTGTATGCTCAGTTGTAGGATCACACAGGTTCTAACTCAATTTGTCAATAATTTACAAGGTTTAGCTGGCAGGAGGTGTAAACTACTTTGCTTTGCATAAAGTTAATTAACATAATTGATAATTAAGGTTCAGAAAGTTAAGCAATTGGCTGAGAGCACTGATTGGGAGTCGGTCAGCTGCTGCTTTTCTAAGATGCGTGTCCAACAGAAGCCGGTCGGACAGACCAACATATACACACACACACGGGCCGAATGTCAGACGTTTTTTTTTTTTCAACCCGCCGTTGTCTGCCAACATTCGTCCCGTGTGTACAGGCCTTTAAGTTTAGTGGAGATTAGGTTCAAACCATCCACAAGGCAATATAGGCAGGAGTCTAGGACACGACTGATATCTGAAAAGCCTAGCTACAACCTTATTGCTCCTGCAGTAAACCAGGGGGGTGATGCAATTAGTCAAAGCTGTAACCTGTCTGTGGTTTCACAAAGGAGGATCTACTTGTGGGCAGTTGATGTCTGATGTAGCTATTCCAGCACAGACAATACAAATGGGGTGGTTTCTCATTGTCATTTGGGATCTTTATGAATGTCAGTCTTTGGGGCAGGGTGGCCCTGCACCCCCCCCCACCCCAAAGCACCTTGTCCCCATGTTGATGAGGACAAGTGCCTCTTCCCGACAACACTGGCCATTGGTTGTCAAGGTCTGCGGGCGGGAAGCTTATCGGAATCTGGAAGCCCCCTTTAACAAGGGGGCCCCCAGATCCCGGCCCCCACCCTATGTGAATGAGTATGGGGTACATTGTACCCCTACCCATTCCCCTAAAAAAAGTGTCAAAAATAAAACACAGTACACAGGTTTTTAAAGTTATTTATTAGGCAGCTCCTGGTCTCTTCCGACTTCTTCTCCTCCTCTCCGGCTCTTATCCCTCTTCTGGCAGTGTCTTCTGCCTCCTCCGCTGATGTCTTCTGCCTCTGCCAGTTCTTCTACCCTCTCTGGGACTTCTCCACCCTTGTTCTCACTTCATAGTGTGCAACCCAGCTCAGCCTCAGCTTTGCTGCATTGCTGAAAGGCAGCCTATGGCTGTGCAGCAATGCCGGTTTATGAAATTCCAGCCAATGAGGCTGTAGCAATGTTCCTGCATGATGTTAGCCCTCCCACTTAATGCAGTGATATGAGAAGGAAGGAGGAGAAAAATACAAAGGTGAATAAGTGAAATAATAAAAGAGGTGAGTGAGGAGTTAGAGTATATTTTCAATTATCACATTTTCATACAGAGAAATAAATGTTGTAAAACTTGGAGGACAGATATATGCCCAATACCTTTTATACAACTTACACATGTAATTCTAAAGGCATCTGTAATGCTGGAATGCATATTTTTCTCTAAATAGTTAAAAAAAATAATCTGTTTATACTTACACTGGAATGTTTTTACTTATGTTTTTTGGCACAATTGCGTATAGTATATATACTGTTTTTGTGCGTGTTTGAAAAAAAGTTTTAAAGCGGGCCGGTCTGGATGAAGTCCAGGGCCAAGTTTTTGTCCCAGTCCAGCCCTGGCTTGATGTGAAGTAGTACACAATGAGGAGAGATGGTGGAGGTTGAAGTGTCACATGAGGAGCAGCAAGGGATAACGCTGTCAAGCAGCAGGGATACCTTGCAGAGAACAGCAATCACTTGTATAAATCATTCTGGGGGCACTACCCCAAAGGCAAAAGTTGTTAGTATCCCTAGGGCCAACTCAGTCTCCTCTGCAGTGTGGGCATTTCTAACTGTGTCATGGATAGCCTAAGCCTAACAAAGTAATGCACAAGCACCTGATGTGGTAACACAGTGGGAGGGATAGGCGCAGCACATTACCTAGACAAGGCAGACTCATCAGGTTTCCCTTCCCCAGGTCCTGTTGCTGAAAAAAACTTGTGGAAGCATGTCCAGCATCTCAATGCCAGCTTAGCAGAGATGCTGGCGCTACAACTGCCCCCATACAAGTTGGCAAAAACAGACCTCGTCCAGTTGATCGCCTGCACTGCCCCAGGGTAGCAGGTACCCAACTGCCATTGCATTTTCCAGAAAACCATCCCTGATCTCTACCTTTACATTGAGGAAAACGTGTCTCTGGTGCTGGACTATGCTGTTGATGGCAAGGTACACATGACCACAGACACTTGATTCAATAAATATGGGCAACGATGCTATAGATCATTCACTATGTACTGGATTAAATTCATGGTGCCTGGGAATAGGATTGATGCAGCGCAGACCATACTACTTGACTTTGTGGTGCAACCTGGCTGCTTAATGAGAGCTGGTGGTTGTGGTCCTGTGAGCTCAACCCCCTCCTCCTCATTGGCCTCATCCTCCATGTCCTCCCCAGTATCAGGACCAGAAACTTACCAAGTGCCCCAAAACCCATGCAATGTTCCAGGAAACAACTGCCAAGCAATGATGCAGCTTGTATGGCCAAGGTAAAGGTGTAATTCTGGGCTATCATTTTTCCAGGTCCAGGTTGAAAAGTGACTTAGCCCACACCCTTCATCTGGAAAACCTTACACGTATGCCTTGTCTAGTAGTAGGTGAGGTTGAAAAAAGACACACGTCCATCAAGTCCAACCTATGTGTGTGATTATATATCAGTATTACATTGCATATCCCTGTATGTTGTGGTCGTTCAGGTGCTTACCTAATAATTTTTTGAAACTATGGATGCTCCTCGCTGAGACCACCACCTGTGGAAGGGAATTCCACATCCTTGCCGCTCTTACAGTAAAGAACCCTCTATGTAGTTTAGGGTTAAACCTCTTTTCTTCTAATATTAATGAGTGGCCACGTGTCTTGTTAAACTCCCGAAAAAGTTTTATACCTATTGTGGGGTCACCAGAGTGGTATTAGTAAGTTGAAATCGTATCCCCTCTCAAGCGTCTCTTCTCCAGAGAGAATAAGTTCAGTGCTCGCAACCTTTCCTCATAACTAATATCCTCCAGACCCTTTATAAGCGTTGTAGCCCTTCTTTGTACTCGCTCCATTTCCAGTACATTCTTCCTGAGGACTGGTGCCCAGAACTGGACAGCATACTCTAGGTGTGACCGGACCAGAGTCTTGTAGAGCGAGAAAATTATCATTTTATCTCTGGAGTTGACCCCCTTTTTAATGCATGCCAATATTCTGTTTGCTTTGTTAGCAGCAGCTTGGCATTGCATGCCATTGCTGAGCCTATCATCTACTAGGACCCCCAGGTCCTTTTCCATCCTAGATTCCCCCAGAGGTTCTCCCCCAATGTATAGATTGCATTCATATTTTTACCACCCAAATGCATTATTTTACATTTTCCTACATTAAAACTATTTTGTCATGTAGCTGCCCACCCCATTAATTTGTTCAGATCTTTTTGAAAGATTTCCACATCCTGCGGAGAAGTTATTGCCCTTCTTAGCTTAGTATCGTCCTCAAATACAGGGATTTAACTGTTTAAATAGAATTGGTCCCAGCACAGAACCCTGGGGACCCACTACCCACCCCTGACCATTCAGAGTACTCCCCATTTATCACCACCCTCTGAACTCGCCCTTGTAGCCAGTTTTCAATCCATGTACTCACCCTATGGTCCATGCCAACGGACCTTATTTTGTACAGTAAACATTTATGGGGAACTGTGACAAATGCTTTTGCAAAATCCAGATACACCACGTCAACTTGCCTTCTCATAGAAGGTTAATAGATTGGTTTGGCAAGAATTCTTCATGAATCCATGCTGATTACTGCTAATGATACCGTTCTCATTACAAAAATCTTGTATACAGTCCCTTATCATCCCCTCCAAGAGCATGCATACTATTGATGTTAGGCTAACTGGTCTGTAATTCCCAGGGATGTATTTTGTGCCCTTTTTAACTATTGGTGCTACATTGGCTTTTTCTCCAATCAGCTGATACCATTCCAGTCAGTAGACTGTGAGTAAAAATTAGGAACAATGGTCTGGCAATTACTTGACTGAGTTCCCTAAGTACCCTCGGATGCAAGCCATCTGGTCCCGGTGATTTATTAACCATTTTCAGACCAGACCACTTTTTGTGATTCGGCCCTGCGTTGCTTTAACTGACAATTGCGCGGTCGTGCGACGTGGCTCCCAAAGAAAATTAACGTCCTTTTTTTCCCACAAATAGAGCTTTCTTTTGGTGGTATTTGTTCGCCCCTGCGGTTTTTATTTTTTGCGCTATAAACAAAAAAAGAGCAACAATTTTGAAAAAAACACATTATTTTTTACTTTTTGCTATAATAAATATCCCCCAAAAATATATAAAAAAACATTTTTTTCCACAGTTTAGGCTTATACGTATTCTTCTACATATTTTTGGTAAAAAAATTGCAATAAGCGATTATTGATTGGTTTGCGCAGAAGTTATAGCGTTTACAAAGTAGGGGATAGTTTTATAGCGTTTTTATTAATAATTTTTTTTTTTTACTAGTAATGGCGGCGATCAGCGATTTTTATTGTGACTGCGACATTATGGCGGACACATCTGACATTTTTGACACATTTTTGGGACCATCGTCATTTATACAGCAATCAGTGCTATTTAAATGCACTGATTCCTGTGTAAATGACACTGGCAGTGAAAGGGGTTAACCACTAGGTGGCAGTGTAGGGGTTATATGTTCCTAGAGGCGTGTTTCTAACTGTGAGGGGGCGTGGCTGTGAACTAGTAAATGCTGATCTCTGCACCAATCACAGGGAGCAGAGATTGGCGTCACTAGTTGCTAGGCAGAACGGGGAGATGCTGTTTATTTCCGCATCTGCCCGTTCAGCCTTCCCGTGAGACGATCGTGGATATCCCCGCGGCGATCGAGTCCACGGGACCTGCGACCGGCCTCACGGGGGTCCTGACCGTCGCGCGCTCGATGGCACGGCGTCATCTTACTACCTGTAAGCCCTTATGCCTGTCCGTGCCATTCTGTCAACGTACATCGTCGTGCGCCGGTCGGGAAGTGGTTAATGTTAAGTTTCCCAAGTCTAATTTTAATTCTGTCCTCTGTTAACCATGGAGGTGCTTCCTGTGATGTGTCATAAGGATAAACACTGCAGTTTTGGTTACTGAAGCCCCCCGATTCTCTCGTGAAGACTGAGGAGAAGAATAAATTCATTACCTTCGCCATCTCCCCATCTTTTTTAACCAGATGTCCTTCCTCATTCTTTATGGGGACAATATGGTCTGTCCTCCCTTTTTTATTGTTTACATACTTAATAAAGAACTTCTTGTCATAATACCCATGATTCCAAGACATGCTTTGCCATGACATGAGGGGTTTGCATACACTTTCAGTGTTTCTAAACAGCCATAGCTCACCTGGCAGATATGCAGTGGCAACAGCAGCTGCCTGCCAAGAAAGTAATATGCAATACCCCCACACACTAGAAATGCACCCTAAATATGCTGAAGAGGCTACAAAGGCTACATCAGTGAGAAATCCCCCAGTATCTTTGTGCAAATGGGATAAGGACATAATTTGGGGCGTTTGGAGACTTTTCACCCCTCAAGTGGCTACTCATCAAGGATGTCTCCACTGTTTTGCTCCCCTTCGAGGATGTGTGTAAAATAATAGGCAGCAGTTGGGTGGGGAAAAGTGACACCCTTCCCTTAGTTTTTCTCTGTGAACATATACTGTCTGGCCTGATAGTGCACCGAACACTAATCTGAGGCCTCTAAGAGCTTCTGCCCCCTGCTTTTATCATGGGACCCAGAGGCTGTAATAGGCAGAGGAGAAGTTAGAGGAGGGGTTTTTGAAGGTTTCAGGAGAGGAGGAAAAATTATGACAGGCTTTTTACCTTTCCCAAAGCTTGGCATTTTATGTGGGTTTGGTGAGCAGTTGGAGAACGGCGTTGTCCACAGTGATGATCATGAGGATTTCTGATCCTCAGACTCTAGGTATTTGTGGCATATGGGATGCTTCATGCTCCATTTCCTACAGAAGTATCCACACATACATATAATCAAGGAAAGGCACTACTATTGGTTTTCCACTTTACTGGATCTCCAGTACAAGACATTCAGTACGTGGCTTATCTCCTAGTGCCATCCCAGAGGGAGTGCAAAATGCACTATTTTGCTGCATTTACCGCAGGGGGAGAGCGATCCCTCTGATAATATTCCTCCATTGCTGACATTCCCTCAAGGATCCACAAGAACAGCAGTCTCAGCATGGCTTTGCATAGTTTTTTTCAAGCCACAGTAGCCAAACCCGGCTTCTGTCACCAGTCATTAGCTGAGCCTTATTTTGGCTGACTATATTGATTCTACAGCTAATACCGAAATGGTAAAAAGCAAGCAGTACTACTGGGTGTCCAGAATGGACCACTGGCTGGATTTTGCCCAATAGCCTTAGAAATACTGGCCTAACCTGTTGCAAGTTTGACATAGCTATGACTAAGCACTGTTGATAGTGTGAAACGCATCAGTTTTTTTATCCTGTACCCTACTGTGGTTTGCACTTTTGTTATTTTGCACAATAAAGGCGTTGTTATTGGAGTGCAGCTGTCCAGACCTTCCCTCTTCTAATTGCTATATGCTTAGCCTGCACCTGATGCTTCCACCTTGAGGAGAGTGCCATTTCCACACATTCACCTGGAGCGGTGATCCCTTCCCCATATATTGATTCTACAGCTAATACTGAAATGGTAAAAAGCAAGCAGGACTTAGTGTACTACTGGGTGTCCTGAATGGACCACTGGCTGGATTTTGTCCAATAGCCCTAGAAATACTGGCCTGCCCTGTTGCAAGTGTGACATCCAAGAGGACCTTAAGCACAAAAGAGGATTTGTCACAGAGGAGCTTTTTTACCTGTCCCCAGACAGACTCAAACCAGTTAACTTTGTATTAAAAAAATAAATTCAGTCTAGAATACAGGAAACTTAAAAAAAAAAAACACACATGCTGCAAAAGAAATTATAATAATAATTGTGATTTTGCTTACATTTCAATTCAGTTGCTGCCAGCATAATCACCTCCTGGCATCTCTCCCCCTTCTTCCCCTTTTGCTTGCAAGCTAACTTTTTTTTCTCCAAATGTGAGGCCTATTAAATTAAAAGCAAGTTGTCCTTTTCCCAGAAATCTTTTTTTAGTAGCTGTGTCTCAGGTGCAAAGCTATCATCGTATTTGCAAGATAACCCTTGCCACATGTCTCTAAATTTGAAGCCTGTTCCTGCTAAAGATGTTTTCTCCTGTCTCTTTTATTTTTAAGGTCTTTTTCTTTTTTTCTTTATTCTTAAAATAAACCAAAAAAAGGAAAATATATTACCAATAACAACAGTTATAGTAGAATTTTACCACTACAACTGTTAATGGATGTATACAAATTCTCTTAGATAACCACTTCCTCTCTGGAGCACTTATTTTTCCTGTTTTTTTATACAGTATGTAAGACCCCTTTCACACTGCCGGTGCCCAGGTGTCAGCGGTAAAGCGGCACTATTTTTAGCGCCGCTTTACTGACATTTTAGCGGCGCTATTTGGCCGCTAGCGGGGTGACTTTAACCCCTGCTAGCAGCCGAAAAGGGGTTAAATCCGCCCGCAAAATGCTGCCGCATCAGCGTTTTGCAGGCGGTATAGCAGCGCTGCCCCATTGATTTCAATAGGCAGGATCGGTGGAGGAGTGGCATACACACAGCTCCTTCACCGCTCCAAAGATGCTGCTAGCAGGACTTTTTTTAGCGTCCTGCCAGCACACCGCTCCAGTGTGAAAGCCCTCGGGGCTTTCACATTGGAGAGACAGCAGCGGCTGTTTCAGGGCGCTTTGCAGGTGCTATTTTTAGCGCTGTAGCGCCTGCAAAGCGCCCCAGTGTGAAAGGGGTCTTAAGATCTGTATTTGTGGCTAATTTATTTTTTAAAACCAACAGAACTACAGTATATTTTCTGAATGGCGAGGTCATGAAGAATAAAAAGTTTGTATTACCTCTTGTATCAATTGACCCTTTCTTTTTAGATTGTAAGCTCTAACGAGCAGGGCCCTCTGATTCCTCTTGTACCAAATTGTTATGTAATTGTAATGTCTGCCTTTATTTTGTTAAGCGCTGCGCAAACTGTTGGCGCTATATAAATCCTGTATAATAATAATAATAATATTTGTACTTTTTTATGTTGCACAATATTTACGCAACTGTTTATCAAATCTATATTTCCAGGAAAAAACATGCTACAATAAATTTTAGTGCACACAAACACAATTTAATAGCCATTTTATATACAAAATATTGCTGTTAAAAGTTGTGGTAAGCCAGTTGGCTATATGGACAGTCTTTTGGTCATACATGTGAACAATGCATATGTATTATTATTCTTTTAATATTCTAGATATTCTTGCATTTGGTCCCTGAAAAAAAACATGGTCCAAGCTGTTTTTTTTAATGATATGTGTGAAAATTGCAGTAGTGTATCAATGCAACTAGTAGTCATTGCATCAACAAATAGTGACTAATAAAATGTGTATTTCTATGCTTCTTAATTGTGTTAATGTTGCCTCTAGTACAGAGCCTTTAAAGTCCCTTACTCATGGAATCAGTAAGTTTCTAAATATGTTTTGGACAGTTGTGTTGACATGTGGCACTGTAAATTCTTTTCCCCCAGGATTTGGTTGATTGTTTTATTCTAATTAAACTTTATTGCTATCACAAGGGACTAACAAGCGTGATCATATAGAGACATCAGGGGCTCTCTATCCCGACAGCTTGTGTTGTGGTCCCGGGCTACTGGGAGGGCAGTAGAGCACATAACCCAGCAATAAAAGGGGGTGCTGCCCCATGAAGTGTCACTTCTTCAAGTTCTGGATGCACTAGACACCTTCAAAAAAACTGAAGAGTTTAAACTGCCATTGTAACAAAGCTATCTGAAAAAAGTGAAAATTGTTAGCGTGTTTCTAGCCCATCCATGGTCTAAAAGAATAAAAAACACATGGTGAAACATTTGTCTAGCTTCTTGTAGGCAGAAGCTGTTGATCATAGGCGTAATTGTGGCAACAGTAACAGTGAAAAAGGCCCACACTGCCAAACAATAGAATTTGGTGATACTATTGGTTATGGAATGTGTGACACTGCTGCTAACTGGTGCTTAGGAAGAGGGGGTCTGGAGCTGCGATCGAGCCGTTTCTAAAGGGATCATGCTGTGACTGATGGCTCCCATGTGCATGCGCGGGAGTAACCTCACGTGACTCCGGCCAGTCACATAGCTGGAGTCCGTGGACCTGGAAGGAAGAGGGCTGAAGATGGACGCTTCCAGCCAATTCGTTTTCAGGTAAGTGACACATAATGAGCTACAATACGATGCATAGTAGCCCATTATACTTTAACTTTGCAGAGAAATAAAGAGGAAGTAAAACCCATCAGGGTTTACTTCCTCTTTAAGTGCCATAAATACATTTACTCATGACAGCATGGGTGTACTAATATTTAGAAGAAAAGCTAGCATTTTCTTGTAATGCAAACACTCTGAAATTACAAGTAGGTCTTCAAGCTACTCTGCACAGTGTAGGATCTAGTATTCTCTATGGTCTCTGAGTACAAAAGCCAAAGTCACAGGCTTTCCACAACTCCCTTATAATATGTCATTATGCTTCTACATTGGCATAAGGGCAGAGACTTTTACTGCACAGAATGGTGTAGACTCTGCCAGCCCAGCTTTATGTTCTCCCTTCATATTTATTTGACAGTGATATATTTTAAAACATGAAACAAATGAGTGATGATAGAGCGAAATATATGGAGGGGTAAAACCGCCCTAATAAATATCCAATTCTGTCAAAGAAAAATTATATTTCCTACAAGGAACCTCCAGTGAGGGAATTATTGCATCACTTGCCTTTGAAGTATGGCAACACCATCATCATCACCTCCTTCCTATGCTAGGGAAGAGGCAAACAAGATGACATAAGGATAATATGAAATGTGGTTAATGTAAGAGGTAGCACATATTTGCAAGTATGCACAAATGCACATTTTTTTACATTCAAAGTCAGAGTATTTGCAAAAATATATATTTAGATCTGCTTTAATTTTAGAAAAAATAGCATATGAAAACATGCAGAAATTAGATATGCAAAGTCACCTTAACCTTTAATGAATTAGACCATATCAATGATCAAGTCATTACTGAATCCTGGATTTGATTAGCAAACAATAGTTGTGTGTCAAATGCAGAATGCAGAAATAATGCAGAACGATGGAAGTAATGGAAGGAGGAAAGACCAAAAGACGCCACATCCCATATATATCAAAAATACAAGTGACAAATAGAGCTGTGGGACTTTTCAAGTGCCAGAAGAAACATACATTTCACATTAAAAATATAAAACTAATTATACTTTATTGTACACAGGCAACAAAAAACTCTCTTAAAAAAACAGGAATGTCCACTGAAATAATGTAGTAGACATCTATTCTTTTACTGAATAAGTCTGACAGTATAATCAGTATACAATAACCCTGGCAGTAAACTATACAGTAATGATGGACATTTTTGATTTTGCAAAGACACAACTACTGCACAATATTCACTCATTATATCCCCAAAAGATAACATTTTGTAGTCTGCATTGACAGCTATCAATAGGGATCAGCGAATGTGCCTGATATCGATTCACAGGAGGGTCATGCTGCAAACTCCATTGCAAAACCCATTGAAGTTTATAAGGAGCTCAATCCTGATACTAATATCCAGATATTTTCAGGGTTTATAGGCAAGCTATCCTCACAAATGTGCACAGGAAGCCAAGCAGTGTGGGCAATGTCATAGAGGACATTTACCAAAGTGAAAAAAAAAATGCTGTAGAGGGGGGAGAGTATCCTTTAATGTGACTTTAAATTAAGGTTGACATGGGAAAAACACCAATCCTTTAAATTACATGCTTGAGGGATACAGTACCTTTAAGCTGTAAATGATGTACAATTTTCACAGACAGCATCACAAACACTGTATTTTGGAATCACATATTGGTATGTGTCATTTATATTTGAAATAAAAATGTGAAAATGACTTATAGTTCTTCCTACATAATGCTTGCCACAATGGCAAGTTATCAAATAAACCACATTCATAGTGGCACAATTGTTTGATGGGATAGGAACAATTAGTGACATTAGATCTGAAATTGTAAGTTGTCCTTCTCCCATGTGTGTTATGAAAACACACATTGCATTTTTTACATGGATAATACACCATTTTTATGGAAAAAGGTGGGTCTAGAGGGGGAATTGATAACATTAGGAGCAATTTTCATCTGCAATGATGGAGCACCTCTATAAATGACACTAGCCCTGTCGGGAAATAATGGTCCTATAACCAGATCCTTTTTCAAAATGTCTAATATTTATAGAATATATATTTTCATTTGGAGATGTTGAATTGAGAAGGATGTGAAAAATTACCATTTAGGGTCCTTCAAGTTGTTACTACAGGGATTATTTTGAAACAGATCACGTCTATTCAATTCCCATAACCTGTGGATCTCCTGATCTAGGTCAGCTTGAAGGTACACCTTTTACAAAAACTTGTTTTTAACCATGGCTGCTTGCACCTCAAAGTCTTGAAGACTGGTGCAATTACGGCGCAGCCTTAAAAATTGGCTCCGCAGAACGGAACTTAACCAGTTTTGATGGTGACAGCTGTCGATAGGAATAAACAAATTTAAAGTCGGTTTAAAGTAAGTACTGGTAACAAGCTTTTTACCTTCAGACTTAATTACTACATCCAAAAATGGATTTTGACTGGATTGGCTTTAAAGGATAATGATATTCCCCTATTGTTGTCATTGAAAGTAGTCATATAGGAATTGAGTGATTCAAGACTTCCAAAGGAGGAGGATGTTGTCTATATAACGAGCCCAGAGGACCAATTCAGGTCTCCTCTGGGCATAGACGACATCCTCCTCCCATTTGGCCATGAACAATTTAGCCAAACTGGGGGCAAATTTGGCCCCATGGCAACACCTTTCTTCTGGAGGTAAATTGGCCATTGACGCAGAAATAATTATGACTTGTAGCGAAGGTCAATAATTCCATAATAAATACCTTTTGAATATGAGGCAGTGTTCCCTCCTGGGACAAATAGTAATACACTGCATCAAACTGGTGAGAGATACAGGTATAAAGCGATGCAACATCAGCATTTGCTAATAGACAACCTTCTTGAATCTCGATGTGATCTAAAAGCTGGATAGTATCCTTGGTTTCTTTCAGATATGACGGCATCTTTTTAACTAGGGGCTGTAGGTAAAAATCTTCCTCACAACTGCTTGACTGACTCAATACTGTACAGTATATAAGTCCACAACTTCTGGTAAGCGTGCCCATTTTTCCATATGGTGGCGGTCTGCACAAAGAGGAAAAGTTTTAACTCTTGCATCTCTTCACAGGTGATTTCTCTCCAGCTCATGGGACTCATTTTCTATGGTGGACTATCAGTGATAATTTATTCATGAAATTTGAGGCGCATTATTGTTTTTTTCTTCACATTTGTTTCAAATTTTTTATATATATTTTATATATATTTTTTCATTGGGTTTTATGTAGTGCTTTATTTTGTCTGGAGTTCTTATTATTCTTAATGTACACAAGTTTTGATGGACTTGGGTTCAATATTCATTCCTTGTCCTGAATTCACTCTTGGTTTACAATATTTGAGCACTCCACTATTGTTTATAATTTATATTTTAGCTATTATATTTAGCTGGACTTAAATACAACAAAAACACCCCAATCTTATTTATTTTGGTTTAATAAAAAGGCCTTTTTTTAAGTAATTTTAGAGGTAAAAACTGTTTTTTTTTCAGGCAGTAATAGGCCTGAACTCAATGGCAGCCACAATGGATCTTAAAGCTATAAAGAGGAGAAAAAATAAGCTACTTATAAATGTTAAAAAAATAACCTAAAGTCCTCAACTTCATGCTAACTGACCAATGACAAAACAGTGTAATGGCATAGTTTCTGAGCTTCTTTTTTTCAAGAAAAAAACATTCCTGAGCCTTATAATAAATCATTTTTTTTCAACTCTACTAGTAGAAAAGGAGGATGCAGTCCACTGTACAGGAGAAGAACAATTAATTAATCTTGGTTGTAGGTTTTAAATATAGAATATGTACCATGGGCTGTGGATTTGGAGACCATATATAGTAATATGTACAAATTGCAGCTGTGGTCAAAATTAATTTACAATTATTATGGATTTCCAGTCTGATATCCTTAAAAAAATGTATTGCATGTTATTGCTTATTATACACTAATGCTTAGATCAACATTAAAAGACACAAACTGATAAAGACAGCAAATGTATTTACCATCCTAATCTCCTGTCCTTGGATATGAAACTTAACCATGGAAATGTCTCTACTTTTCAATATACTAAGCTGTATTATAAAAAAAACAAAAATGTAAACCTATATTTCCTCAGTTTGTGTTTAAAGTATTATTTACATTAGTTAGGGAATAGCATCTAAAATGCAATAAAAACACATACCCTCCTATAAATATAATTAATGGATAGCGTATGTGGTTTTCTAAAACAAATTTTTCTATGATACATTTATTAGCTCAGAAAACAGAAAATTGTTCCATAGCCGTATATTAAAAGGTTGTTTCTATGATTTACAGACATTGAAAGACAGATTTACATGGTATTATTTTTTATCAGGAATCCAGTATAGATGGGTCTTACCCTTCACCTATGGATAGTGGGTAGAGCAATGAAAATCCTTCCATTATACTGCTGTGACCAGCTGTACATAGAGAAGTGCTAATTAATAGAACAGATACAGCCTAAAATCATAAAGGAATTTATTCTAAATTGTTTTACAGACTTTATTGTACACAGAGGGGTTGATTTACTAAAACTGGTGCAGCTGTGCATTGTAGCCAATCAGCTTCTAACTTCAGCTTGTTCAATTAAGCTTTGAGAAAAAAAAACTGAAAGCGGATTCGTTTCTATGCCAAGCTGCACCAGATTTTGCACTCCCCAGTTTTAGTAAATCAACCCCAATGTGTCAGAACTTTCTGTTCTAAAAGATCCACACCGATGGATCTTTTAATTACGACAGAAGGAAAGACATTTGAGGCTGATTTACTAAATGAGTTGAGATTCTTCACTCAAACTGTGACGTTCAATTATCCAATCAAATGCAGTTTAACCACTTGCCGCCCACCCTATAGGCAAAAGACGTCGGCAAAGTGGTTTCAAAATCCTGACCTGACGTCATAGGACATCCTCAGGATTTTGAGCCGCTGCGCACCCTCGGGGGTGCGCATTGCGGCGATCGTTGTTGCAGGGTTTCAGTCTGACACCCCGCAACTTTAATCTTGGTAAAGAGTCTCCGACAGAGACGCCCACACTGGACCACCAGGGATGCCACCAGACCACCAGGGATGCCCAGCACCAGGTATGCCACCCTAGACCACCAGGGATGACACACAGTGCCCACAATGGATGCCAATCAGTGCCCAAAATGGATGCCAATCAGTGCCCACAATGGGCATCACTGATTGGCATGCATAATTGTTTGGCACTGATTGGCATCCATCAGTACAAAACAAACAAATACAATGCCGCCTATCAGTGCCCATCCGTGCCACCTATCAGTGCCCATCCGTGCCGCCTATCAGTGCCCATCCATGCCGTCTATCAGTGCCCATCCATGCTCATCTGTGCCGCCTATCCATGCCCATCTGTGCCGCCTATCCATGCCCATCCATGCCCATCCATGCCCCCTATCCATGCCAATCCTTGCCAGCTAAAAGTGCCAATTTGTGCCACCTATCAGTGCCCATCCGTGTCGCTCATCAGAGCCACCTATCAGTGCCCATCCGTGCCGCCTATCAGTGCCACATATCAGTGCCCATAAATGCCACCTCATCAGTGCCACTTCATTGGTGCCACCTCATCGGTGCCCATCAGTGCCGCCTTATCAGTGCCCATCAGTGAAGGATAAAACTTACTTATTTACAAAGTTTTGAAACTGAAACAAAAAAACATATTTTTTTTTTCTAAATTTTCGGTCTTTTTTTATTTGTTTAGCAAAAAATAAAAACCATAGAGGTGATCAAATACCACCAAAAGAAAGCTCTATTTGTGGGAAAAAAATTATAAAAATTTCAATTGGGTACAGTATAGCATGACCGTGCAATTGTCATTCAAAGTGCGACAGTGCTGAAAGCTCAAAATTGGTCTGGGCAGGAAGGTGTTTAACCACTTCAGTCCCGGACCAATTTGCAGCCAAAGGACCAGGCCCCTTTATGCGATTCGGCACTGCGTCGCTTTAACTGACATTTGCGCGTCCTTTTTTTCCCACAAATAGAGCTTTCTTTTGGTGGTATTTGATCGCCCCTGCAGTTTTTATTTTTTGCGCTATAAACAAAAATAGAGCGACAATTTTGAAAAAAATTCAATATTTTTTACTTTTTGCTATAATAAATATCCCCTAAAACATATAAAAAAACTTTTTTTTCCTCAGTTTAGGCCGATACGTATTCTTCTACATATTTTTGATAAATATTTTTTACAGTAGGGGGTGTGGCTGACGTCTGACGTCACTGATCGGCTGTTCCCGATGACAGGGAACAGCAGATCAGTGACAGGCAGTGTAGGAAGCGCGGGGAGAGGTTTGTTTACACAGACCTCTCCCCATTCTTTAGCTCTGTGACCCAAACGCGGTACACCAGCGTGCGACCCCATGGCTAGGCAATTAAAGGGTATGTATATATACGTGCTTTTGCCTAGCCATGCCATTCTGCCGACATATATTTACATGCGGCGGTCGGGAAGCGGTTAAGTGCCCTCTATTTAAGTGGTTATATAAAGAGAAATTTGCTTTTCACACGATCAGATACATTATTAATAGTGATGAGCCGAACACCGCCCCCCCCCCCCCCCCCAGTTCGGTTTGCATCAGAACATGTGAACAGGCAAAAATGATTGCGAATGCGTGAACACCATTAGTCTATGGGACACAAACGTGAAAAATCTAAAGTGTTAATTTTAAAGGCTTATATGCAAGTTATTGCCATAAAAAGAGTTTGGGGACCTGAAACCTGCGTAAGTTTTTTTCCGGGAACAGTGATTTTAATAATGCTTAAAGTTAAACATTGAAAATGAAATATTCCTTTAAATATTGTGCCTGGGGTGTGTCCTTAGTATGCCTGTAAAGTAGTGCATCTTTCCCATGTTTATAACAGTGCCACAGCAAAATTACATTTCTGAAGGATAAAATGTAATTTAAAACTGCTTGCGGCTGTAATGTATTGTCGTGTCCCAGCAATATAGATAAAAATACCAAAAAAAAAAAAAGGCTCGGATGCCCCCCCCCCCCCTCAAAATCCATACCAGGCCCTTCGGGTCTGGTATGGATATTAAGGGGAACCCCAAGCCAATTTTTTTAAGATCCCCCAGGCCCCCAGGCACTATATACTCTGAACAGCAGTATATATACTATATGGCCTGCCCTATATACTCTGCAGAAAATTGGGCCTTAGGTGTTGATGGTACCAGAACTGTAAGCCCACAGTTACTCTTGTTGGGTGCAGGAACGGGCCCTGCTGTGAAATAATATATCAAGAATTGTAATTACATGCCCCTGTTAAACAGGGGCAGAAAAATTGGGCCTTTGATTTTGGTGGCGCCAAAACACTGCAACCCCTCACAGATACACTTGTTGGGCACAGGAACAGGCCCTGCATTGAAATATTACATCAACAATTTTAATTACATGCTCCTGTTGAACAGGGGCAGAAAAATTGGGCCTTGGGTGGTGTTGCCACAACATTGTAACCCCTCAGAGATACTCGTGTTGGGTACAGGAACCGGCCCTGCTGTGAAATATTAGATGAAAAATTGTAATTACATGCCCCTGTTGAACAGGGGAAGAAAAATTAAGCCTTGGGTGGTGGTGGCGGTGCCGCAACACTGTATCCCCTCACAGATACTCTTGTTGGGTGCAGGAATAGGCTCTGCTGTGAAATATTAGATCAAAAGTTGTAATTACATTCCCCTGTTAAACAGGGGCAGAAACATTAGGCCTTGGGTGGTGGTGGTGCCCTAAACCAAAAATATTGTTGGAAGCTAGCATCATCAAGATTGAGGAGGAATACGATAGTCAGCATAGGCAGTCTTCAAGGGATCCCACATCCATTACAAACCCTCCAGCAGCACTGAATGTGCATTCAGAAAGTATGCTGAATGCAGGACAGTAAGTTATGGCCAGTGGTCCACCCTCGAGACCCAGTGGATGCTCTGTTGAAAAGTTCTCCAGGTTTGCTCTTGCCCCTAGATATTCCTGCACCATATAATACAGGCGCTGGAGCTGGTTGCTTGAACTGATAAGACCTTGGCGCTGAGGGCTGAAAAATTGTTTAAAGGCATCGGTCAGATGGCCACCTTCTCCACCGCTCTTCCTCTGACTGAACGAAACCTCAGCAATACGTTGTCCAGTAAATTGTAACCTCCCAGGGTCTGGAAATGCATTGCACAAACCTTTCTTCAAGGCCTCCTGAAGATGTTTCATCCTCTGCTCCCTCTGCAAAGGCAGGATGAGTACTGCAACCCTACCCTTGTAATGTGGATCAAGAAGGGTTGCCAGCCAGTAATGATCCCTCTCCTTTATACCACAAATCCTAGGGTCCTTTTGAAGGCTTTGTAGAATCAGGGAGGCCATGCAGCATAAGTTTTCAGAGGCATTTGATTCCTCTGGGTCATTAAGGATCACATGATCCGCAACTACCTCCTCCCAGCCACGTACAATTCCTTGGGTTTCTGGGGACTGAAAACCATCCCTTGAAGAATGCTGCTGAGTGTAATCCTCTACATCCATACTCACACAATCCTCCTCATCTTCTTCCTGTGTGTTTGGCAGGCCCGCAGGAATGCTATCTGGATAAAGGGGGCTTTGAGAGGAAAATAAGCCCTCCTCTCCTTCACTCTTCAGCCTCAAGTGCCCTGTTCACGATTCCTACAAACACCCCATAATGTTCATTGTTCTGCGAACGAGCGAAAACCCGATGTTCTCAGCCCGAACATCAAGATCATCCCTAATTTTTAAGTGAAGATTCTCAATTCCTTTTATAAGTCAGTCTTAAGGGCCGTACACACGATTGGACTTTTTGACAACAAACATGCAAATTAGCTGTTTTGGACCAACATCTGACCGTGTGCACGCTCCATCGGACCAACTTTTTCAGTTTTCATCTGACTTTTGTTGGCTGTGCGAACGGACCAACTTTCTGCCAACAAAAGTCTGATGGAGCAAAGTCCGACCGTGTGTACACAAAACCATCGGACTTTTGTACAAAGTACAAACACGCATGCTCAGAACCAATGCAAAAGATCAGACAACAATACAGAAGTTGACCAAAGGTGGCGCTGGAGTATTTGAACGTCCTCTTTTGAAGTGTCGTCAGTATGTTGAAACGTCACTACGTTGATGTTTATTGCCTAAAAAGTCTGATCGTGTGTATGCAATACAAACTTGGGGCCAACACCCTTTGTACAAAAATCCACGGAAAGTTTGTACAAAGTCTGATCATGTGTATGAGGCTTTATACTGACAAGAAGCAATATCTTACTGATTTCCCAGGGTTTCATAAGGATTAACTTGCTAACCATAGTGGTCTAAATCCCATTTACTTTAAGGCAAATCATTTTCTAGTGTGAAAATATCAATTGAAAACAATTGACAAAAAAACTCTGCGCCAGAAAAATTGATAGAAAAATATATAAATAAATAAATAAATATAAACTGCTCCCTTAAACAAGAATCATATGATTCTTACTAGCATGAGAAAAGTGACAAATAGGGGCGCTAGTGTACCATTAATTACTAAATATAATAGTGATATTTTGTTGCCTATACCACAAAAATAACAATACTTAACAAAAGATTAATAATTAAATATAGAGTTGTGCGTGCCCCACAACCAGTGAACAAATTGTTGAATACTACAGAAAATAGTCAAACATCCATAGATACATGTGCAAACAGTGACATAATAAACATTTGCTGAGCCAATGATCATATATCAAAGAAAGTCTTTTTAGATGATAGTCCACTGAGATGCAAACTAGTTGTGATGAATTTCAGCCACTTGACTTCAGTCATACAATGGTGTCTTCTAAAGATTTTTAGATATTCCTTCACCACAGATTTAAGCACACACCACTCAAAAGTGATTGTGAATGTAGTCTCCTTACCATATCTTGTGTGACTAATTTAATAAAAAAAATAGTCAGACAGCGCTTTTGCAGGTTTGTGCCTGCTCACATACAAGATGTGATAGTCGCCTCCTGAAGACGTGTAATCCGAAACGGATGTCGAGGCGGTACCTGGTCACGTTTATACAAAAAAAATCTGTGTGTCAAACGCAGATCAGCAAATTCTTATTGACTTCAATAGAATAGTGTACATTACAGTTCAGAGACTGCATTCCCTTGATTTGTGTTGCATTGGGTTTGTTTGGATGCAGCATGTCCTACTGAGGTCCATTTGAGCTTAAGATAAAACAGATCAAGTGCATCAACTTCTTGTTAAACCTGTCCAATGGAAACAGCTGTGTTTGACAATAACACTTGTTGACATGAACTCCTAAGCTGGCCATTCACTAGTAGATTTTCAGATAAATATTCATATTAATATTCATATAATATTATGTGTACACATTTTCAGTGCATATATTGACTTGCCATTTGAAAGTACTTCAAAATGTTGTTTGCTTTTACCATTCAATTTTGGATGGAATTTATTTTCCCAAACGAAAACCACATACACTAGAAGTTCGTTCACTCAAGAAAATAGTTCCTTGTCAAATTTTTTTATTGAATTTTAACAATTAGTATACATACTCAAAAGATTGCGTCATACATTGTATAAGAGACCAGGTTAAAACCAACTTAGACCAGGTTAATATAAGATGACCTCAGATAAAAAAAAAAAAAGGTCGTTATTACTATAAAGAGTATAATAAAAAATAAAATAAATAATGTATTATATAATCTAAAATTGTATACTACATATTGGAACTATGTATAATTAGTATAATGATAACCATGGAAATAAATCCGTCTACCAGAACTATATAATATATATTATAGGGCTGCGGAAATTAACAATTAATTCCTCAATTAATCGTTAATTTTTTTGATCGATCAAAAGAATTTTGATCGGTACTCACCTCTCCGCCGTCTTCCGGGTCTTCAGGGAGTTCCCTTGGAGATACGGAGACGTCACGGACATCGATGTCACCGAACTCCTCCCCCCTTCCCCAAGTGCCTCCGTCTGCTAACGAAGGGAAAGGGAAGAGTCCGGTGACGTCGATGTCCGTGACGTCACCAGACAGCCTGGACTCCAAAGATTCATTACCTAAATCCTACAGACACAGTTCTGATGTTTGTTTACATCGCAAATATTAACTGTCCTGAGCACAACTGCACATTACAGCCCCATAGACTTGGGACTGTCTCCAATTGTCTCTATTCTCAGGACATAGCCCAAAGAAATATGTGGGGCATTAATGCACAGGTGCAGCCAGGCAGTGAAGACTTAGGTTATATGAAGAGAAGGGGGCAAAAAAAGATAGAGCTGAACCCCAGGTAGATATAAATGACAAAAAACGAATGCAGCTCTGTATTCGTTAATACCTCATTTAACAGCACTTGTATTACAGTACAACACAATGCTGTAGACTGAGGTGTGTTATAAAAAAAAAACTGAATAATGTGTATTTTGGCAGAATTGTGGTGCATTGGTATCCAATTTATAATGAATACTGTAGACGGCCTCAATACTTGAATGGGCCATAGACAGAAGTTGCCTTCTACATGTCAAAATGATCAAAACATCCACAAATCCAAATGTTATATATAAATATCAATTTACCACGTTAAAGCTTGATCTGACCCATTCCTTTTTTTATCATTAGAAACATGTAGCACTTGGGTTGGGGAAGGGCCAAATCAGATTTATTTTAAAGTAATTGGATCTGTATGTGCGTTATAATTAATCAAAATTAGTCGATTAATGGATTAAAAAAAATTGATTAATCGAACACAACATTTTTAATCAGTAACAGCCCTAATATATTATTATCTTAGATAAATATAAGTACTATTTATAATCGAGACAATAGTTATCTCATTGGCTTAAGAGAGGGTGGGGGGGGGGGGGGGGAGAGGGAAGGGGAGGGAGAGAGGGAAGGGGAGGGAGAAAGAGGGTAAGAAAGATAAAACATAAAATATGTTTATCTGAGGTTGTGGGGGTTAAAAGGGGTAAGTTCAAAACTTAATAGAACAGTATTATTTTAAATAAGTTTAGTCCAAATATACTGAAGGTGGTAAATTACCTAGTGACCAAAGAAAAGCAAAGCCTTAAGATTAAATATGCTTCAAGATGAGGAGTGAAAGTCATTCAGTCCATTGTGTCTACAGGATCTATATCAGGAGAATTGAATCGACTTCTCTTAGAGCAATTTTGTCAGCCTCTATCTTTTTAAGATTTGGAGGATTCTTGAGGTGAGCTGGATGTTGTGCATCAACGAGGGCTAGTTGAAGATCTTTCGCTAACATGTAGTTCTTGTAGAGTGTTTTGTAGTTCATCTGCGGATCTACAGGAATGTTTGACACCTTGATAGGTAAAGCGGATAGAAAATGGGAATCCCCATTGATAAGGGATCTGGCTGTAGATTATGAAGTAAGGGTTTCAGTGCACGTCGTTTAGCCACAGTGATTGGGGAAAGGTCAGCAAAAAGCTGATAAGGATGATCTTGAAAGATGAGGAATCTTTTCATCTAGCTGCAGCCATGAGTTGTTCTTTGGTGCGATAGAAATGGAAATTCACAATAATATCACGAGGGGGACCTTCTGGTTTGCGTGAGGTTAAAGCTCTGTGAATCCTATCCATCTCCAAATGATCGACTGGGATTGACGGTAGTAGTTCTTGGAAAAGTGAGGTCATAGTAGAATGAAGGTCAACAATAGTCTCAGGTATTCCTCGTATACGGAGATTTGATCGACGTGCTCTGTTTTCAAAGTCCTTTAAGCATTGTTTGCATAATAAGGTTTTTTTCCTTAAGAGTCTCTAATTCATTATCATGGGACAGTACATTTGTTTCCAATGCATCCACTCTGATTTCTAGGTCAGAAGTGCGCTGTCCTTTGTGAGCCTTTCAATTATATAGTCTGAGGTCTGCTTTAAGGCTTTCTGTAACATTTTTTCTATTTGTCTCAAAATATTTGGATGTAGGGAATTTGTTTGTTTTTCTTGTGAGGCAGCGCTGTATTCAGAGTCAGAGTTATTATAGGCATCCTGAGGTAACTGCAGTTGTTTAGCAGCATGAGATGTGCCTGTGTGGGGGGAAGGAGGCTGTGCCATTTTACAGGGCCCTCTAGACTGTGTATCCTTGGCACTCTTTAGTTTATTTTTACCTCGGGTGGCACCAAAGACCATTTTATTTATCGCAGGGTCATTGAGGAGGCTTATGGTAAGATTATTTTCAGTTTACCATGCCTTGCGGGTGTCTTTATCAGCCGAGGAGTCCCGAGAGATGTGGAGCTTCAGCTGGACATGTCTGTCGCCCACACCTCCCCTCTCGAGAAAATATTTCCATCCTGCTCCTTTGAATTTTCGCATCACTGCGGTCGAAAACAAACAGCAATTTGACCCTTCTAACAATTCGAAAATCGAATGAGCTTTCGTAATACAAAAAAATTCTACTAGTTTATTGACATTTTTAAAGTCCCTGGGGATGATTTACAAAAACTTGAGCAAAGTGAACTACAGCAAAATTGGAAAGGTTATCTATAATAGCCATTCAGCTTTATTGATGCTCTGGCAGCTACTCCATTTCTGCTGAACTGCTGTGTTCAGTTTCTAAAACCAACATATTCCAAGTCTTAGCTCATGCCGTTTATACAGATATAATATACAGAAGCTGCCATGGGCATAATATAGCAGGTCTATACTTGGAAAAGATGATCTTTAATTGTTCATCGTATAAAAGGCTATAGATAATTATCTTTGTTTTAGTGAAAACGGTACATCATACAGTAGGATAACTGAGCCATTGACAATGTCAGCTCAGTGGTTAGTTGGATATATATTGCTGTGGGTATTTGATTCAATTTGTGAACACTGGACATATGCTGGCCCTGACAACAGTTGTGATCTGTATGTGAAATATCGATCCTGAAGCAGAAATTCCTCTTAATATATTTTGCCAGACATCTGAGACCGCAGCTAAGGAAAAGGAATAACACATGCAGGTATCCATCATGGTACGTCTTTGACAGCACAAACAGGGCAATAATAATGAAAAAACAACAACATCTAGGGCTGTTTATCTGCTCAGTACATGTGGCAATGTCATAGCCATATGTGAAGCAAAAAATGTGACTTCTTCACTCAGACTTTAAATGCTGAACTACATAACAGATTCACAGTGTATTGCAAGATAAAATACAACAGTTTTGGAGAAGACAACGTTTTTCCCCCACTCGGTTGGATTTTAGAGGCAGATTGGAACAGCAGTATCATTTAAAATATTTTATTAAATGTAAACATGTAAACATACAGAAGTATAAAATTATAAAAAGGTATGTGTCCACTAGCAGCCAAAGAGTGGCCAGAGAGAGAGGAAATGACATATACCCAAGTAGAAAAAATGACGCTCAACAGCGTGACATCAATGAATGCGTGAGCCCCTGTGCGTATACGCGTCTTGCTTGTTCGCTTCTTCAGGGCACACTTTGGGGCGGTATAGAAAAGGTCTCACTGATCTGGACATGCACTAACGCCTGCACAGAAATCTTATTGAGTGGATAACACAATACTATGATGAACATATAGGGTCCACAATTGGCATATAAGGCCAAATAATTAGGCCTCTAGGGGCAGATGGAGATGTGATGACTTCCCCATTCAATAAGGGTCACATAGTGTCTGGATTAGCATCAGTGGTTACAGCTTAATTATGAGGCCAGTTTTAGCCAGATTATAACTTTTCATTAGACCAGAAGCCATATACTTCATAGCACCAGCTGCACAATCCACGGGGGACCAACACCTGTTTGTGTGTCTAGATTAGGGATGGGTGAATGGTTCAGCCTGGGCATAAGCTTTGACTGTTCGGACGTTCGGGGGAATAGCCGAACAAACGAGTCGTTCGTCCATTTGTTCGGTCTGAACACAATGCTTTGCGGTGCTGAACAGTGCAATGCAATCCCTGATTGGCTGAAGCAGTAAAAGCTTCAGCCAATCAGGGCACAGAGCACTGTCAGAGTCATGACTGAACACTGTCATCATGACTTTATCCAATGATGGCTCATTCCCGCCCAGGAAAAAGACAAACCCGCCGCTCCAGGTGAAACCAGGAAGCCTAATGATCCAGTAGGTGCTCGCCTCGGCTCGCCTCCGCACACCATGAAATTAGAAGAAATGGCTGCAGACCACTGAAGATCAAAATCCTTTTTATTTGAACATCCCAAAAACTACAGGAATCAGAATGCTGGGTGGACACGTTTATCGCACTTCACGTGCGCTTAGTCATTACACCGCCCCACAATATAAAAGTATTCTGTCAATGGCAGCCATTTTCAGTGTGATTTCGGTGTGGAGAGAGATAGAACAGGGCTCTGTTCAGTGCTATTAGTCAGTTAGTGTGCTATAATGTGCTATTTTGCTTCAATTGTCAGTGTAGAATATTAGTTTAGTGTCAGTGTAGGGATAGTGTGGAGGACCATCATTCAGCTTTGCATAGTGTACAGCTAGAGTAGGGACAGCTCAGATAGTTTCACTGTAGTGTAGTGAGACCGTGTCAATAATCTTTACATTAGTGTATAGCTAGAGTAGGGACAGTTCAGATAGCGTCAGTGTAGTGACGTCTATTTGATTGCGTTACTGCCAGTTTAACGCCATTTACTTCTGTGTGCATTACTGCCAGTTTAACGCCATATACTTTTGTGTGCGTTACTGCCAGTTTAATGCCATATAGTTCTGTGTGCGTTACTGCCAGTTTAACGCCATTTACTTTTGTGTGCATTGCTGCCAGTTTAACGTCATAGTTCTGTGTGCGTTACTGCCAGTTTAACACCATATAGTTTTGTGTGCGTTACTGCCAGTTTAATGCCATATAGTTCTGTGCGCATTAATGCCAGTCTAACACCACATAGTTTTGTGCATTACTGCCAGATTAACGCCATTTACTTTTGTGCGCGTTACTGTCAGTTTAATGCCATATAGTTCTGTGTGTGTTACTGCCAGTTTATCGCCATATAATTCTGTGTGCGTTACTGCCAGTTTAACCCCATATAGTTTTGTACATTACTGCCAGTTTAATGCCATTTACTTCTGTGTGTCTTACTGCCAGTTTAACGCTATTTACTTCTGTGTGCGTTACTGCCAGTTTAACGCCATATAGTTTTTGTGTGCGTTACTGCCAGTTTAACGCCATATAGTTATGTGTGTGTTACTGCCAGTTTAACACCATATAGTTTTGTGTGTTACTGCCAGTTTAACGTCATTTACTTCTGTTTGCGTTACTGCCAGTTTAACGTCATATAGTTCTGTGTGCGTTACTGCCAGTTTAACGCCATATCCTTTTGTGTGTTACTGCCAGTTTAACAGCATTTATATATTATATTTAATAAAAAAAATTAAATGATACAGCAGTTCCAATCTGCCTCTAATGTCCGGCCGAGTGGGGGAAAAACGTTGTCTTCTCTAAATGATTTATACAGACGTGGCACATGAGTGATTTTTTCAAAAAAATGTACAATAACAGTTTTGCTCCTGCTGTTTCACTACTATATATTAAAATACTCATAACTACAGGGGCCAGAATCTAATCGAATGTGACTCAAAACAAGTTAAATCCAACCTGTGGGCACAATAATCTTACCAGAGTTAAACCGTTAAAACATTCATTTTTCTCAAAAGCAACCAGACAGTAGGTGCGTGCACACAGTGTGCACCACTTACACAATGCTCCTTTGTGATAATAATCCAGTTCAACCTGTGTAGGTGTATGTGTGTCAGTGTCGATAATAATTTCCCATATGCCTATATGTTGTGTTCATTAAGATGCATGGCCAAGAGTCTTTTAAAAATATCAAAACTCCTCGCTGATACCACAAATTGTGGAACAGTGAAAAACCCCCTACGCCCTTAAGGTTAAACCGCTTCTCCTCCAATCTCATTGTGTGACATGATCAGTCCATATGCAAAACAGCCCCAAAGGCAGAACCGGGTGGGGTACAAAATAGTCCAAAAAACTCCAGCAGCTCCCAAAAGGATCTAGGGTGAGTCCTTGTTAAAGGGGGCTTTAAGATTCTGATAAGCCCCCCACCCACAGACCCCCACAACCACCAGGCAAGGGTTGTGGGGATGAGGCCCTTGCCACATCAACATGGGGACAAGGTGCTTTGGGGTGGATCCCAAAGCACCCTCCCCATGTTGAGGGCATGTGGCCTGGTACAATTCAGGAGGGGCAGTGCTCTCTCGCCCCCCCTTTTCCTGCGGCCTGCCAGGTTGCGTGCTCGAATAAGGGTCTGGTATGGATTTTGGGGGGAACACCACACCATTTTTTTACATTTCGGTGCGGGTTCCCCTTAAAATCCATACCAGACCAGAAGAACCTGGTATGGATTTTGGGGGGACCCATACACCATTTTTTTTAAATATTGGCACAGGGTTCCCCTTAATTAATTAACCATTTTATTGTTTCACTTTAAGCATTATTAAAATCACTGCTCCAGAAAAAAATGCAGTTTTTAAAACTTTGTTTTCCCTGGGGCAGGACCCAGGTCCCCAAACACTTTTTATGGCAATAACTTGCATATAAGCCTTTAAAATGAGCACTTTTGATTTTTCATGTTCGTGTCCCATAGACTTTAACGGTGTTCGCACACATTTTTTGCCTGTTTGCATGTTCTCCTGCAAACCAAACTGGGAGAGGGGGGGGGGGGGGTTCGGCTCATCCCTATTCCTGATCACTGGGAACAGAAGATCCCTGACATGTCTCCTGTCAGAACGGGGATCTGCCTTGTTTCCAAAGGCAGATCACCGTTTTGCCTTTGTGCACAACATTCACAGGCAGCCGGCGGACATGCGGCTCGCAGCGGGCGCGAGAGCATGACGCTGGTGGCACCCACACGCTCGCAATCTCACCTGTACGGACCGACGTACAGGTACGTCGGTTCACGCAGGAGAGCCAATCTGTCACAGTAAAAGTACGTGAGCTGGTCGGCAAGTGGTTAAAGAGACAGGGATTCTGGTTCTGGTTTAGTGCATTAGAGACAATATTAACGATTTAGAAGTATTGTTTAATAAGAAACATGTAACAACGGTGCAAACAAAATAATTACAGAAAAGAGATATTACAAAGGAAAAATAGACAACTATGCATCAGAAAACCAAAAAAGGTTTACGAGTTTTTACAGTGTTTATGATCATGCAGCGGCCCTCCCCAGATACAGTTTTCTACATTTATTAATATCTTGAAATAGCTACAGATTACATTCTGATAATGTATTCTAAATATGCTGGGTATCAGATGCCTATTTTGCCTTAGAGATGGAATGAATCCAACCCGCCTCTGATGCCTCCTAGGATGGTAGTTTTTGGGATTAAAGTGCTGCTAATTAATTGGTACAGGTAAAGATGTCCTTATTCTGACTGCAGTGTTATCATCTGAGGAGTCATAAAATACACTGAAGTTTTGATTCTCCAGGAAGAGATCGTCAGGCAGTAATGTGTATTTGATAAATTCAGCTAAATTATTTACAACATGTGGTCAGCCGGATACTATTAGCTAGGGGGGATATCTGTGTAATGTTCTCATTACTTATGCCTGAAACTTGAATGTTTTATGATGGCTATTAGAGCCAGATTGGGATGTGTATTGTCCTGTTAATGGGGTTTGTGTTGGGCTAAATGAAAAGGTTGTCTATTTGCCATGCTTTGTTTTGATGTTCATTAATATGGTTAAGAGGTTCTGCTGTATCCTATCAATGTACTGATAAGGGTGGTTGGAATGCAGCTAAAAGTTTGTTAATTATATAATATGCTGTCCAGGGATTATGGAAGGGCGATCACTGCTGTTATGTGTCTCCTATTCTACAAAGTATCATGGGTGAATTATGAATTCTGAGCAGCATTGCTGCCTGTGTCTTCTCACACAGTTTTTGGGGTGTCCAGTTCATCACACTGGGCTGCTCAGATTTAAAGTAGTTTTAAAGCTCAGACATGAAATATGAACAATGCACATCCTTCTATACTATGTGTTTGTCTCTATCCAAAGCACTTAGTGTGATTTTTCTCTGCTGCCTTGTTCCTTTGTTATCTTCATGAGTCACTTATGACAGCTTTACCCAACTCCAAGAGCTAATTGTTGATAGGGGGAACAGCTCTAGGACTAGTGGCGGCTGGTGTTTTTTTTGGGGGGCAAACAATGCATGGTCGGTCAGGTCACCCACACCCCCCTGTAGGTTGGTTGGCCCTGAACTTACCCCATCTATGGTGAGGGCAGCCAATGACACACATTCTGCCCCCCAGTGATTGCAGTCAAAGAGGAAGCAGCTGTATACCTCCCCGGGAGCCTTCAGGAAGGTGGCCCTGGCCTCCAGGGAGTCCTTGATATGGAGGATATAGTCCTCCAGCTGGTTAAAGTTACACAGATCCTCCCCACATCCCTGCCTGGCCGGCCGGACCGCCACTTCTTGGAGCTGCTGCTGCATGTCCTCCTCCTCGTCCTCTGTGCCTCCTCAGCATCCTGGCCATTACCATGCTTGTGCCTGTCCTGCGCCCAGCCCTCCTCCTCCTCTTAGGCCAAAAGGATTGCTTCTCCTTTTGGCCAATCAGGAAATGGGTCTCAAGGCCCACTTCCTGACATGGGCCGAGAGGAGAATTAGTGTGAAAATAGCGAATATTCATTCGCTATTTTCACACAACTGGGTGGGCCCTGAGCCCTCCCTTTTTTGAAGCCGTTTAGAGCCTCTGGTTCTAATCACATGCTTCACAAAATCCCCCCTCCCCGATTAGAATCCATGCGTCTGGCGCCCTGCATTTAAATTAGGGGGCCGGACGCATGGATGGGGGGCAGCACCCCTGCGCCCCTAACGGAGTGGCCTCCACTGTCCAGGAAACACATAAACTGGTACAACGTATGTAGGAGGATTTGTTTAATCTCTGCATATCATCTGAGGCTAGTCACTTCACTGGGTATATGTAGTTGTGTCCCCTCTTCCCTATGCCTTTCACAAAACACACAGTCCTGCCTTGGTTTTGTGAATAGCTAAAAGCTGAAGAGAGCATTGCATTGGTGGAGCTTTGACACCCCGGGCCCATAGAAAGTGAGTTGAATCTTGCTGGGTGTCGTTCAACATAAAGATAAAGATAAAATGTCCTGGATACCTGAGAAGGTGAGTCTTCAGTTCCAGACAGGAGGTGAGTAGAGCAGCCAGGGCGACTTTTTAATTTTTCCAGGCGCCTGAGGGATGTATTTTTTTGTTAAATGCCCAAACTGGGCATATCAGCAGGGAGAACAGTCATATTCCAGTCTAAATTCTGCTGTTGTACCATATCAAAGTGTTTAGAATAGGATTCTTGTGTCACACAAAGCTGAAACTTAGGTAAACTTTGCGCATTGATTACATATGCATAACATTGTGACTACTACCATCACTAGAAACTATTAGCATAGCATTAATGTGCACTCTTTTTATTAATACACAGTGTATATCTTTATTTCTTATGATAAAACCAGTTAAAAAGACAATATTTTCACCATTTCCTGGGGAATTACAGAGCATTAACATTCTTATCAGAGTAGGGGTATATTGGACTTTTGTCACTGAGACACCATATGACCTAATAAGATATGTTTGATATGATATGGATTTTAACAGTAATGCTTTTATTCCATTTTATCATAATTTCATGTCATGTGAGTCCCCTCTAATGTTAAATTAAGTGAATTTAAAGAGTTCTATGTAATCAAGTGTATGTGTCATGATATGCTCATCATTGATTTCCTTTCAGCTCGGTCCCAGTATTCCACATCCATGAATGCTAAATTATGTTTGTAAATGGTATCTAATGTGATAGAAATGACATAGACTAACATATCAATTGCCATATAGTATGCAATTTAACAATGGCTTAATAGTAGTGTAAATAATAAGGCTAAAGCAACAATCACTTATTTGGCTATAGTAAACTCAATTACTGCTGTGCATGCCAAACATGTCTTCACTGAAATGACAAATACAGAACATTTTGTTTTATTACTGCATTGCTTTCAGACATCATTTACAATCTGTTGACATGCTTCATATAGAAATGTGTCCAGCTTATGAATGATGGTAGGATGGTAATGGCTATCTACCCTTCAAAGTAAAACCCTTAGCAGAATTATTGTTGTTTTTTTTTTGTTTTTTGGACAGTTGGATCTATGTACACAATGTTGTGCTAATCCTGGCACATTCACCTGCTTGGATTTACTACCATTTTCTGGTATTTATAAAGCTGGCAAGTAAATGATCCAGAGAGAAAATACCAGTGAATTCAAATTAAGCTATTGGGAGAATTTCTTGGAAATACGTAGTGAAGCTGCAACAAATATGAACTTAAATAAAACAGCAATGTAGGAAATGGACATGCAACAATTCCCCAGATCACTGGGAGACTGAGAAAAAAAGGATAACATGCCAAATGGAGAGGTCCATCTAAGTGTAATATTTTATATCAGAGGTGTAAAGTTTTTCAAAAGCATTGGCAGCAATTTGATACATATACCCACATCTGTGCATTTAAAAGAAAGCAATCCAGGGCTCAGGATATCCATATTAAAGCTTGCTCACACTTCATGCTGGTTGGGTATTCTAGATCAGGGGTCCCCAACCCCTGGGCCATGAACCGGTAACAGCCTGTTGAAATCCATGCCACACAGCAGGAGGTGAGCAGAAACTGCGGTCCGGACATCTTGGACCACGGTCACCACTCACCTCCTGCTGTGTGGTCATGCCACTTAGCCCATGTGTCCTCTACCGGGAGGAGCTGAAAATTTGGACAGAGAGCCATCCATCCAGATCTGCAGTTCCTCCTGCTCTGCTGATAGGATTACATCGTCAGTGGAGTGTGAGGCCCGGGAGAGGACACAAGGCTGATAACTGCCTCCACCCTGCTGAAGGTAGGACTGTGTAGGGGAGACAAAGATTAAAAGGGGACAGTGATGTTAAAAATAAAAGAGGGGGCGCATGACTGCAAGGGGCACTGTGATGGGGTTGTGATTTATGGGGGCACTGTAATGTAAAGGGGCATAGTGATATAAAGGGGACTGCACTGTAAAGGGGCACTGTAATCATTACAGTTAATGATTAGCATGTTGATGTGGGAGGAAGAAGAAAAAAGGGAAGGCAAAATATAAGCTGATCTAAACTTTTTAAGCATTTTTTTAGGCCAGGTCAGACTAATTTTAACATAAAAAAAGTCACATATCACTGTAAATAGTGATGATGAATAAATTGGTCTTGCTCATTATTCTTGAAAACATTTTACTATTTATCCAAGTGCAAACACTTCAGAAGATGGTGGATGCAAAATAAGTGAACTTGACAAGCCATACATTTCAATAAAGTGGCCATCTGCCCTTTCTCTGTGCTGAACAAAAGAGAAATACTATTATCTCAAATAAAATGGCATGCATGATTGTTCTGACCTTGATAAATAGGTTTCATTTGTACAACCTAAAGTCACACTTTCTTTTTTGTAATGAAGTGCAAAAAGCAACGATGCTATGCAAAGTGCAGTTATTCTGAACAGCCAATCTGATAGTTTTGTTTTGTCAAATGAACAAAAGAGATATTCTTTCTTGTTGGTATGGACTACAGAACATTGCATATAGCTCTATGCTTTACTGAAAAAGTCTATATATACTACTTATCACCAGGCCATGGTCAATATTTATAATCACCAAGCATGGAAACAATGATGGTCTCTAATAAAATTATCCAGGTAATAGGTAGCATTGTTTTTGCTAGCTGCCAGGGAATCAATTCTGTTTATATTACTGACAAGCAGGAAACTAATACTACATGGAATTTATAAATTGTGAAAAAATAGTAACTATTTTATATAGGATACTATACACTTGTGTGGAAAACAAGGTAGGGACCAATTATCTGGTGTAGGGTCTATATTATAAAAGAAGTACCCCCCAAAAGACATACTAGGGACTTTAGAGGCATCAAATAAACAATATATGGAAAAAAATGTAGAAATTTATTATAGTAAAATGTGTGTTGCAGACAACACCAACAAAAAATTACATATATAGCATGAGCCAAATAATATGACAGATATAAAACAGATGGACCTCCTTCAGTATTATGCCCAACGCGTTTCTTGACCTGTGTAGAGTCCTTTCTTCAGGGTCATTTAATTTGAAGCGATATTGATATTCTATAATGAGACAAATTCACACATGAGATTCATATTCAGGTATACAGGGGAGGAGCATCTTTGAAGCCAGAATCCCGACATTCTATAGTCTACCCAAGATACATAAAGATCTACAAACACCTCCAGGTAGACCCATAATTTCAGGGGTGGGTAGTATCACAGAAAACCTTAGTCAATTCATTGAAGTCCATCTGAGACCCTATGTAGTAAATCTACCATTCTATATTAAGGATAATATTCATCTTCTTAAAAATTTGAAGGGCATTCATCTCACTCCCGATACTTGTCATTATAGATGTTGAGGCGCTCTACAGCTCGATCCCTCATCATTTGGGGATCGCAGCTGTAAAGCATATACTCTCACAATCACACAAGGATGATTGGAAAATTTGGAAATTCATCATTTCATCTCTGGAGTTCATCTTGCAGCATAACTGTTTCTCCTTTCGATGGCTCCCACTTCCTCCAGGTGCAGGGGGTAGCGATGGGGACCTGTTGTGCCCCGTCGTACGCCAACCTGTACCTGGGGGAGTGGGAGCGTTCCCTCCAAGAAGATGAAGATTTGTCTACATTAATGAGCCATACTACTACCCGGTATCGCTACATTGATGACATCTTCATCATCCGGGAGGGAGTTGATATGCTAGAGGCCTTCATGCTGGCCATCAAAAAAAATACTTTTAACCTGTACTTTACTATGTCTTATAGTAAAGAGATTGTAGAGAGTAGTTCCTTCTGGGTCCTGAGTGTGGGAGCTACAGCGGTTGCTGTGCATATCATCCTGTCATAGAGGTTCCTCTTCTTCCTTTGGAGGGTCAACAATCCTCTTTAAGTGTCACATTTACCTTCACCTGTTTGCAGTAACTGTGGCGTTTTCCATCTTGGCCACATTTTTTGTGGCAGGCTCTTTTTGTCTGTTTTTTGTTTTCTTTTTCTAACTGGTACGTTCGTTTACTTGGCTTCAAGTACTTGGATCATCCCCTGTATACCTAAATATGAATCTCATGTGTGAATTTGTCTCATTATAGAAATGTCAATATTGCTTCAAACGAAATGCCCCTGAAGAAAGGACTCTACACAGGTCCAGAAACGCATTGGGCGTAATACTGAAGGATTTGCATCTGTTTTATATCTGTCATATTGTTTGGCTCATGCTATATATGTAATTTTTTGTTGGCGTTGTCTGCAACACACATTTTACTATAATACATTTCTAAATTTTTTTTCATATATTGTTTATTTGTTGCCTCTAAAGTCCCTAGTATCTCTTTTGGGGGGTACTTCTTTTATAATATTGTTCTAATTGGGATGTTGGCAATTACTCAGGTCTTGGTGGTTGGATTTCTAGAAACTATGGTGTAGGATCTAAAATTCCACATGTGACTAATGCCGCGTACACACGAGCAGAATTTCAGTCCAAAAAATCTTGGATGTTTTTTTCAGATGGAATTCCGCTCAAGCTTGGCGTGCATACACACGGTGACACAAAAGTTCTCTGAACTTTCAACCGTCAAGAACGCGGTGACGTACAACACTACGACAAGCCGAGAAAATGACGTTCAATGCTTCCGAGCATGCGTCAAATTGTTTTCCGAGCATGCATGATTTTTTTGCGTGTCCGAATTGCATACAGACGATCGCATTTTCGGATAGGAACTTTTCCTGCCTGAAAAATAAAGAACCTGCTCTTAATCTTTTGCTGGCTGGAATTCCGCCAGAAAAAGACTGAATAAGCATACACATGGTTGCATTTTCTGACAAAAAGCTCTCATTGGAGTTTTGCTGGCAGCATTTCTGATCGTGTGTACGCGGCATTAGAATGATAAAAGCAGCTTCATAGTCATCACATATACTGACATTTAGGGATGTACAATGACAGATGAAATCATGGCACGGACAGGTTTTGATTTTCAAATGGATATTGACTAGAGAGCAAGTGTCATTTTAGCATATATATGGAAGTTTATGTGCAGATTTAAATCACAATATTTTGATGCTCAATTTAAAAGAAAATTGTGGGGAAATTATAAAAACTATAGTATGGTTTGCCCAATATAGGTTTGTATTTGATGGTGATTATGTCACAGTATAAAACTTTGATGTAATTATACTTCAACAAACACTCCAGCGCTAAATCCAGGGTTTTTCACTTCCTCAGTGCTTCAATGTCTCTTTAGGGTGCATCCCTCCTCAGACTGGGGAATATTCAACAACTGCAAAAACACCTTGTGCATTACCATAGACAAATTTATTTTGATACGCAAGACAAATTAATATTCACAGACAGATAAATTCAATAAGCATAGATCACAAATACTTCAGCCGGACATGATGTGCCTGTCATGGTGCCAAACCCGATCGGATAGAAGGAAGGGGATCTGAGGAAGGGGGTCTGCCCCCAAAATGCATCAGCCATCCAATCAGGTTTGGTCCTTCTACGGGCACATTGTGTCCAGCTTAAGTATTTGTGATCTATGCTTTTTGAATGTATCTGTCTGTGAATATTACTTTGTCTTGTGTGTCTAAATAAATTTGTCTATGGTAATACACAAGGTGCTTGAGCCCTCGTGTGTTTTTGATGTAATTATAAGTAGTCCTTACTTATTACTGGTTATGTAATACCAGATTTTATTATAGACCTGCTCTTGGTAAAGCCATACAAAGCACTGGACATCAAAAACACACATACCAGATACAAAAGGGACTTTTGCAGCTTCACATTGGATAGGGAATACTATAGTATAGTATAGGATACAAGTTTATTTTTTATACTTGCAGATTAGGTCAAATCTCCTGGATAATCTGTCAGTTTACAGGTATTTATTGTAATCAATATAAGTTAGACATGTGCAATTAGTTTCGTTTTTTTTAGTTTTTCGTTAAAATTCGTTATATTCGTTCATTCGTTATCGTACAAATGAACGAACGATTCGCTAAAAATTTTAACGAATGTTCGAATAGAACGAATCCGAAAAACAACGAAAATCCGAATTGACCAAATTAGAAACAACGAAACTACGAAAGAATAAAATCCGAAAAACGAAAACAGAAACAACGAAAATCAAAATGAACGAAAAAATTCGTACATTCGTAACTTTTTTTTTGTTGAATTGGTAATTTTCCGTGTCCCTTACAATGGCGCTGCTTAACGTGCTTCGAATGGATTGAATGAAAAAATTCGTACATTCGTAACTTTTTTTTTCGATTCGGAATTTTCCGTGTCTCTTAAAATGTAATAATAGCATACACATTACATAAAATTATGAATTATGCTCCGATTACGAATCTACGAAAAACAATGTTACAAAAGTACGAATAAATCAATCTAACGAAAGTACGAATGTAACTAAATCTACGAAAATACGAATGCGTACGAATTTCGAATAAACGGAAATTAAAGTAACGGAAAAACAAATCAACGAAAAAAAACTCTTACGAAAATACGAATCTTTACGAATACGAACACCGACGACTTACGAATTTACGAATCGTTACGAATACGAACACCGACGACTTACGAATTTACGAATCGTTCCGAATCAACGGAAACAAAAGAAACGAAACGAAAATAAATGAATTTTTCTATTGTGCACATGTCTAATATAAGTACAAATTCCTATTCATCTACTACTGGGTAACTGTGTCTATCCTTTATTTTTGTATACTTATACTTTAAGTCAAGTAACAGTTGCTTAAGGCTGGGTTCACACTTATGCGAATTGGATGCGGGTTTCTCTGCATCCAATTAGCATATCAGGAGAGTGTGACCGGCTCTCAGTGGAGCCGGTGTCCTGTCGAGTACTGTCCCCCATCGGATAGTGTCTGCCCTGTACTGTGCAGGCGCAGCGCTTGCGCAGTACGGAGGACAAAGGAGATGCCGAAAGTCTCCAAACATGAACAGCTGTTCATGAGCTGTACACGGTGCATGCACAATTAACACTACATTGTGCCACACGCTCCCGATGCTCGTACAACTCTGTAAGGGGCAGGTGTAGGGGTGGATGCCTACAGAAGATGGCATCCACCCCTTTGAGAAATCCACAACCATCGTATGAGCTCTGGCCATCTTCTGTATGCATCCGCCCCTACATTCGCCCCTTGCAGAGTTGCACAAGCATTGGGAGCGCGTGGCACGATGTAGTGTTAATTGCACATGCGCCGTGTACAGCTAGCTCATGAACAGCTGTTCATGTTCGGAGACTTTCAGTGTCTCCTTTGTCCTCCGTACTGCGCAAGCTATCTGATGGGGGGACCTTTCTCATCAGAACACCGGTTCACATATCTCTGAGGTGGCCGTGGAGCGCACAGCAGAAGGGCAAATAGTCAGAACTAATTCGGACCTGAAATGGTGAACAGGGACGCACTGGACCCCCTGCTGTGCCCTACGCCACACATAGTGTGAACCCAGCCTTAATCACAGATTCACATAAATTAAATTCATCCTTTGTTATATGTACAGAATGATGCTTAGTAGGTGTTTGTGCTACTAATGCCCCGTACACATGATCGGACTTTCCGGCGGACAATCCGCCGGACTTTGCAGCGGAGGTCCGCCGGACTTTCCAAATGAACGGACTTGCCCACACATGGAGTAAAGTCTGTTCTGGACTAGAGGTACGACGGGAATAGAGAAGGAAGTCAATCTCGCGGGTTTGACACCTTGCGAGCCCCGTCGCCTGGTATGTATTATGAGGGTAATCCCCCTACGCCGAAAAAACGGCATGGGGTCACCCCAAAGACCATACCAGACCCTTATCCGAGCACGCAGCCCGGCCGGTCAGGAAAGGGGGTGGGGAAGAGCGAGCAAGGGGGGTGGGTGATTTGGGGAAGGGGGGCGCCCTGTGACCCCCCCCCCCACACCAAAGTACCTTGTCCCCATGTTGATGAGAACAAGGGCCTCTTCCCGACAACCCTGGCTGTTGGTTTTTGGGGTCTGCGGGCGTGGGGCTTATCGGAAACCGGGGGCCCCCTTTAATAATGGGGCCCCCAGATCCCGGCCCCCCACCCTATGTGCATGAGTATGGGGTACATCGTACCCCTAACCCATTCACCTAGGGAAAAAAAAGTCAATAAAAAAACATACTAGACAGGTTTTTAAAGTAGTTTATTAGGCAGCACCGGGGGTCTTCTTCCGACTTCGGGGGTCTCTCCGGGCTTTCCGGCCTTTTCTCCCGCTCTTCGGTTCATCTGCCGGGCTCCTCCGCTATCTTCTTTCAGCTCTTTTACTAGCGTTGGCCCGGTCTTCTGGTTCGTCGTCGCTGTCTTCTTCTTATTCTTCTTCCTTCTTCTCTTCTTCCAATGTTGACACATTGTCCTCATCAACATGGGGACAAAGTGCTTTTGGGTGGGTGGGCCGCAGGGCCCCCCCTTCCCCAAAGCACCCACCCCCCCCCCATGTTGAGGGCATGAGGCCTGGTGCGGCTCAGGAGCGGGGGAGCTCGCTCGTCCCCACCCCCTTTCCTGACCAGCCGGGCTGCTTGCTCGGATAAGGGTCTGGTATAGACTTTGGGGGGATCCCCACGCCGTTTTTCCGGCGTAGGGGGGTTACCCTCAAAATCCATACCAGGCGACGGGGCTCGCAAGGTGTCAATCTCGCCGATTAAAGCGGCGAGATTGACTTCCTTCTCTAGTCCCGTCGTACCTCGAGTCACGTTCAAATGAAATGGACTTTACTCCGTGTGTGGGCAAGTCCGTTCATTTGGAAAGTCCGTCAGACCTGCATACAGATGGGCGGACTTCCCGCCAGAAACTGGGTCCGGCAGACTTTTGGCGGGAAGATTAAAACATGTTTTAAATGTAGACTTTTGGGAAGAAAAAGTCTGCTGGAGCCCACGCACGATCGGAATGTCTGCCGGACTATGGTCCGCCGGAGCAAGTCCGCCAGAAAGTCTGATCGTGTGTACGTGGCAAAAGAGGCATTAGTTGATTGTATTACAGGGGGTCCCCTACTTACAAACATCCGACTTACAAACGACTCCTACTTACAAACGGAGGGAGACAACAGGAAGTGAGAGGAAATCCACCCCTAGGAAGGGAAATTCACTCCTGTAAGAGTTAATATGGGAAAAAGGTGTCTCCACTGATGCTTTATCACCAGTCCATGCTTCCCTAACAACCCAAAATTTTCAAAATCCAATTGTCATTGGGACAGAAGGTGAGGGGAAATCTTCTGAACAGGGGCACAGGCAGCAAAACAAATGTTACAGGGGTGATAACCCTTCTCTATGTTATCTAAAAAACTTAAAAATAGATTTTTTTGGCTGGAGCTACACTTAAAAAATGTACCTGTTCCGACTTACAAACAGATTCAACTTAAGAACAAACCTACAGTCCCTATCTTGTTTGTAACCCGGGGACCCCCTGTACTGCTTTTCTATATGCCAATATGTTTACATACAAGGAAATGTTAAAAAAGCACTCAAAATAAAAGCCAAAAAAAGGTAGGGAAGGAGATCATGAAAACTGTTGTGGAATTTCTATGTATGAATTGTAGGGGCAATTCTGTTATAAATTAATACATATTTTATTCATTTGAAATGCATTAGGGATAACCATCAGAAATAAACTAATAATGGAATCTGAAAATTCCGTCTCTAGTTATTACAAATGTGCAGGCTTATATATAGGATTTAAATGTTTCCCCTTATTCAGCTTTACCTACTTTATCCAAGTCTGATACTTAACCACACAGTTGCTACCTGTCAAATGCCTGACCTTGCAGTCGAGGTCTGGCGCTTGAAGGGCAGCAACTGTCAGACCCCTAGTGCCCTCTGACCATGGTAATGCCAATTACCTTTTTTTTCTGTCTTGACAGGCTCCTTGTAAATGTCTTAAGAGAACATAGCTAAAACCAAACGGAACAGACTTGGGTATTACGTGTACCATATGCTAATACATTTGAGTACTGTCTGTGATACTAATTTTATTTGCACTAACAATTCATTTTTCAGTTAATTCCATTGTTAGTGCAAATAAAAAAAACATCAAAGACAATAGGAAACTGTGTTGTTGCAGGTGCAATAATATAGCCACAACCACCGTAAAGAGACTCTCTCACCAGACCAATAATTTCAAAAATAATCTTCCCATGAGATTATATGTTCATATAATGTATTTAGACATGTTGCTTGTAAAAACCTCCCATGTGTAGACATCCAAAAGTATTTAGACTGTTAGAATTGCTATTGACTAGAGGTAGCTCAGGGGTAAGGAGTAGAGATGGGAAGGCCTGGAAAAAAAAACACAGACATTTTTTTTTTCCAAAGCAGTTTGTTTTTTCCATAAATAAATATGTTTTTTTACAATGATAAATAAAATATCTATGACATGGTATTCAAACTATATAACACAAAGACATAATGAAAGATTTCTGAGACTTTAAGTCTTAAATGATCGCAAGTTCTCTCAGCAGAAGACAAGCAAATCCTGGAATACAATCCAAGTAACACTGTACTTCTCAATGCAGTTATCAAACAAGAGAAATATGCATTTCTGCCAATAGGGAGCACTGCAGGGGAAAGGCTCCAGTTTAGTTTGCTTGTGGGCTCCATCTTGTATCTCCTATAGTTGATCTCTAAAGTGTATGAACTAGTGCACAAAGTACCAGCACAAAACAGCAGCACTCACAAATACCCCAATACTTAGATACAAAAAAAATACCATATACCAAAAATATACAACATTAAAAGTGTTAAAGAAAGTCCAAGACAACAATAAATATTAAATCCACTTGTGAGAGAGTAAAAATAGATTTATTTACTTGTCTAAAATTCAGAAAACTTCCCTCCTTCACGACCACTGATTATTGTGATACCACCACCATCACAGCTCGCTTACCGGAGCATAAGACCCCACATTACAGGTCTGATCTCACTTGCAATTAAATCATCCCAGCTGGTGGCTCAGGAAATCTCACAGAATTAAGTTTACATTAACCACTTGCTGCCCACCCACCGTGAAATGAGCTGGGCGGTGTGGCTCTCGGTCTGGGTGGACATCATATGATGGCATCCCAGAGCGATAGCTCTCGCACGCCCCCGGTGGCAGGCAGCATGACGATTGTGGCTGCGCCGTCTTGCTAGGACATGGCGCGACCCTGATCTGTGTAAAGAGCCATGGCCGCGGCTTTTTAACCATGTGATCGGCTGTGTCCAATCACAACCGGTCAAATGTAAACACGGAGATGCCGGTAATCGGTGCTCCTTGCCTTACACTAACAGAGTGTGAGGAGATGAGAGCCGATCAGCGGCATCTCCTCACAGGAGACAGCAAGGTATGTAATCAGGGCACTGATCATCAGTGCCCTGATTACAATTAAGTGCCTACCAGTGCCAGCAATGATTGCCCACCACTGCCAGCAATCAGTTCCAACCAGTGCCCACAAATGCCAGCAATCAGTGCTCACAAGTGCCAGCAATCAGTGGCCATTAGTTATGCCAATCCGTGATGGCTATCATTGCTGCCCATCAATGCCCATCACTGCTGCCCATCAATGCCACCCATCAATGCCCATCAGTGCCGCCTATCCGTGTCCACCAGTGCCATCTATCTGTACCCACCAGTGCTGCCTATCTATGCCCACTGCCCAACAGTGCCACCCATCAGTGCCACCTATCAGTGCTCATCAGTGCCACCTATCAGTGCCCATAAGTGCGGCATATTCGTCCCTCCTCAACAGTGCCACCTAATCAGTGCCCATAAGTGCCGCCTAATCAGTGCCCATAAGTGCCACCTCATCAGTGCCCATCAGTGCAGCATATCCGTGCCCATCAGTGCCGCCTCATCAGTGCCCATCAGTGCCGCCTCATCAGTGCCCATCAGTGAAGAAGGAAAATTACTTATTTAAAAAATTTACTGACAAAAATGACATTTTTGTTCTTTTTTTTTAGGAAAAAATACAAACCCAGGAGTGATTAAATACCACCAAAAGAAAGCTCTATTTGTGTGAAGTGTGAAGGAAAAAGCTCTTTGGTACTCCCAGCACTGAATAGAGTGGTCTCAAGCAAAAAAAGAAAAAGAGGGAACCCCATAGTGCAGTATACTAAAATTGTTTTAATAAAATATGTAAACCATGCTGACAATAGCAGTAATAGCAAAGACATGTAAGTAATGGTGACGTCACTGCTATGGCTACCACTATGCAAGTGTATTTATACATTTTTCACAAGTGGATATATGTATATTTGTGTTTACTCCCTCACAAACTGACTTATTATTTATTGTTGTCTTGGACTTTCTGACACAGGGAGGGTAAATACACTGTGCATAGGTGTGCACAGCCTATTACATTAGGGTGTGCATCCCAAAGCTTAAACACACATGTCTTTCTCCGCAGCCTCAGCTGCACTGGGCAGTGAATGAATGGGAAGTGCTCTGTGCCGAGCAACTTTCTGTTCATTCTCAAACTGAAGCATAGTAAACACTGTTTACTATTCTTCCGTTATGAATGGACACAGTGAGCACTGTGTTCATTTAGAAAAGGAAGGGGCCGGTAAATGACATATTCACTAGCCCCTTCCCCCTGCTCTCTATCCTGAAAAATCTCCCGCAGCAGTCGGAGGGAGAGGAGAGGAGGGAAGCCAGCAGCACTGTGAGGCTAAGGGGCCAACACAGGGGTAAGCCTGGACAGTAGGAAGAATCGTCACCGCACCACACCTCAGCGCTCTCAATGCGCCAAACTACCTACATGATTAGCCGTGAGTCATCCTTCCTAATATTTCCCTTGGGATCCCAGCTCCCCATCAACCCCATACACGGGTTTGATTTATTTTCATACACCCCATTGCTAGATTTGGAGGATTGTTTCACCCTCCCTCTTTGCCAATGGAGGTGCTCTGAACTGTTTTTGAATTTTTTTTTTTTTTTACTTGCCTTTTTCTACAAGGTCTTGAGGAGTTCTACAGTATCTCACAAAAGTGAGTACACCCCTCACATTTTTGTAAATATTTTATTATATCTTTTCATGTTACAACACTAAAGAAATTACACTATGCTGTAATGTAAAGTAGTGAGTGTACAGCTTGTATAACAGTGTAAATTTTCTGTCCCCTCAAAATAACTCAGCATATGGTCATTAATGTCTAAACCGCTGGCAACAAAAGTGACTACACCCCTAAATGAAAATGTCCAAATTGGGTCCAATTAGCCATTTTCCCTCAACGGTATCATGTGACTCATTAGTGTTAAGAGGTCTTAGGTGTGAATGGGGAGTAGGTGTGTTAAATGTGGTGTTATTGCTCTCACTGGTCACTGGAAGTTCAACATGGCACCTCATGGCAAAGAACTCTCTGAGGATCTGAAAAAAATTATTTTTGCTCTACATAAAGATGGCCTAGGCTATAAGAAGATTGCCAAGACCCTGAAACTCAGCTGCAGCATGATGGCCAAGACCATACAGCAGTTTAACAGGACAGGTTCCACTCAGAACATGCCTCACCATTGCTGCAGAGGTTAAAGGGGTGGGGGGGTCAGCCTGTCAGTGCTCAGACCATACGCTGCACACCGCATAAAATTGGTCTGCATGGCTGTCGTCCCAGAAGGAAGCCTCTTCTAAAGATGATGTAAAAGAAAGTCTGCAAACAAGCAGACATGGATTACTGGAACCATGTCCTGTGGTTTGATGAGACCAAGATAAACTTATTTGGTTCAGATGGTGACAAGAGTGTGTGGTGGCAACCAGGTGAAGAGCACAAAGACAAGTGTGTCTTGCCTGCAGTCATGCATGGTGGTGGTAGTGTCATGGTCTGGGGCTGCTTGAGTGCTGCCGGCACTGGGGAGCTACAGTTCATTGAGGGAACCATGAATGACAACATGTACTGTGACATACTGAAGCAGAGCATGATCCCCTCCCTTCGGAGACTGGGCCGCAGGGCAGTATTCCAACATGATAAGGACCCAAAACACACCTCCAAGACGACCACTGCCTTGCTAAAGAAGCTGAGGGTAAAGGTGATGGACTGGCCAAGCATGTCTCCAGACCTAAACCCTATTGAGCATCTGTGGGGGATCCTCAAACGGAAGGTGGAGGAGTGCAAGGTCTCTAACATCCACCAGCTCTGTGATGTCGTCATGGAGGACTGGAAGAGGACTCCAGTGGAAAGCTGTGAAGCTCTGGTGAACTGCATGCCCAAGAGGGTTAAGGCAGTGCTGGAAAATAATGGTGGCCACACAAAATATTGACACTTTGGGCCCAATTTGGACATTTCCACTTAGGGGTGTACTCACTTTTGTTGCCAGCAGTTTAGACATTAATGGCTGTTGAGTTATTTTGATGGGACAGCAAATTTACACCCTCACTGCTTTACATAGCAAAGTGTCATTTCTTCATAGTTGTCACATGAAAAGATATAATAAAATATTGTACTCACTTTTGTTAGATACTGTATGTCTGATAATATTAGCTGTGAAGCATCATGACGGGACATCATGCTTAGCCCTTGTTGGAGACCGCTTTTCTCCCCCACATGTCCTCTGGCTGCAGCCGAGGATTCCTGAGACCCGGATGCCTCTCAGGCCTACATCTGTTGTTTGTACTTTTTTATATTTTTCAGGCCATACCGGCCTTCTTGTTATTACACAGCAACATTCCTTATGCTATCGCCTACTACATTGAATGTACACAGGCAAGATTTTACAGCATTACTATGGCTCTGAAGTTGTTGTCATATAATGTGAAAGGTCTGAACTCCATCCAGAAATGATGGATGACTCTGAAGGAGTTCAGGGCCTCTGGCGCGGATGTGATCCTGGTTCAGAAGACTCACTTCCTCACAATCCTCTTTACTAACCAAACTGCTATCCGCTGAGCGCTCTTTGGTTTGCTCTCCCACGGTGGTTCGACTGCGGGCAGTAACCTCGCTGCAAAACCAAATAAAATCTCTGTAAATGTTAGGCATAGACAAGTCCCCCCTATGGGCGAAAATTTTTTTTACAAATTTTCCAATAAGCTACATAGAATGCTAGTCTCCAGGCTCAATCCTAGACACTACCTCTCTTTCCCTGACCACCTTAAACAACCAGATGGTACTCCTACTCACTGCAACAGACTATGACCCAGGTTTTTGGTTAGTTTTATGATAAACTCTATAACTGTCTTACTCCCACCCTTCATCCCCCATTTGACCAGAAGGATTTTGAGACGTTCATGTCAGACATGAAGCTACCAGAACTGACCAAGACAGATCTACACACATTGAATGCCCCCATTACCGAGGAGGAATTAGTTAACACTGTTAAAAGCCTACCATCACATAAATCCCCTGGTCCAGATGGCCTTCCCTACTCATACTACAAGAAATTCTTCCTGATTCTGTTGACCCATCTAGTATCCCTATATAACTCTTCGTCAGGGTGATCCCCTCACCAGCAGTTTCTACATTCCTATATCTCAGTTATACCTTAACTGGATAAAGATCCATCTCTTCCAGACAGCTACAGACCAATTGCACTTTTAAATTCGGACTATAAACTATTCACAAACATCTTGTCTAACCGCCTTTCCCAATTTATGACAAAACTGATCGATAGAGACCAAATGGGTTTTGTCCCTACTAGGGATGAGCCTAACACCCCCCTGTTCGGTTCGCACCAGAACCTGCGAACAGACCTAAAGCTTGTGTGCACTTTAGAACTCTATTAAAGTCTATGGGACTCGAACGTTCAAAATCAAAAGTGCTAATTTTAAAGGCTAATATGCAAGTTATTGTCATAAAAAGTGTTTGGGGACCCGGGTCCTGCCCCAGGGGACATGTATCAATGCACAAAAAAGTTTTAAAAACGGCTGTTTTTTTCAGAAGCAGTGATTTTAATAATGCTTAAAGTGAAACAATAAAAGTGTAATATTCCTTTAAATTTCGTACCTGGGGGTGTGTATAGTATGCCTGTAAAAGGGTGCATGTTTCCCGTGCTTAGAACTGTCCCTGCACAAAGTGTAATTTTTGCAGGAAAAAAAGCTATTTAAAATCACTTGCGGCTATAATGAATTGCCGACTCCCGTAATACAGAGAACAGTCATTCATTGAAAGTCATTGATAAAAAAAAAATAAAAAAAAATAAAAAAATTCAATTACCAGGCCCTTCAGGTCTGCTATGGATATTAAGGGGAACCCGGCATGAAATTAAAAAAAAAAGACGTGGGGTTCCCCCTAAATATCCATACCAGACACTTCAGGTCTGGGATGGATTTTAAGGTGAACTCCGCACCAAAAAAAAAAAATGACGTGGGGTCCCCCTCAAAATCCACACCAGACCCTTATCCGAGCACGCAACCTGGCAGGCCGCATGAAAAGAGGGGGGGACGAGAGCGCCCCCCCCTCCCTCCTGAATCGTACCAGGCCACATGCCCTCAACATTGGGAGGGTGCTTTGGGGGTCTCTGACCCCTCAAAGCACCATGTCCCCATGTTGATGGGGACAAGGGCCTCGTCCCCACAACCCGGGCCATTGGTTGTGGGGGTCTGCGGGCGGGGGGCTTATCGGAATCTGGAAGTCCCCTTTAACAAGGGGACCCCCAGATCCCGGCCTCCCCCCCTGTGTGAAATGGTAAGGGGGTACAAAAGTACCCCTACCATTTCACCAAAAAAGTGACAAAAATTTTAAAAATGACAGGAGACGGTCTTTGACAATTCCTTTATTAAATTCTTCTTTCATCTTCTTTCTTATGGTCTTCTTCCTTTCTTCATCCTTCGGTTTCTTCATCTTCCATCTTCTTCTTCCTCCGATCTGCTTCTTCTTGCTCTGGTCTTCTCGTCCGGCATCTTCTTCCACGGCGTCGGCTTCTCTTCTTCTGTGTCGGGCCGCTCCGCTCAATGGGAGGCTCCCGCTGTGTGAGACTTCGCTCCGTGTGACAGTTCTTTTATAATGGAGGGCAGGGCCACCTGGTGACCCCGCCCCCTCTGACGCACGGGGACGTCATGGGGACTTCCCTATGGCTTTCCCCATGACGTCAAAGGGGGCGGGGACGGCCCCCGCCCCCCTCTGACATCATGCAGAAACCATAGGGAAGTCCCCATGACGTCCCCGTGCGTCAGAGGGGGGCGGGGTCACCAGGTGGCCACTCTTGTCCCCCCCTCTTTTCCTGCGGCCTGCCAGGTTGCGTGCTCGGATAAGGGTCTGGTATGGATTTTGAGGGGGACCCCACGCCATTTTTTTTTTGGTGCGGGGGTTCCCTTTAAAATCCATCCCAGACCTGAAGGGTCTGGTATGGATATTTAGGGGGAACCACACCTCATTTTTTTTTTTTTATTTGACGCAGGGTTCCCCTTAATATCCATAGCAGACCTGAAGGGCCTGGTAATTGAATTTGGGGGAACCCCCACACTTTTTTATTTTATTTTATTTTTTTTATCAATGACTTTCAATGAATGACTGTTCTCTGTATTACCAGAGACGGCAATTCATTATAGCCGCAAGCTTTTTTTCCTGCAAAAATGACACTTTGTGCAGGGACAATTCTAAGCACGGGAAACATGCGCCCATTTTACAGGCATACTTTACACACCCCCAGGTACGAAATTTAAAGGAATATTACACTTTTATTGTTTCACTTTAAGCATTATTAAAATCACTGCTCCTGAAAAAACTTTTTTTGCATTGATACATGTCCCCTGGGGCAGGACCCAGGTCCCCAAACACTTTTTATGACAATAACTTGCATATAGGCTTTTAAAATTAGCACTTGAGATTTCTCCCATAGACTTTTACAGGGTGCTTATCAAATTTGCCGCGAACACCCCAAATTGTTCGCTGTTCGCTGAACAGGCGAACAGGCAATGTTCTAGTCGAACATGAGTTTGACTCAAACTCGAAGCTCATCCTTAGTCCCTACCAAACATGTGTGGTACAACACTAGGCAAACTATTGATCTCATTGATATGCTTAACAGAGTGCATAGACCTGCTCTGATCCTTAGCCTTCGACGCCCAAAAAGCAATTGATAGATTAAGTTGGCCCTACATGTTTGCTACCCTTACTAAATTCGGTTTTCATTGTCCCTTTATCTCGGCCTTAAAAACTCTCTACTCCAATGCATCATCGCAGGTTCAAATGGCCTCTTTTATGTCTCTGTCCTTCCCAATGTCTAATGGCACTAGACAGGGCTGCCCTCTTTCCCCACTTCTTTTCATCTTGTGCCTAGAGCCCCTGGCAGAGGCTATAAGATCCCATCCTGACATCCGAGGGGTCCCCATGCATCATAGGGAATGTAAGCTATCCCTATTTGCGGACGATGTACTTTTGACTCTTACCAAACCTCATATTTCCCTCCCGTCCTTGCATGCTCTCTTAACCCACTTTAGCTCTCTATCTGGATACAAAATGAACGCATCTAAAATGGAAGCCCTGCCACTACACATACCACCTGCAGACCTTTCATTGCTTCAAAACTCATACCCCTATCATTGGTGCACCTCCTCTCTGGGTGTACAAATTATACCATCCTACTCATCCTTATACTCAGCCAATCATATCCCCCTGTTTAAGGACATTAAGGCCATGCTGACGCTCTGGAATCCTCTCCCAATATCCTGGATAGGCAGGATCAATGTGTTAAAAATGTCAGTTATGCCAAAATTACTGTATTTTTTTGAGAACCTGCCAATCCCTATGGCACAATTAAAATTGCTCAAACAATGGTGCCTGGAGGAACAGGGCCCATAGAGTGGCAAGCTCAGTGATTTTCTCTCCCAGAAGTAGCAGAGGTCTGGGAGCCCCAGACATTTACAAATATTACCTGGCATCCTATCTCTGTGTGGTGGTGTCCTGGTCCAGTCTAGTGCCACCGAATAGGTGGTCAGAGATTGAGAGGGGCTCTTTGTTCCTGGCTCATCCCTGCTCCCTTGTTTTGTCGCCTGCATTGTTTTGGCGCGCATGTATCACCAAATTCTCTCTCTCTTCTCCGTGCCCCCCCTCTCTATTGTAATCTTTAATCCCTTAATTCCCGGTGGCCTATCCCACTCCTGAATGCTCCCCTGGGCACTTGCTAGCCTGTTCTAACTCCAACACTTTGTCCACTCGGTTACACGTAAACTTTGCCCTTTTGCAGACCTCCAATCCAAACACCTGATACCAAAAAATATGTTCTATTCCTACCTCCAAATAACTCACTACTTATCAACTCTCTCCCCGTCCCTTATCCTACCAAGACCGACAAACTTTGAACTCATCTGTTCTCAGGGCCCCCATCAAACACGGCTAATATCTGCTATTTACCAATTGCTTCAGGAGACTCCTCCACTCTCTGTAGATTCCCACACTTACATGCAAAAATGTACTCAAAATATACAACAACCAATCTCCCTCCCTTAGTGGGCTAAAATGTGGACTTCAACTTCCAATATATCTAGGTGTGTGGTGAAAAGAGAGACAGCATTTAAAGTGTTATTTTTCTGGTACAGGACCCCTGAGGTACTGCACTGTTTTGATCCTTCTCTCTCACCTTTTTGATGGAGGTGTGGTAAAGCTAGAGGAACTCACTACCATATCTTTTGGCAGTGCAAGTTAATTGTACCTTTCTGGTCCATGGTGTTGTCTCTGCTCCAACAAATTTTTGAGTCCCCTCTTTCGTTGGACCCGTTGCACCTCCTCCTGGGCCTCCCATTCCCTGGTCTTGGAAAATCTTTGAACAGATTTTCCTCCTATATCTTATTAGCTGCCAAGAGACTTATTCCACTGAGTTGGTTATCTCCCTCCCCCCAACCCAAGCCCAACTTTTACAAGTTATTGCTGACATATGTAGAATGGAGCACATGACAGCCATAGTAGAGGATGCTGTTGACAGGTGGTTTGACAAGATCTGGGACTTGTGGGATCAATCTGAGTATGGTTCCCCACCCTAAATCCTGCTGGTACCCCACATACAGCACCATGTCTTCCTGTCATTGCTCAACCTCCCTATCTCTACGCAGATCTAGTTACAATACGCAGCCCAATGCTCTTTGGTCTATGTCCTTGATATTCACCTTTTAGGTTGAATATATATTTTATTAACTGTATGTACATACATACATAAATCCAATAAATTTCGTCCTTATAACAAAGTTTACATAACATAAACAGTAAAGCTTATGATTGGGAGGGTGGGGGGAAAACATTGGGGGGCAGAAAAGGGTAGAGGGTAGTAGGATCACATCCAAGAACAGATCATAGGTCGCTCCCTCCAAGATGCATGAACAACTTATCGCTGTGCTAGTCTACCTTGTTACCTATGGGCAAGGTTTGTCGAGTAACAAGCTTGACTGTCCCTGCGCAGTGTCATCTCTCAGCAGACACCGCCCAAGGCTTGATTACTGTGATATTTCAAACCCTTCTGGTGAGTATTGATTGTGACGAAGAGAGGTATTTGACAAAAGCAAAAGCAGAATGGAAATATGAGGGGAGGAGGGAGGGGGGGTAGCTCTGAGCACAACCATTCTTGATGAACAGGTTATGGAATATCTTGCACTCTTAGTTATTTTCTAGTGTTAGCTGCAATACTATACATTGTTTAGGAACCCAACCGAAGTGAAGTGGTGGCGCCATATTGACCATAAAGTGTTGAATTGATCATATCTATCATCCATTTTGGCTTGCATTTCTTCCATTAGCATGGTATCATTAAGGATATTCACCCATCCCGCTAGGGGGGGGGGGTGGAGTCCTTCTTCCAATATAGAGATATATTATGTCTTGCTGCTGAGAGAATAAGTCTTAAGAGGCATTGCTTTTGCGATTTGATGGACCCTGGGATGATAGATAAGAGAGCAATCATGGGGGAGGGGGTTAGTGTAGATTGGTACATATCGTTGTAAATCTTAAATACGTTGTCCCAAAAGGGGCGTACCTTAATGCAGTCCCACCACACGTGGATGTACGATCCCTGTCCTCCGTGACATCTACCGAGGATGGAACTCTGTACCACCTTGAAAGTAGCTTGAAGTTCTTCTCCTGTGTGAATCCTGATCTGGAAGCTTGGTGTGTATGAATAAATAATGTGCGCCACTGGACAGGGGGTATTTCTACCTCCAGGTCACGGGCCCATTTGTGGGTGTATGCAGGGAGGGTTTCATATTGATAAGATTGTATGTCTTTATATATGAGAGACAAAGTATATCTGGGGGTCGGAGAGAGATTACATATTGTTTCGAAATTAGTGAGTTGTCTATGGACCTGGCCCGAGAGGTGTAGAGATCTACTGAGGTGGTTCAGGGAGAGTGTAGACAACCAGTCCACTTTGGTGTGATTCGGGGGGTCCGACGTGGGTCGAAAGTGACCCGTAGTGGGGTGGACGAATTGATTGGCTGTAGGCCATTGCTCTCGGTAGTATGTTCCCAAGTTCTCCCTGGACAGGGAGGTGAGAAGGGCTGCACTATCAAATAAGGGTGAGAGAGGGCCTGGGTCAGTGGTAAGTGCAAGTTTGTTGGCCTTGTTGTACCACAGGGTCAGAGCTGCGGTTGTCAGTGGGGATAATCCAGGGAGTGAGCGAAATTTAGTGTTATATCCCCATAGTAGGGCTCTTAGATCAATTTGCGCCATATCTTGTTCCACAGAAATTGATGGTTTAATCAGGGGCCTTGGAAACCATTCAAGGAGTCTGGAAAAAAGTGAGGAATTGTGATACGTTTGGAAGTCAGGGAGACCCATGCCTCCCCTGTCTTTGGGGGCACATAGTACTTTATGTCTAAGTCTAGGCGGGTGATTTTGCCATACGAATTTGCTCACTAGAGTGCGGAGGGAGAGAAAGAACGCTTTAGGGAGGAGAATTGGCAGCGTCTGGAATAAATAGAGTGTTTTAGGTAAGATGTCCATTTTTATTACGTTCATTCTCCCCCATATTCACCTTTTAGATACTCAATTGTCTGTGGAGAGAGGAGAACCTTCCAGAAGAACCTTCTCTGCAGCACTCCACCAATCAGACCTGTATGGTAGAGTGGCCAGACGGAAGCCACTCCTCAGTAAAAGGCACATGACAGCCCACCTGGAGTTTGCCAAAAGGCACCTGAAGGACTCTCAGACCATGAGAAACTAAATTATCTGGTCTGATGAAACAAAGATTGAACTTTTTGGCCTGAATGACAAGCGTCATGTCTGGAGGAAAACAGGCACCGTTCATCACCTGGCTAATACCATCCCTACAGTGAAGCATGATGGTGTGGGGATGTGTTTAGGGACAGGAACTGGAAGACTAGTCGGGATCGAGGGAAAGATGAGGCAGCAAAGTACAGAAACATCCTTGATAAAAACCTGCTCCAGAGTGCTCTGGACCCCAGACTGGGGCAAAGGTTCATCTTCCAGCAGGACAATGACCCTAAGCACACAGCCAAGATCACAAAAGAAGTGGGACAACTCTGTGAATGTCCTTGAGTGGCCTAGTCAGAGCCCAGACTTGAACCCTATCGAACATTTCTGGAGAGATCTGAAAATGGCTGTGCATTGACATTACCCATCCAACCTGATGGAGCTTGAGAGGTCCTGCAAAGAAGAATTGGAGAAACTGCCCAAAAATAGGTGTGCCAAGCTTGTAGCATCATACTCAACAAAGACTTGAGGCTGTAATTGTGTAATTGGTGCCAAAGGTGCTTCAACAAAATATTGAGCAAAGGCTGTGAATACTTTTGTACATGGGATTTTTTCCTTTTTTATTTTTAATAAGATTGCAAAGATTTCAAACAAACTGCTTTCACATTGTCATTATGGGGTATTGTTTGTAGAATTTTGAGGAAAATAGTGAATATAATCCATTTTGGAATAAGGCTGTAACATAACAAAATGTGGAAGAAGTGAAACGCTGTGAATACTTTCTGAACGCACTGTATGGTGAATTGGCTCAGTGGACCATTATAACCACAACTCACTCTTTTTAGTTATGCCCATGAGGAGTAGGGATGAGCCCGATGTAAGTTCGACTCGAACATCGGGTGTTCGCCTGTTCGCCGAATAGCGAACAATTTGAGGTGTTCAAGGCAAATTTAAAAGCTGTGGAACACCCTTTAAAAGTCTATGGGAGAAATCAAAAGTGATAATTTTAAAGGCTTATATGCATGGTATTGTCATGAAAAGTGTTTGGGGACCTGGGTCCTGCCCCAGGGGACATGTATCAATGCAAAAAATAAGTTTTAGAAACGTCCGTTTTTTTGGGAGCAGTGATTTTAATAATGCTTAAAGTGAAACAATAAAAGTGAAATATTCCTTTAAATTTCGTACCTGGGGGGTGTCTATTGTATGCCTGTAAAGTGGCACATATTTCCCGTGTTTACAACAGTCCCTGCACAAAATTACATTTCTAAAGGAAAAAAAGTAATTTAAAAGTACTCGCGGCTATAATGAATTGTCAGTCCCAGCGATACACATAAAAGTCATTGAAAAAAATGGCATGGGATTCCCCCAGAGTCCATTACCAGGCCCTTTGGGTCTGGTATGGATATTAAGGGGAACCCCGAACAAAAATAAAAAAAAAATGGCGTGGGGGTCCCCCTCAAAATCCATACCATGCCACATGCCCTCAACATGGGGTGGGTGCTTTGGGGTAGCCCCCCAAAGCACCGTGTCCCCATATTGATGGGGACAAGGGCCTCATCCCCACAACCCTTGCCCAGTGGTTGTGGGTGTCTGCGGGTGGGGGGCTTATCAGAATCTGGAAGCCCCCTTTAACAAGGGGACCCCCATATCCCGGCCTCCCCCCTGTGTGAAATGGTAACAGGGTACAAAAGTACCCCTACCATTTCACAAAAAAAGTGTGAAAGTGGTAAAAATGACATGACACGGCTTGGGACGAGTCCTTTATTAAAAAGTCCTTTATTAAAAAAAAAAAATGTCCCACAAAGTCTTCTTCTTCTTCTTCTTTTGCTCCGCTGATGGACCGAAAAAGAAAAAAACCTGCACACCGCCACCGATCCGCCTCCATGGGTAATGTAATGACCGTCCTCTCGGGTGACAGTTCTTTTATAACTGAGGGCGGGGCCACACTGTGACGTCGCTGGGTGTCCCCACCCCCCTCTGAAGCACGGGGACATCCCTATGGCTTCCCGTAGCGTCAGAGGGGGGTGGGGCCACCCAATGAATGAGGAAGTACGGGCACTGCAGAAGTGGTGGGCTGTCAATCAGGATTAGCATATGCAGCGGGAAGGACACTATGGGCTCTGCGGACCTATCTTTGAATTCTTGGTGGCTGTAGGGAACTACTCGAGCTAGCCAACGCACCAGTTTGAACTGCACATATGGGACTCGCCACGTCACCAAGTGATACTGTAGTGCTGGTTTGTCTACGACCAGGATGCACTAGGCAGCTGGTGCTTGTCAGTTCACCAGAAGGTTAAACAGCACAAATACTAGCTCTCTGCTCCATACTAGAACCCTGCGGTTGTTGCACCTCAACAACAGAAGAACGGGGTCGGGTATACTTGAACTTAGCAGGGACCACTACTCCATCGTCAGAGCTGTCAGGATGCCGCTCTCTACGGGTTTGTATACTGAGCCTGAATCTGACAGTGAGGCTTCCCCTTTGCTCTCATCCGTCATGCTCAGCAACGTGTAGGCCTCTTCACTAGTGTACCTCTGTTTGGACATTTTGGCCATTAAATTTATAGGTACAGCTAGTGCAACTGGTTGTCAGCGACTGCTTGAATCGCTACAAAAAAAATGAACTGTTAGCGTTAGCAGGGATCAGGCATGACTCTGCTAACGCTGCAGTTTTTTGTGTTGAGTTTTTTAAGTGACAGTGATCTATTGATACTGCACGTGGGTGGGCTGGGCTGGGCGGAGGGGCTAAACGCAGGTGCAGGCAGGTGTCTGGGCTGATCCTGCTAATGCCACATTTTTGGGAACACTATTCTACTGGGGATGCTAGTATAGATCTGATCAGATCAAAGATATTGATCCGTTCAAACACTATACTAGTAAGGGAGGTGTATGGTGTGTGTTAGCGATACTGCCAATCAAAGGGTTAAAATCGGACACTGTCTGGGATTGTTGCTAACTGACGCTGACATCTAACTGATGATAACTAGCTAGCCTGTGACATTAGCTAACCTGTGACATTAATACGATGATCAGAAAAAATATCTGTACACTATACTAATGCCACAGTGACAGGGAGTGAAAGGGTTAACTGGGGGGTGATCAAGGGGTTAAACCTTTATTAGGGAATATATGGAAGGTACCCTAAACCTATCTGCCACTACCGCTAACTGCCCTAATGCTGTTTAGAGTCACAAGTGACACAAATACAGTGATCAGTAAAGAGATCTGTACACTATACTAATTCTACAGTGACAGGGGTGAAAGGGTTAACTGGGTGGTGATCAGAGGGTTAAAACTTTATTAGGGGGTTTATGGTGGGTACCCTAAACCTACCTTGCCTACTACTAACTGCACTAATGCTGATTAGTGTCACAAGTTACACCAGTACAGTGATCAGTAAAAAATCTGAAAACTTTTTTTCTACTAAGTAGGAACAACGATCTGGCTCCTCCTCTAGTCAGTCACATCCCCTCACAATCAGAAACACACCTAGGGAACACATTTAATACCTTGATCGCCCCTAATGTTATCCCCTTCCCTGCCAGTGACATTTACACAGTAATCGGTGCATTTTTATAGCCCTGATTACTGTATAAATGTCAATGGTCCCAAAAAAGTGTCAAAAGTGTCCTATATGTCCGCCGCAATGTCGCAGTACCCATAAAAATTGCTGATCGCTGCCATTACTAGTAAAAAAAATAATAATAATAAAAATGCCATAAAAATGCCATAAATCTATTCCCTATTTTGTAGACGCTATAACTTTTGTGCAAACCAATCAATATACGCTTATTGCGATTTTTTTACCAAAAATATGTAGAAGAATACATATTGGCCTAAACTGATGAAGAAATGTGTTTTTTAAAAAAAATCTGTGGATATTTCTATAACTTGTCGTATTTTTTTGTTTATAGCGCAAAAAATAAAAACTGCAGAGGTGATCAAATACCACCAAAAGAAAGCTCTACTTGTGGGGAAAAAAAGGACGTCAATTTGGGTACAATGTTGCATGACCGCGCAATTGTCAGTTAAATCGATGCAGTGCCGTATCGCAAAAAATGGCCCGGTCAGGAAGGGGGTAAATCCTTCCGGGGCTGAAGTGGTTAAAAACACTGTTCCATTACTTCTGCCTTACTTCCTGAACAGACTTTAGGTCATGACACAGGAAGGAGTTGACCAGCTGAGGGTAGATGATGCAGGGTGTGTGCTAATGAGATCAGCTGGTCAACTCCTTCCTGTGTCATGACCTAAAGTCTGTAAGGCAGTAAGTAATGGATAAGTGTTTTTAAACAGCCATGAAGACAGCGAGGTAAGCATGTGTAGAATAAATGGAAAGCTTTTTTTTTGCAAAAGAAGTACATACTATATTGGTACATAGGGAAATTTAGAAAAGGTGAGCTTATCCTTTAAGGGTTACATACACTTTAAGATCCAATTTAAATAGAACCCCAAAGGCCATTTTTTAATCTAGAAATTTAATTTTAATTTAATTTCACTCAGAGTAATAAGTTATTGGCACTAGACACCAATTTGAACACAAATTTTGATTTCTATATTTAAGCAGGTATTTATGTAATCTAGAAATTGACAGGTTCATTTATTGCTAAAAATTTTGAAATGATTATGCTCCCTGATTGAATTTATTTGTGCTCAAATCCCAGCTTGAATAAAAAAAACAATAGTAATTTTTCAATCGGGAAAATCAAATTTAGACATTTACTCATAGAAAAAACATCCACAAAAGATTGTTCTACCTACGCTCACAGTATAAAATTATTGGCCCCAATTTGAACAGGACCCCATGTTTAAATCTAGAAATCAACAGTTTCATTTATTTTCAGAAAAAAAACAAATATTGTAGTGAGTACGGTATGTTCCCAGATTTGAGCTCCAGACCCAATTTGAATGGGACTCCAATCAGCCATGTTTACATTTAGAAAAAAAAATCAACATTACAATTTCATTTAATCACAGACATTTTTAAAACTAGAACTCAAATGTGTAGTGTCAGTTAATCATTTATATTGTATTTCAACCTGAACTCAAAGCTCATTCCAGGTAGCAGATGCTCTGTATCTGAGAACTTATTTTCTGTTTGTAGTGTTTCTGCTTCCTTTGAAATGTAACATGATTCAGTCAATGTTGGGTTTCAAGAAACAAGATCTTTTTGCATCCTGGTCAAGAAGGCTCTAATTGTTTCCAAAATGTACAGCAGGGGCTTAAAGTGATTGTAAAGTGATTTGTAAAGCTTCATATTTAAAAAAAAAACTAAACCAAAAAAACAAATATTTTATGCTTACCTGCTCTGTGCAATGGGTTTTGCACAGACCTGCCCCAAACCTTCTTCTCTTTTCCTCCTCCTCTCGGTGTGCCCCCAAATGAAGGTGCTTACTATGGGGGCCCACCTGCGGGCTCGCTCCCGAGCCATGCTGCCTGTGTCCATAGATACATACAGCGTAGCTCTGCTCACTGCTCTCTGCTCACAGAATTTGATGAATTTGACAGCAGAGGAAGCCATTGGCTGTGCCTTTATGAGAGAGAAAAGAGCTGCTCAGATGGGCACAGCACTGGATCTAGAAATTATAAGGGGGGTGAGGGGGTGATACAAAAAAAGGGATGGTGGCATTGGGCAGAGCCAGAAGACTAGCAAATCTCACATGTGTGATTTGCCACGGCCATCTTGGATTCTGCCATATGGAAGATTTTGCCTGTATAGAACCGCTCCATTTGTTCCCTTCTGTTTGTAAGTGCATTGACTGAATAAATACGGTACTCTTTTTCTAACTGATCTTCACTATGGGAAGCCTCTCTTTTTTTTATTCTCTGGTATGATGTTTATACACTGAAACTGGCTACGTGCAAGAGCGTGGTCTGTTGTGGGAATGTCTTTGAAGACAGTTCTGTATGTGCCTGAAGCTAGGATAACCATCAAGACAATGTGACAGACCTGGGTGGATTGAATCAAGCGTTGTTTGGCCACTCTTTACTGGGGGTCATTCCACTCTAGTAAGCCTCTGCCTGCCTCACAAGGCACCTGCTGCTGCTCAAATGCTGTGTAAAGAGGAAAAGAGGAGAAAATAGATGCAGCCATGTACAGCGTTTATCTCTTCTCCCCTCTCTTCCCCTTCACACAGGGAAGGGGGACAGAAAGATACTGAACATGTATTTTACCTTAATGCAAAAAATGTTTAGGTGTAGTTACACTTTAGGCTATTTTCACACTGGGGCAGGGGGGGCGATAGCGGTAAAGCGCTGCTAATTTTAGCACTTTTAACCCCCGCTAGCGGCCGAATAAAGGTTTAAAAGCGCTCGCAAAGTGCTGCTGCTGAAGTGCTTTGCAGGCGATTCGGCAGCGATGCCCATTGATTTCAATGGCAGGGGCGGTGGAGGATCGGTGTATACACCCATCCCGCACCGCCCCAAAGATGCTGCTTGCAGCACTTTTTCTAACGTCCTGCAAGTGCACCACCCCAGTGTGAAAGCACTAGGGTTCTCACAATGGGGTTGCAGGGGAGGCGTTTTTCAGGTGCTTTACAAACGCTATTTTTAGCCTAAAAGCACCTGAAAAACAACCCAGTGTGAAGGGTCTAAATGTGATGGTTATGTCCCTTTTTGATTATTTGCCTGCATACTTCTTAATTTTGGTGGTTTTATTTTACAATTTATTTTTACATATTATTTATATAATATATTTTGCATATTTATTTATCCATCTGTTACATTGATATGTAATTTGGTTATGATTATACTTTGGGGTATATTAAGTGGCTAATTTCACTTTTAAATGTACAACAAAAATAGTCAGTGCTAAACACCTATCCTACAGCTGCTGGCAATAAGGCGATATATATAACCTTCGTGGAACGAATGTGCATAAAAATGCAGTGATAAAAAAATTAAATAAAAAGTAAAAAAAGTTCCTAAACTCTGATTCTTAAAGTGCAAACGTCTTTAAATCTTCCCAAAATAGTCGAATGTCACACTCACCAGAAATCCTGGCTGCTCACTTAAGTGCAGCAATAATGCATGTATCCATAACCTTCAGGATAACTGGAACCTCTTCATGGTCTTTTAGGATGGATATGGCATAGGAAGAAAGGTTGCATGACAAGTCGTTCCCCATGTTTTCCAATGATAACCATTCATATATGTGCAACTGAAAGTTACAGCTACTTCCAAATAGTTCATGCACTATTTGGTCTGACTTTCATGCAACTTGAGGGCCATAGACCTTAATGTTAACCTTCAAAAGTTGCATGAAAGTCGTACCTGAATGTTATACAATGTAACAGTTGTGTAACAGTTAATGATCATTGGTCAAAATCAAGGTCATATCCAAGTTTCACCCATCCATAGTTGCATCAAAGTTGCACCAAAGTTGCACTCCTGAGTTGGCACAACTTTGGAGCCATACGGGCCCGTTCACATTGCTACGTGGTGCGAGATCGCATGTGATTCGTACCGCACTGCAGTGCAAATCACATACGCTGTCCGTGCAATGCGAATTCAGCCATACAGATAGTATGGCTGAGTTTGCATCGCATTTGGACCAAACTCCCATAAGACCCTTTTCTTGGTCCACAGCAGATTCCTGTCTGAATTTGCAGATCACACAGCGATATGTGAACTGATTTGGGGGGTCATTAACTTTTAATTGATGCTCCCAGCAGTTTGCAGTGTAAACTGCTGCCGGGAGACATGCAATCCCGCAGTGGTTTCGCAGGGTTCCTCCATCGCTGCAGTGTGAACCGAGCCTTAGCCCTGCGCTCTCTTCGGTTCTAAAACTGAAGAAAAATCTTGCACACTTTCAATTTAATTTATTAGAGTGGGCCTGAACATTCTTGTAGGTTTCACAGCAGAGTACTACTTTGGATTTACTAAAACTATCAAAAATCCTTTCTCTTGTAATAAACATTGCAGCACCAGAAGAAGTAAGGTTTTTTTTTTTTTTTTTCAGGCATGGCAAAATATTTGATTTCTGCACTTAGTTTCTATACTGGTAAGAGAGTTTTTTTTATACTAAAGAACTAATAGCTACCAACTTGCAGAGAGCATGGATCATTTAAAGTAAGTGCTGAATTTCTTTGTGGATATATTTAAAAGTGAAATTTAAGCTTATATTCTAAAATGGTATGTCTCTGCTAAAATTATGTTTAAGATTGAGACAATATTCAGACCTAGGACAATAACTCAGACACCCAACCATGTTGATAATTGTACTGTTTCTATTATCTCTGTCTTATACAGTACTGAAAATCAATTGGCCAGTTGGAAATAGTTAATAATTGAATTGTCTTGTCTGTTGGCATGAGCTATTTCTAATACAATTTGAAGATCCAATGCTATTACATCAGTAAATGATGTTACACAGTACTTTAATGTAGCATTACGACATCACATACTGTAGCTATCTTCTGCTACAGCTGTGCCCCAGGTAATCTGAGTATTTTTTTTTTTTTTCGTATTGTAGACGATTCATCAGCATATTTTGATAAAATGGCTGAAAACTTGCTAATTTCTTAACTACCTTTTAGGTCAGCAAAATAATACAACAGGGATCGATTCTGGCAGTTATAATCCTTGTTAAGATCCATATAGCAATGAATATTGCTTAAAGTGATATTAAAGTCTCATATTTAAAAAAAAAGAAAAAACAAACATGTCATACCTACCTGTTTTGTGTAGTGGTTTTGCACAGAGCAGCCCCAATCCTTATTTTCTTGGGTCTCCTGCTGGCACTCATAGCTCCTCCCCACCAGTTGAGTGCCAAGCCAAGCAAACGGCTTGCTCTGGGGGCACTTGTGTGTTCTCGCTCCCAAGACCTGCTCTGTGTGTCCATAAAACACACAGAGTGGGGCTCAGCCCCACCCCCACTCCCTCTTAACTGGCTGTGATTGACAGCAGTGGGAGCCATGTTTCTGAGTCAATGAGGAAGCCGAGATCCGGGACGGTAGCTGCTTTAGTGCACATCGCTGGATCAGGCTCCAGTAAGTATTGGGGGGGGGGGGGGGGGGGGGGAGAGCTGCATAATGAAGGTTTTTTTACCTTCATGCATAGAATGCATGAAGATAAAAGATCTACAGCCTTTACAACCACTTTAAAGTGTATTCTCATATTCTGTCTTTCAAAAAGGTGGAAGAGGATAAGGGGGCTGAAGATAAAAATGGGAGCCCCAAATACAACCCTCCCAAGGAAATGAGTACAGGGGTACATTAATACTGCTTATCCTTTGTTCCAAGAAAAGAGAAAAATGTAAGTAAACACACCAACACCATTGCAAAGTCCTTTTTTTACAATACAGAAAAGAGTCACTAATGTTCCCTGATGTAATTAAACCATCAACCATCTGAGTATACCACATGTGTGGGACTTTTTGGGAGCCTAGCTGCGTACGGGACCCCGAAAACAAAGCACGTCTTCAGGCGTACATTTTTTATTTCACTCTTCACTACCTTACACAGTTTCAGAGGCCATGAAATGCCCAGCTAGCACAAACCCCCCCCCCCCCCCAAATGAGCCCATTTTGGAAAGTAGACACCCCAAGATATTTGCTGAGAGGCATGTTGAGTCCATGGAATATTTTATATTTTGCCACAAGTTTCGGGAAAATTACAATATTTATTTTTTATTTTTCGCTAAGTTGTCACTAAATGATATATTGATCAAACATGCCATGGGCATATGTGAAATTACACCCTAAAATACATTCTGTTGCTTATCCCGAGTACGGGGATACCACATTTGTGGGACTTTTTGGCAGTCTAGCCGCATACAGGAACCCGAAAACCAAGCCCCGTCTTCAGGCTTTCTAAGGGCGTAAATATTCGATTTCACGCCTTACTACCTATCAAAGTTTCGGAGGCCATGAAATGCCCAGACAGCACAAAACCCCCCAAATGACACATTTTGGAAAGTGGACACCCCAAGCTATTTGCTGAGAGGCATGTTGAGTATTTTTCAGATCTCGCTTTGTGACAAAAAGTTTTGAAAATTTAGAGAAAAAAAAAATGTTCCTTTTCTTTCATCATTTTAAAAAACAAAATAAGAACTGCAAAATACTCACAATCCCCTATGATAGCAATAGGTAGTGACAGGTACTCTTTTTTTTCAATTGGGGTCTATTAGATTCAAGATCTCTCCTCTGCCCTCACCAAGATGATACCTAAACCTGCAGGCATCATTCTGGTATAACCACTCAAAGTCCAGCAACATACCAGGACGTTGCTGGTCCTTGTTGGGCATATATTGTAATGTTCTTCTTTTTAATTCAACTTGTGAGCTGAACGAAAAAAGAGATTGATTGGTGGGTATGCCCACCATTAGAATAACGCCCTGCATCCACCCACTTCTAATGATGGGCATACATCGGACATTTTCCATCGGAATTTCCGACCGTGTTAACGGGGCATAACAGGTTTTCTTCTAAGATTGCCCTGTATTTGGCTCCATCCATCTTCTGCAGCTACTCCAGAGTTACCATGGGCCTCTTGGCTGCTTCTCTGATTAATGCTCTCCTTGCCCAGCCTGTCAGTTTAGGTTTGACGGCCATGTCTTGGTAAGTTTGCAGCTGTGCCATACGCTTTCCATTTTCAGATGATGGGTTGAACAGTGCTCCGTGAGAGGTTTTAAAGCTTGAGATATTTTTTTTTTAACCTAACCCTGCTTTAACCACTTCAATACAGGGCTTTTAAACACCCTTCCTTACCAGAGCACTTTTTGCGATTCGGCACTGCGTCGCTTTAACTAACAGTTGCGCGGTCGTGCGACGTTACACCCAAACAAAATTGACGTCCTTTTTTTCCCACAAATAGAGCTTTCTTTTGGTGGTATTTGATCACCCCTGCGGTTTTTTATTTTTTGCGCTATGAACAAAAGAAGAGCGACAATTTTGAAAAAAAACACAATATTTTTTACTTTTTGCTATAATAAATATCCCATTTTTTTTTTAAAAAGCTATTTTTTTCCTCAGTTTAGGCCGATACGTATTCTTCTACATATTTTTGGTAAAAAAAATCGCAATAAGCGTATATTGATCGGTTTGCGCAAAAGTTATAGCGTCTACAAAATAGGGGATAGATTTATTGAATTTTTTTTTTTTTTTTTTACTAGTAATGGCGGGGATCTGCGATTTTTTTTTCGTGACTGCGACATTGCGGCGGACACTTCGGACACTTTTGACACATTTTTGGAACCATTCACATTTACACAGCGATCGTTGCTATAAAATTGCAATGATTACTGTGTAAATGTGACTGGCAGAGAAGGGGTTAACACTAGAGGGCGCTGGAGGGGTTAATGTGTTCCCTAATAGACGTGATTCTAACTGTAGGGGGAGGGGACTTAAGGGGAGGAGACCGATCATGTGTTCCTCCGTACTGGGATCACATGATCGGTCTCCTCTGCACTGACAGGACGTGGAGCTGTGTGTTTACACACACAGCTCCACGTTCCCGCCCGGTCCCGTTGTTTTAACGGGCAATCGCGGGTGCCCGGCGGACATCGCGGCCGCCGGGCACTCGCACCGGGTCCCGAGCGATGCCGCGGGCACGCGCGCGCGCCCCCCAGGCGGCCGGGAATCCGAGGACGTCATATGACGCCCACCCAGGATGGTAGATCCACCTTGTGGGCGTCATATGACGGCGGGCGGTATTGAAGCGGTTAAACTTCCCCACAACTTTATCCCTGACCTGTTTGGTGTGTTTCTTGGCCTTCGTGATGTTGTTTGTTCACAAAGGTTCTCTAACAAACCTATGAGGGCTTAACAGAACAGCTGAATTTATACTGATATTAAATTGCACACAGGTGGACTCTGTTTACTAAGTGGGTGACTGAAGGCAATTGGTTCCATGAGATTTTAGTTAGGGGTATCAAAGTTAAGGGGGCTGGATACAATTGCACGCCACACTTTTCACATATTTATTTGTAAAAAATCTTTTAAAAACATTTATCATTTTCCTTCCACTTCACAATTTTATGTGCCACTTTGTGTTGGTCTATCACATAAAATCACAATAAAATACATTTACGTTTTTGGTTGTAACATGACAAAATGTGGAAAATTTCAAGGGGTATAAATACTTTTTCAAGGCACTGTAGGTGAGTTCAAATTCTCTTCTCCGTGGAATCAAACTTGATTCCCTCTATGGTCTTGAACTTCATATAGATGCATAACCCACTGATAAAATCAGGATTTTCTTGTACAGCCATACACGTGTGCAATGCTAAGGAAAGAAGAAAAAGGCTTCTTATAGTGCTATTTATTTATAATTTTTTTTATGAAAAACAAGCTTTTTTATTTCCTAAAAATATATATTTACATTTTTGTTTCATCTTATCTATTTCTGACCGACTCAACAGTAGTATGTTTGTATTTTACTCTTTTAACACAGAATTGAGATCTTCCTCTAATCCAGGAGAATCAGATTGCAGCTTTAATATCTTTCATATTTTGCAGTCTCCATTGGTCTGTGATAGTTCATATGCCATATTAACTATTCATGTTGTATGAAAAAAAGTAGTCCAGTATGATAGTAAACACTAATTGTCAGACAACATGAAAATGTGCAGCTTGTAAAACTAAATTATGTTCACTTATTTTTTTTTGTCCTTTAAATATGTATGATGTACATGGACTTCATAAATATATAGATAAAACAGTGTACCTCTAGATACATGATACGAGCAATTCACAAATCAGTTAGCAGCTCTGTATGTAAGACATAAAGCATAACATGTGAACTTTATCTCCTGTTAAGCAATATAATCTCGGTAAAAGGGTATGAAAGTATTATTACAATTATTTAATTATAGATGGGTACATTCTCTGATTTAAGTAATATAACTACCAGTTCAAGGAGATAAAAAGTAAGGACTTTACTTTCTGATTTCAGTTATAGTTTTTAATCTGGGAATTTCATGCCATGTTTTGGAGGCTCCAAAGTCAGATATTCCCACAAGAATTACTTTTATTGTCCAATTAGTGACAAAGAGATTTTTTATTTTAATTATGAAAAAGGCTATATATCACTGTAGTCACACTGCAGGTTTAAAACAAACTTATCTTTTTTTTTTCATTGTAGTATCTTTAATTGCTTATAAAGTCATACACAAGTCGAACAACATTGTATAAAATTATGGATTCTAGTATTAATGAACAATTAAAGAGGAAGTAAAGCCTCCTCCAAAAAAAAAAAAAAAACGGAACCTGCAAGGCAAAGGCATAATGAGCTAGTATGCATAGCATACTAGCTCATTATGAATGACTTACCTGAGAACGAAGCCCCCGAAGCGACCCTCATCCACGACCTTCTGCGCCGCCATCAAGCCCGGAGTGACTTCCGGGTCTCGCTGCTCCAACGCTGTCATTCGCTGGAGCGGCGATGACGTCACTCTCGCGCACGCGCACGAAAGCGGCATATTGCCGTGAACTCGGCATGCGCTGTGCGCTTGCGCGCCGCTGTCTACAGCGCATGCGCTGTAGACAGCGATGCCTGTTTTTTTCTAAATATGGTTTAGGAGATATTTATTGGACCTACAGGTAAGCCTTAATCTAGGCTTACCTGTAGGTCAAAGTGGTTTGTAAGGGTTTACAACCACTTTAAGGAGCGTGCACGCGGGTCCTGCGCACTCGATGTCCGCCGGTGGCCCACGATCGTGGCACGGAGATGCAGAACGGGGAGATGCCTATGTAAACAAAGCATTTTCCTGTTCTGCCTAGCAACATGACAGGGATCTACTCCTCTCAGTGATCGGGAGCAGTAAACTCTGTCATGTTATAGTGAGCCTATCCCCCCTACAGTTAGAACACACTGAGGGAACACACTTAACCCCTTGATCGCCCCCTAGTGTTTAACCCCTTCCCTGCAAGTGACATTTACACAGTAATCAGTGCATTTTTATAGCACCGATCGCTGTATTAATGTAAATGGTCCCAAAATAGTGTCAAAAGTGTCTGATCTGTCTGCCGCAATGTCGCAGTCACGATAAAAATCACAGATCACCACCATTACTAATAAAAAAAAAAATTAATAATAAAAATACCATAAATCTATCCTCTATTTTGTAAACGCGATAACTTTTGTGCAAACCAATCAATATATGCTTATTGAAATTTTTTTTACCAAAAATATGTAGAAGAATACATATCGGCCTAAACTGAGGAAGAAATTCGTTTTTCTTATATATTTTTTGGGGATATTTATTATAGCAAAAAGTTAAAAATATTGCTTTTTTTTCAAAATTTACGCTCTTTTTTTGTTTATAGCGTAAAGGAGAAAAAACGCAGAGGTGATAAAAGACCACCAAAAGAAAGCTCTATTTGTGGGGAAAAAAATTTTGTTTGGGTACAACATCGCACGACCGCGCAATTGACAGTTAAAGCGACGCAGTGCCGTATCGCAAAAAAAGGGCTTGGTCAGGAAGGGGGTAAATCCTTCTGTGGTTGAAGTTGTTAAGGGAAAACCTACATTACCTAATATTTACAACTAGTGAAACATAACAAATGTGAACACCATTTGCAGCAAATTTGCAGCCAATATTCATCAATTAAGATTCAAGCATTAAAAGGTTTTTCGTACATGATTTACTATGATTGTTTATCCCTGAATGCTGTTCTTAATGACACACCCTTGCCCTTCCAATTATGTGTTATTGACCAAAAACCTCTTAACCTTTTCCTAATAGTACATCATGTGAATGACATCTTCTTGGCAAATGAGGTAGTGGCATCTCAGCCGTGGTATTTTCCCCAGGAGTTGCACCTATAGAGATTGGCTGACTGCCTGATATCCATTGAGGAAAATTGGCTTCACAAATTGACATGGTAAGCATCTGGGTCTGGGAAATAACCTCAGGTAGATGACTATCCAGGTATTATATATGAATTAGGACATTCATGGTAAAAAACAAATATACTCAAATATATTGGTGTGGAGCATGGCAAGAATGGTATTCAGGGACAGTCATAACGTATTATACACAAGGAACCTTTTAATACTTGTAAAGTCCAACTCCAGGAAACCTAAAAATTATCCTTTGCTTTGGGGCAATGGTTCATTGCTTGTTTGGGTTTAGGGGATGTAGAAAATAGTATCTACTTACCCATTCCTCTGGTCCTCTGTGCTTCTAGATATGCCAAATTAAAATACAGTTGAACTGGTGAGTAAAAATTCCCCTCTCCTCTTAATCTGTACCAGACCACATGCCCTCAACATGGGGGGTGCCATTTTAATGAGGGAATAACAAGGGCCTCTACCCCACAATCTTGATGATGGTTGTGGGGGCCTACCGGTGGAACGTCTGTAATAGAAATTGGGCTCCATGATACTGCTCCCCTCATGTGAATGAGTAGGGTATACCTATTTTCCACAGAAAAAAAGAATTGTAACCTAGAAATAAAGCTCCAACCATTTGAAATATTTTTAATTAAAACAAAATCCCCCAAAAAGTCCCTCATTGTAAATTTATCACCAATCACGATGCCTTGATGAACAAAAAGCAACACCTGGTGCACAGGACAGATCCTAACGTTACTCAATGACAGCTCCCCAAGTTAAAATCAGCTATATAAAAATGTTGGGCGTTTCTACTTCCCGTTTAAATTACTCCTACATATTAGCTTAAAATTCTGACAATAATAGTGGAATACCCACAAAAAGGCCTTGGCAAGTGTGCGGACATAAGCATCTACACTGAGCAAAATTATAAACGCAACACTTTTGTGTTTGCCCCTATTTATCATGAGCTGAACTCAAAGGTCTATGAGTTTTTCTATGTACACAAAAGGCCTATTTCTCTCAAATATTGTTCACAAATCTGTCTAAGCCCTGGTTCACATTGGTATGATTTGACATGTCAAATCACATGTCAAATCGGCGGCAATTGCCGGCAATGGCGCTGCTGCATTTGCGGCGCCACACCGATTTCAAAAAGTAGTTTCTGTACAAATTTTTGCAATTTCGGGCTGCGATTTTCCTTTGCCGAGATAATCCATCCACCTCACCTCACCTCAATCTGTGTTAGTGAGCACTTTTCCTTTGCCGAGATAATCCATCCACCATCCATCCAGAAAGCATGATTATTGCACAGGTGTGCCTTAGGCTGGCCACAATAAAAGGCCACTTCTCGTCCAACATCAGTGCCTGACCTCACAAATGTGCTTCTGGAAGAATGGTCAAGCATTCCCATAGACACACTCATAAACCTTGTGGACAGCCTTCCCAGAAGAGTTGAAGCTGTTATAGCTGCACAGGGTGGGCAAACTCAATATTAAACCTGATCGGGTAAATGGAATATCCATTTTATTTATCAATCATTTATTCACGATTATCAAAACATGTATTTCTGATTTAGTATATATATATATATATATATATATATATATATATATATATATATATATATATATATTGGTTGTATATTCTGTTAGAAGTCATATTGTGTAATGATTGTCTTGATTGTGTCTACAGGTTATTTACACCTTTATTTGCAAAGAATGCTATCTCCACCTTTGAAGGCCAGGTCAGCCAACGAGCCTTGGAATTGACAACTATGTAAACAAGTATTTTGCATTTCAATCAAGATTTGACTTCAAAGACCCTTTAGCTAGCTAGTTCCCACCCTTTTGGTAAAATATATACTTAAATATATACGTATTTATCAGTGTATAACACGCACCTTAACTTTAAGAGGGAAGTTTCAGAAAATTTTAAAATAAGGATCAGTGCTCTGCAGCCTCACCAGTGCCCATCAATGCAGCCTGATCTATGCCCATCTGCAGCCTCTAATATGCCCATTATTGCAGCCTGTTTATTGCCCATCTGCAGCCTCTAACATGCCCATCTATAGCCTCTAATGTGTCCATTATTGCAGCCTCTAACATGCCCATCTACAGCCTCTAATATGCCCATCTGCAGCCTCTAGCATGCCCATGATTGCAGCCTGTTTAGTACACATCTGCAGACTCGCCTTTGTTGATGATTGCAGCTGCGCCAGTGCTGGATGACACAGATCTGCAATCTCCTGTGTATTCGGCGCTCAGTCACTCACAGTCCCCCCTGGCTCATATGATGAACAGAGCAGTGGTCCAATGCCGGGCCAGGGGGCGAGACTGTGTGGGACTGAGCACCAGATACACGGTAGATCGCGGCTGTGTGTAATCCAGCGGAGTTCGTCCCCTTCCTTCCACTCCGCGGCAGCAGGGATCGGCGTATAACACGCACACACGATTTCCCCCTGACTTTCAGGGGAAAAAAGTGTGCGTCATACGCCGATTAATACGATAAATTGTATTGTTCTCCCTAGCTACTCAGAACACTTCTGTTGAACGTATCACCATGTACTGTATTGTTCTCCTTGCTTGTGGGTAGCTACATGCTTAAATAATAAAATCTATTTTCAATCTGGGTTTAGCAGTCAAAATGTTACTGAAACCCATGAGTTTTGGGGTTTCCCTATCAATTGGTCCTTCAGCACCCCGGAAAGATACACTCTACAGACACCGCTAAGACACAGAATGGGATAACACAACCTGGGAATTCACTTCTGCTGGCTAAGGAAAGCTAACTTTTTTGATTACTGTGACTTCTCCTTGTGCTGTGCTTATTTCTGTAAGTTGGTGCTATGGAGTACTCTTTACAAGAACCTTGACTGTTGAATTGTTATTTTATTTTTACTTTCCATACTAACTGTAACTTAATACTGTTCTTTGCATGAGTGTGTTCTGTGTGTTCTGCTAAATGGCTTGCCTATTTAAGGCGCAATGTGTGCTTGGCTAGGATTTCTGCAGTTCCTGGGTCTGGGGTGACCGGCCAGGTCAGAGATCGGGTTTTCGGACTCAAGGTATCATTAATAGGCTGTGGCTGATACGGTACTTGTGTGGTAGGGCCCTAGTTTATTGATAAGAGAGAAAAAAGGGCAGAAAACCGCCCCAAGGTTGGACTTTAAAGGCACTTTTGGATGAGAGTTAGAGTATAAAAATATATTTATTACTGATAACAATTCATAAGGCAGTAGAACAAAAGAAAAGAAAAAAGTTAAAAATACATATCATATAATGGACGAGAGTGCATGGCACAACAATTGAAAATCTGCACCACATAATCAACAGTGAGCCCCTGTGCGTCAACGCATTTTGCTGTTTTGCTTCGTCAGGACACATTCAGGGGTTGTTGGAAAGAGTGGGTCTCACTATCTAAAATAAAACACATGAATAAAGGCTTTGTGTAATAATCACATATATAAAAAACATATAAAACATGAAACTATGAAACATCAACATATCCGGGTAACATGCATAGCATAAATGCAACTACCTTGTCAGAAGAGTTCACGAGGAGTCCACTAAACATCAAGCGACACCATATATAGTGTTCAAATATATGTAACCAGGGGTAAGCTGGAATAATTTACATAACAATACATATTACCATCATGTATTTGATCTAGCAATATTTTAAATAAAAACTTACAAACCACATAGATATACTTACTGACCAAATGCATTGCTTCAAGTATATATTACCGGTAGTACTTTAGCATTCCTTCAAAATAGAGAAGGAGAGGACCAAAAATATACTGGATGACAGAAAAGAGGGGAGGGGGGAGTGGTATGGACACAAATCTAGCGGGCTATCATTCAACAATAGTAGTGGTGTTCATATAATATATGTATCTATTTGTTGGCTCAACAGAACCATATTTTCATAAGCAATGAACAACCCGACCTGCAATTGGTAGGTATTTGCAGAGAATAACTAACTCCTTAAAGCCATCTGAAAAAGAAAAAAGGAAGAGAAAATGATAACAGCAGACTGTGAGTATCAAAGGTTACATCTGAAGGACTCTAACAGTGTCTATATCTGTATAGCTGCCAAAGCTTACCATAGCTGAAATTGTGTCCAGTCTGCCCCCCTCACACAAACACACAAAGCAAGTCCACCACACTGAGGGTATCCCCTCGTATTGATTGTGGCTGAGCAGATTCCTCTGCACGTGGCATGAGTCACAAGGCACGTCGCCAGCACCGCCGAATGACGTCACATATTCGTACGGCCGCCGAACACGCCCGTGGCAAGACGTCAGTGGGCTCCAAGCTGGCAGTGTACATAGAATGGCTGTGACAAGAGAAGGGGGGAGAGCAGGGAGGATCCACCGTCCTATATAACACTATCCGTATACAGCTATAAAGAAAAAAGGGCAGACAGAGCAGCAAACATTTAGCAGCCAACAAACCAGAGCATAGCCTGATCGCAGGCAGCTATTAGGACAAAAGAGAGCCCAGCTGTCTGATAAAAATCGCAATAAGCGTAAATTGATTGGTTTGCGCAAAAGTTATAGCAGCTACAAAATAGGGGATAGATTTATAGCATTTTTATTATTATTATTTTTTTTTACTAGTAATGGCAGCGATCTGAGATTTTTATCGGGACTGCGACATTATGGTGGACTAATCGGACACTTTTGACACATTTTTGGGACCATTGGCATTTATACAGCGATCAGTGCTATAAAAATGGTTAACACTAGAGGGCGATCAAGGGGTTAACTGTGTTCCCTCTCTGTGTTCTAACCGAAGGGGGGATGGGACTGTCATGGGGAGATTACAGATCGCTGTTCATACTTTGTATGAACACACGATTAGTCTCTTCTCCCCTCAGAAAACCGGTTCTTGGTGTGTCAAGAGCGATCGCGGGAGCCTGGCGCTAACATAACGTTGTTTCGCCCAGGATGCAGCAGCACAATACTACATGGTTTAGCTTGTATTCGGCCAGGTTAATTGCTGTTAGAAAAGGCCTCATGCGACTTGATAGTATTCCAAATGCATTCTCTACAACCCTTCGGGCATGAGACAGCCTGTAGTTGTAGATCCTCTGCTCTGGGGTGAGGTTCCTCATGGGCCTCATAAGATGTTCCCCCAGAGCAAAGGCCTCATCTGCAGCAAATACAAAATTGAGGCCCTCGACATTGTCCTCAGGAGGTGGCAAATTTAAGGTGCCATTCTGTAGCTGACTGTAGAATTCGGTCTGTGCAATCACTTCTCTGTCCGAGTTGCGGCCATTCTTCCCAACGTCCAAGTACAGGAACTCGTAATTTACAGACACTACGCTAGCATCACTATGCTGCAAAAGCCCTTATAATTATAATAATAAGAGCCTGAGTTGGGTGGTGGGACAATGCGGACATGCTTTACATCAATCGCCCCACCACAGTTGGGAAAATCCCACTGATGGTGGAATTAGGCTGCAACAGCCTGCCATTCCTGTGGGTTGGATGGAAACTGTGGAGTCAAACGAGAAAAAAAAATGACTACTTTTCCACATAAAAAGGAGATTTGACACAAACATTCTTGGCTAACATAAGTATAACATTTATTTAAATGAGTATTTATAGACAAAAGTATAAGGTCAACTTATCAGATTCCTCACCCCCTCTGGTGGCCCATTCTAAAACTGTTATGGTGGGGGGGGGTAGATGTTTTGGACAGGTAACTCTCTCCACTTCCATGAGAGCTGAATGCCTAAATAATGTCTGATACTTTGGCCAGCCCCTCCATACTTACACTATTGGTAGCCCGCTGGACAGGTAGGAAGTGTCAAAATCCAAAAATATGGATACACACTGTCCAAATTTAAGCACATTTTTACATTCATAAATTACCTATCAAGATAATTGGAGACAAAGACTTTCAACAGTACCATTTGAAGGTATTCAGGCAGGCCCTTGCACTACATGATTTGGTGAATTCATCCAGAAATATGACCACAAAAGAGGTATAGTGTGTATGGGTTTTGCAAAGTCAGCAGATAAAGTATTGGTATCGGTTTAGCATATGAAGGGGGGGTTCCAAATGAATTTGGGCCCCCAAAAAGGGGCCTCTTGCACTCTGCCTCAATTTGAGGACAACAATAACATTTGTAAACATTTTAGGGGGTGTTTAGGGTAAGCACAAAAATGAAGCTGACAAAATACATTGTTAAGTTTACCAGGCTAGGTGTGTATGGGCCCAGGAAAGCATGCTGGGGAGGTTAGTGAAGGCAAATATGCATGACAAAAAAGCAGCATTAAAAACTTACAGCATGCATGAGGACAAAGAGGACATTCACAGCATATTACAATAATGGTAATTATGGAATGAAGAAATTAATACAATACATTAGCAAACATTAAATACATAAAATGTGATGTTAAAGGCTAAAACTTACCTGAAAATAGTCTTTCTGCAGGACTTGGATGATGGCAGAACAGGTTTTTGAAATAATGATTCCTAGAGCCTGAGGGGAGATCCCAGTTGTGAACTTGGAGACTTTGCTCGGGAGTAATGGTGCATGCATGTGTCCTGATTACTAATATAGAGGGTAAGCAATGCCAATAGACGGTGAAAGCAGGGGTCCGTCATCTGGAGATAATTCCTGAAATCATCAGGATTATTCTCCTGGAGCACCCGCAACAAAGGCATATGACAGAATTGGTCACGATTAAGCAACCAATTCTTTATGACATCAGCCACAAACGGCATTGATGGAGAAGAGTGTATGTCTGAAGAACTTTGATACCTATCATGTCAGTTGTCTGAAAAAGTCAAAGCTCAGTTTGCTATGATTTCAAAAAAGATATGCACACCTGCTAAACTCAAACCCCAATGGCTGCTATCAGGTGGTATGTTGATAGGTTAAGTTAGATTAGGTTAGGAAACCCTATCATTATTGTCCACCATGTGCTAGGTTGTGTCAGAGATTTCACCTTTCTTACATTACTAATTTTTGTTCATCACAGGTTTCTTAAACTCCTTTTTATTACATTTCCTTATGTCTACTTTTCATTTCTGTAGACAATTAGTGCGCTTAATCAACCTTAAAATAAATAAATAAATAAATGAGCAGATCTTCTTGTGAGTTCCTGTGTTTAAATAAATATAAAGTGCAATTGTGTTTCCTGGAACATCTTGTTCCTATAGGATAAATAATTTGCTTAAACGGTGAGAACTTTTAAGTGAATATAAATATATAAATAATTCTAAGTCTGTGTTTAACCACTTGCCATTCATGCTATGGCCAAATGACGGCCACAGCGCAGATCTCAATTCCCGGGAGGCCGTCATATGGCCTGCACGCGCCCTGTAGGCGCGCTGTGATCACCGAGTCACTGAGACTCGGGTGATCAGCGATACGAGTAAGGGGCGGGTCCCGGCCCCTTACCATGTGATCAGCTGTCAGCCAATGACAGCTGATCACATGATAAAAACAAAAGCTCGGTGATCGTTTTTTTTTCTCCTCACGCTGACATCGGAGGAGAAAATAAAAAGCCGATCACCGGCTTATCTTAAAGGGACATCGGTCCCACCTTGCAATCCCCACAAGTGCCACCTGTCAATGCCCATAAGTGCCACCTGTCAATGCCCACCAGTGCCACCTGTCAATGCCCACTAGTGCCACCTATCAATGCCCACCAGTGCCACCTATCAATGCCCACTAGTGCTGCCAATCAGTGCCACCTAAAAGTGCTGCCTATCAGTGTAACCCGAAGAGGTGATCAAATACCACCAAAAGAAAGCTCTATTTGGGTGGGGAATGATAAACATTTAATTTGGGTACAGTGTTGTATGACTGCGCAATTGTCATTCAAAGTGCGATAGCGCTGAAAGCTGAAAATTGATCTGGAAAGGAGGGGGGTTTAAGTGCCCAGTAAGCAAGTGGTTAAAAACCTCTAGAATATAAATACGTGATTGAGCAGAAAATACGTTAAAACATGTGAAATAAATATACTGAGATTCGGTTGCTTAGTCCACATACACCAGCCAATCTTCCCAAACGATTGGTCAGGTGTTTAAAATTAAGGACAAAGGCAAACCACACTATCCTCCTGATATAATCCACTCGCAGATATATAGGGCGGCTTGGAAGGCAACAGAAGTAAACTAGCACCTGTGTCAGGGAAGTGAGTAGAAGAGAGACTCACAAGGTGTGTGGCAAGTGTGAGCTCTCAGACAAGCTGAGACGCGGGCTGCTAATCCCCTGTGTGGCCTGCCTGGCATTCTTACTATGGAGCCTAACCCCTGTATGGGACCAAAGATTGGCAGCGCCGGTGAGCTTGCAGTTTAGTTGTGTGATACCAGGATTTGAACTGTTTATTGACTTTGGCTGAAGCAGGCTGTCCTTTTGTTTATCTGTTACTAAAATAATAAATATAAATGAATAAATGAACTGTTTTGCTTTCATCAAACTAGCTGTCATTCTAGAGCTACTCCAGATCACTATATATTATGGTGTATATATATATATATATATATATATACCATATTACCAAAAGTATTGGGACGCCAGCCTGTACACGCACATGAACTTTAATGGCACCCCTGTCCATAAAGCAAGGTGTTCTATTTGGTTGAGGTCAGGTCTGGTGCGCAGTCGAAGCGGTCATCCCCAAACTGTTCCCACAAAGTTGGGAGCATGAAATTGTCCAACATGTCTTGGCATGCTGACGCCTTAAGACTTCCCTTCACTGGAACTAAGGGACCAAGCCCAACCCCTGAAAAATAATGAGAGAGTCCTGACCACCGATAGAATATCTTTGGGATGAATTAAAGTGGAGACTGGGAGCCAGGCCTTCTCATCCACACCAGTGCCTGACCTCACATATGCGCTTCTGGAAGAATGGTCAAACATTGCCATAGACACACTCCTAAAGCTTGTGGACAGCCTTCCCAGAAGAGTTGAAGCTGTTATAGCTGCAAAGAATGGGCCAACTCAATATTGAACCCTATGGACTAAGACTGGGATGTCATTAAAGTTCCTGTGAGTGTAAAAGCAGGTGTCCCAATACTTTTGGTAATATAGTGTGTGTGTGTGTGTGTGTGTGTGTGTGTGTGTGTGTGTGTGTGTGTGTGTGTGTGTGTATATATATATATATATATATATATATATATATATATATATATATGTGTGTTTTTTCCTTTAATTTCAATTTTTTTTTAATGCATTGTTTTAGAAGGTAAGGGTTCACATATACTTTAAAGAAATATTTTTTATGATCACATGTTTACAAGCTTGTTCTTCCACGTTTTTGATATTATACTAAATATAGAGATAGCTGTGTGAAAGTACATACATACTGTAACTGCAAATAAAGCACAGTAAAGCTTAGATTATAACATTTATGCTGATCTCTTTTATATATTTATGTTGATAACACTAACTGCTCAGAGGACAGGTTAATTGGAGGCAGTCTGAGCTGGTCAGATGTACAGTGTGGGTGTTCAGCATCTTGTCTGATGGGATTTCTGGCATGAATCTACAGACATGAAAAGCTCCCAAGTGAATCTAGCCGAGGGTCACTGGGAGGCAGATTGTCATGTGAACCTGTCAAAACTGCAGCCTCTGAAGTTAATTGTTACTTTTAGAAATAACTTTAGCTGACACTGATCCGACCTGCTGCTCAAAGTACATAAAATCACCCACAACATTTTCATTCTTGGTGTTGCTTATCTGAAGAACTTTAGTCAAAAGGAAATATTCTGCAATGAAATTTGCAAAGTTGCTGAAATGAGCACATGAGTTTCTGAAATTACTAAAGATAACGGACACTTTTTAGGGCACTTTTCACGACAGTTATTGAATGCTGCAATAATTAAACTTATGGAAACTTATGGTAGACCAAAATTTTCTATTGTGCTCTTGTAGAGTACACAGTTCCTAATGTTTAGCATAGTAAAGTATTACCGGTAGTAAAGTTTATAGTATAGTACATGTTTAGCCTAGTAAAGTGCAGCATGTCCTATTTGGCAGAGAAGTTACATGGCTGCAAATGTGGGCAACTTGTGGGGGATTTTAGGGCTGTAAAGCTTAAAGCGGTTCTGCACACATTTCATTTAGTAAATCTCTTTGCCTTCCAAATCAGGCAAAGAGTACTAAATGAAATGTGTTTGTTTTTTTTTTTTTTTTCACTTACCTTGTAATCGATGACTTCCTGTCTTCTGTCTCTTCGGGAGTGGGCAGGGTCTGTGCGGGGATCCTCGTCACGCCGCACTGTCTACTGGGATCTGGTGTCATTGATCCCAGGAGTCTGTGCGGGCATCTTCCGAAATCTCGCGAGATTTCGGCCACATCTTCCGAAATCTCGCGAGATTTCGGACACATCTTCCGAAATCTCGCGAGATTTCGGAGAACGTGAGCTGCACTTTGCCGTTACTGCGCGAGCTCGGCGCAGTAACGGCGGTGCATGCTGGGCCATCTAAATTGCCTGTGGGGTTTCACATGCCCACAGGCAAGATGGCCCCCAGCAGAAAAGAAGATAAAGAATTTTATCGGAGGAAAACCGGCTGCGATCGAGAAGGAAGATGGAACAGGTGAGTCCCCCAATTTAACTATATGGCCTTGGCATATTCCCCCCCCAAAAAAAAGCAGTGCAGAACCGCTTTAATGCATTTACTTCTGTCAACACCTGACTTTGTTGTACAAAGCCAGCCTAAGCTTTATAAGGCAAGAGTCACATGGCGGCTTGTGGGTGGGCAGGGACTGCCGCCAGCAAAAATCTGTAGGTGCCTGCCAGCAGGCTTAAACTATGCTTGCATACAGTGTGTGTGCCAGCAGCAACTGTCAAGGTCATATATCAGATTTGTATAAATCAAAGGCAGGCCCCTGCCACTGATGTTCACAAGTAACCCTTCCGAGTGATTTAATGCAAATACCAACCCTGGACACAGCCAGTGT